>CM055127.1:231989359-232589359 GCA_029206835.1 Rana muscosa | reverse complement strand
TGGGTCCCATGTGCTTCCACCTTTCCCCTGAGTCTCCTAGAGACTTTGTGGAAGGAATAGCCTTTTCCTTAGGGAACGGGCTTTTCATTTTCTACCTTGGTAGAAGTTTTGGGGAGGAATTTATCCTCCTCGAGATCGTTTTCATCCTTTTTTCGGTTTTTTAAAATTTTAATTAAATTTTTTTATTACTGTTTTTCTATGACAATTTTTTACTCTTCTTATTTTTTCCACTTTTTCATTCCTTTTTTCTCCTTTCCTATCTCTAATCCTATTATCACATGCCTGGCAGTTCTGGTTTTTGCAGATTCAATTGAAGGTACCCGCAACATGATCCTTTGGCTTTTGATTACCCGTCTAGAACACTTACAGATCCTGAGGATGGTGTATTGCGGTAAAGTAGATATAGTGGATGACGATGGCAGCTCCCTCCCTGAGTCCCATGGCTGATTCCGTACTAGGTTCACTCAAAATAGCTACACATAATGTTCAAGGCATGAATTCCCCTGTTAAGAGACGCAAACTCTTTGACTCTTATAAATCCCTGGGTATTGACATACTCATGATTCAGGAAACCCATTTCCCTAGGCAATTCAATCCCAGCTTTATACACTCCCGATTCCCACAATTTTTTTTAGCTAATGCCGAAAAGAAAACCAAGGGTGTGGCTATTTGTATTTCAAAATCATGCCAGTTTAGTTTCATATCTGATTTCAAAGATCCTGAGGGCAGGTTTATACTGGTTAAGGGCACAATAGAGGGACGAATATATTCTCTGATTTCATATTATTCCCCCAATTCAGGGCAAGATAAATTTTTTCGATTCATCCTGGACACCCTATCTCCTCAATTAGAGGGCCCAATCATTTGGGGGGGAGATTCCAATGCAGCATTTGATCAGGGGTTGGACAAATCCAAACCCCCCTCGACCCAATTAACCAGACCCACTAAGATAAGCCTGAAAATAGCTAGACTTTTGCATGATAAAGGCCTAGCTGATGTATGGCGAGAATCTAATCCTTCTATAAGAGATTATACTCATTACTCTCACCCACACAACACCTACTCTAGGATTGACCATATCCTGGTTCCTTCCTATATTCTCCCGGATGTTATTAAATCAATCATCAAAGACACGGTCCTTTCTGATCACTCCATGGTTGTCATGTTCCTACGCATTAAAACTGGTAGATCAAAGGGGGGTAATTGGAGACTAAATGAGTCTTTACTTTCCGATCCAGCCATACAAATGGAAATAGATAAAGCTCTTCAAGAATACTTCAGCTTTAATGATATAGAAAATGTTTCCGCTGAAGTCCTTTGGGCTGCTCATAAGGCCTTTATTAGGGGCAAGCTTATCCAAATTTCGACAAGAATCAAAAAGGAAAGGGAAGCGGACATTGATAGATTGGAGAGATCATACAGGACCCTGAGAACACAGCATAAAAGGAAACCTTCTCCATCCTTATTGTCTAAGATTGAAAGGAGTAGACTAGAACTCAATTTAGCACTCACTACAAAAGCGGAGAAATCTCTCCGTTGGACAAGTAATAAATTTTATACTCAAACAGGTAAAATAGGTAGAATGTTGGCATCCAAATTGTCTCCTAAAACGAGAGTTTATTCCATACCTAAGATCCGCATTGCTGGACAGGACCCCACGTCTAACCCTGAAAAGATACTAAAGGCTTTTCAGACATTTTATTCCGAACTCTATAGCGACCCTTCAAATATACCCATGAACTCGGTATCCTCATACCTAGATGGCCTCCCTATTCCATCCTTGAATATGGAACATAGAGATATCCTAGAAGCTCCCTTCTCTGTTGAAGAGGTTACAGCAGTAATTCAAGATCTCAGGGCGGGATCAGCCCCGGGACCTGATGGATTATCAGCTCCCTACTACAAAGCCTTCAAGGACACCCTTACCCCATATTTAACAAAAAATTTTAATTTTACTACAAGGGGTTCCCAATTAGGTACACAACTTAATACAGCCTACATTACTGTTATACCCAAACCGGATAAAAACCCAGAAGAAGTTTCCAATTATCGCCCTATTTCTTTGATAAATAATGATTTGAAGATTCTCACTAAAATTTTAGCGAATCGCCTCTCCTCTTTTATTACTAAATATATTCACAAGGATCAGGTAGGATTTATGCCAGGAAAACAAGGCCCAGATCAAGTGAGAAGAGCGATTGATATTATCTCCCTTTTGCAGTCCAACTGGGACGGAGGTCAAAAACAACTGGGTTTCCTGTTAGCACTTGATCTGGAGAAGGCCTTCGACTCTGTATCCTGGCAATACTTTTTTCCCCTATTAGAACGATGGGGTTTTGGCCCACGTTTTATGGGAGTTATTAGAGCTCTGTATTCTCAACCTAAAGCTCAAATTCGTATACAGGGATATTATTCCTCTCCGATAAATATAGCCAGGGGTACAAGACAAGGTTGTCCACTATCCCCTATTGTCTTTGCTATGGCCATTGAAAGCTTGGCCATAGCCATTAGACAAAATTCTGACATTAAAGGCGTAACCTGTGGGAATCAGATGCATAAATGCGGACTTTTTCGCAGATGATTTGCTTCTCTTTCTTACCTCTCCCATTACCTCCCTCCCGAATCTTTATAAAGTAATTTCTGATTTTTCTAATATTTCAGGACTCAGGGTCAATTTTGCCAAGTCACAGGCACTAAATATTTCCCTCCCGTTACCCATAGTTTCCCTCATCAAACAGTCTTTCAAATTTGAATGGAATTCTTCTCATATTAAATATCTGGGAATCTTTCTGACTGCTCGAACAGAATCTCTTTACACAAGTAACTATCCTCCCCTATTCCATAAAATTATTACAGATCTTAAAAATTGGGACAAATTCGAACTATCTTGGTTGGGCAGGATTAATTCAGTGAAAATGACATTACTCCCTAGAATTTTATATCTATTTCGTTCCCTCCCCATTCCCATCAGGAAAGATCAGATAAATTCCTTACAAAGTAAAATTCTCACATTCGTATGGGGCAAATCTAGTTACAGAGTTCCCCAAAACACCCTATATTTAAATAGGAAGAAGGGAGGGGTGGGTTTGCCTAACTTATATAATTATTTTTCAGCTGCCAGACTAGCACAATTATCTATATTTTATTCCAAGAATGAAAAACCGGACTGGGTGCTGATAGAAGAACAAGCGGTACCACAATTATCCTTAGAGTACCTGCTTTGGTGCCCACAAAGACAGAGACCACCTATTTTATCCCCTTCCTTATCTCAATCATTTGCCCTTTGGGACAGACTCCGTCCTCTTCCCACTCTAGTGTCTGTAACACAACCACTAGCACACATTTTTAATAATCCAAAATTCTTTCCTGGTATGGATACAGAGGCCTTCAGTTGGTGGACAAACAAAGGTCTATATAGGATAGGACAATACTTTACAAATCGGGGTCCTATTACCATGCCCCATTGTCTAAATAAATTTGACCTCCCTGACTCTGAAAAATTTAGATTTGAACAGATTTCACAATTCTTGAATGATATTTGGACGGAGAAACCTCTTCCTCCCAAATTTACGGACTATGAGATCTGGTGCGGATCGGCTGTGGGACAAAGGGGGGGCATTTCTGTCATCTACTCTTCACTTACTTGTACAGCTACTAAAACCTCATACATGAAAGCATGGGAAGATGACCTCCAGCTAAATTGGGATCTAGGATCCTGGCAAAAGGCCAACTTTCGCTCATTCCAAAGTATTTTGAACACCTCCCTCATGGAAGCTAACTTAAAAGTTGTCATGAGATGGTATATGACTCCCATCAGGCTTGCATCCATCTACCCAGAATCGGATCCCAACTGCTTTAGAGGCTGCCATTTATTGGGCTCGATGGTGCATATCTGGTGGGAATGTCCTTGGATCAGGCCGATCTGGAAGAAAATTTTTAATCTCATATTTAAGGTCACTTCGTGTTCAATACCTAGGTCAGCTTCTGTTGCTCTTCTCAATGACAATATTCCCAACGTTTCTAAACCAACTAGAAAACTGATTCACTTTATACTTCTGGGGACTAAAATTATTATTGCTAGATCTTGGAGGAAGCCCAGGGTATCCATTAAGGCTATACACAATAAGATCTCTTGGATTATGGCTCAAGAGAAGATGGTTAGCATATCAACTAATTTAATCCCTAAATTTGAGGCAATATGGGAACCTTGGGCAGTTTTCTGTGGCGTTTCTTTGAAGGTCAGGCATGACCCTGACCGCTCTAATTCCTAAAGGGCCTCATGTTCGGCATGTGATTTCTTCTTATTTCTTTCTTCTTCTATTCTATCTTTTCTTGGTTCTTTTATCTTTTGTTTTATTTATTTTTCTTTTATTTTTGTTTTGATACTTAAACATGATTCAAAGATTTGATATCATTATTTACTGTGTTCTTATTGCGGTATTTCCGAGTCTTAAATTTGATGGGCGTTATTGTATATGAGTGTAGTACTGTTCTTCATTAAGATTCCGAGTTCCTTTTTATTGGTTTCATATGAGGATGGCGGGCTGGGGGGGGGGGGGGCCTGAACTGGGCGCAGGATGATCCCGTTAGGGGCGTCCAGGTGGGGTGTGACTTCCCTGAATGCCTATTTTTCATTTTTTTTTTTTTAATCTCTTGATGAGAACATTGTGACATAAACAATTGGAAATAACCCTTTGTCATGTTTAAACAACATTTTTTTAAGATTTTCTGTACATGTCTTGAATTGAAAAATAAAAATTTATTGAAAAGAAATCTTATAAAAAAAATAAAATATTTTATTTGAATCTTTTGGTTTTTATTTTTTTATTTTAAAAGAGTAAAACAAACCATATTAAAATGGGAATGGGTCTCTTATAAATGTATTCAGAATGTTATCTATGTTATAGTTTTTTTTTTCCCAAGTCAATATTACTAAAATATCAGAAAAAATAAATGTTGAAATATCTTTATTAGACATTTTCAGAAAAACATATTTTAAAAATATATTTTCTAATATATATCTTTGGAAAATACATTTAAATTACTGGTATATTTTTGGAATGCATTTAGAAATATATGTTGAAATTACTTTTTTATATGGTAAAAAAATCTGAAGAATATATTTAAAATATATATTTTCCAATATATGTGCTTAGAAAATACATTTAAATTATATTTTTGGAATGCATTTACAAGTATATTTCAAAATATATGTTTAAATGCATTTTTTTAGATGTTCAAAAATATCTGTAAAATATATTTACAAACATTCAAAAAGGAAAGTAGAGGGCGGGACTTTGTATGAGGCACACGGACACAAAGAGATAACTTTGATGGAGGACAGCTTTTAATTGGTTCAAATCGCAATACAATTTCATATTTAAATTTTATGCATTTTGCTATATATCAATACTTTTTTATATTTCATCCGAACCAAATATTGCACAATAGTAAATAAATATTCCATCAAGGATATTTCATATATTTGCAGATACACAGTACATATCTTCCAGACATTGCAGTCGCTACCTATGCAACTTGGTAATCCACTAAAACATTTTCTTTAAAAAAAGGAGACATAAGCAGGGGGGATTTGGTATATATTGGAAGGAACGTCCATAAAGGTTGATGGGTATATACACTTATCGGTAGATATTAGCTCTATGCATTTCGGGCCTTGCGGGCCGCTCATCAGGAGCAAAAACCGAAGTGATCATCTGGGGATGAAAAGGACAGATACATTTTAATGATCTAAAAGAATGCTACAGAGCTGGTGGGCGAACATAGAATAGGAGAAAAATCCCCCACCCATACATTTAACCCACAGAACTTACGGATGCGTCTGCATGGGGGTGGTGTGTCCACGAGAGTCACGGACCAGCCAGAGGGCGTCACAACCGGGAGCTGGGGAGGCATGGCAGGGCGACAACGACCCATACTGACAACGCCCCGTGAGGGTGGAAAAATAAGATTCAAAGTGGTTGTGAGCTATGTAGGGTAACCCCAAAAGAAAAAAAGGAAAAAAAAAAAAAAGGAGAGCAATAAAAGGGATTAAAGATAGGAAAGCCAAATAGTGAGTGAATATTGGGAAGAGAAGAAGATACCTGTTGCAAAGTGGAAAAGACATACAGATAAAAAAGTTTAAACAACAATTTTTTAAGATTTTCTGTACATGTCTTGAATTGAAAAATAAAAATTTATTGAAATGAAATCTTATAAAAAAAATTAAATATTTTATTTGAATCTTTTGGTTTTTATTTTTTTATTTTAAAAGAGTAAAACAAACCATATTAAAATGGGAATGGGTCTCTTATAAATGTATTCAGAATGTTATCTATGTTATAGTTTTTTTTTTCCCCAAGTCAATATTACTAAAATATCAGAAAAAATAAATGTTGAAATATCTTTATTAGACATTTTCAGAAAAACATATTTTAAAAATATATTTTCTAATATATATCTTTGGAAAATACATTTAAATTACTGGTATATTTTTGGAATGCATTTAGAAATATATGTTGAAATTACTTTTTTATATGGTAAAAAAATCTGAAGAATATATTTAAAATATATATTTTCCAATATATGTGCTTAGAAAATACATTTAAATTATATTTTTGGAATGTATTTACAAGTATATTTCAAAATATATGTTTAAATGCATTTTTTAGATGTTCAAAAATATCTGTAAAATATATTTACAAACATATTTTCAAATATATGCCTTTGGAAAATATATTTAAATTATATTTTTGGAACACATTTACAAATATATGTAAAAATATATGTTGAAATGACTTTTTTATGTGTTAAAAAAATCTGAAGAATATATTTAAAAAATATATTTTCCAATATATGTCTTTGGAAAATACATTTAAATTATATTTTTGTAATGCAATTACAAGTATATTTTAAAATATATGTTTAAATGCATTTTTTTCTAGATGTTCAAAAATATCTGGAAAATAAATTTAAAAAAATATATTTTCAAATATATGCCTTTGGAAAATATATTTAAATTTACATTTTTGGACTACTAAAAAAATATTAGCATAGCAATATATTGTAAATATATTTAAAATATATAATTTTTTTTAAATAAATATATTGGAAATATATATAACTCCAGGAAGTACTGAGCACTATTGCAAATAATAGCTCCCATTTTAGCCAATTAAAAATTCAATGCGCAAATTTGCGAATGAAAAAGAACGCTATTAGCAGCAAACAAGTGTTAGTAACTATGGAATCAGCGCTAATTAGCGAATCCGCGTACATGCAAATGCCAATTTCCACGAAGTTTTTATATAGCACTGCACTGTAACCATGATCCATGTATGTGAAAGAAACATTTTTGATGTATATTGCAATTAGTATTCCTAGTTTTTTTCCTTCTTTTGCTAACGAATGCAGTTATGAATGATTATTACATAGTAATGTCTGCTATTCTGTAAAGTTAAATGTATTAAACATTTAGGTTACCTATTTGTTGTATGTTGTTGTTCTCATGTTTTTTTTGTTTTTTTTTTAATTTAGGTGACTATAAAGCGGTAATTATTTATGTTCATTCTTTAATCATACTACACTACTATGCAGGTCTTGTACTTAGCACAATGGCTTAGTGGTCTGCTCAGATGTCTCCACAGCTCTCATGGTACAAGTTCAAATACCAGCCAACCTACCATCCAACAGCTGTGTTTGTTTATTTTAATTTGCTTGTGCAAAAAATAAACAAAGAAATGTATCCTGCCCGTTAGCTAGTGTGTGATGTTTGGAATTCCACACCATAATATTATTGAATAAAAGTGCATTGGCTAATTGCCATTCGCCTATTTTAAGCATATGCTGCTTTGGCTAATTGGCTAATAGTCATTTGCCTTTTTTTCACCAATACAATCTTTTAGTATCTCTCTGTGGGATTTGAACCCATGAGTGCTTCAAAGCCTGAGTTTTTCAAGAAGTGCTGACCACTAGCCTATTGAGCGTAGCACAAACATCTACTAGTGTGTGATGTTTCTTCTCCCCGAGCTGTCTTCTCCCCGATCTGTCTCTCCTGCCACCGCAGAAGAGCGGCTTTTTTTATTATTAGCAGGTAACCGACTGCGCGGAAGAACACAGCAACGGGAGAAATATGCTGCTGAGTAAAATTCACATTTTCAGGAGGTGCTGCCATCAGTAGGATTTGAACTCATGGCTTAAACCTTTGAGGGCAGCAGGGAATACCACTATGCTTCAAAGCTGAGCACAACTCTTCAGAGAAAATACATTTACTAATGTTTAATTCTATACAATAATGTTTTGCATTTCAGGCATTAATATTATAGTAACAACCATGCTGATGTGGCATTGGCTAATAGGCATTCGCCTCTTTTCAGCATATGCTGCTGAGTACAATGTAAGCTTTCAGTAGGTGATAACATCTGTGTGATTTTCAGCCATTTGAGCACAATTATATTGAGAACAAACGTTTACTAGTGTTTGATGGTGGGACTACTTTTTATTCTAGGTATAATAGTACTCAGCACAGTGACTTAGGCCCCTTTCACACTTGTGCGACCTGAAAGTTGTGCGATTTTGATGTGACTTTAAGCAATGCCTGTGTAAGCTTGAGGTCTGTGGACGCAGGAGTCGCAGGGAAAGGCACGCAAATTTCCGTCTGCAATTTTTTCGCGATTCCAGGGAATGCCTGTGTAAACTTAAGGTCTATGAACCTCAACTTGTATCAAAGTCGGACCAAAGTAGTACAGGGACTACTTTGAAGTCGGTGTGACTTGAAGTTGCACAGATATAAATGGTACACATTGAAAATCATGGGGTATGACTTTTCATGTGACTCTGATGACCAAAGTCGCAGGAAAAGTCGCTCAAGTGTGAAAGGGGCCTCAGCCCGACTTTGTGAGCGATTTTAGAGACATCAGTGCACTTTCCTGCACAGATGTCTAGTGAAATCATATAGGTCTCAACTGTCCCTGATTTGGAACAAAGTCCCTCTGTCCCTCTTTCCTCCTCATTTTTCCCTCCATTTTGTTCTGATCTGTTATAGTTTTATATAAAATGCAATTTTTATCTTTCAAAAAGGCTTTCCCAGCGCTAAACCTTTCATCTAATTTATAAATTGCTTTGTTTGTAAATTCCCAAAGCCAATCTAAAGGGATATTATTGTTAAAAAAAAAAAAAAAGCACTTGGGTGTTTAACTAATCTTTTTTTTTTTTTTTTTGAATAATTCTCCTTTAAGAAGGTGTATTAGGAGGTGTATCCTATGCCTACATACTTTTGCTAATAGGTGTCCCTTATACCCATCTGAAAAACTTGGGAGGTAAGAAATCGCCTCCTGAAGTCGCTCAAAGTAGTGTAGAACCTACTTTTGGGAATCTGTGTGGCGTCGCACCAATGCGGACAGTTCTATTGCCGTCAATAGGTGCCGATTTGGCCTGCAATTTGACATGTCAATTTAGAGCTATGTGAACATGGGTAAAGTTGCATAGATATGAATGGAACTCATGGGGGGTAACTTTTAATGTGACTCTGAGGTCCAAAGCTGCATGAAAAGTCACATAAGTGTGAAAGTAACCTAATGAGATTAAATGATAACACCTTTGAATAAAGCCCCATTTGCACTTGTGCGACCTTAAAATTGCACAGCTTTGCCATGACTTGAAGCAATGTCTGTGTAATCTTGTGGTGTATGGGCCTCAAATCGCATCAAAGTCAAACCAAGGTAGTGCAGGTATGAATTTGTCCCACTCTCAGGATGCACAAGTGACAATAGGGCCAAATTCAAAGATATCCTTGAATCTTTCACACTGCTGCGACCTGGAAGTAACACTAATTTGCTGCCACTTTGCCGCTGCAATTTGGCTCCAACTTCTGGGAATGCCTGTGTAATATTGCGCCCTATGTACCTCAAGTCACATGAGGCTCTGTTTCCACTATTGCAACCCTAAATTGGCATGATTTTACCTCAATCTTTTTGCCGCGATATTGATGCGACTTGGAGCAATACCTGTATATTCTTGAGGTCTATGGGACCTCAAGTCGTATCAAAGTGGGACCAAAGTAGTGCAGGGACTATATAGAGAAGAAAATAAAAAATATGGACAGCCGCACTCCAAAAAACCTTTGACGGTCGCCTTTATTGATTTTCAATGATAACCATTCATATCTGTGCTACTTTAAGTCACACCAACTTCAAAGTAGTTCCTGTACTACTTTGGTGTGACTTTCTGGCTCGGTTTCCACTAGTGCGACTTGTCATGTGACTTGGGACTGCAAAGTCACATGACATGTCATACCCCATGATTTCCAATGAGTATGGTTCATATCTGTGCGACTAAGTCGCAGCGACTTCAAAGTAGTCCCTGCACTAGAGAGAAAGAGATTTTTACTGCTCCAGGTGAACACGCTCCAGCAATTTGTAGTATCAGGACTACCGTGGGTGCCAGCAATGCACGTAGCATATAGAGAAGAAAATAAAAAAATATGGACAGCCGCACTCCAAAAAACCTTTGACGGTCGCCTTTATTGTAAAAAATGGAAGATCACACCAAAAATCATCACAGCATAGCCGGGGTAACAGCTTACATGTTTCACACTGAAGGTCAGTGCTTAATCATAGCTATAATTAGGAGTGCGGCTGTCCATATTTTTTTATTTTCTTCTCTATATGCTACGTGCATTGCTGGCACCCACGGTAGTCCTGATGTCTTTGCAGTCCCAAGTCACATGACAAGTCGCACTAGTGGAAACCGAGCCAGAAAGTCACACCAAAGTAGTACAGGAACTACTTTGAAGTTGGTGTGACTTAAAGTAGCACAGATATGAATGGTTATCATTGAGAATCATAAAAAGTCGCCCAACTGTGAATCAAGTCATATATATTTTAATAGAAAGGAGCTCTCATTTATAATTGCGTAGTCCTTACTGATTTACATCAGCAGAACAAATGCAGGAAGTAGTGATGTGTGCACATGGGCCAGAAGCAAATGTGTGGTGATGCCAAACAAATCAATGAAGCCCACCCACACCAAATCCACCCCCACCTTGAGTAAGCACAAGTACATATCCTACACTTACTCGGCAAATCAGCAGCACCTCCTCTTTGCTAAAGAGGGACCTCGCCATGTCCACCTAGATGGAGATCCTGACCAGCACAGGAACTTCCGGGTGATTACAATTACTCATTTCCGGGTCAGGAGGTGAAACCACGCTCTGTTGATTGCAGCTGCGAATATTTGATCTCCATCACGATTAGCACTTATTATTTTTGATTATTTGCAGTTATGCAAATCTGTATTTCTACATATAATGATATTTGAAGGTAAACTTAAGAGAGTTTGATAAGAAATGGCATCTCTGGGATAGCAGCAGGTGAATTACAAAGGCAAAAGGCCCAGTTTGAGTCCTGCTTCACAAATCGTTCAGCTGAACTCACACAATTTAATTCCCGCATGTCAGTCCTGACTGCAGGGGGGAACATCAGAGACATCTGTGCAAGTTTCGGCACTGATATCAATACAAATCGCACCAATTAGAACAGTGCAATTGCCACCGATTTGACATATCAAATCGCACCAATGTGAACCAGAGCTGACACATACAACACTGCCAGCTGAATTCATTACCTGCAATTCTCCACAGCTGTTATAAAGATTCCACCTTTATCATTTACTTGCAGGTGTGCTAAAGTCTAGGTTTACATTGGGGCGATTTGTCATGTAATTTCAGAAATCAAATCGCATGACTATCGGTGGCAATGGCACTGTTCCAATCGATGCAACCCCAATTTTGTGGCACCGCACCGATTTGCAAAAGTAGTTCTTGCACTACTTTTGCCGATTTCAGGTGCGACTTCAATAGACATTTGTATATGAAGCCACACAGATGTCTATCAAGTAGTACCTAAAATCGTGCTAGCTCAAGTGAAGTAGCGTAATTTCAAAGTAGCATCAATGTGAACAAGGGCAAAGAGATTCGTTTTTGGTGCACAAATGCATATAGAAATAAAATATATTGCACTTTGCCAAAACCACCACCCACAAAAAACTATAAAAAAACAACAAAAAATTAAAACACACACACCAAAGCTCAATAATGTACTTTTATTTTGCCAGCAGAAACAAAAAATTATGTACATTCATTTACTAGCTTCAAAAAAATTTGGCCAGGATACATGGTGCTACATTTAGCAATTGGATTTGAAGAGCCCTGCTCATAGGAGCTTACAATCTAAAATTTGACAAAACCTTAGAGTGCACACAGCTTTACTTTTAGTGTATAACGGGCAACACATCACATTTTTATCTGCAAGATTATAGAAACATACTTAAGTCATTATTCTTACAAAGCATTCCAACATAATATTAAAAAAGACACATTTTCAAAACCCCCACCCCCACAATCTACATATACATACATTGGTGACCATGTTCTGCTGGAATCTGCATTTCTGTGTACACGATTAAGCAATGAGATCCAAGAGTACAGTAGAAGGTCAGCAGATGCTTCAAAACGATTTTGCATGGTCAGACACGAACAATACACACACAATTTTTGATTGAAAAAATGCACAAGAATTTCAGCAAATAACAGTACTTGGGGTTTTGTCAATCTGCACAATATCATTCCTTCCCCCCCCCAAAAAAAAACACAGCAAAAAACCTGGCCTTCTCATACCAAACGATTCCCCATACTGCAGGCCTTTATATAAGAGAGGTTGTATTGTTAGGACACTGACACACGCCCAATAGAAGTACACGCCCACCAGTATCTTTCAATCTGTCTCTTCGTGTATGTCTAAAGTGATTGCACTTGATGGGCAGGAACACATAATACTATTTGCAACTGTGTTAGCCCTTGGCTATGTGCATCAAATCTCCAACTACAGGCCAAAGATCCAAGTCCATTTGCATGCACATAAACAAAGCAACACTTTTCTAAGCATATGTACCTGTGCAGTGTAAACCCTACAATTTTAAATGTCCAAGTCCCTGTGTATGATTAGTGCTAACAAACATAAACATCAGTCCCTGACTCCAATGAGCTTCCAATCTAAAGTCCAAAACAAACTTTCTTACATTAGAGACTATTTTGACAGGAGACAAATAAAATACCAGCATGTCTTTGGATTGTGGTGAGAAACCCACACAGGGAAAACATATAAACTTCAACACAAGCATTAGCATGTTGGCGTATGGAACCAGCAACCCCAGTGCTTCTAGACGGAATTGCTACCCACTTAGCCACCAGGCAGCCTCACACCTGTTCTCTGCATCTCTGTGGTGTGAATCAGCCCTAAGTCCATAGCCATGTTCAGTGTCTCCAAGCAATATACAATATATTGGCCTAAGTATTGGGACGCCTGCCTTTAAACGCACAGGAACTGTAATGGCATCCCAGTCTTGGTCCGTAGAGTTCAATATTGGGTTGGCCCACCCTTTGCAGCTATAACAGCTTCAACTCTTCTGGAAAGGCTGTCCACAAGGTTTAGGAGTGTGTCTATGGGAATGTTTGACCATTCTTCCAAGTGCATTTGTGAGGTCAGGCTCTGATGTTGGACGAGAAGGCCTGGCCTACAGTCTCCCATCTAATTTATCCCCAAGGTGTTCTGTTGTGTTGAGGTCAGGACTCTGTCCAGGCCAGTCAAGTTCCTCTACCCCGAACTCACTCATCCATGTCTTTATGGACCTTGCTTTGTGTACTGGTCCAAATCATTTGCTGGAGGGATATTATGGTGTGGGGTTGTTTTTCAGGGGTTGGGCTTGGCCCCTTAGTTCCAGTGAAGGGAACTCTTAAGGCATCAGCATACCAAGACATTTTGGACAATTTCATGCTCCCAACTTTGTGAGAACAGTTTGGGGATAGCCCCTTCCTGTTCCAACATGACTGCACACCAGTGCACAAAGCAAGGTCCATAAAGACATGGATGAGAGAGTTTGGGGTGGAGAAACTTGACTGGCCTGCACAGAGTCCTGACCTCAACCCAATAGAACACCCTTTGGTTGAATTAGAGCAGAGACTGCGAGCCAGGCCTTCTCATCCAAGATCAGTGCCTGGCCTCACAAATGCACTTCTGGAAAAATGATCAAACATTGCCATAGACACACTAAAGCCTGTGGACAGCCTTCCCAGCCTTCTCAGAAGCTGTTCTAGCTGCAAAGGGTGGGCCAAATCAAATTTTACCCTACGGACTAAGACTGGGCTGCCATTAAAGTTCATGTGTGTGTAAAGGCAGGCGTCCCAATACTTTTGGCTAAATTGTGTATCTGGCAAGATTTACAATGGTGGTGGAAACCTCCTACACATAAATACGACATATAGCCCAGGTTCACACTGGGCTGCGGGAGTGAAGCCGTGAGAGTTCAGCTGAACTCGCACGATTTCACTCTCGCTGGCAGTCCCGATTTCAGCCGCGATTACAAAGACTTCTGACACAGATGTCAATGTAAATTGCGGGCGAAATTGCAAAAAGTAGTACAGAAACTACTTTTTGAAATCGGTGCAGCGCCACAGATGCGGCGTCGCACCAATTAGGACGGTGCCATTGTCGGCAATTTGCGGCAAATATCAGCGTTTTGACATGCCAAATCGCATGACAAAACGCACCAGTGTGAACCAGGGCTTAGACACAGTTTTAAGACTTGGGAGATGAGACAACTTCTCTACATGAAGCAGAATGTTTGGGATTTGAACCCAAAACACTCAGGGATGCTAAGCAGAAGTTCTAACCTCAAAGCCACAGAGATGCCACATGCGAGATCCTCATGCACATAAATACTGCATTTCTTTGGGCATACAGGTGATGGAATTACATTACTCAAGAGTTATTTTTCTCGATTTATTCTGTGATATTTGGTGTTTTTTTGTGAGTGAGTTTAGAATAGTGATATTACCCTCAAATTTTGGGGAATTACATTTTGATTTCTGATGTTGGAACACATATCAAATTTTTGGGGCTCAAATTATGATTATTTAGAAATAATAAAAAGCACAAAAAAGTGACTCATTTAAAATTTTCATCAACAATGGTATTGTTTGTGCTCTGTAAAGACACCTGTGTGAGTTTGGGTAAAGATTGTTGTGAGACGGAGAGTAACAAGTGAAAGTGACAGAGAAAAATATATTTTACCAAAACATTAAAACATTCCACATTCTAGCATTCTTAAAAACAAAATATTTTAATTAGCCACAATGTGGCAAAGGAAAATGTATTTCAGAGAAAGATACATTTCATCTCACCATTAAAAGGATTTATTTGTGAAAGTTACAATTGTACCATTAGAATCAATGGCTAAAACTTGCATTGGACTATAATAGCTCAGATTTTCACTTCCATAAAATGTTCTTCAATTAGCTCTCATTTCAGTATTTACTATAACTCTTGTGAAAAAAGACACTTGAGTTAAAATTTGAGTTATTTCAGGTCTGAGCATGCTCAGTTGTGTTGGCACCTATTTTTCCATAAACCCGAAATTTTTCACTTCTCAGACTTTTAAAGATATTTCAGTGTAGAAATCACTTTTTCACACAGTTTAAAAGCAGATTATCTTGAAATAATATACTGCATATTTCAGTACCATTTAGGCAATTATATCACGCTCTAAACATTATTTCCATGTGCAATTCTCCAGTCTCTTAGCAGAGTAAGGATTTGGGCGCTATTTGGATTCTGGGAGCTATAGTAAATTCGATTTTGGGAGTATTTTCTCTCCAGCGCTATAGTGAATACTGTTTTAGCGCTAATTAGCACTAATTGCCACGAATAGCGCTAATTCGCTGCAATTAGCGCTAATTAGCGCCGCGCCGCTATAGTAAATCACCCCCGATATGTGTGTCTGCGCCTTCATTTCTCCTTCCTGGTGCTGGGCCCACCATTTGAGTTTGCATGCAAGTAGCAAGGCATATACGTTAATTTTTTTTTATTATTTATTTTACTTTTTTCTTCTTGAGATTATTATATAGTTTCCATTTATAGATTATTGCTGCATCAAACTTCACGATAAGTGGACCCTAGTGAGATCCACGAAATGTGTAGAGCTTCATAGATGCTACAATACATTCGCTCATTTACAGGCCAATTGTGTATTTTATTATGATACTGTCATGATTATTTCCATGCGTATGGTGTTTCATCACCTTTTTACTGTCAATATTTATACGATTTTTCTGCATATATATATATATACATTTTTTACATAATTTTTGTATACCATGAATTTATAATAAAACATCAATTGTATTCCAGTTGTGCTTAGTCGGTGACCCACCTCATTCCCACCTCTTGTTTTTATATGAATAACCCGGGATGGAGGTAGGCCATGGTGCATGTTCCAGATCATTCCTCCTTGTTTTTACTATATAAAGTGAATAATGTTCAAAACCCTGATGATATACAGTTCAGAAGGAATAAAATAGAGCAATATATACAGAAAGCAGACCATATCAGAGGGGGGTTCTATTAAGTTGAATAGTGACATCTCCAAAGAAGAAAGAGAGCAGGCAATCAAAGGTACCAAGGTTGGTAAAAGTCCAGGTCCAGGTGGCTATACATCCCTATATTTTAAAAAGTTTATTGGAATTTTAATTCCATATATATTTTCAGACATATGAATTCCATCGGGGGAGATTTGGAGATATGCAAGAAAGCTTTTATATCACTTCTTGTAAAGGATGGGAAAGATCCAACAATATGCTTTAGCTTCAGGCCAAGATCTTTAATAAATAAAGATATTAAAATGTGGCAAAGATATTGGCTGAGAGGCTGAAGCCTTTTATGCCCAAATGGATAGAGGAAGATCAGGCAGGTTTTGTCCCCGGAAGGTAAGCGAGAGATTTTAATGCATGGAGCTAGAAAGGGAAAGAAACCAGTAATTTTTCTCAGTGGATGCCGAAAAAGCTTTTGACAGATTGGACTGGGAGTGTATGATTTCGATACCTAGGTATAGGTCCCCATATGTATGGATGGATAGAGGCATTATACTCCAGTCCAATGGCTCAAGTTCAGGTTAACGGGACCCTGTCAGAACCTTTCTTGCTAAATAATGGCACACGCCAGGGATGCCCACTTTCCCCTCTGCTCTTTGTACTATCTTTAGAGCCTCTGTTGGCAACTATACGGGCAAATCAAGCAATTGAGGGTAGAGAGGTCGCTGGACAACAACATAAGACATCTGCATTTGTGGATGATATTATGTTTTATTTATAGATATATATATATATATCTAACCCCCCACAAACGCTTCCAAATGTTCTAGCAGAATTGAGGAAGTATGGGGATATATAAAATGTTAAGGTTAATGTAGAGAAAACTGAAATATTAAACATTCCCCCTTGCGGAGTGTCGGGATCTTAGACTTTTGTACCCGTTTTCGTGTGGAAGCAAAGGGGCTTAAGATATCTGGGTATATTTTTATCCTCATCGTGGACAGATATGTGTCAGGACTAGGGATGAGCTTTATGTTCGAGTCGAACATGAGTTTGGGGTGTTC
Source organism: Rana muscosa (assembly GCA_029206835.1). Classification (NCBI taxonomy): domain Eukaryota; kingdom Metazoa; phylum Chordata; class Amphibia; order Anura; family Ranidae; genus Rana; species Rana muscosa. Next base: position 232,571,875 of record CM055127.1, on the reverse strand, counting down.
GCGGCAAATTCGAAAAGCCGCAGAACACCGTTAAAATTCTATGGGAGAAATCAAAAGTGCTAATTTTAAAGGTTAATATGCAAGTTATTGTCATAAAAAGTGTTTGGGGACCTGGGTCCTGCCCCAGGGGACATGTATCAATGCAAAAAAAGTTTTAAAAACTGCAGTTTTTTCGGGAGCAGTGATTTTAATAATGCTTAAAGTGAAACAATAAAAGTGAAATATTCCTTTAAATTTCATACCTGGGGGGGGGGGGGGGGGGGGTCTAAAGTATGCCTGTAAAGTCACGCATGTTTCCTGTGTTTTGAATTGTTTCAACAAAATGTCATTTCTGAAGGAAAAAAAGTAATTTAAAACCACTCGCGGCTATAATGAATTGTCGGCTCCCCGGCAATACAGCAATACAGATCAGTCATTGAAAAAACCGGCAGGGGTCCCCCCCACAGTCCATTACCAGGCCCTTTGGGTCTGGTATGAATATAGGGGAACCCCAAACCAAAAAAAAAAGTGGGGGTCCCCTCAAATTCCATATCAGGCCCTTCAGGTCTGGAATGGATTTTAAGGGGAACCCAGCACCAAAATTGAAAAAAAAAATGGATGTGGGTCCCTCCAAAAATCCATACCAGACCCTTATCCGAGCACGCAACATGGCAGGCCGCAGGAAAAGGGGGGGGGACGAGAGAGAGCGCCCCCCCTCCTGAACCATACCAGGCTGTCCCCACGTTGATGACAATGGCCTTATCCCCACAACCCTTGCCCGGTGGTTGTGGGGGTCTGCGGGTGGGGGGTTTATCGAAATCTGGAAGCCCCCTTTAACAAAGGGGAACTCCACATCCCGCCCCCCTATGTGAATTGGTAACGGGGTACATTGTACCCCTACCATTTCACAAAGAAAGTGTAAAAAGTTGTAAAAAACACAGACACAGTTGGACAAGTCCTTTATTTAAAAATAAAAAATAAAAATACATAAATTCCAGCGATGTAATTCCGTCGATGTCCAACGATGATCCATTCTCCAGCGACGCTGCAGTCTCCCCTCTCCAGCAGGAACGAAACCCCCATGATGCGTAAGAGGGGACGGGGTCACCCGTCCTTATCATAGGGATCATTATGTGTCCGCCATAATGTCGCAGTCACGATAAAAATCGCTGATCGCCGCCATTACTAGTAAAAAAAAAAAAGAAGAATAAAAATGCCATAAATCTATCCCCTATTTTGTAGATGCTAGAACTTTTGCGCAAACCAATAAATATACGCTTATTGCGATTTTTTTTTTTTTTACCAAAAGTATGTAGAAGAATATGTATTGGCCTAAACTGTGAAAAAATTTAGTTTTTTTGGGGGATATTAATTATAGCAAAAAGTAATGGTTCGGGGCTGAAGTGGTTAAAGAAAATACCTGAAATTAAAGACTTGTTTAGGGCAGTAGATAGAATTTGGTTAATGGAGGAATTAATATATCTGCACAATGATGTGAGTCTTATGGGTAGTGAGAATACCCTTTAAGAAGTAGGAGGGTGGGATGGGGGAAATCTGGGAACATTTCTGAGTAAGATATGGAGGGTTGAAGTACAGATTGGTTTAAGTTTAATCCGATTTAGTATCCATGCCTGTTGGAGGATGAAGAGAGGGGTGAGAGAACTTTAGAATCTAAGAAATTTGAGCATATTTTGGAGGATTTTTTCAAATGTTTTATAATACGCATATTCTGGGAATGATGCACATGTTTGTGAATGTTATCTTATGACTTTTTTACATAAAAATTTTAATAAAAAAAGAGTTTAAATCCAAAGGGCACTGAAAGGGGCCGGTGGCCCCCCCATCCAAAAAACTGGCTGCAATATTACCGCATTTGCCAGCGTATAAGGCGGCTGGGCACATAAGCTAACCCCCCTAATATTCCATTTAAAACTGTGGTTTTGTGCTCTACTCACCGTATAAGACGACCCCCTTGTGCCGTAATACCCTTCAAAAACAAAAAGGCCGCAGCCCGCCGGGTGCTCTGTAAAGCTGTATGTAATTCAGTATATGCGCCGCTCAGCCAATCCCGGTGAACGATGTACTCTGTTGATGACTACAGAGCCTGCTAAGCCTGCTCGGATTGGAGTAACAACCTCTGCCAAACATAATGTAGCCTGCTCGGATTGGCAAAGGTTGTTACTCCAATTCGAGCAGGCTTAGCAGGCTCTAGTCATCAACAGAGTGCATCGCCCACCGGGATTGGCTGAGCGGCGCATATACTGAATTACATACAGCTTTACAGAGCATGCTATACAAGTAAAACTGCGCAAAATACCAGAGACTCAAATATCCAAGCAATATGGTAGTGGTGATGGTAAAAACTAAGTGTACATAGTGATAAGTACAGCTAGTAAACCTAGGTAAAATGTTAGTTATTAACATAAAAAGTCCAAGGACTGGAGGAGAAGAGTATTTCAGGGGTTAAAGTTACACTCTCAGGGCTGCCATCAAAGGGGAACAGAGACCATGTTCCAGTTCTGTAGGAAAAGCACAAGGAAAGAGGCGCCTCTGGGTGTAGCAGTATTAAAACATTTTATTAGGCAGTGAACAAAAGCCACTCACATTTTGATGGTAAAAACAGGCATGTAGAAATTCCCAATCAGGGGAAAAAGGGATCATCAGATGTGTCGGTCCACTTCTATTCCTGCTGGGGCTCTTGGGTGCTCTGGATTCACTCTCACCACTGACAGATGGATGGAAAGAGCTAGCTGCGATGGAGGAAGAGATCCAAAGCGAGGCTTGGAGCACGATGGTGTAGCAGGCGAGGGATGCGGACGTCACTGGAATGCGATGCGTTTCGTGAGGTACAGGCTGCGTATGATGTGGCAGCCGCACTCCTTTGTCAAGCTATAGGAGAGGGAGGTGTGGAGCTAGATTATATTGCGAGGAAGGGGGGCGGGCGGAGCAGGAGCAGGAAGAGCGGAATGGTCGGTGGAAGTGTGATTGACACACAATGGGACGAATAGTCGGCTATTGGCAGAGCAGTAATAGAATTGTGTAATGGTATACGGTGTCAGAGCGGGACACACCGTGGGGCTAAAAAAATGTGACAATGACTTGGCAAAACAACAATATGTTGTTAATGAATGCTATTAAGAGTGTATATAGTGGTGAAAATTTAATTTGGAAGAAAAATACCCAGGAAACGGTTATGGCAAAAGAATTGACAAATTAGATGATACTAATAAATGGCATAGAGAATGTCAGTATTGGTGGAAACTAAATTAAGGAGAAAAATAATGATGGATGATGGGCTGAATAGTGTAATAAATATAATTAGAATTAAAATGGATTAGAAGGGGGGGGAGGAAAAATTGGGGGGGGGGGCGCAGGAAAAGGAGGACATTGATAGGCAGGGGGGGGAATGGGGAGAGTTATTAACTTCGAGATAATACACAGAAGGAGTATGGAATACACACCTACATGTATATATATGTGCACATACACACACATACGCACACATGCACATACACATGTACAAGGAAAAACCCATATGCACATGCGCAAGGGATCTATAAATTTGTTCAATGACCCATACCTGGAGCCCTGAGGTGGATTTTTGGTGTGCGGTGGTAAAGTGTCTTGGTACACTATGAGGGTCAGTACCGCCCTCTATGTATCTCCTATGTTCTCCGAACCTTTGTCTCAAAGGTTGTATGGTGCGGCCTACATACATTAGGCCACATGGGCAGCTAAGACCATATACCACGAAGTCGGAAGAACAGTTATAGAACTCTTTTAGTGGGTATGTCTTGCTTTTAGTGCTAAATGTTTTTTGACCATGCTTAATGAATTTGCATGTCTTGCATAAAGGCTTCCGGCACTGATACATACCCACTATGGGTATAAGGGTAAGGGTGGGACGTGGGTGGAGAATAGTTTTAGGTTTACTGGGCGCAATCTTGTTTTTGAGGTTTGGGGCTCCGATAAGTAACTCTGGGTTGTGCCGGGAGTACAGATTTCAAGTGAGGGTCTTGTAATAGGATGTCCCAATGTTTGAACATGATTCTTTCCATATTTTTGTGCTTATGGTGGAAAGGTGGTTATGAATCTGGTTGAACAATCTTTCATAGATGTATCAGATTTGGGTGGCTTTCCATGAAGATAAAAGTTATAGGCTTCATCAATTAAAATTTCAGGATACTGTTTCTCCGTAAATTTTCTTTTTAGATTTTGGCTCCACATAGTCCGAGTCTTTAGTGCAGTTTTGTCTAAGGTGACAAAATTGGCCCTTGGGGATGTTGTTTATCCATTTTGGTAGATGGCAGCTCTTAAAGTGCAGATAGGAGTTTCCTGCCGTGGGTTTCGTGTAATTTTTAGCACAGATGGTATGTTCGTCATGTCCGAGTTCTAGGTCCAGGAAGGTCATGGAGGAGGGGTGGGAGACGGATGTAAAGGTCAGCCCATAGCTGTTATTATTGCAGTATTCGACAAAGAGAGGGATGAGATCAAGGGCACCATCTTAAATGATAATCAGATCATCGATGCAACGTCCAAAGAAAATAATGTTGGCTGCATAGAGGTTGTTTTTGTGAATGTGATTGATCTCCCAAAAACCCATGGCGAGGTTTGCGTAAGAGGGGGCAAAATTTTCCCCCATTGCCATGCTTTGTACTTGCTGGAAAAAGTCTCCATCGAAAGTAAAATAATTATGGGTAAGGCAGAATTTTGGAGCCTGGATGATGAAGTCTGCCTGGCGTGAGTTTATCAATGGGTCCATGACCAAAAATTGATCTAATGCCATTCCCCCAAAGGTGTGCGGGATGGAGGTGTAGAACGAACAGACATCTAAGGACAGTCAGACGTATGTCGGTTACCACCTGTAGGGGGACAGACGTTCCTATAGATGTGTACTGTCACGTATATAGGATTCTAATTGGAGTACAATGGGTTGGAAAAATTGGTTAATGTAAAGGGTGAATCCGGTGGTGACGCTATCCATGGCTGCTACGATTGGTCTCCCTCTTTATGAATTTTAGGTAAGTAGTAAAAGTAGGGTATCTGATAGAAGTGTTTCTAAAAAAATGAACTTTCTGTTTTGGTGATGATGCCATCCAGGAGTGCATCAGAGATCGGAGAATCTGCTTCTCTGGCAAAATCAGTCGTTGGGTCTTTTTTAAGTTTCATGTAAGTAGCTTCGTCCGAAAGGAGTCTATGAGCTTCTTTAAGATAGTCTGTTTTGTCAAGGAGTACGATACCCCCTCCTTTATCGGCTGATTTGATTATGATATTGTCGGCATGTATAAGTAGGTCTAGGGCTTTAATTTCGGATGGTGAAAGGTTATTATGTTTAGATGCGGGGTTAGAGTTACACAGCTTGACTAGGTCTGCATAGACCACTCTGTAGAAACTCTCAAGATATGGCCCTTTAGAGTGCGTAGGAAAAAAGATTGATTTTGGCCTAAGTGACGAGTGAATTATCGGAGGGGATGTAACATGATGTTGAGTACAGAGTCTTATAAAGTCCTCTTCATCAAGGCTGTGGGTGTTGAGATCAAAAGACTCAAAGTAGAGATCAAAAGTAGAAGATAAAGAAGAGTCAGAAATAGATGGAATGGGGGGACTCATAGGATTATGAGGGGGCTGATTCCTATCTTTCTCTTCTTTGAGGTGGTAATGCCTCTTAAGGGTGAGGTTCTGTATATAACGATTGAGGTTTTTAAAAAGGATGAAGGTATTAGGATGGTTTATAGGAGCAAAATTAAGTCGGTGACTGAGGAGAGAAGTGTCAGCGGTAGATAGAATATGTGAAATAAGATTAAAGATTTTTATAGTTTTTGGTATTTCTGAGTTTTTTGATGATCGTTTTCTTCATCCTCCTCTGCAGCCTCTCCTATGAGTTTTCTTTTTCTTGAGGCTAGGGCCGGAGGAGGACTTGGTACTAAAAAAGATGATGATGGTGTAGGGGTACCCAACAGGGAAGGTAAGTTGTCAGTTACAGTTGTAGGAGCAGGGACATCAGAAAGAGAAGGTTCCTGGTCTGTATGTTCCATAGGTGCTGGTGGTGCGCAGCCAGTGGGTATGTTAGTGGGCAGATCAGATTCTCCTACTGTAAGAGGGGGATTGAGAGGAACAGTGTTGTTCCTAATGTCGGGTCCTCGACCTTCTGTGGTACAGGAGCTATTGCTTAGAGTGGTGGGTGGCAAGGGCACTGGTGTCGATCGAGAGCTGGTTGTTCTGTTGTAGAACCAATTTAGTGCTATAATAAGCCCTTGATTTTTATCATTATTATCTTTATTGCGTATTTTGGTCTTGATTGGGCCAGGGTAACATCTGGGAGGGTTGGGGTGAACCCGAACTGGTGATGGAATAATATGGGGGAGAATGGATTCTCTCCAATGTCTATTAGGGGCATGTTGGCTAGGAAGCCGTAGGCCCATTAAGGGAGGGGGCGGGTGGTGGTGGGTCATGAGGTGGGTGAGGAAAGAGGGATTTGACCGGAGTGGCATTCATGAGTGGTGCTCTAATATTGTTATTGGAGGTCTTTTTGTTCCATGGGATGGTGCCCTTGATCTCACCCCTCTCTTTGTCGAATGCTGCAATAATAACAGCTATGGGCTGTCCTTTACATCCGTCTCCCGCCCCTCCTCCATGGCCTTCCTGGACCTAGAACTCGGACATGACGAACATACCATCTGTGCTAAAAATTACACGAAACCCACGGCAGGAAACTCATATCTGCACTTTAAGAGCTGCCATCTAGCAAAATGGATAAACAACATCCCCAAGGGCCAATTTTGTCGCCTTAGACAAAACTGCACTAAAGACTCAGACTATGTCGAACTCAGCCAAAATCTAAAAAGAAAATTTGCGGAGAAACAGTATCCTGAAACTTTAATTATTGAAGCCTATAGCTTTTATCTTCATGGAAAGCCACTCAAATCTGATACATCTACGAAAGATTGTTCAACCAGATTCATAACCACCTTCCACCATAAGCACAAAAATACGGAAAGAATTCTGTTCAAACACTGGGACATCCTATTACAAGACACTCACTTGAAATCTGTACTCCCGGCACAACCCAGAGTTACTTATCGGAGGGCCCCAAACCTCAAAAACAAGATTGCGTCCAGTAAACCTAAAAATATTCTCCACCCACGTCCCACCCTTACCCTTAAACCCATAGTAGGTATGTATCAGTAACGGAAGCCTTTATGCAAGACATGCAAATTCGTTAAGCATGGTCAAAAAACATTTAGCACTAAAAGCAAGACATACCCACTAAAAGAGTTCTATAACTGTTCTTCCGACTTCGTGGTATATGGTCTTAGCAGCCCATGTGGCCTAATGTATGTAGGCCGCACCATACGACCTTTGAGACAAAGGTTCAGAGAACATAGGAGATACATAGAGGGCGGTACTGACCCTCATAGTGTACCAAGACACTTCACCACCGCACACCAAAAATCCACCTCAGGGCTCCAGGTATGGGTCATTGAACAAATTGATAGATCACTTCCGGCAGCTGAAAGATTCATCAAACTCTGTGCTAGAGAGACCTACTGGATCTATACCCTAGATGTACTCTCGGGGGGAGGTATCAACGAGAGCATCGAAATTACCACCATTTTATAAATCCACCTTTGTTCTCATTTTATCATTCCTCATACAATTGAATTTTCTTAGATACTGGTTTTATTATTGTGGCTATGCATTCCACAGGTTCTGCTGCCCCCCTTTTTTGTTCTCCCCCTTTTTTTCCTCCCTTCCCCCCCTTCTCTTCCCTCTTAATTCCCTTCCCTCCCCTCTCCCCCCTTTTTTCTCTCTCTCTATCATTATACTATTTTTCATATCACTTTTTCTTTCCATCCTTTTCTTTCTTTTCCCCCCGTCTTTTTGGTATCACGGTTTTCTGTTATAAATTATTAAACCCCCCCCCCCCACTTTCCTTTCCCCTTTCCCTCCCCCTCTTCCCAGATTTACCTACCCCGTGTTTTTTGGTGTAGTTTTATGTTATGTTTTGTATGTACATGTGCTTATATATGGTTTTATTCTCATTTAACCATTTTGATATTATGTGTGTGTGTATATATATATATGTATACATTTGTATGTTGTATTTACACGATATTTTTGTGTATGTACACCTTGACCCCAGTATCTATCCTTCATATGCATATCGTAGGCCGTACCACACACTTTCTACGTTTTTGCACCCCCTCTCCCCCCTGTTCTCCCCTTCCCCTTGCCCCCCTCCCCCTCCTATCTCTTTCCTCACCCCACCCCCCCTTCGCCCGCTTCCCCCTACATTCTTTTATCATTTATCATTATCCACTACCATTATAATAATTTTTTCCTAAGGTCCTCTACACATGCATGCGCATGTGCATGTGCACATATGCATATGGGTTTTTCCTTGTACATGTGTATGTGTGTGTATGTGCACATATATTTACATGTAGATGTGTATTCCATACTCCTTCTGTGTATTATCTCCAAGTAAATAACTCCCCCCGCCTCTTAATGTCCTCCTTTTCCTGCGCCCCCCCATTTTTTCCTTTCCCCCCCTTCTAATCCATTTGAATTCTAATTATATTTATTACACTATTCAGCCCATCATCCATCATTATTTTTCTCCTTAATTTAGTTTCCACCAATACTGATGTAGGGATACCCTCAGTTAAGAGGGCCGCAGATTGAGTTTGGGCCCTGAAGACAGCTCTGCCAACCCCCGGCAATTTACTCGACCCCCTTCTGGCACAGTTAGTCTAGGGTAATATATATCTTATGCTCTATGGTTAAATTCAGACACCAATGCAGTGATAGAAGAATAACGAGTTTACTTCTACTGGCATAAAATCAACAGTTATCACAAATTTCAGGAATATATCTGCAGAGCCCTGCAGCAATAAACACACTATAACTAGTCAGATATGGCGCACACGCGCCATGTGTAACAGTACTTCACTATGCGCAGCAACTAAATAAACTATCTAGATGGCCAGGCCTGACCATATAACTCAGTCTCTAGGGGGGGGTAAAATTCTTTGCATGCAAGTCTTTAAACGGTGGTGCACATTTCAGGAACACATTTATAATCCAGGGGGGGGGGGTAAAAATGCCAACAAAGTACACTCCACTAGAGATCCGTTTGAATCAGTTCTGCTATGGATCTCCAGTGGGGGAAAAGAACTGAAATAGGAACTGGTGGGCCACGGCACTCTGTAGGCCTAACAATGGTATACAGTATTTGTGGATTGAGCATGTGCTCGCTCACCCCTTCGGACGCTATCCCAGTCCGGGAACTTCCACCCACTGTGTCTCCACACACAGCGTCCGCAGCGGTCGGGTCTCCGGCTCAGCAGCAGTTGAAGAAACCGAGTCAGATGTCACCCAGGCTCGAGATGGGGTGGAAGGCACTTTGGTAACTGCGCAAGGCCCCAGGCTTCAGGCCTTGCACAGCAGCAGATCCGCACAGGAAGATCTCTCCACTGACGTCTCGTGTCCCAAAAAGAGGCCGCGCTCCGCCTCGCTTCCTCCTTATATAACCCCTCCCATGAGTCTCTGGGGTGGAAACATTGCCGAACGGGGTTCTGGGTAAGGTAGTCTCTCTCCTCTGCTTTCACTTCCAGTAAAGTCTCTTCTCTACTCCCTCCCGACTCACCTCTCACCCGGAAAGTCCTGTCTCTCTGTATTAAAGGGGAATACCCCGCTACACTGATATTCTCTATGCCATTTATTAGTATCATCTAATTTGTCAGTTCATTTGCCATAACCGTTTCCTGTGTATTTTTCTTCCAAATTTAATTTTTACCACTGTAGACACTCTTCATAGCATTCATTAACAACATATTGTTGTTTTGCCAAGTCATTGTCACATTTTTTTTAGCCCCACCGTGTGTCCCGCTCTGACACCGTATACCATTACACAATTCTATTACTGCTCTGCCAATAGCCGACTATTCGTCCCATTGTGTGTCAATCACACTTCCACCGATCATTCCGCTCTTCCTGCTCCGCCCGCCCCCCGCCTCCCTTCCTCGCAATATAATCTAGCTCCACACCTCCCTCTCCTATAGATTGACAAAGGAGTGCGGCTGCCACGTCATACACAGCCTGTACCTCACGAAATGCGTTGCATTCCAGTGACGTCAGCATCCCTCGCCTGCTACACCATCGCGCTCCAAGCCTCGCTTTGGATCTCTTCCTCCATTGCAGCTAGCTCTTCCCATCCATCTGTCAGCAGTGAGAGTGAATCCAGAGCACCCAAGCGCCCCAGCAGGAATAGAAGTGGACTGACACATCTGATGATCCCTTTTTCCCCTGATTGGGAATTTCTACATGCCTGTTTTTACCATCAAAATGTGAGTGGCTTTTGTTCACTGCCTAATAAAATGTTTTAATACTGCTACACCAAGAGGCGCCTCTTTCCTTGAGCTTTACAGAGCACCCGACGGGCTGATTTCCATTGGGCAGATGCTTCACCCGGCGTATAAGACGATCCCCCGGTTTTTGGCTGTGTAATTCCGGTGTAAAAGGTTGTCTTATACGCCGGAAAATACGGTAGAAAAAATTTACCAAATGAAAAAGGAGTTATGCAATGTCACCAAGCACTCATAAAGCTTCAAAAAATGTTTAATCATTCTTTATTTAAAATGTTTCAGCAATAGAGTGCTTGCAATCTTCTTCTTTCCCTTAGATTCTCTTCCGTGAAGACGTTTTCTTCCTCCATGTTGCATCGGGAAATACAGAGTCAGTTACTGCTACTTCTTGCCAATTTGGCAGTTGCGGTGGATCAATATTTGGACCCGCACAAAAATCCTGTAAGTCCTCTTTAAATCTGAGTGTTAAAGAGTGGCCATCTTTAATTGCCACCAGACATGCAGCAAAACCCCAGTGGTTTGTAATGTCTACAAGGTAACTTGTCAAGAAGGGGTCTCAGCGCCCGTTGGCGTTCAAGTGTTTCCTTTGATAGGTCTGGGAAGATAAATATTAGGGTGCCTTCAAAGTTTGTATTTGCTGATCTTTGCATCTTCAGCATAATTGCGTTTTTATCTACACAATAATGCAATCTACAGATAACATCCTGTGGCTGTTCCATCGAAACATTCCGTGGTTGGTGGACTCTATGAATTCTGTCAAAATGTATAGTATTTGCCTCGGATTTCCCCAGTATTAGGTTCAAATTTTTATCTTTAACCATCTCGGGTATGCCCTGCAAGCGGACATTATTCCTCCCATTCCTATTCTCTAAATCTTCCATCTCGTATAATGCTGCTCTGTTGGCTGTTAAGTTTGCTTCTTTTTCTTGAAGCTCTTTAATCACTTCTTCTTGCTTCAAACTCCGCATAAGCGATGGTATTTCTAGATTTTGCTCCTCACTGCATTTGGAGCCAGAAAGAGATGTTGTTGAACTCCGATGAGGAGAGGCAGCATGCAAAGATGGTGATCTATTAGCCCTTTGCAATGAATAAGCCCCTTGAGTACCAGGCTCATTTACTCTGATCTGGTTTTTTTTTATCTGAAGCTCTGTCCCCTGTCAAATATTTTTTCATTGGGCTTGTATGCTGTAGCTGTTTCTGCTTCAAAGTCAGACGGCCTTTCGAATGTCCTTTAGAGTTTTTATCTGACATCGATGCTTGTGAGATAGAGCTGGATGTAGCTGAGCAGGCCCCCCACCCCCCCACCCCGTTTCCCCTTTTTTCTTTTTCTCCTATCCTTTCTTCCTCCTCCTCCCCTCAGTTCCTTTTATTTACTCTTTTTAACTTGACAGTAGGCTATAGATGGTAAAAATAGTGAGATCTACAGTATCTATCCTTTCTCTTTCATTTATGTACTTATGTACACAAGATAGGACTCAGCATATGCAGCTATAGAATAATCGGTTGTGCTGGTGCAATCTATGATTTTATCAATCACTCTCTCAACTTTTATCAGACCATCATAAGCTATACAGTCTCAGTACTGCTCAGCCCAGCTGGCCTCAGTACTCACACAGCTTCTCTGTGGTCTTCGGCTGATCTCAGCTTACCTCAATTGGAATCGGCATAGCTCGGCTCTCCTCCGCTGTTTCTAAGCACCAGTAGCAGCAGAGTGGTCTCCAGAGTGACACTCCTGCACTTCTCGGCTCCAGCCACGTGACCCACAGCCGACTCCCAGGCTCTTGGGAACAATCGGCAGTGCTCGGTAACGCTGGCCAGACAGCCCCAGGAGAACAGCAAATCTCAGCAGACGCCGAACACACATTGCCTCAGCTCCGGCAGCCCATGCAGCTCCAATACCCCCAGCAATGCACCAGCTTCTGTCCAAGGACGAGGGGGGTCCACTCGGGGGAAACAGCACAGACAGCCCCAGCCTCTCGGGTGGAGGAAGCCTCAGCCAGCCTTGGACGACTGAATCTGAGTGGTACGCTCACTCAGCGTCATACAGGATCTGAATTTGTAAACTAAGCGTTTACGGGGTTTGGTTTGGCAAAGTGTGATCCTTCATAAGACCATATTGGTTACTACTAATGATACTATGTGTGATGATTTTTCTCCCCCCTTCAATTGTTGCCAAGCTGAATCTCTAGTATGGTTGTTAGAGGATGATCCAGCTTTTTTCATTGAACATTATTTCTCTTGTTCCCACCAGATGTTGTCTGATTGCATTTATTCAGTGCAATCCCTGGTTAGACTGTATGTGAACCAACTTTTGTTCAACCTGTGCTACAGGCATGGTCAGATCTTTTGCACTCAGTCAACCCACAACAATCCAGCCCTGCCATTAGACACCTGACTTCCCAAGAGTCTTTCTCCCCATCACCCGTGGCAACCTCAGCTACAGCCCAATATACGCTGCTTCCTACCAAATACCAATACCCAGTCTATACTCACTGCACCTATCCTGCCTTTAATCCACCTGCCTCCTCCCTTCCGCCTGTAACAATCCCACAAAAACCTCCTCCAGCCACTGTTCCCTTTTCCTTACCACATTCCAGCCCTTCCTTTCGCCCAGCTACATCCCTTTCTTACAGCCCTGCAGTCACCTACAAAGCTGCAGTGGCTAAGCCAAAAAAGAAACGGAAGTTCTTTCCAACTCACACGATCCTGCCAGTAACACAACCTGCCTCCACACCAGCCAATCTACTCCAGCCTGCTTCCGCACCAACCAACCTACTCCAGTCTGCCTTCATGCCAGCTGAACCCGATGACCCACCTAATTCTGCCAACTCTCTGCCTGCTGTCCAGCCTGTTGTGCCTGCTGCCCAGTCTGATGTTCCAGTGCCTGCTGACCAGTCTGATGTGCCTGCCGTTCAGCCTGTTGTGCCAGCGCCTGCTGTTTAGCCTGTTGTGCCAGTGCCTGCTGTTTAGCCTCTTGTGCCAGTGCCTGCTGCCCAGTCTGACGTCCCAGTGCCTGCTGCCCAGTCTGACGTCCCAGTGCCTGCTACCCGGTCTGATGTTCCTGTGTCCATGTTCCAGCCTAAAGTTCCAGTGCCAGTGTTCCAGCCTGAAGTTCCCGTGTCCCAGTCTGATCCTGTGCCCATGGTCCAGTCTGATGTTCTAGTGTCCATGTTCCAGTCTGATGTTCCAGTGACTGTGGTCCAGCCTGATGTGCCAGCACCTGCTGTTCTGCCTGTTGTACCAGTATCTGCGGTTGTGCCAACGCCTGTGTCTGACGTCCCAGTGCCTGCTGTCCAGTCTGACATCCCAGTGCCTGCTGTCCAGTCTGACGTCCCAGTGCCTGCTGTCCAGTCTGAAATTCCGGTGCCCGTGTCCTCGCCTGAAGATCCGGTGCCCGTGTCCCCACCTAAAGTTCCGGTGCCCGTGTCCCCGCCTAAAGTTCCGGTGCCCATGTCCCCGCTTAAAGTTCCGGTGCCCGTGTCCCCACCTGAAGTTCCGGTGCCCGTGTCCCCGCCTGAAGTTCCGATGCTTGTATTCCAGACTGATGTTCCTGTGCCCGTGTTCCAGCCTGAAGTCTCCGTCCCAGTGTCCCAGTCTGAAGTCCGGGTGTCCCAGTCTGAAGTCCGGGTGCCCCAGTCTGACGTCCGTGTGTCCCAGTCTGAAGTTTCGATGCCCATGTCTCATCCTGAAGTTTTCGGTGCCCGTTACCCAGTCTGCTAAACCATCGCCCATCACCCGGCCTGCTAAGCCAGTGCCCATCATCCGGCTTGCTGGACCAGTGTCTGGCATCCAGCTTGCTGAACCGGGGGCCCGTTACCCAGCCCACTGGGCCGGGACCCATTGCCCAACTTGCTGAGCCGGTGACTGTTATCCAGCCTGCCCTTACGGCGCTCGCTGCTCGGCCTGATGTCCCAGTGTTTCCTGCCGAGCCGGATGACCCAAAACCTGCTGCCCAGCCTGATAGACCAAAGCGAACCACGCCGATCCCTCTCAACGCTTCCTTCCACATCAGCTGGGGCCACAGCTCCTGAGGTCCACCCTGGTCCTTCTACACAGGAAGAAGTTGTGGAGGAGCCCAGCTTGACCCAGGTATAGCATTGTTGAACAGATTTGTATCCAAAAATAGAATGATGTTAACTAGACGTTATTGACAAAAAACGCAGGCTGTGGTAGTACCACAGCCTGAGGACATAGATCTCATCAGCTGCTGCTCCCGATCTCTGGTATTCCAGGACCTACTTGCGCTCCCTATTGTATGTACTCCGAAGGCTATCAATTTTGGCCTTCACATAATTTATGTCTGCCATGGGGTACAGAGGCTTCACCAATTCCACACGCTTCTGAAAAGCTGCCTGCCTCTTGTTTTTATTAGAGTAATCCCTGAATGAGCCAATCGGATAGTTTCCAGCAGCTGATCACTGATCCCCTCTTTCAAAGTCTGGCGAGAATATTCACTATCCTCTGTCACCAGCGGAGAATAATAAACGATTTCATTGAAATCCATCTTAGCAAAGCTAACCAAACCAGGATGGTTCCTCACTGCAGCCACTTCTGGTCAGAGATGACCTTGGTATACTGTCATGTACAGGTAAGACCAGACTCTGTGGATTGCAAAGTGAGAACCAAAACGCATGTAAAGTGAATAATAATTTTTTAAGGAAAGTGAATATAAATAAACACACCACTAATCACAAACTGTATACAATAAACCCACAACAAGACAGTGACCCAAAAACAGCAACAGACAAACAAGCGAGAATACTAGAAGGGGTATACCAGAATCACAAACGTTAGCCAGGCCAGGGTCATACACAGGGAATCAGCAGATGGGGAAGGGACAGGATAGGAGAGGGAGAAGGTGGACGGGATCAGGATACAGAGCTGGGATGCCAGGTAACAGGAACACAGGAGGAACAGGACCAGGGTAGGCTTGGGATCAGGATCGGGTACAGGCTCAGGATCAGGCACGTGTGCAGGATAGCAAGCTCGCAGGTCAGGGCACAAGGACGATACCAAGGCAACTGTGTGTGTGAGTTGCTGGGTATTTATACACATCTCCTGCAATCAGGCTCAGGTGACGCCTGATCGCAGGAGATAATGTTGGCTCCACACTGACGGAAAGCACCTGCTGGTGGACACTGGTACTACGACCCACGGATCCAACAGTGCCACCAGCAGGTGAAAACCTTTACTACAGATCCTGGCTGTTAGAAGACATCCGCTGGTGGACACCGGTACTACGATCCATAGAAACAACAGCGCCACCAATGGGTGAACCCTTTCTTGACATTATGGTCCATACCAACGGACTGTTGCCTTATGGGTTATGTGAAATCTCCATTAAATAGCTGTAAAATATTGTAAATATGAATATATTTAATTTAGCTTGCGGAATATATTTCATTTAGCACCTATGAAAGCCCTTTTGTTAACATGCAGACATTGCGGAGCCCCAAGCTTGGAGAGACAATTCCATTGTGTTAAACCCACTCTCTTCAATGAGTCCCATGCTGGGATATACACCTATAATCCTGAAAAAATTCAATCAAATCTCCGGCCCAGATAGAGTCACCAGGATTTGCATGAAAGGGGGCTGACTTATGGAATCAGCCCTCCAATTATGACCCAAGCTAGGCCAACCTATGGGGTATTAGGATAGAGAGATATACTCAGAGGAGAGATAGAAGGGTCCTCTCTTTATGGAAAGGTAGCCTGCAAGATGGTTCTAAAAGGGTAACTATGGGAAAGGTCGGTCTTACTTGTACCAACTGCACACACTTGTACTTTAATGTTTTAGAGGAATATGCTCTATATTCCTCCATGTAAATACTTTGTATATTTTAACCTACTATTTCCTGCTTGTTTAAGACTATTGTGAGGGGGTTAGCTCGGCAGCGGGTGTGTGTGACCCCCGAGATGGGCTCCCCACACAAAAACAGGCCCAGCAAACGGAGGTTGTGGTTTTCAAAATCAAAAAGGTGCGGTTTATTTTCTATTTACAGTGACAAAACACAGCAAAGAAAAAAGAAACATAAACAAAATAAATCCTGGTCAACTTGACCTCTGACTAAACATACAGGTTTCCTAACTAACAACTGGGATCAGCCTAGTGCTGTCCTAGTCCCTAAGTCCCTGGTTTTAAATGTCCAAGCAAATAGCCACACAGGCTTTGTCTCACCGCACAGGGGTTCACTCTCCCTAGACAGTCCACACAGGTCTGGGTCCAGGCATGAGCAAACACCTAATGAATCTGGGAGTTCTTATAGAGGCCTAAATGAGCTGACAAGCTTCAGCTGGTCTTATCAACTCCCTGTCTGCACGACGCCCCACACTCTCCCTAGAGGTATGAGTCATCCATGAGCCTACTAGCCTCAGCTGGGCTTATACAACTCTCCACCTAGTTGTATAAGTCGGCGTAAAGCCTGAATCTGGGCGAAATATATCTACCCCCCTGGATGCAACCAGGTGACTTTACCTTCCTGCTGTCACATACCCCCCCCTCTTGTTTTAACCTCGGGGTTGGAACACCAGCAATCAGGCATTCATGTACTCGAGACAAAGCATCCACATTCCCCATTTGAACGCCAGGGCGATGCTTTACTGTAAGGTTGAATTCCTGGAGGGCCAGGAACCACCTATTCACTCTTCTATTTGTTTCCTTGTTTTGAGCCATCCACTTTAACGGAGCGTGATCCGTAACCAAGTCAAAGTGCCTACCTAGCAGGTAGTACCGAAGGGAATCTAGAGCCCACTTCACCGCTAAACACTCCTTTTCAACGGTGGCGTAATTTACCTCATGGGACTTCAACTTCCTGCTGAGGTAAATGACTGGGTGCTCTTCCCCGTTCCAGACCTGGGACAATACTGCTCCTAACCCCACATCTGACGCATCACTTTGTACGACAAAGTCTTTAGAGAAGTCGGGTGAGTACAACACTGGCTGGCTACATAAGGCTTGTTTCAAGAATTGGAATGCTGCCTCAGCCTCGGGGGTCCATTTAATCATGACCGACCCTTTCCCCTTCGTCAGGTTGGTTAGGGGCACAGCCTTAGAAGCAAAGTGGGGAATGAATCGCCGATAATACCCAGCGATTCCCAGAAAGGCTCGTACCAGCTTCTTGCTGTTGGGACGTGGCCAACTCTGGATGGCATCGACTTTGTTGAGTTGGGGTTTTATTACTCCCCTCCCAATGGTGTACCCAAGATATTTGGCCTCCTCCTGCCCAATGGTACACTTCTTGGGGTTAGCCGTAAACCCCGCTTCCCGAACAGAGTCCAGGACTGCTTGCACTTTTGGCAGATGTGAGGCCCAATCTGTGCTATGGACAATTACGTCATCCAGGTAAGCCGCAGCATACTTCCGATGGGGCCTCAGCATCTGGTCCATTTTCCGCTGGAATGTGGCCGGCGCATTCTGTAACCCGAACGGCATTCTTTTATATTGGAACGCCCCGTCTGGGGTTACAAATGCGGTTTTCTCTTTGGCCGACTTGGCCAGGGGGATTTGCCAATACCCTTTTGTGAGGTCAAGAGTCGTCATGTATCGGGCTGTTCCCAGCCGGTCGATCAACTCATCTATACGTGGCATGGGGTAGGTGTCAAATTTTGTAACTTTGTTCAACTAACGAAAATCGTTACAAAATCGCCAGCTCCCATCCGGTTTAGGCACCAACACAATGGGACTAGACCAATCACTTTGGGACTCCTCTATCACCCCTAAGTTCAGCATTTTCTGTACTTCCTCCCGTATTGCCTCCCGTCGGGCCTCTGGGATCCGATAGGGTTTTAACTTCACCCTTTCACCGGGCGGGGTAATGATGTCATGCTCTACCCCAGATGTTTGTCCCGGCAGCTCAGAGAATACCTCCTTGTTGCGAAGCACAAACTCCTTAACCTCCTGTTGTTGGGGTTGTGACAAGGTGGCTGCTATTCCAACCTCAGGAATCACGCAACCAGTTTGAGCTGGTGACCAAGTGTCTGCGACTAGGGACTCTCTATCCCTCCAGGCTTTCAACAGATTAACGTGATAGATCTGTTCGGGCTTTCGCCTTCCTGGTTGTCTGACCTTGTAATTCACTTCGCTCACTTTTTCCATTATCTCTCATTTGGCAAGGAATTTACTTTCAACCGTAGGGACAAGTACCAGTATCCTATCCCCCGGGGAAAAGGTACCGGTCTTGGCTCCACGGTTGTACACTCTCTGCTGTGCTAACTGCGCTTGGGCCAAATGTTCCTTCACGATGGGCATTACCTGTGCAATTCGGTCTTGCATCAGGGCGACATGCTCAATCACACTCCTGTGGGGAGAACTCTCACTTTCCCAAGTTTCCTTGGCAATATCCAACAGCCCTCTTGGGTGTCTCCCATACAGTAACTCAAAGGGGGAGAATCCCGTAGAGGATTGGGGCACCTCCCTAATAGCAAACATCAGATAAGGAAGTAGACAGTCCCAATCCTTTCCATCTCTATCCACCACTTTCTTCAACATTTGTTTTAGGGTTTTGTTGAATCTTTCAACCAGCCCATCGGTTTGGGGGTGATACACAGATGTACATAATTGCGTCACTTTGAACAATTTACACAGCTCCTTCATAACCCGGGACATAAAGGGTGTACCTTGGTCCGTAAGCAGTTCTTTACAAATACCCACCCGGCTAAACACAAGAGATAGCTCTTTGGCTATGGTTTTGGCCGAGGTATTTCGGAGAGGGATCGCTTCTGGATAACGGGTGGCATAGTCCATTATAACTAATATGTACTGGTGCCCCCTAGCGGACTTGATTATAGGACCTACCAAATCCATGGCGATCCTCTCAAACGGGACCTCAATGATGGGTAGAGGGACCAGCGGGCTACGGAAATGTGGCATCGGGGCCGACCTCTGACACACAGGGCAGGAGGAACAATAATTTTCTATGTCCTTCATCACCCCCGGCCAATAGAATCTCTGTAATACCCTCTCTCGGGTTTTCTCTGTCCCCAGATGACCTCCAAGAATGTGCCCATGGGCCAACTCCAACACCAACTTCCTGTAAGGTTTGGGCACCACAAGCTGCTCAACGGTTTCTTCTGCCCTTTTTGCCACCCGATACAGTAGGTCCTTCTCTACGCTGAAGTATGGGTAAGTGCAGGTATTATCTGGGTTCACTAACTCGCCATCTATTTTCACTACGTTTTCCCGTGCCTTTATTAGGGCGGGGTCTTTCAACTGTTCTGTGGCAAAGTTTTCCCTGTGAACCTCAAGATCAGAAAACTCCACAGACGGTAGGTTTTCGTCTGAGGAGGTGGGCTCCTCTCCAGTTTCTTGAGTCTCCCCTGCCAATACTGATATGGGAAATTCCGGAGAGTCCTCACCACTCTCAGGGGAGTTCTGGCTATCACATTCCTGGTACATAGGGGCACCAGTGGGGGGCTCAGGATCATCCCACAGTTCCCAGAACTTCGGAAAATCCCTTCCCACAATGGCGTCATGCGGTAACTGAGATACTAAGCCCACTGGATGAGAGAGGGTACCTTTGGGGGTCTCGAAACACACTGTAGTCACTGGATACTCTCGGGTGTCCCCATGCACACAAATAACAGCTACCTTGCTATTCCCAGAGACCTCTGTTTTAACTAACTCAGCCTTTATCAGGGTCACAAGGCTACCTGAATCCAGCAATACCACAACATTTCTACCATTAACACACATTTTGCATAAATGTTTCTCAGTTCCTCGAATGGCAGTGCATGCGACTGTCGCACACAGCGACTGACGTCTGCCCGTCAGAAAGTCACACTGCATGGGTTCCTCCACAACCGGGCAATTGGCTGCAATATGTCCCGCTTGCCGGCAGCGGTAGCAAACGATCCTTCTTGCGGCCTCTTGAGCCGCTGATTTCCCAGGCTGTTCTCGCCAAACTTGGGGTAGAGCTCCCACCCTCTCACTCTCTCCACCCTCACCCCTTGGAATCCTCTTATCCGCCCCTGGGGATGGTCTGGTCTTAGGGTGGAAAGTCCGAGTGTCTCTGGAAGAGGCCGTCAGGTTCTCTGTAGCCAAGTATTTCTCCACACGATCCACAAGACCATCGGCCGTCTCTGGGTCTCCATGGCTTACCCACTTTTGGATGGCAGTAGGAAGAGCTCTCAAAAACCGATCCATTACAACACGTTCCACAATCTTTGGTGCGGACAAAGTCTCTGGCTGTAGCCACTTTCTGCTCAGGTGAATGAGATCATACATTTGAGACCTGGGGGGTTTTCCAAGCTGGAAAGTCCAGTTATGCACACGCTGAGCCCGGACAGCCTGGGTGACACCCAGCCTTGCCAATATTTCAGCTTTTAGCATCACATAGTCTTTTGCTTGGTTAGGCTCTAGGTCATAGTAAGCCTTCTGCGATTCCCCAGTTAACAGAGGAGCCACCAGTCCAGCCCACTGCTCCTCAGGCCACTTTTCTCTTTCAGCGGTCCTTTCAAATGTGGTCAAAAATACCTCTGGATCATCCTCTCCAGTCATTTTTGTCAATAAACGACTCACCCCAAAGGACGCGGTATTAGTGGGACGGCTTTCCTCACTGGTCTGCGGACATTGCTGCATTACTGCTTCCATCTGTTGTTGTAGTCTCTGCTCTTGCTTCTGCAACAGGTCTATGAAGCGGGCCTCAGATTGCTGCTGGGCTTGTTGCTGAGCCTCCAGACTCTGTTGCAAAGTTGCGTTTGTCTGCTGCTGGGCTGCAAGGCTCTGTTGATGAGCTTGCTGCTGGGCTGCGAAGTTCTGTTGTTGAGCTGCAAGGCTCTGTTGATGAGCTGCAAGGCTCTTTTGCAAACCTGCATTTGTCTGCTGTTGATTGGCATTTGCTAGAGCCAGCTGCTTCAGTATCTCCTCCATGCTGGCTTAAAAAAACTGCCACTGGTTCTCCACCAACTGTGAGGGGGTTAGCTCGGCAGCGGGTGTGTGTGACCCCCGAGATGGGCTCCCCACACAAAAACAGGCCCAGCAAACGGAGGTTGTGGTTTTCAAAATCAAAAAGGTGCAGTTTATTTTCTATTTACAGTGACAAAACACAGCAAAGAAAAAAGAAACATAAACAAAATAAATCCTGGTCAACTTGACCTCTGACTAAACATACAGGTTTCCTAACTAACAACTGGGATCAGCCTAGTGCTGTCCTAGTCCCTAAGTCCCTGGTTTTAAATGTCCAAGCAAATAGCCACACAGGCTTTGTCTCACCGCACAGGGGTTCACTCTCCCTAGACAGTCCACACAGGTCTGGGTCCAGGCATGAGCAAACACCTAATGAATCTGGGAGTTCTTATAGAGGCCTAAATGAGCTGACAAGCTTCAGCTGGTCTCATCAACTCCCTGTCTGCACGACGCCCCACACTCTCCCTAGAGGTATGAGTCATCCATGAGCCTACTAGCCTCAGCTGGGCTTATACAACTCTCCACCTAGTTGTATAAGTCGGCGTAAAGCCTGAATCTGGGCGAAATATATCTACCCCCTGGATGCAACCAGGTGACTTTACCTTCCTGCTGTCACACTATATAGATAGTTTCTGTGTGTTAGATTCGATTTTAGCAAATACATAATAAATGTTCATTATGTTAAAGCTTTCACTTCTGGTCAAAAGAACTCTTATTTAACCCATATCATATCTTTGAGATATTAAATCTTAAATATGGATTTTAAACCTCAACAGTGGTGACCACGTAAATAAATACAGGACTGAAAGTATTTAATATAATAACATAATTGGTGTATTAGAGATAGGAGGAATTTAAGCCGAGTCAGCTTATCCAATCTATCTAGGGAAAATATAGGTAAATATTTTTTGTTTTAATAGTGGGTATTAGATTAACTCTAATATGAGGGAGGATACACCACATTTGTTTTTTTTTATATCCTGTAAATCATAATTGATAAAAGTACTTTGGATGTACCATTATAAACTGGTCAATTTAATGGGGAGGAGGTACAGGGATTTTTGTTTTGATTTTTGATTGTTGTTTTATTGGAAAGAGGACACTAAAATAGGGGTCCTTGGTTTTGTGGAAAAAAAAAAAATTTTTACATGGTGGGAAAATAGGATTTTTTACTCACCGTAAAATCCTTTTCTTTGAGTCCTTGAACCGACACAGCTTCTCTATTGACAAGTGGGTATTATCCGTTAATTAGGAGTGACTAGGCAGAAAAACTTGTAAAAAGTGTTGCATCACACCTTCTACAATACCGCCCAGGGGGCGGACCCTCTGGGTATAACCTCCCAGTCTGCATCTCGCAGATCAGTTCGTCAAAAAGCAGTACAAACTTAAAAGGAGGGGTGGGTGCTGTGTCGGTCCATGGACTCAGAGAAAAGGATTTTACGGTGAGTAAAAAATGCTATTTACTCTTTCGTCCATGGACCGAAACAGCTTCTCTATTGACAAGTGGGACGTCCCAAAGCAGTGTCAGAGAAAAAAACGAGGGGTGGTAACAGCATAAAATAAACTTCACCCCAAACACAAAACAGCACTCCTCCAACGGAGGAGTTGCAACTCTAAACAGCCGCTTGAAAAACCTTGCGGCCGAAAGAGGCATCCGAAGATGCACCTACATCAACTTTGTAGAATTTTGTGAAAGTGTGAGCGGACGACCAAGTCGCCGCTTTACATAATTGGGAAACAGACGCTTGATGTCGGAAAGCCCAAGAGGCACCTATTGCCCTGGTCGAATGCGCCGTGACACTAAAGGGGGGCGCTTGACCCTTTAAGGCGTAAGCCTGGATTACTATCTGTCGGATCCACCTAGAGATGGTGGCCGACGAGACTGCTTGGCCCTTCTTGGGACCAGCCACCGAAACAAACAGTGAGTCTGACTTCCGGAACAGGGAAGTAGCAGATAGGTATACTCTCAAAGCTCGGACAACGTCCAAGGAATGCAACGCCGACTCCTTAGGATTCGACGGCTGAGGACACAAGGATGGAAGTACAATGTCTTCATTGAGATGAAAAGCCGAAACAACTTTCGGAAGAAAGGAAGGCTGCGGCCGCAGCACCACCTTATCCTTGTGGAAAACCAAATAGGGAGCCTTGCAGGACAAGGCTGCCAGCTCAGAGACTCGTCTAACTGACGTAACAGCCACCAAAAAGACCACTTTCTGAGAAAGTGTCAACAGGGGAATATCTCTAATATTCTCAAACGGTGCCTTCTGAAGCACCGAGAGGACCAGGTTCAAGTCCCACGGAGGTAACGGGGAACGGACCGGAGGGGCCACATGTCGAACCCCCTGCACAAATGTACTCACGAGAGAGTGAGTCGCCAGGGGTCGCTGATAAAAGACAGCCAGGGCAGATATCTGTCCCTTAATCGTACTTAGGGCAAGCCTTTGGTCCACCCCATGCTGTAAAAACAGCAGGATTCTGGATAATATACGAAAATAAATGGAATCAATGGACTGATATGCCTCAATAATATCATATGACTTTCTCTGCTAGCATCCTCTAATAACCTCTCTACTTGTACCTAAGTGCTTCACTGGATTGATGTATTCACATGTATTGATACTTTTGTTGTCTGCCCTCATCTTTTTCCCATGTCCCGTGATTGTCTACCATTCTCTGATCCAACTGTACTGTCCGACATTTTCTTTGTATGATGTTGATCCTTGAATAAAATCGTTTGTAATCAAAAACAGCAGGATTCTGGAAACCAAATAGGTACGCGGATGCCATTTCATCTCCTCCTCACACATGGAGATGTAGGCCTTCCAAGTGCGGTGATAAACCTTCCTAGAGGACAGTTTTCGAGCACTTCTCATAGTAGAGATTACTGAATCTGACAGGCCCCAGTCTCTCAGTACCTGGTTCTCAACAGCCATGCCGTTAAAGCCAATGACTGTAAAGCAGGATGGAGTATGGGACCTTGCGTTAGCAGGTCCTTCCGTAGTGGTAGGCGCCAGGGGATGTCTGCTACCAGACGTACTAGATCGGTGTACCAAGGACGCTGAGGCCTATCTGGAGCGATTAGAATCATTGGAATTCCCTCTGCCTCCACTCTGCGGAGCAGAAGAGGAAGAAGCCTTAAGGGAGGGAAGGCATAGATTAGCCGATACTGACTCCACGATGCCACCAACGCGTCCGTTGCGTCTGCCCATGGGTCTCTTGACCGGGCCACAAACCTCAATACCTTCCGATTGAGTCAGGAAGCCAGAAGATCTATGTCTGGTGTGCCCCATCTTTGGCAGAGGAGTTGGAACACCTCCGGGTGTAAGGACCATTCTCCCTGGTCCAGCATCTGGCGGCTCAGGTAGTCCGCCTGCCAGTTTTTCACACCCAGAATGTACACGGCCGACAGTGCCGGTATGCTCCTCTCTGCCCACTTCAGGATGCGAGCAACCTCAGATACTGCAGCTGAGCTTCTTGTTCCTCCTTGATGATTGACATATGCCACTGCTGTGGCGTTGTCTGACTGGATCCTGACTGGACGCCCTTGCAGCCTCTGAGACCATTTGAAGAGGCACAGCCTGATCGCCCGGATTACCAGGACATTGATCGGCAGGAGGGCACCCTCTGGGGTCCAGCGACCTTGCGCCGACTGAACACCCCAGACTCCCCCCCAACCTGTAAGGCTGGCGTCCGTCATGATCACTATCCAGTAAACCGGAAGATATTACTTCCCGGCCATTAGAGCCGGTGCTGTCAGCCACCATACCAGGGATCTCCTGACTAGATGGCTCACTCAGATTTGATAACCCAGAGATGAAGGGCATCTGTTCCATCTGGACAGAACTTCCTTCTGTAACACTCGAGTGTGGTATTGAGCATATGGGACCGCCTCGAAGGAGGCTACCATGAGGCCCAACACTCGCATGCAAAAACGGAGTGACGACCAATTCCTGGAAGTCAGCTGCCGTACTGCAGCCCGGAGGGTCTGCAACTTCTCCACAGGCAGGAATACCTTTGCCTCTGAGGAATCCAGAATCAACCCCAGGTACACTAGGCGTTGAGTGGGCACCAATACTGACTTTTGCGTGTTTAGTATCCAACCACAGTCTCGAAGAGTCTGACAGGTAATAGACACGCTTACCTCTAATTCTGAGCTTGAAGGGGCCTTCAGTAGAAGGTCGTCCAAGTAGCCCATGATAGCGATACCCCGCTGTCTTAGAAGTGCCAAAATCGGAGCGAGCACCTTGGTGAACGTCCTGGGTGCTGAGGCAAGGCCAAATGGTAGGGCCACAAACTGGTAGTGGTCCTTCCCGATAGCAAATCGCAGAAACCTCTGGTGTCTGGAGTATATGGGGACATGCAGGTATGCGTCCTTGAAGTCCAAGGAGGCCAGAAAGTCCCCCGGTTGGAGAGCCGTGACTACAGATCGAACCGACTCCATCTGAAATCTTTGTACTTTCACAAAGCAATTGAGGGCTCTGAGATCCAAGATCCCCTCCTTCTTCGGCACAATAAACAGATTTGAGTAAAAACCCTGACCCCGTTCCTGTTCTGGAACTGGAATAACTACCCCGCGTTCCAGTAGACCCTGGACCACCCCATACAGGGCCTCCCGACGGGTCGGTAGTAGCTGGAGATTGGAGGTGATGAATCTGTCCGGTGGACAAGAGAGAAACTCTATCTTGTAGCCTGAGGAGATTACTTCGCAAACCCACCTGTCAGAGAATAGAGCTGTCCACTGAGTCGCAAATTTGCGAAGACGTCCCCCCACCCGAGAGCTGGGTGGGGGCGGACCTTCATGCGGACGCAGATTTGTCCGCAGGCTTGTTGGGTATGCGGGACCAAGGACGCTTTTGTCCTTGGGCAGGCGCTTTATCGGCCTGGGGTCTTTTCCCTGTCGCCCTAGGGGGACGAAAAAACCGCTTGCGTGCAGTAAAGGAGGGCCCTTGCCCTTGGTGTGGCCCCTTACCCTTGCTAATTTGGGGAAGCAAAGTGCTTTTACCTCCTGTGGCATCCTTGATGATGTCATCCAGAGAAGCCCCAAAAAGTCTGTCGCCCTTAAAAGGCAGATCCAACAGGGCTTTCTTGGAAGTCTGGTCCGCAGACCAGCCTTTTAGCCAGATCAGGCGGCGTATTGCTACTGCATAAACCGAAGCTTTTGACAGCAGGGGAATATTATCCATGTCTGACTCACAGACAAACTTAAGGCCCTGGACCAACTGGTCGGCCAAAGTTATCTCATTAGGAGGAGCATCTCGCTCTTTTAACTCCTGGAGTAGCAATTTTGCCCATTCAGTAAGTGTCTGAGACACTAGGGCCCCCGCCAATGCCGGGCGTACTGCCGAGCCTACCACTGAGTATAGGTAGCGAGCGAGTGCTTCAGCCTTCTTATCCACAGGGTCCTTGAAAACCGGAGCCCCTTCTACTGGAATAGTGGTGGCTCTATTAAGTCTGGACACCGGAGGGTCCACTATAGGGGGAGAGGTCCATTTCTTCAGAAAACTCTCCTCAAAGGGGTATCGTACCGCAAACCTCTTTGGGGCTGTAAAGACCCTCAGTGGGTTCTCCCATTCCTTGTATAAGAGTTTATCAAAATAAGACACACAAGGGAACACCTTAGCAGTGCGGGCAGGTTTACGAAACCCAAAGGGGACTGGAGTTTCTGCTGCTTCTGCAGTATTTTCCAACTTTAGCGTATCCCGCACTGCAGTAATAAGGTCAGATACCAAAGCCGTCTCGCGTACTGACCTGGACTTGGAGTCCTCCTCACTGTCCGATCGGTCACGTTCTGCAGTCTCTGATGTGTCAGAATCTGGGCCATGAGCCGTAGCTGGACCTGGTTCTGTCTCAGAAAAATCCCCAGAAGATTGCAGGGGACGGGGGCATTTACTACCCCCTGTATTTCCATGTGCTGCTTCCACCCTGGCAGCAAACGCCTCTAGGATTGCCGACATAGCGTTCATAGACACCTCAGGGGCACCAGCTGCTAAATCTGGTGTTTTAGGGGAGAAGACATCTGGCTCAGATGCCATGCTGACCACACGCTGACACCCACAGGGCACCAGGCAAGATATCAATAGGCCACCCTCCTGCGATGCAGAGATGCTGGGTTACCCAGAGGACTCACCACCCTGGACCGGTACTGCTATGCTGTCGTGTGCTGCGCCTGTGATGCTGTCCCACTGCTGCTGTGTCAGTCTGCTTCTTTTATCAGCACTTCCTGTGTGAATTTTCGCACCAGTGTAATGCACCCTAGAGGCCGGAGGCTCTCGAAAAATGGCTGCCAAAAACGTCTGTATGGAAGATAATGTGGGCTCTAAGAAAATGGCCGCCGAGCCGAAGATAGAGGTCAAGCAGCCGTAGTCCACAAAAAGATGGCCGCCGAACGGCAATATATACATACAGGATGGACAAACATGGCCACCGATCAGCTGATAGGGGCCAGTGGGTGTGGACTACAAGCAAATGGCACCGAACCACAGGAAGATGGCCGCCGGGCAGTCACAAGAGGTCGAACTCGGCATGGACCACCCCAAAATGGCCGCCGACAGCATGGAGGAGGAAGCACATACAGGTAAGCAGAAATGACATTTCTTTTAAATGTTAGTTACAGCCAGCCCTGCTCCAGTGGAACCCCTTAGGTGACCCCCAGCACCCAGCAACCTTTAGCTAGAAGCCCAGGGAGGAGGGAAAGGCAGGGAGAGAGGGAAGAAAGGGGCCACAACCACTTACTTGATCTCTCCAGGAATGTCCAGCTAAATCACCCAGCCGAGGCAGGGGAGTTTACTTACCGAATCTTGTATGTATTAAGCTGGAAGACATTCCAAACAGATCATCGTCCGCGCACGGAAGGTGACTGTTGGCCAGGCATGCTGTAATGGGACCCAAAAGGGACGATCATATGTATGCCCTGGAGCGTGACGCTCACCAGACAGGCTGCTGCGACTCGGCCGTGAGGTCAGCCGAAGCTGAGCGGTCCGATGCAAGCCTTGGAGCGTAACCTCACCGGCCAGGCTGCTGCGATTCGGCCGTAAGGTCAACCGAAGCTGAGCGGTCCGATGCAGGCCCTGGAGCGTAGGCTCACAGGCCACCCGTGGAGCAACGGGCATGTCGTGGAAAACCCAGCGCGTAGCTAGGGTCGGCACACGCTCGATGGCCGCAACTGGGGAGACTACAAGGATCGAGGATCCAGCCTGTCACCCAGTCGGCAGTTGATCGAAGATCGCAGGAAACAACAAATGTAGCAAAAAAAAATATCCTTTTCCCCCAGACCAATGGGCCCGAAGGGAGCCATGTCCTACTCCTTAAAAATAAAAATGTAAAAGTTAAAAATTATCGCGCCTAAATAAGTGAACAATATCAAATGATATGAATTATGAAAACATTAGCATCCACACGTGACACAAACCAATAAAAATCAAAATCACCTGTGGATCCAACTCCATCCACAAAATTAGATGTGAATTAATTTAAGTAAATAATTTGATGTGACACAAATTAAATACCATATACAAAACAATCAATCAATTGAATTAAATAATGTCACCAGAAAATGGTAATAATAAGAACATGTGTTCTTATATGAGTAAAAAAGTAGTTTAAAAAAAAAAAGTAGTTTAAAAATTGCCGGCATAAAGTGGCGTTCGCCCGTGCTAGCGAGGTCACGTGTTAGTGACGTCAGTGCGTTGCACCCCCCTGACTAGTTTCGTTTAATTCAAACGTTTTCATAGTGCCCTTTGAAAACGTTTGGATTAAACGAAACTAGTCAGGGCAGTGCAACGCACTGACGTCACTAACACGTGACCCCGCTAGCACGGGCGAACGCCACTTTATGCCGGCAATTTTTAAACTACTTTTTTACTCTTCCTGTTACTTGTACCTGTATACCTCTGTAATTGGGAATTAAATTTTATATTGAGGTAATACACTACCCGAGTCCCTCTGCCCTTTTTTTCATGTAACCTACAAACTCGGACGTTTGTTTTTTTTATCTGGAGAGACCAATTAGCTGCAGCTTCAGCGAATGAATCTGCACAACGTACGTTAAGAATCTACACTGTGACTTCAACTTGGTGGAATCTGGTGGACTCACCCTGGTACCCCGCAGAGGGTGATATCTGCAGGCTCGCTAGACCTTGCCACAGTGGAGGTCCACCATTTCTGGTAACGTACCCACCTTTATAGTTCTCACTCGCTGTGGTGGATGTGATTCTTTTTGACTTCTGTGGATCTTCTGGGACATTTCTCTGGTACCATTATCCTCCGTTGAAACATCTTTCAGAGCTTCCTGTTCTTCAGTGTGAAAGAAACGTATCTCTATATGTGTTGGACTTCCTTTTTTCTCTTTAATTAAGTGGCTGTTTGGAGCTACGTTACAAGGACTTTCTCTTAGCACTTTATCACATATGCATGTATTTCCACATATTTTTTATGTTCTTATTATTACCATTTTCTGGTGACATTTGTAGCGGGGTGTTCCCCTTTAATCAGAGACAGGAAATTCCAGAGAGAGGGGAGTCGGGGGGAAGGAATATAAGGAGGGGGCGAGGCCTAGCTCTTTCTCTTTGGACACGGGGCGACAGAGAGAGAGATACACCTGTGCAGATCTGTGCTGTTCCAGGCCTGAAGCCTGGGGCCTGTGGAGCGAACCAAAGAGCCTTCCACCCCCTTCGCGAGCCTGGGTGGCATCCAGACTCATCTCTTCTAAAGTTATCTGGATCGGGGATCCGATCGTAGAAGCTGCTGTGGACGAGGACCGACACAGCC
The DNA here is from genome assembly GCA_029206835.1 of Rana muscosa. Lineage (NCBI taxonomy): Eukaryota > Metazoa > Chordata > Amphibia > Anura > Ranidae > Rana > Rana muscosa. The sequence continues at coordinate 232,541,860 of CM055127.1, read as the reverse complement.
GGTGGAAGTTCCGGACTGAGGGAAGTGTTCCGGAGTGGTGAGCGAGCGAAAGCTCATCTTTAAACTGTTACTTTTATACTTTGTGCCTACTAGACTTCCGAGGCCTAACACCTCCGGTGAGGGAGAATTACCCCCCCCCCCCTGTTGGATTACAAATACATGGTTTTGAATACTTCAAGTGCACCACCTTTACAGATCCTGTGCCGGTGAAGATTCGTGTTTCTTCTAAGACTGAGTTTCATGGTTAGGGATCAGGCCTGATCCGTTAGATAGTTATAAGTTAGTTATCACACCACAGGGTGTTTAGGTAACGGTCGCCCCACGTGGCGTTCCGTCCCCTTTCCATTGCTGGTACACGCACACCCAGTATTGTGATTTATAACTGCAGGGACCTGCTTATGTGTTGGGAACCAAATGTTACATGCATGTTATTCCCTTTTATCTTACCACTAGCAGTAAAGTCAGTTATTATTTACAACATTGTCTATGAGTCTGAGTTATCAATCTACACACCCACATTTAAAGCATAAGTGATTGTTTATGTGAAATTGCTGTGGGTTAACTGTGCCAGAGCGAGTAGAGCAGATTGCCGGGGGGTTGGGGAAGCTGTACTCAGGGCCCAAATCAAAACTTGCGGCTCTCTTAAGTTGAGGGTATCGCTACACGTGGGGGCTCGTCCGGGATTACTGAGACAGCGGTGAGAGCCCGCCAAGACTTACCGGCATGGACCCGAAAGACATCAGAACGTGGTGTGAAGTAGCCAAGACAGATCCAAGCCAGTCAGTGGTCATTAACATTCCGGGTCAGGAATGGTCGACCGAAACGGTGGAAGGGTTAATGAAGTCAGACCCAGACACCTCACACCAGTATACGCTAGTGGAATATTCAGATGGGAAGCCAGAGGCTTGTAAATGCAAATATGCGCGGATGCCGGATAACAGATCTTATAGTTTGGCGTACGCTACTAAGAAAGAGCTATCACCAACGGGATCACCGCAAGTTGCGGCCCGTACCCCGCCAGAGAGGAAAGACGGAGCGACACCTCCGGTGACGCCTGCACCTGCCACGGCCATATCACCCGAACTGATAAAGGCGTTAGGGGATCTACTAACAAACTGTCAGAAGACAAGCACAGTGCACGTAGAGACTAGCTACCGGAGACTAAAAACATTCTCGGGGGAGCTCCCCGTCCCTGCGGGGGAGGAAGATTTTGACACTTGGGTGGAACAGGCATTACAAGCAGTAGAGGCATGGGAGGTGCCTGAAGCACAGAAAAGACAACGAGTTTTAGAAAGTTTGAAAGGTGCCGCGGCAGAAGCGGTGAAGAGCTTCCGTTTTGGAAATGCAAACTGTACAGCTCAAGATTGTCTGGCCATGCTGCAGGAAGAGTTTGGACAGCTGGAGAAGGTGACAGAGATGGTCTACCAATTTGAACATACTTTCCAGCAGGAGGAGGAGAAACTGTCAGAGTATGTTAGAAGGTTGAACAGGCTGTTATGCAAGATCGTCCTGAAGAAGGGAATGCTGCCCAAAGATGCAGATGAAGCACGAATGAAGCAGATCATGAGGGGAGCGCGGCGCTCAGACCCAGTCTGGCTGCACCTGAAAACCTCAGGAGGAGGAATGTCACTAACCTACTCTGATCTAATAAAAATTATTAGGGACGAAGAGGCGCTGCAGAGAGATCAGCAGGTGGCCAGAGTGAGTGTCACCCCTGTACCAGTGTTGGTCAGTTCAGTCAAGAGCCCGGAAAGAGATGCAGAAGTCGACACTTTGAAATCACAAATGTCCCAAGTGTTGGAGATGCTGACCTCTTTGATGGAGAAAGATCAAAGAAGAGCAGAGAAACCAAGTCCAAGAAAGGAGTTGTTCCCGAATACCTCAGAACCAGCTTCCATACAGGACCGAGAAGAGATGCTATGTTACAACTGCGGGGGCAGTGGTCACTTTGCCAGTAGGTGTTCCAGTCCCAAGAAGAAGAAAATGGATAATCGCCAGCCGGCGGGAAACTCCAGAGGGCCCCGGTGAGGGAGTCAACCGGGTGCCCATCTCTTTCAGTGAGCTCCAAACTGAATGGAAGGAAGCAAAAGAGAGGGGACAAGACCCCTCAGAAGGAATTTAGGGTCTCTCAACCAAGATACACACCAGAGAGAGGGGACAAGACCCCTCAGAAGAAATTTAGCACTCCCAAGAAGGAATGTCTACAACCAAGAGACAATAACATCCCTCAGCGGGTTTGTACTCCCATTAGGGTGGGGAAGGTCAATGCATACCGGGCTCAAGAGAGAATAAAGTCAAAAACAAACTGGATGAAGACAAGTCCTCAGAAGAAAGTGACCTCAACCCGGCCGTACCCAGAAGAATTGGTCGGCCCGTCCCCCACTGTATCTATCCAGGTGGAAGAAGTATATACGAAGGCCCTCCTGGACACTGGAGCTCAAGTGACTTTGTTGTACAGAGACTTCTACGATAGGCACTTAAGCCATTTGCCTATACAGAAGATAGAAGAACTGGAGATATGGGGCCTGGGAACGCAGAGGTTCCCCTATGATGGTTATCTGCCCATAAAGCTGACATTCGACCCCTCTGTGGCTGGGAAGACAGAAGTGTTCGACACCCTGGCAGTTGTGTGTCCTAGACCACCCGGGGCCAGCAAGATGTCCCTCATCATAGGCACCAATACGGATCTAGTGAGAAGACTTCTGACCCCCCTGGTGAAGATGAGGAGCCATCAAGATCCAAACATCCATCCCATGCTGAAGACAGCCTACCAATGGTTAGTGTTGGAGCAGAAGACCCCAGGAGAGGGGATAGGGAAGGTGTGGAGACTGGGGAGAGAAGGAGTGGTGCTGCAGCCCGGACAGGTGGCTTGTCTCAGGGCCACTGTGAAGCTCACCTGGAAGCAGCCTGGTCCCTTTGTCATGCTGGAATCCGACCCAAGGGAAGATCACTCAGGCCTGGAAGTGATACCGGAAGTGATTCCAATCAAGGCCCTGAAGAAAGCCAGGGGAAGAGTCCCGGTGAGTGTGAGGAACTCTACAGAAAGGGCCATAGAGATCCCTGCCCGGATGCTGTTGGGACAGGTGAGTCCTGCTGTCCCAGTCAGCTGGTCAGAAGTAAAGGGGACGGGTGAAGAAGGAGATGTTTGGGAAAAACTTTCCATGGAGAACCCGAATTTACCTGGAGCCTGGAAAGAGAGAGCCAAGGCCCAGCTGACTAGATGGGAGAAGATTTTCTCCAAAGATGAGTTCGATGTGGGGTGTGCGAGGAGTGCTACCCACCGCATCCGCCTGCAAGAAGACAAACCGTTCAGGGAGAGAGTCAGGCGGGTTCCGCTGGCAGATCTGGAGGATCTGAGGGAGCAGCTTGCAGAACTGAAAAAGACTGGGGTGATTCGAGAATCCAGAAGCCCCTATGCCTCTCCAATAGTGGTGGTCAGGAAGAAGAATGGGTCGTTGAGGCTCTGCATTGACTACAGAACTCTCAACAGGAGGACCACCCCTGATCAGTACACCACGCCAAGGATAGAGGACGCCTTACAGAGTTTGTCTGGAGCCAAGTGGTTCAGCGTGATGGACCTCAAGAGCGGGTACTATCAAATCCCCATGCACCCAGAGGATAGAGAAAAGACCGCTTTCATAACTCCTGTGGGATTCTTTGAGTTTAACAGAATGCCTCAGGGCCTATCTGGGGCCCCAGCTACTTTTCAACGTCTCATGGAAAAGACTGTCGGAGATATGAACCTCATAGAAGTCCTCGTGTACCTGGACGATGTCATTGTCTTCGGGAGAACTTTGGAGGAACATGAGGCCCGATTGGAGAAAGTGTTGAGAAGGCTTAGTGAAGAGGGACTAAAGCTTTCCCCCGAGAAGTGTCGGTTCTACCAGTCTTCGGTGAACTATCTGGGACACATAGTGTCTGAAAAGGGGGTGGCTACTGATCCTGAGAAGTTGGAGGCAGTTACCTCCTGGCCAAGACCCACAACAGTCACTGAACTTAGATCTTTCCTGGGCTTCTGCTCCTACTATAGGAGGTTTGTGGATGGGTTTGCCCGTATTGCCAAGCCCCTAAATGAACTGCTCAAGACTGAAGGGGAAGAGGATGGCCAGGGACCCAGAAGACCCGGGGAGTCGGTTCAAGATCAGTGGACCCCCAGGTGTGAAGAGGCCTTCAGAACCCTGAAGAGGAGCCTCACCACAGCCCCAGTATTGGCCTATGCTGATCCCACCAGACCATACGAGTTACATGTTGATGCTAGTCATGAAGGCCTAGGTGGAGTGCTCTACCAAGAGTATGAAGAGCAACTGCGACCAGTGGCCTATGTGAGTCGGAGTCTGACCCCCTCGGAGAAGAACTACCCCACTCATAAGTTGGAGTTCTTGGCCCTCAAATGGGCAGTGGTGGACAAACTAAGAGACTACCTCTATGGGGCAGAGTTTACAGTAAAAACAGATAACAACCCTCTGACTTACCTATTCACCACTGCCAAGTTGGATGCCACAGGACACAGGTGGCTGGCTGCATTATCTGGGTTCAACTTCAGTCTTAAATACAGACCAGGGACTGGAAATAGGGATGCAGATGCCCTGTCCCGAAGATCTCATACCATGGCTGATGACTGGGAGGACTGGACTCAGGTAGCACCGGACGGAGTGCGAGCCCTTTGTCAAGGGGCTGAATTTCAAGCCAGAGGGGGCTCCAGAGCCGAGGAGATAGGAGTTACCACAGTGGGAGTCCCAAAACACTACTGCAGGGTGACTCAACTTGAAGAGGAATGCTTACCGAAGCTGTCTAAGAAGGAACTGAGGTGCGACCAATTGGAAGACCCCATGGGGAGATTGGTCTTTGAAGCATTGGAAAACGAGAGTCCAGAGAAACTTCGACATCACCCCTCCAAGGAGGCTCGTCTGCTAAGGAGAGAGCTAGACAAGCTACAGGTCCATCAGGGAGTGGTCTACCGAAGGGGCCCCTCTGATGACTCCGAGGATAAATGGCAGTTGTTTCTCCCAGAGAAGCACCGAGAGACTGTGCTGGTTGCCTTACATGACCAGCATGGTCACCTGGGAGCTGAAAGAACCTTCCAACTTGTCAGAAGCCGGTTCTATTGGCCCTGTATGAGGGCTGAAGTGGAGGAATATTGCCACTCCTGTGCACGATGCATCCAGAGGAAGACTCTACCCCATCAAGCTGCCCCAATGGGCCACCTACAGAGTCAAGGCCCAATGGATCTGGTATGCATTGACTTTCTCTGCCTCGAACCCGATTTGAGTGGATTGGGAAATGTTCTGGTGGTAACCGATCATTTCACCCGTTATGCACAGGCGTTCCCCACCAGAGACCAGAAGGCTTCCACTGTAGCTAAGGTGCTTGTAGAAAAATACTTCGTCCACTATGGATTACCACAGAGAATCCACTCCGACCAAGGAAGGGACTTTGAGAGTCGCCTGATCCGGAACTTACTGGACTCCCTGGGAGTGGAAAAGACCAGGACTACCCCCTATCATCCACAAGGAGATGCCCAGCCTGAGAGATTTAACCGGACTTTGCTAAACATGCTTGGGACTCTGGAGACAGAGAAGAAGCAGCATTGGAGTCAACACATATCCACTTTGGTGCATGCCTACAATTGCACCACCAGTGATGTGACGGGTTACTCTCCCTACCGCCTCATGTTTGGGAGAGAAGCAAGATTGCCAGTGGATCTGGCCTTTGGCATTTCTCTAGACTATACCTCTGCTACCTCCCACAAAGGATATGTAGACAGACTTAGGTATAATTTGAAAGCGGCCTATGAACAAGCCCAAGCGGCCTCAGACCAGAGAGGGGCCCGAAATAAAAGGAACTATGATTTGAAGGTTCGAGTGCAAGACCTGCAGCCTGGAGACCGTGTTCTGCTACGCAACCTAGGGATCCCAGGGAAGCACAAACTTGCTGATAGGTGGAGGTCTGAGCCTTACGTTATTTGTAGGAAACTCCCTGGACTACCGGTGTACAAGTTAAAGCCAGAGGGGAGAGTGGGACCCTTGAAGACCTGGCACAGAAACCACTTACTCCCGCTTAAAGAAGCAGTCAGGATACCTCCAGTGAGGAACCTACCGGAATCTGTTTCCATCTTGGATACCCCCAGACCCAACACTCGGTCTCAGACCTCTCGATCTAGAGGTGGACAGGCTTCTCAACCAAGTGAAGATGGGAGAGGGGAACTGGAGTGGCTATGGCCTTCCCCAACCCCGGAAAATCCCACCATAGACCTTCCACCCACTGAGGATATGCAGGATGGGACCCTGAACCCAGAAGCTACAGAGTTCATTCCATTCAGTGGCGTGCCTGAATGCTGGGAAGATATTCCGGGCCTGTACTCAGATGAAGAAGAGACAGAGGCCCCAGAACCAGTGACGATGTCAGAGAGTGTTCCTGAAACAGAGCCTGTGGCACCAGAGCCTGAAGTCCCAAGGGAGCAGAGAGCTCGCAGAGTCGTGAGGCCTCCCATGAAGTTAACCTACCCTCAATTGGGAAAGAGCTCAGAGGACTCTGTTACCACCGCTAGAAGAAGTAACGAGTGCTCCAATCCTTCCACTGTTCATTTGGTGGAGGGCAACCCCAGCTCACTCTCTGGCACAGTTAGGCAGGCCACTCATGCCAGTGTGACCTGTAGGACAGGGAATCCCACCTCTGAGTTTTGGTGGCAATTCCCTGTACCAACATCATACTCCGCACTCTCTAAAATGGTTCAGAAATGTTGTTAAAATGTTTATCTTTGGGGACCAAAGAGTTTTAGTGGGGGGAGTGTGTAGCGGGGTGTTCCCCTTTAATCAGAGACAGGAAATTCCAGAGAGAGGGGAGTCGGGGGGAAGGAATATAAGGAGGGGGCGAGGCCTAGCTCTTTCTCTTTGGACACGGGGCGACAGAGAGAGAGATACACCTGTGCGGATCTGTGCTGTTCCAGGCCTGAAGCCTGGGGCCTGTGGAGCGAACCAAAGAGCCTTCCACCCCCTTCGCGAGCCTGGGTGGCATCCAGACTCATCTCTTCTAAAGTTATCTGGATCGGGGATCCGATCGTAGAAGCTGCTGTGGACGAGGACCGACACAGCCGGTGGAAGTTCCGGACTGAGGGAAGTGTTCCGGAGTGGTGAGCGAGCGAAAGCTCATCTTTAAACTGTTACTTTTATACTTTGTGCCTACTAGACTTCCGAGGCCTAACACCTCCGGTGAGGGAGAATTACCCCCCCCCCTGTTGGATTACAAATACATGGTTTTGAATACTTCAAGTGCACCACCTTTACAGATCCTGTGCCGGTGAAGATTCGTGTTTCTTCTAAGACTGAGTTTCATGGTTAGGGATCAGGCCTGATCCGTTAGATAGTTATAAGTTAGTTATCACACCACAGGGTGTTTAGGTAACGGTCGCCCCACGTGGCGTTCCGTCCCCTTTCCATTGCTGGTACACGCACACCCAGTATTGTGATTTATAACTGCAGGGACCTGCTTATGTGTTGGGAACCAAATGTTACATGCATGTTATTCCCTTTTATCTTACCACTAGCAGTAAAGTCAGTTATTATTTACAACATTGTCTATGAGTCTGAGTTATCAATCTACACACCCACATTTAAAGCATAAGTGATTGTTTATGTGAAATTGCTGTGGGTTAACTGTGCCAGAGCGAGTAGAGCAGATTGCCGGGGGGTTGGGGAAGCTGTACTCAGGGCCCAAATCAAAACTTGCGGCTCTCTTAAGTTGAGGGTATCGCTACACATTATTTATTTCAATTGATTGATTGTTTTGTATATGGTATTTAATTTGTGTCACATCGAATTATTTACTTAAATTAATTCACATCTAATTTTGTGGATGGAGTTGGATCCACAGGTGATTTTGATTTTTATTGGTTTGTGTCACGTGTGGATGCTAATGTTTTCATAATTCATATCATTTGATATTGTTCACTTATTTAGGCGCGATAATTTTTAATTTTTATGCTGTTTTTGTATGGTTTCACATATTTATTTGTCGCAGCCATTGTTCGATTAGCACAATATTTCATTACCCTTTCTTTCACATTAGCGCAGTTAACACCCCTTTATTACACATGTCCTACTCCTTGCTAGACAGAAAAAAACTGATCTGCGAGATGCAGACTGGGAGGTTATACTCAGAGGTTCTGCCCCCTGGGCGGTACTGTAGAAGGTGTGATGCAACACTTTTTACAAGTTTTTCTGCCTAGTCACTCCTAATTAACGGATAATACCCACTTGTCAATAGAGAAGCTGTGTCGGTCCATGGATGAAAGAGTAAATCTTTTTTTTAACCCCTTGCTTACTGGGCACATAAACCCCCTTCCTGCCCAGGCGAAATTTCAGCTTTCGGCACTGCGTCACTTTGAATGACAATTGCGCGACCGTGCGACGTGGCTCGCAAACAAAATTGACGTCCTTTTTTCCCCACAAATAGAGCTTTCTTTTGGTGGTATTTGATCACCTCTGCGGTTTTTATTTTTTGCGCTATAAACCAAAAAAAGAGCGTAAATTTTTTAAAAAAACACAATATTTTTGGATTTTTGCTATAATCCCAATAAGCGTATAGTGATTGGTTTGCGCAAAAGTTATAGCGCCTACAAAATAGGGGATAGAATTCTGAATTTTTTTTTATTATTATTTTTTTTTTACTAGTAAAGGCGGCGATCTGCGATTTTTGTCAGGACTGCGATATTGCGTCGGACACATCGGACACTTTTGACAAATTTTTGGGACCATTCACATTTATACAGCGATTAGTGCTATAAAACTGCACTGATTACTGTATAAATGTGACTGGCAGGGAAGGGGTTAACACTAGGGGGCCAGGAAGGGGTTAAATGTGTTCCCTATGAGTGATTGCTACTGTGGGGGGAGGGGACTGACTGGGGAAGGAGACCGATCTGTGTCCCTATGTACAAGGGACACAGCATCGGTCTCCTCTCTCCCTGACAGGACATTTACACACACACGTTTACACACACAGATCCATGTCCTTGTCTGTGTACCGGCCGATCGCGGGTACTTGGCGGACATCGCGGCCACCAGGCACGTGCATCGGCATCTCAGTGATGCGCCGGGCACGCTCGCGCGCCCCCCAGTGGCCGGAGGAGCGGAGGCCGTATAATGACGGCCTCCCGGCATTATAGAACCACTTTGCGGCCGTCATTAGTCGTATGACGGGCGCGAAGTGGTTAATTATTGCTTTTCTGCCTCACCATTGCTATCTCTAACCAGTGTTTGAGTTTGCTTGATGGTGAGTACATTGTGTATTAGAAAGACACGAAAAAGTGGTCTTGGTTGTGTTGTTGAAAAGGTTCAACAAGTTTTTTGTTTTATTTAAATTGTATGTCCACTAACATTAGAAATATTTAGGACATTGAAACCTACAAAAGATTTTGTTTTTTGGTTTTAGTTTTGTTTTGTTTGTTTTTTAACTGTGGGAATTTACAAGCAGTAATATTCTCATTGATGTCAGTTAAAGTACAAAACTGTGGAAGTTTTACTACTGAAGCAAATATCTGAGAAAGGTTATTATTAGTGTAAAATAAAGGTGCATTGAACATAGTACATTATACCTTGAATTTTTTTTTGTTAGTTCAGTTTTTTACTGAATTGAGTGTTACAAATAGTGGTGTAAACAGAGCTGTATTTCTATGGTTCCTTGTGTGCGGATCTTAGCACTTTTGTTTTTTTGGTTTAGACTTCACTCTGTGAAGATAGTAGTGTTATTTTAAGGCTGGTATCTCCACTCTGGTGCATATTCATATTGTTAGACTACTGTATCAAGTCTGTTCTGTGGTGTATTATTGTATCATCACGGAAATTGTAAATCATGGAGAAATTGATGGCCAGGATTGCTAAAGTTAAAAATAGCGCTGAGATAATAAGAGCAACAGGGATGAGCCGAACACCCCCCTGTTCGGTTTGCACCAGAACCTGCGAACAGACAGAACTTTAGAACCCTATTAAATACAATGGACTCGAACGTTCGAAATCTAAAATGCTAATTATAAAGGCTAATATGCAATTTATTGTCCTAAAAAGTGTTTGGGGACCTGGGTCCTGCCCCAGGGGACATGTATCAATGCAAAAAAAAAAAAAAAAATAGACGTTTTTACGGGAGCGGTGATGCTTAAAATGAAAAAATAAAAGTGAAAATTTTCCTTTAAATTTCGTACCTGGGGGGTGTGTATGATATGCATGTAAAGTGGCACATGTTTCCCGTGTTTAGAACTGTCTCTGCACAAAATGTCATTTTTGAAGGAAAAAAAGTCATTTAAAACTCACTCGCGGCTATTAATGAATTGTCGGCTTTTATCAATACATAGAAAAGTCATTGATTAAAAAAAAAAAAGCTTGGGGGTTCCCCCAAATTCAATTACCAGGCCCTTCAGGTCTGGAATGAATATTAAGGGGAACCCCACCGCAAATTAAAAATAAAATGGCGTGCGGTACCCCCTAAATATCCATACCAGGCCCTTCAGATCTGGCATGGATTTTAAGGGGAATTCCCCCCAAATAAAAAAAACATGGCATGGAGTCCCCCCAAAAATCCATACCAGACCCTTATCCGAGCACGCAACCTGGCCGGCCGCAGGGGAAGAGGGGGGGACGAGAGAGCGGCCCCCCTCCCTCCTGAACCGTACCAGGCCACATGCCCTCAACATGGGGAGGATGTCCCCATGTTGATGGGGACAAGGGCCTCATCCCCACAACCCTTGCTTGGAGGTTGTGGGGGTCTGCGGGCAGGGGGCTTATCGGAATCTGGAAGACCCCTTTAACCCCCCCCTATGTGAATTGGTAAGGGGTACATTGTACCCCTACCATTTCACAAAGAAAGTGTAATTTTTTTTTAAATAAAAACACACCAACACCTTGGAAAAGTCCTTTATTAAAAAAAAAAAAAAAAAAAAAAAACATTCCAGCGATGAAATCCAGTGTCCCGCGGCGATCCCGATGTCCAGCGCTGTCCGTCATTGGTTGTGCCTGAGCGGACCTGATGGGGAACTTCCTCCGCCGTGTTTTAAATGTATAGACCCGCCTCTTCTAAAGTTCCCCATCAGGTCCGCTCAGTGGACCAGATGCGGAACGTGAGGAGGGGCGGGTCTATTCATGTATTACACAGTGAAAGAAGTTCCCCATCAGGTCCGCCCCCTCGGTATGTCAGACCGCGCCTACGTCATTGGCCTAAGCGGACCTGATGGGGAACTTCCTTCACTGTGTAAATTTAAATTACACAGTGAAGGAAGTTCCCCGCTCAGGCCAATGACGTAGGCGGGGTCTGACATACCGAGGGGGTGGACCTGATGGGAACTTCCTTCACTGTGCAATACGTTAATAGACCCGCCCCTTCTAAAGTTCCCCATCAGGTCCGCTCAGCGGACCAGGTGCGGAACATGAGAAGGGGCGGGTCTATTCACGTATTACACAGTGAAGGAAGTTCCCATCAGGTCCGCCCCCTCGTAGAGCGGACCTGATGGGGAACTTCTTTCACTGTGTAATACATGAATAGACCCGCCCCTCCTCCCGTTCCGCATCTGGTCCACTGAGCGGACCTGATGGGGAACTTTAGAAGGGGCGGGTCTATACATTTAAAACACGGCGGAGGAAGTTCCCCATCAGGTCCGCTCAGGCACAACCAATGACGGACAGCGCTGGACATCGGGATCGCCGCGGGACACTGGATTTCATCGCTGGAATGTTTTTGTTTTTTTTAATAAAGGACTTTTCCAAGGTGTTGGTGTGTTTTTATTTACATTTTTTGACACTTTCTTCGTGAAATGGTAGGGGTACAATATATCCCTTACCAATTCACATAGGGGGGGGCCGGGATCTGGGGGTCCCCTTTGTTAAAGGGGTCTTCCAGATTCCGATAAGCCCCCCGCCTGCAGACCCCCACAACCACTGGGCAAGGGTTGTGGGGATGAGGCCCTTGTCCCCATCAACATGGTTGAGGGCATGTGGCCTGGTACGGTTCAGGAGAGAGGGGGGGCCGCTCTCTCATCCCCCCCTCTTCCCCTGCGGCCGGCCAGGTTGCGTGCTCGGATAAGGGTCTGGTATGGATTTTTGGGGGGACCCCATGCCATTTTTTTTTAATTTTGGGGTGGAGTTCCCCTTAAAATCCATGCCAGATCTGAAGGGCCTGGTATGGATATTTAGGGGGAACCGCACGCCATTTTTTTTTTAATTTGCGGCGGGGCTCCCCTTAATATCCATTCCAGACCTGAAGGGCCTGGTAATTGAATTTGGGGGAACCCCTACGCTTTTTTTTTTTTTTATCAATGACTTTTCTATGTATTGATAAAAGCTGACAATTCATTAATAGCCGCGAGTGAGTTTTAAATGACTTTTTTTCCTTCATAAATGACACTTCGTGCAGAGACAGTTCTAAGCACGGGAAACGAGCGCTGCTTTACATACACACCCCCCAGGTACGAAATTTATAGGAATATTTCACTTTTATTGTTTCACTTTAAGCATTATTAAAATCACTGTTCCTAAAAACACGGCCGTTTTTTTTGCATTGATACATGTCCCCTGGGGCAGGACCCGGGTCCCCAAACACTTTTTAGGACAATAACTTGCATATAAGCCTTTATAATTAGCACTTTAGATTTCTCCCATAGACTTTTCGAATTTGCCGCGAACACCCCAAATTGTTCGCTGTTCGGCGAACGGGCGAACAGGCAATGTTCGAGTTGAACATGAGTTCGACTCGAACTCGAAGCTCATCCCTAAAGAGCAATGGAGGAATACAAAATCCCATGGCACCAGGCACAACAGTATGTAAATATAAAACTTACAGAGAAAAAATACAGCAAACGTGAGGGTAAAGCCCTGTACACACGGTCTGACTTTTGCCCAACAAACTTCATTTTGAGCAAGTTGGACCAACAACCCGACCGTGTTTACGCTCCATCTGACAAATTTTTTATTTATTTTTTGTTTTCATCGGACAAAAGTTCGGTCTGCAAACGGACAAACTTTTGGCCAACAAAAGTCCGATGGAGGAAAGTCCGACCGTGTGTACAGAAAACCATCAGTCTTTTGTCCGATGGACAAAACAAATAATGTTAAAATCAACCAACAATATCAGAAGTTGACCAAAGGGTGGCGGTAAAGAGCAGAAAAACCACTCGATGTTGGAACAAGTTTTGGGAAAGTTTTCAGAAAAGTCCTGTGGTGTGTATGCTATGGGTGTGCCCGGCCAACTCCGTTTGGACAAAAATCCATGGAAAAGTCAGATGGAAGTCCGACCGTGTGTACGAGGCTTAAGACTGCACTAATTTTTGCGGCCTTTTGGTTAGCTAACAATCATAGGTCGTTATTATTGCAGACCATTTCCCTCAAGGAAGATCTAGAAATAGCCAAAAGGAATATCAGTACTCTAAAGCCCCGTACACACGTTCGGTTTGACTGATGAAAACCGTCCGATGGATGGTTTTCATCAGACCAACCGATCGTGTATGGTACCCATCGGTCTTTTTTCCATCGGTTGGAAAAAATAGAACTTGTTTTAAAATTTTCCGATGGATAAAAAACCGATGGTAATTTCCGATCGTCTATGGGCAAGTCCATCGGTTAAAAAACCCACGCATGCTCAGACTGAATTAGGAGACCGAGGCGCTCGTTCTGGTAAAACTAGCGTTCCTAATGGAGAGAGCACATTCGTCATTCTGCAAGTTATTGCTTTGTTTAATGCAGCGCATGTTTTGTTGCTTTAGAACGGTGTTTAAAATGTCATTTTGGCAGCAGATCATTCTCATGAGTTCTGACAAACGTATGTCTTTCTTCTTTCTTGTGATCTTAGGAATAATTCGTTTAATTCTTCAAGGCCGAGCTCACAAATTCCCCCTTTTTTTTTGGCTTTAAATTTGTTGTGCATTATTTGGTGTGTCAATTTCTCAGGACAATTTTTTTTCTTTTTAGTTTCCTCATGGAGGTTGGTGTCCCTTGTTATTAATTACACATTGTATTTATGAAATGTTATTGCTACTTAAACAAAAAAACACATCAGGCATGTATGTTGGCTGAAATCAAATTTCCCTTTATTTCGGAAAAAAAGCAAACAAAAAACGAAGGGCAACTATTCAGAAATTAGCAGAGAATATCAAGTCCTTAGATCCCAAATGCAGACCTGACTATGATGAATAATAAAATCAACATCAGCATGAAATCAGGAGCAGCAGCCAAAGACATACATCATCCCAAGCTGTGGTACTCCATTAACCTGCAACTTCTGGATGAGCAGCTTGAGGCCAGGGAATCACCTCCTGCTCTTCCCTGTAGCCTTCCCTCCACGCTTCCCTGCAGTGTTCCTTCCACGGCCCCGTCCACGCACCCTTGCAGGCTGGGCCACTGTGGGTGGTGATGTGGCAGGAGGAGGAGGAGAAGGAGGAGAGGGAGTGGCGTGATGTGACAGATGGGTGGCCTCAGTCAGCAGCCCCCTCGCCCCCATGTGTACGGCCATATATATGAGGTGCTCACAAAGGGCCCGTTGTCCCACCTCCATTTGGAGCAACGTATCCGCCAGATAGCTGCTAAACCCCTCCGTAGGGTTGAGGGGGGCCCTCATGATGGCAGCAGCCTCCTGAATCATCTTTAGTGACTCCTCCTCCACTTGTGTCATCCGCCGTTGGTTTGGCGGTCTGATGTGGAGGGGAGCCACTTGGGAGACGGTGCTGCCACTAGGCCTGGGGACCTGCTGAGTCCCACTTGGCCCTGCCTCCTCCTGCCTGCCACACTCCTGACCCTCTTCCTCCTGGCTTGCCTCATCCTGTTTATAAAATAAAAAGAAACATTTTATTATTTGGGGAATCTATCACCCACAATTTGGATATCATTACTGGGGGGGGGGGGTGATATCATTTATGGGTAATCCAAACAGTTCAACACAATATTACTTAGTGGACAATAATTATCATCAAAAATACTATACCTGGCTGAAGATGCGAAGATCTGGCTCTTCAAGTTCAGGAGGCTCCTCCTCCGCCTCTGCAGTGGTGGAGGGAAGGGTGGAAGGAACGCTGGAGGGAAGGGTGGAAGGAAGGGTTGAGGGAAGGCTGGAAATAGTTTCCCTGGCCTCGATCTGGTCATCCAGAAATTGAAGATGTCTGTAGTACCACAGCTTGGGCTTTACTACATCGTCAGCTGCTGCTCCTGATCTCTTTGACTGGCGCACTTCCTTGTATTTTTTTTATAGGAATTATGCAGGTTGTTGATTTTATTATTGATCATAGTGTAGTCTGCATCTGGGATCCATGGCTTCATATCCTCTGCTAATTTGGTAATAGTTGCCCGACGTACATCACTCTTGTGGTACGCAGGGTGTTTCAGTTCCCACAGGTTGCGCTGTTCCTTATATTTTTCAATAAAAGTCAGCATCACCTCCGGCTCACGTAGTTTATGCATCTTTTTGGATCAGCAAGTAAAAAAACAAGGATACCAAAAAAAAAAATCAGATTTGATTCTCCTCAACTTATCACAATATTGCCCTTTACAATCATGAACCATTATAGGCCACTGCAGGCCCGAGTTCCCTTCTTACCTTAGTTCAGTTCGTTGGTTCACTTCCGGTCGTCCTTACTCCGCGCATCCCTAATAACTTCTTTCCCCTTTTTATACCCTGCGCATGCGTGTAACTCCGCCCTCGTCGCCCGCCCATGACGGACTTTTTCTGCATTTCCCCGCCCCTTAACGATCGGCGCACAGTGTGAGACGGCGACATGTCGCAGACACAGGTGGCTTCTTTATTAGAAATTACCGACGAGGAAAGCCCGGAGGCGGAAACGTCCCGATCCTGTAAAAAAAGATACAAGGCGACTAATATGTATTTTTCTGAGATGGCGGAGATGGTGGACATTCTGCGGAGGAAGGATTACGACGGCAAGCATGGTCCATACGACACACCTAATCTCCGGAAGTCACAAATTATGGACAAAGTGGCGAAGACTCTCTATAAAAAATATGGGGTCAGGAGATCCAAGGAACAACTCCGTAAAAGGTGGTCAGACCTGAAGCTCAGGGAGCCGGAGCAGTATAGGAAGCTTATAAAAAGCATAGAAAAAAGTAAGTTTTTTTTTACTGTGTTCTTTCACATTGTAATATGTATTCTTCCATGTTTTGCAACATGTGCTTGGCTTGACTGGTTTCACATTTTAAAATGTCAACTTTTATGTTAAGTGCAGAGTCCACTTATTTGGTAAATGTGTGTTTTAAAAAAATTGCTGCTCTTCCCCCAAACATGTTTGGCACATATCCACGTAAACTACATGTGGGCATGCCTCATTTTACTTCAACAATGTTTATCTACACATTGTTGGCAAGATGATGTGTTGTAAGGAAAATTTGAATGTGAATGAAAGGATAAACTGTATTCTGGGTAAAGGAGATGACACTCCAGCAGTTGTGTACTTTTTTTTGTTCTTGATCAAGATACTATACTCTGGGCCACATGACCAAATTTCTTAACGGTGTCACACACAGGTGGTCCAGTGGATACCTTGGTGGTTATCCAAGTGTATTTGTGAGTGTCCTCCAAAATAACATGTTGCTTTGTTGAGTTTGCAAGATCTCATATGTTCATCTTGAAACTCAGGGCCAAATATCAATTGTACCCCACTTCAAAACAATGAGAATCCATTTTCAGGCCTAAAAAGTCTGTGTGCTAAAGGATACATTATTTTTTAAATTCCCATAGGGGAGAGGAGACTGGGAGGACACCATGCTCAGGAGACGAGGAACCAAACACCACAGAAACTCCCCGAAGATCACAAAGCAGACCAAGATCAGCAGGTTCAGGAAGCGGAGGGGGAGAAAGCGGAGGTGGAGGAAGGGGAGGTGGAGGAAGGAGAGGTGGAGCTTATCAGCACAACAGGTCAGTGTCTGTCACCACAACTTCAAGGTAAATACAGATGTAGGCCTGCATAGTTTAAACATTTTTTTTTGTTTTTAGGGACTGAACGTGGGGGTGTGTCAGGAAGTCCAAATCCTCCATTCTCGAGTGCCAGCGCCAAAATAATCATTCAGGAAATCATGGAATACAGTAGAGAAATGGACATTATGAGAAAGAGAATGATTGTGATTGAGCAAAAATATAAAAACATGATAGAAATTTTGGGGAGAATAGTGTGAACCCATCCCTCTGGTTTTGTGTTTTGTTATGCGTCCGAAATTTCCTATGGGATTTCCACCAGCCCAAAAGTGATGATGCACACACTGACTCAACATGTGCTATCTGCCGTCACAGGATATCTATGTCCCTGTTTTGGGGGTACAACCTCTTCCTCCCTACTCAAATAGGTGAGAGGAAGGGTTTTCACCCCCAAAGCACGGCCATTGATCCCCCATGATGGCAGATAGCACATGTTTACCTTAGCCATGGGATCATGTTGAAGATACCCATTTGAGCCCCAAAAAGAAAGTGTGGTTCTTCACATTTGGGATGGATCAGGGGTAACATCACCCCATCTCATGTTTGTATTTTTCACTGTGTTATTTTTTTACTTTTTCAGAAAAAAAATCTTGGCTTTTGACCCATGCATGTTTCTTCCAAAAAAGCCGCACAAACAAAAAAAAGACTAGAATTTCGCAAAACAACCAAAAAAGTTGTGCAATCAATAAAAAAATTTGGGAAGTCTAAAAAAGGTGTGCCTTGTTCTTTCTATGCTCAATAGCAGTTCTGAAGATGCAAAAACAGTGTTTTTACCTCTGAGATTTGAGGGTATTTACTAAGGACAAATACACTTGGCACTACTAGAACCTGGGAGACACATAAACCACAAATACAAGAATGACAACACAAGTTTGTAGTAAATCAAATTTTTTTTTTATTTGAAAAAGGTAAGAATAAAAGGTCAGATGTGGTCTGGCATTGCGATGGCCCCCCTACCCGTGAAGTACTCGACGTATTTCTGACGTACTTCACGGGCCTTTTGGGGGGCCAAGCCAGTACGGGCAGTGCTGAGGCCGGTCAGATTTGTCAGTTCAGATGGACTGGCCTCAGGCCCAACTGATGACACATAATTAGCAGAAAATTTTCGCAAAAAGTTGTGCAATAAGCAGCAGCAGTAGACAATGTTGTTCACTTTATATTCCGCCAAATTGATAGCTGTCTGAAACAGGCGGAACCGGCTGGCCATTATCCCGAAGGCATTCTCCACAACTCTCCGGGCTCTGTCCAGCCGGTAATTAAAAACCCTCCTCTCCGGGGTGAGGGTGCGTTGGGGAAACGGCCGCATGAGGTGTGGTCCTAGTCCAAAAGCTTCATCCGCGATGAAAACGAACGGTAGCCCTTCCACGTTCTCTGCATCTGGAGGCAGTGCAAGACCCCCAGCCTGCAGACGGTGAGCGAACTCCGTCTCAGCGAATGCTCCGCCATCGGACATCCGGCCGTTCTTCCCCACGTCCACATACAGGAACTCGTACCGTGCCGACACCACCGCCATTAACACAATACTATTGAAACCTTTATAGTTAAAATAGTATGACCCCGAACGGGGTGGCGGCACTATGTGGACGTGCTTCCCATCAATTGCCCCTCCGCAGTTGGGGAAATCCCACCGCTGGGCAAATTGGGAGGCCACAGTCAGCCATTCCTGTGGTGTGCTAGGGAACTGTGGAGTCAAACAAAAAGAAGACATTAGTACGGTTTATGTTTACAGTGCAAGCAGATTACACACAAAAACATTGTTGACCAACATCATTTTAACATTATTATTTAAGGGAGTTTTTCCTACCAATAAACAAAGGCCCACTTAGCAGATGCCTCACCCCCGCTGAGTGGACATTCTAAAATAATCTAAGGGGGGGGGGCCTAAGGTGATTGTGGGGGATCCAAAAAAAGGCTCTACCACTCTGCTGAGCTTGATTGAGAACTAAAAATAATTTCACATCTTTAGGGGGGGGGAGGGAGGGTTGTCAAACTACGAGGGCACTGACCCCAAAAATATGAAAAGGAAAATAGAAGGCTAGCTGGGTTTGCACACACGATAGCATGCTGGAGAGGTTAGTGAAGGGAAATAGGCATGTAGGGCCCAAAAAGGCCTTTACAGGTAAAAACATGCATGGGGAAAATGGGGACATTGCCAGGATATTGCAAACAGGCAAATTTGGGTTAGGAGGAAAAATAAATAGAACATTATAAAACAATAATAACATATAATGTAAGGTTAAAGGAGCAAAATTACCTTCATATAGTCCTTCTGCAGGACCTGAATAATGGCCGAACACGTCTCAGGGATAATGATCCCGAGAGCCTGGGGGGAGATGCCTGTTGAGAACTTGAGGTCCTGCAAGCTTCTCCCAGTCGCCAGGTATCTCAACGTGGCAATAAGCCTCTGCTCGGCAGTGATGGTCTGGCGCATCACAGTGTCCTGCCTCGTGATATAGGGGGACAGCAAATCCAACAGACGGTGAAATACGGGGTCCGTCATCCTGAGATAATTCCTGAAATCATCAGGATTATTCTCATGGATTTCCCGCAGCAGAGGCATATGAGAGAATTGGTCCCGCTTGAGCAACCAATTCTTAGTCCATGAACTCCTCCTCACCCTGTTCACAGACTGAACTCAGGTTACAGTGTTAACTGCAACACCAAGTCCAAAGCCAGCACGAGCTCGAGAATGAGAACGCACTTCAAACATGGTTTTAAACCGGTCGGCTGGTCAGAACGCACTCAAACAGAACGCACCGTGGAACAGCATGGCCTGAGAAGAACGAACTGAAAAACAGTAAACGAACGGCCAAGAAGGCACTGCAAGGCAGTAACGACCTGACTGCACGCACTGAATCACAAATACAAACCCACAAGCACAAACTGAACACCAGGAAACGATCTGCAAAGCACGGAGACTGAAAAGCGCGAATCGGCTCTCACCAAACTTTTACTAACACGCGGTAACACAAAATCAGCAAAAGCAGCCCAAGGGGTGGCGCCATTAGATTTGTTCAGCCCTTTTATAGCGCGTCGTACGTTTTGGACGTGCCGTAGTTTTATTGCCGTCGGTTTTTTGACTGATGGTGTGTGGCCAAGACTGATGAAAAACAGTTTCATCGGATTTCCGATGGACAAATCCATCGGACGAAAAACCATAGGTTATCCGATCGTGTGTACAGGGCTTAAGAGTTTCTATGACAAATATGAATGCTAGCCACTGGAAGCCAATAATACACAACCAGCAGGGAGAGGTTGATCAGCTGACACAGGGGCTGAAGGCTGCAGACAGTAAATGTGAACAATTGTCTGCATCTTCCAGCCCAGGGCAGCGGGTACAATCTACACATACCATAGATTGTAATGCAACCAGTTTGAGTATTTCTAGTTGCAACAGGAAATTATCTCAGTCTGGAGTAGGTGTTAGTTCCAACAGCTTATTGAAAGGTGGCAGCTTTTTTGAAAGGGCCCCCATTTTTCATACAGCAAAAGTTGGTAATCAGGTTTTAGCCATTGAATATTATCAGCCTAAAACCACACCAGTTGTTAAGAGACGCTTTAATACTTTACAGAAGATAAAATGCTTCACGTGTGGTTTATTTGGCCACATTTCCCAGTTTTGTTTATCTTCTGGTGAAAAGATATTAAAGCCAAATCAGTATACAGCAAAGAGTCGTGACGTGAAAGTGTACTCACCTCGCTGGGGTGAAAAGCCTAATAAATATGAAAATACAAATTCATACATCCCTTCCTCAACTATTAAGGCCGAAAATGAGGCTTTACAGTATGAGATTAGGCAAATGAAACAGGAACGGGATGAGTTCGTGAAAGAATTCCAATCCTTTAAAAGAAACGTTATTGACTCCTTGAATTTGAAAAATGGAGGGAGTAAATTTGTCCATCGGGAACCAAACCAGTACACTAAAACCGGGGATGAAATGCAAGCTAGAAGTTATGTTTTAGAGGTCTAGGGCATTTAGTTTCACTAGATCAAAGTGGGAAGGTCATTGACCATTTACCAATGTACATATAAGAATGTTGTATTGTTTGCTTTAAATAAGTTGAAGAAAAAAAGTGGGATAAAGTAGTAATTGTTTCGCTACAAGTTATTTCTTTTTCAGGGTAAGTGAGTCCTGAAAGTATAGGGACATATAAAGCTGTACATATGCATAAATCCGCGCCTAACAAAAGGTAAAGTATAGTATTCCATGGTTTTTGTTTTTTTTCTTATTCAGTCCCTTTGTATTCTCCCAGTGGCCAGAAACGCCTAGCAATTCATTTGCAAATTACCAAAGCTCTAAACAAAATCTAGGGGATTCAAGCTAAAAGAATGTGTGTGTGTGTCATGGAATGAATGTGTATGAACGGTCCATGTGTAAACAAGATTTTTTGTTTTATGGCCATCAATAAGTGTGATCACAATAATGTGCAATGCATGCTTTGTACTAATCAATAAAAGATACTATAATAACTGGCCCTTCCTACTAGTATCACACTCTGCGCTTATAGATAAAATGCAAAGATAAAAACAACATACAATGTGTATGCTAAAAGCAGCTGCTTAAAATCAAAACTGAAATGCAATGCAAACACAGTGTTATAAAACTTATATCAAAAGTCCAAAATAAAACTGGAGCAGCGCTACGGACAAATATTTATATGTGCGTCTTCCATATAGTCATTTATATAGGTAGTTGGATAGTGAATGGTGAGTCTGGTTGTGATTGGTCCAAATCCTAGTTTCAGTGCTCCTTTCAACCAGGTAAGTTCACCACGTGGGGGAAAAAGGGGAAAAAAAGGTCCCCTTATGGGGATGCACTCACCAGATGTTAGATAAATACCGGCATATATTAACCATCCTCATCCAGTATTCTGTCTTCTTACCACAATGATAATTTTATGGTACCGCTGACATATGTGAGGAAAAAGAACAAACCACATAGGGCAGTACTGTCTGGAAAATTTATTATGAAAAGAATCCCCCAAGTACCCCCTTTACATATGTGCGTACCAAAAATACATATAAAACAGGCAAAATAATATGGAGTGTGCGCTTCTGCGCTTAAAACTTGCCCCTGATGATCACCAGTGTTTAGTTCCTTTCACAACGTCTTCCTGGATAGCAAGCCCTGAAGCGCAAGCGTCACTTCCGGTTTGCTTGGTGAGTTAGGTCACGCCCTGACGTTTCGGCACTTCCTGACTTCTTCTGAGGGTGTGACCTACCACCATAGAAACCGGAGAGTTATACACTGATACGTCCGCCCACTACATGGCGCCAGGACGCTCCTCCTGCACGCATGCTGTCACACATGCACACTAGAGAATCCGCGTCCGGGTAAACTGTGGGCGGAAGCATTCCACCGGACCGATCCGCGCTGCGCTGCCCTGATTGGTGCACAGACCCGATGTCTGGTCCAATGGACTTGTGTGTTTACATGTCTTGGATTTATGTAAGTGTAGCGGGTATGTACTTTCCCGGGTGTAATTTGAACTTGGCAGAGACATCAGTGATGTGTAATTCCCTGCCCTGGGCTGGGGTTGAATCATTGCTGTGTGCCGTGCCTCCTTTTGTCCTCCCTCGGCAGCGGTGTGGTGGGGCGGGGAACCCGCCGTGCTTGCCGGAAGGGGGTATAAAGGGGCCGGCCATCTTTGTCATGGGGGAGTCCCAGGCACCTTCAGCCTGTGGGTGGTGGTTCGTGTCGGTCCTCTAGACGGCCTAGGCCTAGAGGACATCCGGAGGTCGTGTTCCATCCCAGGCACCTTTAGCCTGGGGTGAGGTACTCGAAAGGAGGTCTGGAGCTCAGTGCCCAACACTGAGTTCCGCGAGGGAAGGAGATCCTAGGGAACCCAGGGGTTGGGAACCCGAATCCGGAAGGCGTAATGGACCGGGGGGAGCTCCTCACTTGAACACCTGGTGCAGCATATTGCCAGTGACGGGTGAGCCTCTCATCGGAGACCGCCTGGAAGGAAATTCCCCCCTCGCTCGGAGACCGCAACCCACTTTCAGGGAAGAAAGTGGAGAACACATTGTGTCTGGGCCTACTCGCATCCACACCTCCTTTTCTGTTCTGTTTCTACAAGGGAGTTCAACTGATTGTGTTCATTCGAGAAGAATAAAGGAGTGTTGGACTTTAATGGTGTGGGGCTCATTTCCTTACAGACACTGTTCAATATAACTCTCGGTGGAGGCTCCAGGTGCACAGCACTGACCCGAAGGTAAAAGAACTTTGCTTATACCACACTGACACCTGTGGTGAAGGCCAGGCATGGTCTCCCCGCTCCCTTCCCCTCTAAGGTACCCCTAGACAAGAGACAGACGAGCTGAAGACGAAGAGGGGAAGGAGGAGGGCGCTACATAAGACAAGGATGGTATTTACATTTGTTGCAGTCTGAATAGCACATCGTGGGCTGTTAGATTAGACAAAACCTATCTCTGCGGACGTGCAATCAATAGCCATTTACAAAGTGCTACTTTAAAAGAAAAGATGTACATAAACATTTTATAAAACCACAAAGGTGACGACAGTGCGCTTCTCCTTGTGAAACATAATCAAATATATAAAATAGTTCATATGACATCAGGCATCCTATGCGATATTTTAAGCACTTTTAAAACATACTATAAATCCATAAAAGCTACAGTACATATGGCAGTATGAATGTTAAAAAGGCTCATAGGCCCATATAAAAGACCCTGTGTGGCAAACCCCATATATAAAACCTGTATAAGAGAATCTATATAAAAAAGCCTATGTGAAGGCCCATAGATAAAACTCATATATAACTTATGGGGGAACTGACAGCTCATCGCCTGTGACCCCTTTAATCCGTTCCGTCTTGTACTAAGAGATACATATTGAGGCAATTGTTGATTGATCCATGTTTTTGTAAGACGAGATCATCAGCCACCTTATATTAGTGGTAGTAGATGGCTGGTTTTAGGTCTAGGGGGGGGTTTTAGGTGAGAATATTGGTATGTTGGAGTAATGAGAAAGATACCAGAATATAGTGAGGGAAATCTGTGGAGGGGGATCCCTCCTAGTACTTTATGAGTCACTTATAAAGCAGTTGATGTCCAGTTCTACGTTAAGGCCTTTAGGGACCAAAACGTCTGTCATAAAAATCCTAATTTGGAGTAGTCTTTTGGTGCGGAACAGCTATCTCCCGACCATAAGTGGCCATCATCCACAATGGCTAAGGAACATACCTAAGGGCCAAATAATGCGAGTAAAACGCAATTGTTCGGATGATGCTAATTTTCTCACACAGGCAAAAGTCCTTACAGACAGATTTGCAGCAAAAGGTTATGATCCTGAAGCTCTTCAAAAAATTGTAGAAGAGGTGACACTAGTACCTAGAGAAGTATGCCTACAAACAAAACCTAAGCCAGCACCAGGTGGATCCAACTCAAAAGAATGGGGCTTTATATCACAATTTCACGCCCAATACAAGGAAGTAGAGGCAATATTTAACCAACACTGGCACATACTACTATTGGACAAAAAGCTGGGCCCTGTTCTACCCTCCAAACCACAGTTTACAGTTAGGAAAGCTCCCAACTATGGAGATCGAATTGTGAAAAAAATTCTCGACCCCCCCAAGTAAACCACAAACATTCTGGAATCAAAATGTTTTTTTTGCCTGTAGGAGATGCAAGGGAAGTGGCACGGCCAGTAAGGGGTCTAGAGAATTTCGTTTCTCCTAACAACCAACAATTCAAGATTGTACAATTCATCACATGCAATAGCAGCTTTGTAGTTTATGCTCTTAAATGTCCCCGTGGGCTCCTCTACATAGGGCGCACCAAAAGACTACTCTGAATTAGGATAGCTGAGCACATTCACAATATAAAAATTGGTTTTAAAGATCACAATGTGTCACTACATTTTAAACTTAAGCACAACCAGGATGCCTCAGGCTTGCAATTCTGGGGCATAGAAAGCCTAGAGCCGAATTGGAGAGGCTCACACAAGGTACGTGAACTATCCAAGAAAGAAACTAAATGGATTTTTATGACAGACGTTTTGGTCCCTAAAGGCCTTAACGTAGAACTGGACATCAACTGCTTTATAAGTGACTCATAAAGTACTAGGAGGGATCCCCCTCCACGGATTTCCCTCACTAGATTCTGGTATCTTTCTCATTACGCCAACATACCAATATTCTCACCTAAAACCCCCACTAGACCTAAAACCAGCCATCTACTACCACTAATATAAGGTGGCTGATGATCTCGTCTTACAAAAACATGGATCAATCAACAACCAATCAGCAACTCAATAGAGGTCCAAAATGCATACCACCATTGAGTAGAAATTGCCTCAATATGTATCTCTTAGTACAAGACGGGACGGATTAAAGGGGTCACAGGCGATTAGCTGTCAGTTCCCCCATAAGTTATGTATGAGTTTTATCTATGGGCCTTCACATAGGCTTTTTTATATGAATTCTCTTATACAGGTTTTATATATGGGGTTTGCCACACAGGGTCTTTTATATGGGCCTATGAGCCTTTTTAACATTCATACGTATGTGTAAATGTAGCTTTTATGGATTTATAGTATGTTTTAAAAGTGCTTAAAATATCGCATAGGATGCCTGATGTCATATGAACTATTTTATATATTTGATTATGTTTCACAAGGAGAAGCGCACTGTCGTCACCTTTTGTGGTTTTATAAAATGTTTATGTACATCTTTTCTTTTAAAGTAGCACTTTGTAAATGGCTATTGATTGCACGTCCGCAGAGATGGGTTTTGTCTAATCTAACAGCCCACGATGTGCTATTCAGACTGCAACAAATGTAAATACCATCCTTGTCTTACATAAATCCAAGACATGTAAACACACAAGTCCATTGGACCAGACATCGGGTCTGTGCACCAATCAGGGCAGCGCAGCGCAGGTTGGTCCAGTGGAATTCTTCCGCCCACAGTTTACCCGGACGCGGATCCTCTAGTGCGCATGTGTGACAGCATGCGTGCAGGAGGAGCGTCCCGGTGCCATGTAGTGGGCGGACGTATCAGTGTTTAAATCTCCGGTTTCTATGGTGGTAGGTCACGCCCTCAGAAGAAGTCAGGAAGTGACGAAACGTCAGGGCGTGACCTAACACACCAAGCAAACCGGAAGTGACGCTTGCTATCCAGGAAGACGCCGTTAAAGGAACTAAACACTGGACACTTGTGATCATCAGGGGCAAGATTTAAGCGCGGAAGCACACACTCCATATTATTTTGCCTGTTTTATATGTATTTTTGGTACGCACATATGTAAAGGGGGTACTAGGGGGGTTATTTTCATGCTTTGTACTGTTTGTTTATTTGATTAATTTTTTTTTCTCACTCTCTCTCATTTGTAATGAGCTTAATACTGGTACCAGTTTAAATTTATACTTTTTTTTTTACAAATTGAAAATGTATTCGCGAATAAATAACTTGTGCACAGATACGAGATCTAGATTCCTATAGTTTGGTGAAACTGTAGGGATTTTTTTCTCTCCCTTTCCTGTGGTTACAGTGAAGCTTCATTCACTCTGACACGTGGAAACAACATAATACATTGCCTTATGGCATCTTATGGATTCAGTAGGTCTTAGGTTTTGTCTTGGTTTTTTTCCTTCCGAATTGACGCATGTGCTGTTAATATGTGTAAAGGTTTTATGTTGACATGGGGTCTTCTTAGACTGTAAGTACTTACAAACCCCAGCATGTTTTCCTATAACTTTTTGTTTGTCAGAGTACAGATATGTGGGGGAGTCGGTACATGTTTCACTGTACTTACTGTTGATGGACTCATTACCTCTGCTGGAAGTCTGTTCTAAGCATATACTGCCAGGTAGCCCATTAGAAACCTCTCAGAAGAGGTACAGTGAGGTGTTATTAATGGTTTTGAGTTTTGTATTTTAGGAAGAAATACACACACAAGGACGGATGAACGGACCAAGACTGGTCAAATGTCTTTAAAAACACAGAGGACCTTAAAACATATTTTTTTTAAATGTCTTGCTTTAAGGAAAATCCTGGAATGGAATTAATTAGTCAGGCCTAACTAAATTCTAATTATTTTTTTTTGTTGCTTGTGGTCTGTTTCATTAAACAGTGTCTCTCTCTGATACAACTTCCTGTGGCCTGGTGGACTTGCAAATTGATTTTCACTGATAATCAATTAATATCAATTAATATGTTTATTACTACTGAGAGAGAGCGTTGCCTTTTGTATAGCTGCAATGTTTAAGGCAGCTTCAATTTTTTTTAACACAAGTACAGATTCAATGCTCTTTAACAAGTTAAAGGTTGGGGCAGCATTCAATCTGAATTTTGTTTTTTACCTTTTTTCGTGGTCGCCACTGTTACGGTTTAAAATCTATATTTAAGATTTAATATCTCAAAGATATGATATGGGTTAAAAAAGAGTTCTTTTGACCAGAAGTGAAAGCTTCAATATAATAAACATTTATTAGAGAATTGTTAAAGTCTAATCTAACACACAGAAACGATCTATAGTCTTAAACAAGCAGGAAATAGTAGGTTAAAATATACAAAGTATTTACATGGAGGGATACAGAGCATATTCCTCTAAAACATTAAAGTACAAGCGTGTGCAGTTGTTACAAGTAAGACAGACCTTTCCCATAGTTACCCTTTTAGAACCATCTTGCAGGCTACCTTTCCATAAAGAGAGCTCCCTTCTATCTCTCCTCTGAGTATATCTCTCTATCCTGATACCCCATAGGTTGGCCTAGCATGGGTTATGATTGGAGGGCTTACTCCATAAGTCTGCCCCCTTTCATGCAAATCCTGGTGACTCTATCTGGGCAGGAGATTTGATTGAATTTTCTCAGGATTATAGGTGAGGCTCTCTTCATTGTATATCCCAGCATGGGACTCATTGAAGAGAGTGGGTTTAACCCAATGGAATTGTCTCTCCAATAGTGATGAGCCGAACACCCCCGGGTTCGGTTCGCACCAGAACCCGCGAACGGACCGAAAGTTCGCACAAACTTTAGAACCCTATTAAATACAATGAATGCGAACGTTCGAAATCTAAAGTGCTAATTATAACAACTATTATGCATGTTATTGTCCTAAAAAGGGTTTGGGAACCCGGGTTCTGCACCAGGGGACATGTATCAATGCAAAAAGAAGTTTTAAAAACGGCAGTTTTTCGGGAGCAGTCATTTTAATGATGCATAAAGTGAAAAAAAAAGTCAAATATTCCTTTAAATATCGTACCTGGGGGGTGTCTAAAGTATGCCTGTGAAGTGCCACGTGTTTCCGGTGTTTAGAACTGTCCCTGCACAAAATTAAATTTCTAAAGGAAAAAAACCCATTTAAAACTGCTTGCGGCTTTAATGTAATGTCTGGTCCCGGTAATATGGATGAAAATCTTTAAGAAAAATGGCATAGCTACCCCATCACAGCCCCCCCCCTACCCCAGCCCATTACCAGCCCCTTTGGGTCTTGTATGGATATTAAGGGGAACCCCGCACACAAAATAAAAAAGGCCCTATATACTCTGAACAGCCGTATACAGGCGGTGCATACAAGACAGGGACTGTAGGTTTGTTCTTATGTAGAATCTGTTTATAATTTTGAACAGGTACATTGTTTAAGTGTAGCTCCAGCCAAAAAATCTATTTTTAAGCTTTTTGGAAAACATAGGGAAGGGTTATCACCCCTGTAACATTTGTTTTGCTGTCTGTGCAGTGTGCACCTGTTCAGAACAGTTCACCTCACTTTCCGTCCTAATGACAAATGTTTTTTGAAAATTTGGGTTTTTTATTGAAACAAGAATTGGTGATAAAGCATCAGTGGAGAGGAGACACTTTTTTTCCCATATTAACTGTTACAGGAGAGAATTTGCCTTCCTAGGGGTAGATTTCCTCTCACTTCCTGTTGTATCCTTCCGTTTGCAAGGAGGAGTCATTTGTAAGTTGGATGTTTGAAAGTAGGGGCCTGCCGTATATACTCAGCTAAAATTAGCCCCTTACATGTTGGTGTTGCCACAACACTGTGAGCCCTCACAGTTACTCTTGGTGGGCGCATGAATGGGCCCTGCTGTGAATTATTAGATCAAGAATTGTAATTGCATGCCCCTGTTGAACAGGGGCTGAAAAATTGGGCCTTTGGTGGTGTTGACACAACACTGTAAGGCCTCACAGTAATTCTTGGTGGGCGCAGGAATGGGCCCTGCTGTGAATTATTAGATCAAGAATTGTAATTACATGCCCCTGTTAAACAGGGGCAGAAAAATTGGGCCTTATGCACTGGTGCCACAACACTGCAACCCCTCACAGATACTGTACTTGGAGCACAGCAATGAGCCCTGTTGCAAAGTATTGCATCAAAAACTTTAATTACACGCCCCTGTTAAACAGGGGCTGAAAAATTGGGCCTTAGCCACTGGTGCTGGTGCCACGACACTGCAACCTCTCCCAGAAACTCTAGTTGGAGTGCAGGAATGAGCCCTGCTGCAAAGCATTGCATAACATTTTTTAACTACATGCCCCTGTTAAACACGGGCTGAAAAATTGGGCCTTAGCCACTAGTGGCGGCACCCAGAAACAAAAATGTTCTTCCAAGCTATCATCATCAATTGGATCATTGAGGAGGAGGAGGATAGTCAGTCAACATAACAGGACAGTCTCTCAGCATCAGCATCAGTCTTGAAGGGATGTGACATTTGAAAATAAATTAGTCTGTTATATCAGCTTCAGGTGTTTGGTAGCTGGTGGTGATCCAAGACTGGTTCATCTTTATGAAGGTCAGTCGATCAACCGAGTCGGTGGACAGGCGCACCCTGTGATCCGTGACAAATCCTCCAGCAGCACTGAATGTGCGTTCCGAAAGAACGCTGGATGCAGGACAGGCCAGTAGCTCAATTGCATACTGTGCAAGCTCTGGCCAGTGATCCATCCTCAAGACCCAGTAAGCCAGAGGATTTTCGGTGGGGAAGGTGTCCAAGTCTGACCTTGCCCCTAGGTATTCCTGCACCATGTATATCAGACGCTGGCGATGGTTGCTGGAACCGATCATACCTTGGGGCTGCGGACTAAAGAATTGTCTGAACGCATCGGTCAGATGGCCACCTTCCCCACTGCTCCTTCTTTGACTGACCGAAGCCTCAGCAACTCGTTGTCCAGGACCAGGAGTTTGTAACCTCCCAGTCTCTGGGAACGCGTTGCACAGACCTTTCTGCAAGGCCTCCCGGAGTTGTCTCATCCTCTGCTCCCTCTGCGACGGTAAGATAAGGTCCGCAACCTTACCCTTGTACCGTGGATCAAGGAGAGTGGCCAGCCAGTAATGGTCCCTCTCCTTGATCCGAAGAATACGAGGATCCTTCCGCAGACTTTGCAGGATCAGGGAGGCCATGCAGCGTAGGTTAGCTGAGGCATTCGGTCCGGAGTCCTCTGGGTCACTAAGGACGACATGATCCGCAGCCACCTCCTCCCAGCCACGTACAAGTCCACTGGTTTCTTGGGACTGTAAATCATCCCTAAAAGACTGCTGCTGATGATGCTGAGTGCCAGGCTCCACCTCCATGCTGACACAATCCTCCTCCTCCTCCTCTTCCTGTGCGATGGGTGGGACAGAAGGAACACTGTCTGGGTAAAGGGGGCCTTGAGAGGCAAGGAAGTCCTTCTCTTCCTGCCTCTGTTCTGCCTCAAGTGCCCTGTCCATTATTTCACGCAGCGTATGTTCCAACAGGTGGACAAGAGGTACAGTGTCACTGATGCATGCACTGTCACTGCTCACCATCCTCGTGGCCTCCTCAAATGGTGCCAGGACAGTGCATGCATCCCTGATCATGCCCCACTGGCGTGGTGAAAAAAAAACGAGCTCCCCTGACCCTGTCCTGGTGCTGTAGTCGCACAGGTACTCATTGATGGCCCTCTGCTGCGTGTGCAGCCGCTGCAGCATGGCCAACGTTGAGTTCCACCTGGTGGGCATGTCACATATAAGGCGGTTCTTGGGCAACTCATTTTGCAGCTCAGCCAGGCGAGCACTGGCATTATAAGATCTGCGGAAATGCACACAGACTTTCCTGGCCTGCCTCAGGACATCCTGTAAGCCCGGGTACCTGCCCAAGAACCGCTGCACCACCAGGTTAAGGACGTGAGCCACACAGGGCACATGGGTCAGTTGTCCCTGTCGGAGGGCGGAGAGGAGGTTGGTGCCATTGTCGCAAACCACCATTCCTGGCTTAAGCTGGCGTGGCATCAACCACCTCTCGGCCTGCCCCTGCAGAGCAGACAGAACCTCTGTCCCAGTGTGGCTCCTGTCCCCCAAACACACCAGCGCAAGCACGGCATGGCATCTTTTTGCCTGCGTACTTGCGTAGCCCCTTGAACGCCTACGGAGCACCGCTGGTTCCGAGGACAAAGCACAGGAAGAGGCCATGGAGGAAGAAGAAGAGGAGGGGGTGGAGGAGAGAGGTGTGTCACAACCAGTAGTAGCATTTTGGAGGCGTGGCGGCGGAACAACCTCCAACACTACTGCACCTTGTCCTGCATCCTTCCCAGCTGCCAAAAGAGTGACCCAATGGGCCGTGAAAGAAAGGTAACGTCCCTGTCCATGCCTGCTGGACCATGAGTCAGCGGTAATATGCACCTTACCGCTGACCACCCTGTCCAGAGAGGCCAAGACATTGCCTTCCACATGCCGGTAGAGAGCCGGAATCGCCTTCCGTGAGAAAAAGTGGCATTTGGGAACCTGCCACTGAGGAACCGCACATTGCACAAACTCACGGAAGGGGGCCGAGTCTACCAACTGAAGTGGCAGCAGTTGAAGCGCTAGCAATTTAGCCAAGCTAGCATTCAACCGCTGGGCATGTGGATGGCTGGGAGTGAACTTCTTTCGACGGTCCAGCAGCTGGGGCAGGGAAATTTGCCTGCTAGAATCGGACGTCGGTGTACTGCTAGCAGAGTGCCCGCAAGTACTTGGCTGTGACACACCTAATTCTACACCTTCATTCCTCTCAGTGCAGGTTTCAGAGAGGACTGAAGGTATAGTGGGGTTGGAGATCCCAGCTGATGCGGTGCAAGGAGAGGTCCGCTTTGTTCTTTGGTGTGGGTCTTTAAGGTAGGCTTGCCAACGAGCTGCATGGCAGGTCAACATATGTCTGGTCAAGCATGTGGTGCCCAAGCGGGTGATGTTTTGGCCACGCGATATACGCTTGAGACATATGTTGCAAACAGAAGCTGTGCGATCTGATGCACTCGACTCAAAAAAGGCCCACACCAAAGAACTTTTTGAATAACAGGCAGAGGCAGCGCCCTGCACAGGCGGAGCTCTGCGGTGTGATTCCGTCGGTGTGCTGCCCTTACGCTGGCCCCCCGAGGGCATCCTGCCTCGTTGGAGATGTGCCTCCTCCTCATCCTCCTCCTCCTCCTCCTCTCTCCTATTAGGCACCCATGTGGAGTCAGTGACCTCATCATCCCCTCCCTCCTCATCACTGGAGCCAATCTGGCAGTATGCTGCAGCTGCTGGAACATGACTGCCAGATTGGTGTCCTTCTTGAGCATCCCCTCTCTCTGCTCTCACGCTACTGCCTTCCTCTAACTGGGTATCATCATCAGACCCTTCGAAACGCTGTACAGCCTCCTGGAGCATGTACCCAACACTGTGCTCAAACAGTTCGGGGGACTCCTCAGGAGGACATGGTTGGTCTAGGGAAGGAGTGACTGATGATGACATTGATACCAGGGAAGAGGACACTTTGGCAGCTGCTTTGCCAGTACCCTGAGCCTGGGTGAGAGAGGATGAGGAGGATGAGGAGGGCTTGGTCATCCACTCTACCAAGTCTTCGGCATGATGCAGCTCAACACGTCCAGCTGCCGTAAAGAAGGACAAGCGTGTCCCATGGCCACGTGCTGATGGCGATGCACCGCGTCCACGACCAGCACTGTTGTCTCTAGACACAGAGCCTGCTTGCCCTCTTTTATTGGCTCCTGACTGTCTGCCTCTCCTTGTTTGCCTTCCAGACATTCTAATGGCCTGCAGGGAAATGGGAAAACCAGCAATAAGGCTAGCTTCAGGAGTATATTTTGCAGGAATCACACTACGCCTGCTGTAAGTGCTGCAAATGCCTGTTGGTGTAACACACCAGGAAAACACAGCAATACAGGCTAACTTCAGCTGTATAGTGTGCAGGAGGCACACTCCGCCCGCTGTAAGTGCTGCAAATGCCTGTTGGTGTAACACACCAGGAAAACACAGCAATACAGGCTAACTTCAGGTGTATAATGTGCAGGAGGCACACTCCGCCCGCTGTAAGTGCTGAAAATGCCTGTTGGTGTAACACACCAGGAAAACACAGCAATACAGGCTAACTTCAGGTGTATAATGTGCAGGAGGCACACTCCGCCCGCTGTAAGTGCTGCAAATGCCTGTTGGTGTAACACACCAGGAAAACACAGCAATACAGTACAGGCTAACTTCAGGTGTATAATGTGCAGGAGGCACACTCCGCCCGCTGTAAGTGCTGCAAATGCCTGTTGGTGTAACACACCAGGAAAACACAGCAATACGGGCTAACTTCAGGTGTAATATGATCAGGAGGCACACTCCGCCCGCTGTAAGTGCTGCAAATGCCTGTTGGTGTAACACACCAGGAAAACGCAGCAATACAGGCTAACTTCAGGTGTAATATGATCAGGAGGCACACTCCGCCCGCTGTAAGTGCTGCAAATGCCTGTTGGTGTAACACACCAGGAAAACGCAGCAATACAGGCTAACTTCAGGTGTATAAGGTGCAGGAGGCACACTCCGCCTGCTGTAAGTGCTGCAAATGCCTGTTGGTGTAACACACCAGGAAAACACAGCAATACAGGCTAACTTCAGGTGTATAATGTGCAGGAGGCACACTCCGCCTGCTGTAAGTGCTGCAAATGCCTGTTGGTGTAACACACCAGGAAAACACAGCAATACAGGCTAACTTCAGGTGTATAATGTGCAGGAGGCACACTCCGCCCGCTGTAAGTGCTGCAAATGCCTGTTGGTGTAACACACCAGGAAAACGCAGCAATACAGGCTAACTTCAGGTGTATAAGGTGCAGGAGGCACACTCCGCCCGCTGTAAGTGCTGCAAATGCCTGTTGGTGTAACACACCAGGAAAACGCAGCAATACAGGCTAACTTCAGGTGTAATATGATCAGGAGGCACACTCCGCCCGCTGTAAGTGCTGCAAATGCCTGTTAGTGTAACACACCAGGAAAACACAGCAATACGGGCTAACTTCAGGTGTAATATGATCAGGAGGCACACTCCGCCCGCTGTAAGCGCTGCAAATGCCTGTTGGTGTAACACACCAGGAAAACACAGCAATACGGGCTAACTTCAGGTGTATAATGTGCAGGAGGCTTAGCAACAATGACACTGACACTGTCCCCTGCCTATCCTTCTCTCTCCCTGCACACAAGGTTTATCAAAGTATATGACACTGACACTCTCCCTGCCTATCCTTCTCTCTCCCTGCACACAAGGTTTAGCAAAGAATATGACACTGACACTGTTCCCTGCCTATCCTTCTCTCTCCCTGCACACAAGGTTTATCAAAGAATATGACACTGACACTCTCCCTGCCTATCCTTCTCTCTCCCTGCACACAAGGTTTAGCAAAGAATGTGACACTGACACTGTCCCCTGCCTATCCTTCTCTCTCCCTGCACACAAGGTTTAGCAAAGAATATGACACTGACACTCTCCCTGCCTATCCTTATCTCTCCCTACACACAAGTTTGAGGTACAAATAGCACTGACACTGCCCCTGCCTATGTAACTCTTTCCCTGCGCCGGAACACACTACACAAGGCCGCCGCGCTGGTGGCCTTTTATAGTGTGGGGCGTGTGCTAAACCCCCTGAGCTATAATTGGCCACAGGCAACCTGCCTGTGGCCAATTATGGCTCTCCTAGCTGCCGGCGCTGTGATTGGCCAAGCATGCGGGGTCACAGTGCATGCTTGGCCAATCACAGCGCCGGGATTGCACTGCGATGGCGCAGTGTATTGTGGGCCATTTGCGTCACTCGAATTTGGCGCGAACGGCCCAAATCGTTCGATGTTCGCCGAACGGTCGAACAGCCGATGTTCGAGTCGAACGTATGTTCGACTCGAACACCGAGCTCATCCCTACTCTCCAAGCTTGGCGCCTTCCGCAATGTCTGCCTGTTAACAAAAGGGCTTTCATAGGTGCTAAATGAAATATATTCCGCAAGCTAAATGAAATATATCTACAGCAAGCTAAATGAAATATATTCATATTTACAATATTTTACAGCTATTAAAGAGGATTACACATAAACCATTATTTTAGGTGTGGCCGAGTCTCATATTCTCAACTGGCCACAAGGGACCATCTGTTGCCTTATGGGTTTTGTGAAATCTCTATTAACCACTTCCATACAGGGCATTTTCACCCTCTTCCTGCCCAAACCAATTTTTAGTTTTCAGCGCTGTTGCACTTTGAATGACAATTGCGCAGTCATGCAACACTGTACCCAAATTAATCTTTGTTTTTTCCCCCCACAAATAGAGCTTTCGTTTGGTGGTATTTGATAATCTCTGCGGTTTTATTTTTTGCTCTATAAATAAAAGAAGAGCGACAATTTTAAATAAAATACAATATTTTTTACTTTTTGATTTAATAAATATCACAATTTAAAAAAAAAAAAAACTATTTTTTTCCTCAGTTTAGACCGATATATATTCTTCTACATATGTTTGGTAAAAAAAATCGCAATAAGCGTATATTGATTGGTTTGCGCAAAAGTTATAGCGTCTACAAAATAGGGGATAGATTTATGGCATATTTTTTTTTTTTTTTTTTTTTACTAGTAATGGCGGCGATCTGAGATTTTTATTGTGACCGTGACATTGCGGCGGACACATCGGACACTTTTGACACGTTTTTGGGACCATTTACATTTATACAGCGATTAGTGCTATAAAACTGCACTGATTACTGTGTAAATGTGACTGGCGGGGAAGGGGTTAACACTAGGGGGCACTGAAGGTGTTAATATGTTCCCTATTGAGTGATTCTAACTGTAGGGGGAGGGGACTCACAAGGGGAGGAGACCGATCTGTGTTCCTCTGTACTGGGAACACACATCGGTCTCCTCACCTCTGACAGGAGGTGGATCTGTGTGTTTGCACACACAGATCCACACTCCTGCCGTGATCGTGGGTGCCCGGCGGACATCGCGGCCGCTGCGCACGCGCACCGGGTCATGATCGGTATACAGATAAATGTACCCTGTTACCAATTCACATAGGGGGGGCTGGAATCTGGGGGTCCCCTTTGTTAAAGGGAGCTTCCAGATTCCGATAAGCCCCCCGCCTGCAGACCCCCACAACCACTGGGCAAGGGTTGTGGGGATGAGGCCCTTGTCCCCATCAACATGGGGACAAGGTGCTTTGGGGGACACAGACCCCCAAAGCATCCTCCCCATGTTGAGGGCATGTGGCCTGGTATGATTCAGGAGGGGGGGCGCTCTCTCGTCCCCCTCTCTTTTCCTGCGGCCTGCCAGGTTGCATGCTCGGATAAGGGTCTGGTATAGATTTTTTGGGGGGAACCCCATGCCATTTTTTTTTTAATTTTGGTGCGGGGTTCCCCTTAAAATCCATACCAGACCTGAAGGGCCTGGTAATGGAACTTTGGGGGGACCCCCACGCATTTCTTCCCGGCAATACAGACAAAAGTCATTGAAAAACCCGACAATTCATTAATAGCCGCGAGTAGTTTTAAATGACTTTTTTTCCTTCAAAAAATTACATTTTGTGCAGGTACAGTTCTAAGCACGGGAAACACGCATCACTTTACAGGCATACTATAGACACCCGCCCAGATATGAAATTTAAAGGGATATTTCACTTTTATTGTTTCACTTTAAGCATTATTAAAATCATTGCTCCCGAAAAAACTGACGTTTTTAAAACTTTTTTTTCTTTGATACATGTTCCCTGGGGCAGGACCCAGGTCCCCAAACACTTTTTATGACAATACCTTGCATATTAACCTTTAAAATTAACACTTTTGATTTCTCCCATAGACTTTTAAAGGGTGTTTTGCGGCTTTTCGAATTTGCCGCGAACACCCCAAATTGTTCGCTGTTCGCCGAACGGGCGAACAGCCAATGTTCGAGTCGAACTCATGTTCGACTCGAATATAAAGCTCATCCCTATTAGTGATCTGTTTATCCTGTACATGTAATCTATGGACATGGTAGAAATTATGTTTCTTCCGTAAAGTTTGAGCTAATAAGCGGCCACACTTCTTTGCATGTTCAAAGAATCTATAAGCATAGTAGCGGAGCCTGTTCCTACCTTTGCATTCAAGACACTCAGTTGTGATCTCAACTCCATCAGCCTGGTTGCATCAGCCGGTTGAAGGTAGTTGTCATGATTTAGCCTGCAGTTTTCCTGCCTGCGTAATTCTTACCTCCTTCTTGGAGTGCTTCTCCTTGTCCTCCGATTCCTCTCAAATCTGTTGTTGGCTTCTCCGCTTACCTGCCATTCACTGGGTTTATATTTACTTTTACTTCCATTACTTCCTGGCCCACCTCCCAGTTTGCTTCCCTATATATACAGTACATGTGCTCAGTCCAGCCTGGGTTGCTTGAGTAACTTCAGTTCTCTGATCTTCCATCTGCTTACAGTTTCGTGTATACTGTGTCTGACTATCAGTGTACCGATCCCAGCATCATCTACCGTCTGTGCTTACCTGCCACCCATACTGGCCTTGGCTTGTTTCCTGGTCTTCATTCTTCTGCCGTTGTACTCTGCGCATGCTAATGGACTCTGCATTCTCAGCTGGGCACACCCAGCGCCTGCAAACTGGTTCCAGCCAGCTGCAAGTCCATCTCCACCACCAGGGGCCCTGGTAAAGAAGCAGGCTCGGAACCCAGAGATGGCGAACTACAAGGGCTCATTATCACAGATTTCCGACAGTAGCATGTATGGGTTTGTGCAAATAGGTGTATTTTCTAAATCAAGTCAGCAATCTTAAGTTTATTCATTTTAATTCTAAATCTGTAGGTTATTAGAGCGCCCCAGACCACCCAAGTGTACACCTCAATCCTGGTAGTGTGAGGTTGGAAGGGTTAGTGATATAGCGATTGGGGTATGATCAGAAATGGTGATGTGACCAATATCAGCGTTGCATACGCTATGAACATAGTATTGGTCTACGTAAAGGAGATGAAGTCTAGAATATGAATCATGGGTGGTGGAGTAACAACTGTAATCTTTAGCAGTGGCATTCCTAGATCTACAGTCTAGAAAGTGTAGGGTCTGTAATAGTTTTCTCAAATGCTTCAGAGCCTTAAAGGAAAAGGATGATTTCTCTTTCGTTCATGGACGGACACAGCCTTAAATCTTGACAAGTGGGTATTAGCCTTCCTTTAGGAGTGACTAGGCAGAAAACTTATAGAAAGTGTTAAATACACACACACTCTATAGTCCCGCCCAGGGGGCGGGCCCTCTGGGTATAACCCCTCTCTCTCTGCATCTCGCAGATCAGTTTTTTTTCTGCCTAGCTAAGGAGAAGACATGGCTCCCTTCGGGCCCATAGGCCTGGAGTTTTTTTTGATTCCAGATAGAAATTTTATTATTTTATTTTTATTTTTTATTCCTGTGATCTTCGATCAACTGCCGACTGGGTGAAAGGCTGAATCCTTGTAGTCTCCCCAGTTTCGGCCATCAAGCGTGTGCCGACCGTAGCTAGGCGCTGGGTCGTCCACGACATGCCCGTCGCTCTACGGATGGCCGGTGAGCTATACGCCCCAGGGCTTGCATCGGACCGGTCTATAGGGCCGAGTCGCAGTAGCCTTACCGACAGTCATCTGCGTCACCATGCGGAAGATGATCTGTCTGGGATGCTTCCAGCATAATCCTACAGGAAGGGTAAGTATTAATCCCCTGCTTTGGCAGGAAGACAGAGCTGGGCATTCCCCTCCCTCCCCTCCCTCCTCCCTAGGCTCTCTGAGCTAGCTGCTGGGGTGGGGGTTCACCTGGTGAGGGCTTCACCTGTGGGGAACTGTGCATGTACGCCCGCTAAATCATTGTTATAAGCTGCTTAAGAGATTTTGCTTACCTGTGTGTCCTGCTCCATGCTGTCGGCGACCATTTTTGCTGTGATCCATGCTGTATTGTCTATATGCACTGGCGGCCATGCTCTTGTGGCCGCACTGTAGTTGGTCTCTATCTTCCGCTCGGCGGCCATGTTTTTGGTGATCCTGCTGTGTTTACTTTATGTTGTGCTGGCAGCCATTTTTCTTGTGATATTCTGCTCTGCCTCTAGTGGCCGCTCGGCAGCCTCTGTCCTGGGCCCCATGCTCTATTTTAACACTGATGGCCAGGTGCTTGGGAACCGTGGCGTTGATGGATCTCTATTGGCCGCATGGCGGCCTGTTTTTCTGGAGATCCATGATACGGTCGGCGGCCATGTTTTTGTGGCACACTGTGCAGGCTTCTAGCTGCCGCTAGGCGGCCATTTTCTTGGTGCCATCACACTCCATCTACGCTCGGCGGCCATGTTCTTGTGGCCCGCGGCGTTGTTGGCCTCTAGTGGCCGCTCGGTGGCCATCTTTGCCATCTATCAGACAGCATTTAAACAGCGCAGACTGATAGACACACACTGCTGAAGGGTCAGACTGTATAGCTGACAAGGAAGCAGCTCCACTGGGTGGCGGATGACAGCATACTACTGTTCCAGGGTGGTGAGTCCTCTGGATGGGAACCCCTTTTCTCTGCTGCAGCTAGGAGGGTGGGTTACTGTACCTTGCCTTGAAATCCCTGTGTCAGGCATGTGGGTCATCATGGCATCAGAAGCAGACGCCTTTTCCCCTGAAACACCTGAGCTTGCAATTGATGCCCCTGCACCCGATGTATTGGACGCTATGTCGGCAATCCTAGATGCCTTTGTTGCCAAGGTGGAAGCAGCACGTGGAAAAAAGGGGGCTAGAAAATGCCCCCTCCCCCTGCCATCTTCTGGGGACAACTCAGATGCGAAACCAGGCCCAGCCACAATTAATGGCCCTGGCTCTGATGTATCTGAGGACGCGGACCGAGACCGGCTGGACAGTGAGGATGACTCCGGATCCGGGTCTGCACTTGAGAAGGGCTCTGGTAAGTGATCTTATCAACGCAGTGCGAGATACTCTAAAAATAGAGGGGTCTGCAGAAGCAATTGAAACACCGGTCCCCTTTGGGTTTCGTAAGGCGACCCGCACTGCTAAGGTGTTCCCTTGTGTGTTTTACTTAGACAAACTTTAATACAGGGATTGGGACAAACCACAAAAAAAATTCTCAGTCCCTAGAAATCTGGCGGTGAGTTACCCTCTTGAAGAGAGCTTCTTGAAGAAATGGACCTCGCCCCCGATAGTGGACCCTCCTGTGTCCAGACTAAACAAACTAACCACCATTCCGGTGGAGGGGGCTCCTGCCCTCAAGGACCCTGCAGACAAGAGGGCTGAGGCGGTCACCCACAACCTGTTCACGGTAGTGGGTTTGGCTGTACGTTCAACCATAGTTGGGGCCCTGGTGTCTCAGACACTCACGGAGTGGGCAAAGATGCTACACAATGAGTTAGAAGCATGTCAGGCTTCCCCGAATGAGGTAGTCCTAGCTGACCAACTGGTACAGGGCCTAAAATTCATTTGCGAATCAGCCATGGACACTATTTCTCTACTGGCCAGAGCTTCTAGCCATGCGGTGGTGTTACGCTATCTACTTTGGTTAAAAAATTGGTCTGCGGACCAATCTTCCAAGAAAGCCTTGATGGATTTGCCCTTTAAGGGCGACAGACTTTTTGGAGCCTCCCTGGATGACATAATCAAAGATGCCACAGGAGGTAAGAGCACGCTGCTCCCACAAACCAGAAAGGGGAAGGAGCCACGCCATAGGCAAGGGCCCTTTACCGCGCACAAGCGCTTTTTTCGTCCGCCCAGTGCGGCAAATAAAGGACCTCAGGCCAATAAAGCGCCTGCTCAGGGACAGAGACGTCCCTTGTTTTTGCAAACCTGCAAACAAAGCTACATCCGCATGAAGGACTGCCCCCACCCATCTCTCGGGTGGGGGGACGTCTTCGCGAATTCGTGACCCAGTGGACATCCCAGGTCTCCGACTGATGGGTTTTCGAGGTAGTCTCTTCAGGGTACAAGATAGAATTTCTATCTTGCCCACCAAACAGATTTTTTTCCTCCAACCTCCAGCTACTGCTGACTCATCGGGAAGCCCTACTTGGGGCAGTTCAAGACCTGCTGAAACGCGGGATGGTTATTCC
The DNA here is from genome assembly GCA_029206835.1 of Rana muscosa. Taxonomy (NCBI): domain Eukaryota; kingdom Metazoa; phylum Chordata; class Amphibia; order Anura; family Ranidae; genus Rana; species Rana muscosa. Next base: position 232,500,627 of record CM055127.1, on the reverse strand, counting down.
TGTCCCAGTACAGGAACGGTTCCGGGGGTTTTACTCAAATCTGTTCATAGTACCAAAGAAGGAGGGCGTTCGTCCAATCCTGGACCTCAGAGCCCTCAATTGCTTTGTGAAGGTACAAAGTTTCCGGATGGAATAGATTTGTTCTGTCGTCACTGCCCTCCAGCCGGGTGAATTTTTGGCATCCTTGGACATCAGGGATGCCTATTTGCATGTCCACATATGCACCAGGCATCAGAGATGGCTGCGTTTTGCGGTTCGGGAAGACCACTATCAATTTGTGGCTCTCCCCGTTGGCTTGGCATCGGCACCAAGGATGTTCACCAAGGTGCTTGCCCCAATTCTGGCCCTACTAAGACAACGTGGCATCGCCATCGTGGGATATTTGGACGATCTTCTTCTGAGGGCTACTTCAAGCTCAGAATTAGAGAGGAGCATATTTATAATCTGTCAGACCCTCCGACACTTTGGTTGGGTGCTGAACACTCAGAATTTGGACTCCTCAGAGGCAATGGTTTTTCTACCTGTGGAGAAGTTGCAGACCCTTTGGACTGCAGTACGGCAGTTGACATCCCAAAGATGGTCATCACTCCGCTTTTGCATGCGAGTCCTGGGCCTCATGGTAGCCTCCTTCGAGGCGGTACCATATGCTCAATTTCACACACGAGTGTTACAGAAGGAAAATTCTGTCCAGATGGGACAAGTGCCCATCATCCCTGGATTGTCAAATCCGGGTGAGCCACCTAGTCAGGACCTCCCTAGTTTGGTGGATGACATCACCGGCACTTCTGTCCGGGAAATCGTTCCTTCCCTTTCACTGGATGGTAATCACGACGGACGCCAGTCTTACCGGTTGGGGGGGAGTCTGGGGGGGTTCAGTCGACCAAAGGTCGATGGTCTCCGGCGGAATCCCACTTGCCGATCAATGTCCTGGAACTTCGGGCGATCAGGCTGTGCCTCTCCACATGGTCTCAGAGGCTACAGGAGCGTCCAGTCAGGATCCAGTTGAACAACGCCACGGCAGTGGCATATGTCAACCATCAAGGAGGAACGAGAAGCTTGGCTGCAGCATCCGAAGTCGCTCACATCCTAAAGTGGGCAGAAAGGAGCGTACCGGCCCTGTCAGCCATATACATTCCGGGTGTGGAAAACTGGCAGGCGGACTACCTGAGTCACCAGATACTGGACCAAGGAGAATTGTCTCTGCACCCAGAGGTGTTTCAGCTCCTTTGCCTAAAATGGGGCACGCCAGACGTAGATCTCCTGGCGTCTCGACTCAATCGGAAGGTATTGAGGTTTGTGGCCAGGTCAAAAGACCCAGGGGCAGACGCGACAGATGCGTTGGTGGCACCGTGGAGTCAGTACCGGCTAATCTATGCCTTCCCTCCTCTGAAGCTCCTTCCTCATCTGCTTCGCAGAGTGGAGGCAGAGGGGGTTCCAATGATCCTAATAGCTCCGGATTGGCCTCGGCGTCCTTGGTACGCCGATCTAGTGCATCTAGTAGCAGACGTCCCTTGGCGTTTACTGCTGAGAGAGGACCTGCTGTTGCAAGGTCCCACACTTCATCCTGCTTTACAGTCGCTGGCTTTAACGGCATGGCTATTGAAAGCCAGGTACTAAGAGACCGGGGCCTGTCGGATTCTGTGATTCCTACCATGAGAAGGGCTCGGAAGCCATCCTCTAGGAAGATATACCACCGCACTTGGAAGGCCTACATAGCCTTCTGTGAGGAAATGAGGTGGGATCCACGGACTTATTTGGTGTCCAGAGTCCTGCTGTTCTTACAGCGCGGGGTGGACCAAAAGCTTGCTTTGAGTACGATTAAGGGGCAGACCGCTGTTTTTTTTCAGCGACCCCTGGCGGCTCACTCTCTGGTGAGTAGGTTTGTGCAGGGAGTTCGGCATGGGGCCCCTCCGGTCCGCCCTCCACTACCTCCGTGGGACCTGAACCTGGTCCTCTCGGTGCTTCAGAAACCACTGTTTGAAGACATTAGGGAGATTCCCTTGTTGACACTTTCTCAGAAGGTGGTCTTTTTGGTGGCTGTTACGTCCGTTAGACGGGTTTCTGAGTTGGCAGCCTTGTCATGGCTCCTTATCTGATCTTACACAAGGATAAGGTGGTGCTGCGTCTGCAGCCTCCGTTTCTACCTAAGGTCGTTTCAGCCTTTTATCTCAATGAGGACATTGTACTTCCATCCTTGTGTCCTCGGCCGTCGCATTCTAAATAGGCGGCATTGCATTCCTTGGACGTTGTTCGAGCTCTGAGAGTATACTTATCTGCTACTGCTCTGTTCCGGAGGTCAGACTCGCTGTTTGTTTCAGTGGCTGGTCCTAAAAAGGGACTAGCGGTCTCGTCGGCCACCATCTCAAGGTGGATCCGACAGATAGTAATTCAGGCTTACGTCATAAGGGGTCGGGCGCCCCCCTTTCCTGTCACAGCGCATTCGACCAGGGCAATAGGTGCCTCTTGGGCTTTCCGACATCAAGCGTCTGTTTCCCAGGTGTGTAAGGCGGCAACCTGGTCGTCCGTTCACACTTTCACTAAATTCAGTGCATCTTCGGATGCTTTTTTCGGCCGCAAAGTTTTGTAGGTGACTGTTTAGAGTTGCAACTCCTCGGTTGAGGAGCTCCGTTTTGTTTTGGGGTAAAGTTTAATCGTATGCTGTTCCAACCCCTCATTTTATTTTTACACTGCTTTGGGACGTCCCACTTGTCAAGATTTAAGGCTGTGTCCGTCCATGAACGAAAGAGAAAATAGGATTTTTATACTCACCGTAAAATCCTTTTCTCTGAGTTCATGGACGGACACAGCACCCACCCCTCCTATTTATGTTTGTACTGCTTTTTGACGAACTGATCTGCGAGATGCAGAGAGAGGGGTTATACCCAGAGGGCCCGCCCCCTGGGCAGGACTGTAGGGTGTGTGTTTATTTAACACTTTCTAAAAGTTTCTGCCTAGTCACTCCTAAAGGAAGGCTAATACCCACTTGTCAAGATTTAAGGCTGTGTCCGTCCATGAACTCAGAGAAAAGGATTTTACACTGGGTATAAAAATCCTATTTTTTTCGTCCAGCCAGGGGTCAGATGGAAAATTTAAATCACTACCCAACACCAAGACAACTTCCTTAGACTCAAGCAGCTTTTTCAATGTCTGAGACAAGCAGTTGATGGTTCGCGTATAGGGAGCACATGAATTGACAAAAGTGAACATTGTACCCTGTCTAGTACCCTTAATGAAAATGTAAAATGAAATGCATCTTTTTACTATTTAGGTATTGGAGGTATGTTATTGATGCTACTCACTTTAAAGTAGGGATGAGCTTCGAGTTCGAGTCGAACTCATGTTGGACTCGAACATTGCCCGTTCGCCCCTTCGCCGAACAGCGAACAATTTGGGGTGTTCGCGGCAAATTAAAAAAGTCTATGGGAGAAATCTAAAGTGCTAATTTTAAATGTTTATTTTCAAGTTATTGTCATAAAAAGTGTTTGGGGACCCGGGTCCTGCCCCAGGGGACATGTATCAATGCAAAAAAAAGTTTTAAAAACTGACGTTTTTTCGGGAGCAGTGATTTTAATAATGCTTAAAGTGAAATATTCCTTTAAATTTCGTACCTAGGGTGTGTGTATAGTATAAAGGTACATGGTTAGTGGCGCTCACTGAAATATAGCATGGGACACTAGGTCCAAAGAAGTCCTTTAAGCAGTTTGCTTTGTGGTGAGGTAACAGTCTTTTTGCACTTCTAGGCTGCCTTGCAAAAAAGGGGTAGCAGAAGCTGTACTTCAGAGCATGTAAAGAGATAAAAAACCTTTGTTTATCTATTTACAGGCGCCGCTGAAGTAAAACTGTGTGATTTTAATATAGCAGTAACATTAAAACACTCACATTAAGGTGCCTTTAGATTGGCATGTGGGGGTCCTTTGGGATGTGCACCTCCGCTCGTGCCAGAAATGTTCAAGCCCAGTGCAGCTTGCGCTCCAGGCCTCCATTCGGCCGCCGCACGAGACCCGGAAAACTCTCCACAGGATTGAACACCGGCTCCACTGCACTGGGCTCGAACATTGCTGGCACGAGCGGAGGTGCACATCCCACAGGACCCCCACATGCCGATCTAAAGAAACCTTAATGTGAGTGTTTTAATGTTACTGCTATATTAAAATCACACAGTTTTACTTCAGCGGCGACTGCCTTTGTTTTTTATCTCTTTCTTTGTGTGTATAGTATGCCTGTAAAGTCGTGCTTGTTTCCCGTGCTTAGAACTGTCCCTGAACAAAGTGTCATTTCTGAAGGAAAAAAAAGTCATTTAAAACTCACTCGCGGCTATAATGAATTGTCGGCTTCCGGCAATACATAGAAAAGTCATTAGTTAAAAAAAAAAAAAACATGCGTGGGGGTCCCCCCAAATTCAATTACCAGGCCCTTCAGGTCTGGTATGGATATTAAGGGGAACCCTGCCGCAAATTAAAAAATAAAATGTGTGGGGTTCCCCCAAATATCCATACCAGGCCCTTCAGGTCTGGTATGGATTTTAAAAAGGGAACTCCACCCCAAATGTTAAAAAAAATGGCGTGGAGTTCCCCCAAAAATCAATACCAGACCCTTTATCCGAGCACCCAACCTGGCAGGCCGCAGGAAAAGAGGGGGAGATGAGAGAGCGCCCCCCCTCCTGAACCGTACCAGGCCACATGCCCTCAACATGGGGAGGATGTCCCCATGTTGATGGGGACAAGGGCCTCATCCCCACAACCCTTGCCCGGTTGTGGGGGTCTGCGGGCAGGGGGCTTATCGGAATCTGGAAGACCCCTTTAACAAAGGGGACCCCCAAATCCCACCCCCCTATGTGAATTGATAAGGGGTACATTGTACCCCTACCATTTCACGAAGAAAGTGTAAAAATAATGTAAAAAAAACACACAGAGACCTTGGAAAAGTCCTTTATTAAAAATAAAAAAATAAAAAATAAAAAACCCATTCCAGCGATGTAATCCAATGTCCCGCGACGATCCGATGTTCAGCGCTGTCCACATGAAACGTCATTGGCTGAGCCTGAGCGGACATGATGGGGAACTTCCTCCGCAGTGTATTAAATGAATAGACCCGCCCCTTCTAAAGTTCCCCATCAGGTCCGCTCAGCCAATGATGTAGGTTTAAGGCTAAGTGGACCAGATGCGGAACGTGAGAAGGGGCGGGTCTATTAATTTATTACTCTGCGGAGGCACTTCCCCATCAGGTCCGCTCAGCCAATGACGTAGGCGGGGTCTGACATACGAGGGGGCGGACCTGATGGGGAACTTTCTCCACAGTGTAATAAATGAGGTAGTGAGATATTAAGTGCCAGGGTTTTTTGCGAATTTAGGGTCAAACCCGAAACCAGCGAGAAACGATCTAGCAAGGACAAGAGTTCGGGGATTGAGGTTTGGGGTTTGGTGACGTACATAAGGACATCGTCGGCAAATAGTGCACATTTGTGTTCTTGTTGTCCACAATGGACACCAAGGAAGTTGGGATGGGAGCGGATGGCCATTGCAAGGGGTTCTATTGCTAGAGCAAATAATAGGGGAGAGAGCGGGCATCCTTGTCTAGTACCTCGCTGGACTGGGAACATGGATGATTTATGTCCTCTGATAGAAATTTGAGCCGTCGGGGAGCTATAAAGTGTTTTCATCAATGAGAGAAACGTGGAGCCGAATCCCATAGTTTCAAGAGTAATAAAAAGATAGTCCCAGTTCAGGCTATCGAAAGCTTTGTTAAGGTCTAATGATAAGAGCAAGAGTTCCCGAGTCGGGAGGTTATCCCAATTGGAGCGTACCGCTGAGATCAGAGCGATAGATCTGCGAATTTGATCTAAGGTCTGACGTCCTGCAATAAACCCCGATTGGTCTTTGTGTATGTAATGTTCCAGAAAGGAGTTGAGTCGAAGGGCCAGAATTTTAGTTAGGATCTTCAGGTCGCAATTAATTAGGGAGATTGGGCGATAATTGCGTACATCAGTGGAATCTCTGCCGGGTTTGGGGATAACGCTAATATAAGCTTTGTTGTCATCAGATGGGACCACCCCCCCGTCCCTCAGGGAATTAAAGTAAAGAGTCAGGTGTGGGACCAGGTGCATAGCAAATTTTTTATAGTAGATGTTAGGAAGCCCGTCTGGGCCCGGAGATTTATGAAGTGAAAGAGATTTGATAGCATCAGTAACCTCTTCAGTTGTGAATGGTTGGTCCACTAATTCCCTATGATCATCAGTTATGGTTGGGAGGGGGAGGGCCCCCAGAAATTCCCTGATGGACGGGGGAGCCACCCCCTGGGGTTTCTTGTATAGTTCTGCGTAAAAGCTATGGAATTCATCAAGGATCTTATGGGGGTCCTGTGTGAGATGGCCCCCGGATAACTTTATTTTAGGGAGTGTACGATGGGAATGTCTAGGAGTGAGTTTGTGCGCCAGTAGGGATCCTGGGCGGTCCCGCCAAGTGAAGAATTTATGATTCGTCCACCTTAATTGTTTCTCGGCCCTTGTAGTGAGACAGATGTTCAATTCTTTTACAAAAAGTTTTATTGTCATATAAATCAACAGTACAGGTTTACAATAGAGTGTTATAGCATGTATCACAAAACAATACTCCTGCGCTCTGATGTCTTGGTGTATGCGGGGCGTGTCGATCATTCCTCAGTAAACAGGCAACACTTTAGGAATCTTGCAGCCCTCCTCAGAACTATGGGTGTTCATACAACTGTAAAAAAACAAAAAACAGGAGGGCGCACCGACCTAGTGTATTACCAGATAAAATCTTTATTAAAATGTATAAAAACAGCAATGGTCCTACTCACAAGCAGAGCGTTAGAATGAGCTTTTTCTAGTGACCAGCCTGAATCATAGGACGACTGAAGTCAAAACTCGATGACCAGAGAGATGGATGGTACCTCAAATGTGCTGGACGGCTGACGCGTTTCCGGGGCGCACCCCTTTCTTCAGAGCCTACACAGCTTAGGATAGGATACCACAAGCTGTGTAGGCTCTGAAGAAAGGGGTGCGCCCCGGAAACGCGTCAGCCGTCCAGCACATTTGAGGTACCATCCATCTCTCTGGTCATCGAGTTTTGACTTCAGTCGTCCTATGATTCAGGCTGGTCACTAGAAAAAGCTCATTCTAACGCTCTGCTTGTGAGTAGGACCATTGCTGTTTTTATACATTTTAATAAAGATTTTATCTGGTAATACACTAGGTCGGTGCGCCCTCCTGTTTTTTGTTTTTTTATAGCATGTATCATACATGGCAAATCCGGGCTTGAAGTCTTCACCTGCAGAGAGGAGGCATGAGTCATGATCTTATGCTATACACAGATATAAAGGAGAAATGTAAACAATCATTAGGACCTAATGGTCCAGGACCCGGGTCATGCCCGGCTGTCCGCAAACCTGTAGAGTGAGTGAACAACACACAACAATAGAACCTGATAGCTAGCATCCTCAAGAAAGGATATGCAGAGTTAACAGTAAAATAAGAGCCTAAAAAGGAAAAGAAAGAGAGGAAGAGAAATAAAAAAATAAAAAAAAAGGGAGATGGAGCAGAACAAGAAGAGCAATAGGATGTGAAGAAGGAGAGAAAGAAGAGGGAAGTAGGAGGTCCACGGGGTGTACGCAAGGGGAGTCCTAAAGTGATAGTACTGTAGCGTCAAACCTAGAAGGGTGGTAGTATGTGACCCAGGGTTGCCAGACCTCAAGAAACTTGTCATGCGTATCCAAAAGGATTGCCGTCAGTTTCTCATTAACCATGACATCGTTCAGGCGATTTTTGACTGCCTCAAAGCTGAGTGCGGGGGTTTTCCATGCTCTCGCAATTGTCATCCTAGTTGCAGTAAAAAGATGCTGGGCTAGTTGCCTTTCTGGACGCAGTAGTTCCACGATGGGCTTACCAAGGAGAGCTACATAAGGGTCCCTCTTGATATTAATCTGAAATAGATTGCGGATGAGAGTAAATACCCTAATCCACAGTCTGCACGCCCGCGGGCATGACCACCAAATGTGTGCCATAGAGCCCTCCTGAGAACACCCTCTAAAACAAAGCGGGGAATAATTTGGAATAAAGCGAGCCAGTCTCGCCGGTGTGTAGTACCACCTATACAATACCTTATAGGCATTTTCCAAGATTAACACGTTACGTGAGCATTTGGACAGAGTTAGTGTCATTGCCTGCCAATCCGCAGGGTCCAACTGTTTCCCCAACTCTTTCTCCCATTGTAGGTGGTAAGGCCTCAATAGGGGCCTCCTAGTAGATATCACAGCCGAATATATCAGTGAAATTAGGCCCGGTGAGTGGGGCCTGGCTCTACAACGGCTCTCAAAGGGGGTCAAGGTGTAAGGGGTGGATTGAGACTTAATAAGACTCTGAAGAAAATGGCGAAGTTGTAAATAACGATAGTGCTCTCGCAAGGGAATATCGTGCCAAATGCCAAATCCTAGTTGGCCGCAACAGTGAGTGCACATCTGTGAACCCATTCGTGGTCCACCATGAGAACTGGGAGGCATTGTCACAACCTGGAGGGAATAGCGGGCAGTGCAAGAGTCGCAAGAGTGGGAGGTGAGAAGAGATCAACCCCGCAGAGTATTTTACCGAGTCCCATATTCGCAGGGAGTGGGCTAAGCAAGGCCCCATAACCGCCGGACGGTGCACAGGAGGAAGCCAGGGCAATGAGGAGATTGGAATAGGGTCGATGTCGACCAGGTCAAGCATAGCCCAAAGCGGAAGCTGATAGGTCTTATGAAGACACGAAAGTGGGGCTATGTTAGCGGCTATGTAATAAGCCCGTAAATTGGGTACTGAAAGACCACCATTAATTCGCTTAGCAAATAAAACCTGTTTGCTGATTCGGGGGTGGGTCGAACCCCATATAAATTGCATAATTCTTCGCTGATGTATGCGTAGGATATGTGGGGGAACCCGAACAGGCAAAACACGAAAAAAGTACAGTAGTTTCGGGAGATAGGACATACGAACAGCTGTTATTCTGCCGAACCAAGACAAAGGCAAGTGAGACCAAGACAACAGCTTATCCGTTAGGCTTTTGAACAAGGGTGGAAAGTTAGCCTGATACAATCCGGAGTACGTAGGGGTGAGGTGGATTCCCAAGTAGGGTAGCGAGGAGACCCACTGGAAGGAGAACGCCGACTGTAGATCCTCCAACAAACCAGGAGAGAGGTTAACCGACAATGCTTTTGATTTGGAGGGATTAACCCGGAGCCCCGAAAGGGCAGCAAAGGTGTCCAAAAGGGATTGTAAATTTGGTAAAGAAATTCTGGGGGAGGTCAAAGTAAGAAGGATATCATCGGCAAATAGGGAAACTTTATGGGGGCAACCCGCTATTTCGATGCCTCGTATGTTGGGATGCGAACGAATCGCCTCCGCCAGGGGTTCCAGAGCCAATACAAAAAGAAGAGGCGATAGGGGGCATCCCTGACGAGTGCCCCTCTTGATATTAAAAAGAGGAGACTCGAACCCATAATACTTGATTTTTGCCCGGGGGGAGTCATATAAGGCAGACATCCAGTGCATAAACGAAGACCCGAAGCCATAATGCCGAAGAACTGACATGAGGTAAGGCCACGACAGAGTGTCAAAGGCCTTGTGGACGTCCAGGGACAAAAACATAGTTTCCAGCGAGCGGGTATGGGCTATGTGTTGGAGTTGCAATATACGTCGAATAGCATCACCAGCCTGCCTCTGAGGTATGAAACCGACCTGGTCTTTCCCGATTAACCGAGGGAGAAAAGAGTTTAGGCGATTAGCCAGAATTTTGGTCAAAATTTTCATATCGATATTGATTAGTGAGATAGGCCTAAAGTTGGCCCAAGAGGAGTGGTCTCGATCCGGCTTAGGAATCATCACTATGTTAGCCTTTAGGAGGTCCGGGGTAAGGGAGCGACCAGTTTTAACAGAGTTATACATGGCCGTTAAATGCGGAGCTACCACAGAGGCCAGCTTCCTGTAGTAAAGTGCCGTAAATCCATCCGGCCCCGGTCGCTTTCCTACTTTTAGATCTTTTATACCTTGGAGGACCTCCGAGACTTGTATGTCCCGGTCCATAAGGGCAACATGCGCGTCCGTCAAGGTCGGGAGAGGGAGACGGCTGAGGAAATCAGCAGTGTCGTGAGCATTAAACTGCTCTGGGTCTGAGTATAATTTAGTAAGGCGGAAACTAAACTCCTCCAATACGCGCAATGGGTTACCCGTAAGGACATTGTGCCGGTTGCGCAATGTGATGGGGGCGGGTTTAGGAGCGAAAGTCCGGAGTCTGTTGGCCAGCGTTCGATTTGGCTTGTTCGCCCTGGTATACCATCTCTGGCGGGACCACCGTAAGATACGTTCAGCCCCCTCGGTGAGACTAAGATCTAGCTCCGAACGGGCCTGCTCCAAGAGTTTGCGGTTGCTAGAGGTGGGGGATTGTTTGAAAAGCCCTGATAACGCCTCCAGGCGTGTCTCCAGGGCCCTTTGTTTCAGACCCCGTTCTCGCTTACGGGTCGACGCCACCCTGATAATGTGGCCACGGAGTACCGCCTTATAAGCCTCCCAAAGCGTTACAGGTGACTCTACCGAGCCTAGATTTTCGCGGAAGTAGTCCTCTGAGGCCTTGAAAATATCTTCCCGGACCTCTTTAAGCGATAAAAGCGAATCGTTCATCACCCAGGGCGAGAACTGGGGTCTGTCCAAAACAGAGTGGCAGACCACCAAAACAGGGTCGTGATCAGTCCACGGAACAGCCAGGATAGAGGCCCTAACCACCATGGGAAGGTGGCGACGTAGCATGAACATATGATCGATTCTGGAGTGAGAATGATGAGGGTGGGAGTAAAACGTATAGTCCTTACCCTGAGGATGGCATTCCCTCCAAAGGTCGACCAGATCATGTGATTGTAGAGAGCGAGCAAATTTTTTTGCGTCAGGGGAGGTAGCAATGTGCTCCGAGGGGTATTTATCAAACGAGGGATTCAAAACTAAATTCGAATCACCCGCAAGAAAGAGGGTACCCTTGTGGTGGGATGCTAGCAGGGTGCAGACGTGAGACAAGAAGGGTCCTGGATTAGAATTTGGTGCATAGTAGGTCATAATGGTGACCTCCTTTCCTTGGATAGTGCCTTGTAGCAATAAATATCTGCCCTCGGGGTCTGCGATCTGTCTGATGCAACTAAATGAGACCGACTTGCGGAAAGCTATGAGCACCCCCTTTTGCTTGGTTGGAGCAGTAGCCAAAAACACCTGAGGAAACTGTGCGTCAAAGTATTTAGGGCAGGAAGTTGCCGAAAAATGGGTTTCCTGTAAGCAGGCAATGTCAATCTGTTGCTTTCTAAGATACTTGAAGACCTTCACCCTTTTCTGAGGAGAATTCATACCCTGAACATTCAGGGATAGCCAATTAAACGTCATAGTAGAACTAACAAGAAATAGGAGACCATTCCCCAAAGCACACACCCCGCGGACCTAGTGGAGGAAAAAAAAGGATAAAAGACCTGAGAGTCAAAAAGAGAGAAAGTTAAAAGAATTAGATCAAGAAAAACAAAAAGTCCGAGTAGAGCTCGGAGTAAAAACATTCCAATCATCAAGGTTGCAATTGGTAGTGGGACTGGAATCCCACTGAAGGGTCGGAAGTTAGCCAAAACTCTTGTTCCGGTCAACTTCCGAGCCGAGGGGGAGCAGTGGTACGTCGGAAACCACTCGGCTGGATTTCAATGTAGTCTGAATATTGAGATCAACTACGGCACAGGGTATAACAAAACATGTCCCATAAACCCCACCGAAACAAAGATTAAAGCAATCTTAACCAAATTTATATAGCATATCAACTTAACCTGTAAACGGTAAACTGTAGGCTATGGCCAACCTCGCGCTCCGGAGCCCCCAGTGAAAGTACGGGAAGTCCAGGACACGAAGCCGGTCCACAGCAAATGCATTGCCCATGACCCGCACGCCAGGGCCATAACTGCAGTCTGTGATGAACAGCACATATCCACGACACTAGTGGGAATGTGCAGAGCAGCACAAGGATAGTTCCCTAGAGCATCAAATCATAAAAGTCTTCACCTGGGTAAAAAAAAAAAAAAAAAAAAAAAATATAAAAAAGGGGAGGGGAGAGGGTCCAGATGTCTTATTGGCCTAGAGACAGGAATGCCCATGCGTTGCAACTGGGTCTATGCAATGAATAATCAAGAGTGTAATTTAGATTCATACTTGGTGTTCAAGGTAAGACATATCCATCAGTTCAGAATGACGGGCAGGTTTCCTCTTTGGAGCGTCGAAAGAGAATTAATGCTGACCTCCCTTAGGGACATCCTGGAATCGCTGTGCTTGCAGTGATCGAAGAGCCTGGGAGCCCTGCTGAGACCTCTGCGAGGATCCGTGAGGTGACCGGGATGGCCTTGGTTGGGCCGAGGAAGACTCCGGTTGGGAGGGAGGGAGATCAAACTGCAGATCCTGAAAATGTCGCCGTAAGTCAGGCAAAGAGGAGGCATGAAACTGGCGGCCAAGGTGATAGAAGGAGAGCTTAAAGGGGAACCCCCATCTATAACGGATGCCCCGAGCTTGTAGAATCTGCAGATAAGGCTTCAGACTCCGCCTCTTGGCTATGGTGACCGGAGAGAGGTCTGCAAATAATTGAAGGGGATTACCCTGGTGGGAGAGGTTAGGGAGATCTCGTGCAGCCTGCAGGAGCCGCTCCTTAGTCCTGTAAAAGTGAAATTTAATGATGACGTCTCTGGGGGGACCTTCTGTGGGTTTGGGAGCAAGGGACCTGTGTATGCGGTCAAATTCCAAGCGCTCCGGAGGGACATCAGGCGCCAGCTCCTGAAAGAAAGCCGTGGCCGTCCCCTGCAAGTCAGTGATGGTCTCTGGGAGCCCACGGATGCGGAGGTTATCCCTGCGAGCTCTATTCTCAGAGTCCTCTAATTTATCCTGTAGGCTCAACAATTCAGCATTCAGCCTCTCGACCTCGTCCTCGTGACCCTCCAGGACTGTTGTTGTCAAGTCCATCCGCTGCTCCAATTGATTGGTGCGGTGACCTATTTCCTTAAGCCCCCTCACCAGTTCCGCTGAGAGCTTACGGGAGGCAGAATTTATTTCGTCTCGGACTATACCTCGGAACTTCTGGAGCAAGGCATCAGAGCCAGCGTCAGTGGGGCTTACCAAGTTGGAGGGGAACTGGTGTAGGCTGTCCTCAGAATGCTGAGTGGAGTCATCTGGCTCCGGAGGTTCGGGCGCCATTTTGCCCTTCCCCTTCCCTTTCCCCCCTGCAGGAGAGGCCTTCTGCTGTGAGCGGTAGCGCTGCCGGCTCCGGGGTGTATTGTACATAGGTAATATCAGGTACTGTTCGTCGTTCAGAGAGCTGGAGTGGTGGCGTCAGGAAGCAAGATGTGCCTTATTCGCCGAGTTTGTGTGGTCCGACGGCGCAAAGCAGGGAGATCAAGCTGTAATCATCCCCGACTCTGCGTGACTGCCCCCCTGGGCTGTGGGTTTAGTACATAGAAAGAGTCAGCATATGCAGCATTCTAGTTCAGGGGCCATTGCCCGGCCAGAGGCAATTTGATGGAGGAAAGTCTTTAGGACGGACTCTAGGGTGCAGCAAGATGGCCGCCTAGCACAGGGCTAAATCTGGTCCACAGTACTCAAACAGGGGGTACCGCTAAGCACTGCGGACAGCGGGTAGCATGTGGGTAAGCACCAGTGGCTGTAAGTTGAGGGATTATGTGCGTGGCGAGACCCGAGGGCTAGAAACAGGCCGTGGAGCCTCAGTAGGGTGGAGCAAGATGGCCGCCGTACAGTAGGCCAGGAACCACCAGATACCCTGCAGGCCTTCGGGGGTGACTATCAGTCTGCGGTTAGGGTCCGGAGCACACACTGAGGGCTGGGACGGAGGATGTGGTGGTTGATCCTTGCCCAGGAAGGATGGTAAGGCTACTAAGGCTATTGAGGGGCTTTGGGTGGGTCAAGATGGCCGCCGCTCACCTCTTTACACAGAGCGCCGTCTTCAGCAGGGTGCCTCCGCCGGCTGTCGACTCCTCTCCGTTCTCCTCCGGGCTTGGAAGGCTGCCTTAGATGGGTTCCGGGAGGGTCGCCGTTCGTCCCGCGGCCGCGGTACTTTAGCGCGGTGGATTCAGAGGCCTCGGAGGCCTCGCAGGCCGCAAGATGGCGGCGGATCACCAGGGGATGGAGCCGGCCCGGCTCGGAATGCAGATTATTCGGCTCACCCAGAGACCCAAGTCAGGTAGGGATCTGCTGAGGGGAAGCCCAGGAGTCGGGATGGAGGATTTGGTGGACTGGTTGTAGGGCGCTGGCTTAGGATGGCTGTTGATTCCGTCGGGCCTAGCGGAGCTCCTCCAAAGCATGTCTATCTCCGCTCGCATCCGGACACGCCCCCCCAGATGTTCAATTCTAATCGGGATTGTTCCAGCTTCTTATATAAATTGGGAGAAGGGGAGCGTTTATGTTGTTTGGTTAGAGACTCAAATTCCCTGGTCTTGGCAGAAATCAACTCGGCGCGAGCCTTTTTTAGTCTGGAGGCTATCTGAATAAAGGAGCCCCTGATAGTGGCTTTGTGCGCTGCCCAGTTAATGGCAGGGGATGTGTCCCCTGGGATATTATTTTCAAAGTAGGTTTGTATATGGCTGGAAATCTCTATGCAATGAGATTCATCACTAAGGAGAGATTCGTTTAGTCGCCAATGGAAACCCACAGTTTTGTTAGTGAGATCAGTTAGTTGAATCATAACAGGATCATGGTCTGACCAAGGTGTTGACAAGATTTTTGCTGATCTCAATTTCGGTATCACCCCCGAGGGGAGAAATACGTGGTCTATGCGGGAGTAGTGTCCATGTGCCCTTGAATAGTGAGAGTAGTCCCTAGCAGTGGGATTGGACTCTCGCCAAGCATCTACCAAATCATATTTATGTAGCAGTTGTGTGAATTTATGACTTTGCCTGGGGGGAAACCGAAGTCCTGAAGTGTGTGATTTATCTTTAGTTAGATCTAGAGCTAGGTTAGAATCACCCGCCAAGATTACAACACCCTCAAGTTCGGGTTCTAAGAGTGTTAGAATGGCATGAAAAAAGGCAGTTTGATTAGTATTGGGGGCATAATAGACAAGTACGGTGATTAAGGTTTCACCCAGGTGGCCCTTCACTAGAAGATAGCGGCCCTCTTTATCTTTAATGGTTTTAGTTTCTGTAAACGATATATGTTTGGAGAAGCAGAGGGCTACACCCCTCTTCTTCTCTGAAGCGTTCGCGTAGAAACAAAGAGGATAATCTCTGTGGAGATAGCGGGGGGTAAATGAGGAAATAAAATGTGTTTCCTGAAGAGCCACAATGTCCGCCCCCAACGAACTGTAATGCGTGAGGGCCTTGATTCGCTTGGCAGGCGATCCAAAGCCCTGGACATTATGTGAGAGCAGGCGGACATTTCGGGGTGTCTGTTTTATGGAAGACATGAGATACAATTATGAACAGCGATAAGCAGACTCACCCACCGGTCCGTAGGATCCAGAGGCCAAAAGCGCCAAGGAACTTTCCAGGTGACCCTCAGGAAAGAACAGTTTTGGAAAAAATTTAAATTGGAGTTAAGAAAGAGGGAGAGAAAGAAGAAAAGAACAGAATCAGAGATAACAAAGACAATAACAATAGTAGAAAAAAATAAAATGAGGCTGTCGGACCTGGGAACTCCCGGTACCGAGTGACATAGTTTAAACATGTTACCAAACAAAATTTACAAACAGTGAATAGTTTAAGTGTCCTAGAGCTAAGCCCCAGGTGTGAAGGAGTCTCCACCGCACCCAAGTAGTGGGGAGAGTCCCTCAAATAAGGAGTGCGCATGACCACCCCCCCAGCAACAAAAAATATATCGTAAAAGAAAAAAAAAAAAAAAGTCTTTGGTCCCAGTGTTTCGCTCTAAAATATTGGTAGGGTTATTTAACCTAGTGTGCATTGTGGGTTTTATGAAAATGAGAGGGGAGAGGGAAAAAGGGGGGGGGAGAGGAGGGAAAGGAGGAGGGGGGAAAGGAAAGGAGGAGAAAGGAGAAGGGGAGGGGGACGGGAAGGGGGGGAGGGGAGGAGGGGGAAGGGAAGAGGGGGAGGAGGACCCGTACAGTGCTAAAAATGTAAGATTTCAAAAAGTGTAAAGAGTTAGAGGCCAGCTCGACCGTTTCAAACAAAAATAACAAGAGAACAAGAACATTTTGTTCCAACCAATTTCAGTCGCCCTGTGTGGCGTCCAATGTCCCTTTAAGAGACCGCTGAGAAGACACCACTGCGGGTTTGGACCCGTTCAGAAACATAAAGCCCATTCTTCAGGTAGTACGGGATGTCTGGGTATTTTTCCTGGTTGATTTTGATGACCATAGGGGGGAGAGTGGAGGAGGAGGGGAGTCTCTGGATCCAGGTTGATTCCGTGAAGATGGGTTGTGGGATATAAATCCCAATTTCAGCAGGATCGATTCGCCTTCAGTAAAAGATGAAAAGGAGTAAGATTTGTTGTTGAAGGAAAATTGGAGTTTAAAGGGGTAGTTCCATCTGTATCGAATATTACGTTGGGTCAGTGGTGCTAGTAAAGGTTTAAGCGATCGTCTCTTTTGGATTGTGGCCTGGGATATATCAGCGAATATTTGAATCTTGATGCCATCTATTTCCAGGTCTGGGTTCTCTCGGGCATGTCGCATCACTGCTTCTTTAATCTTGAAAAAATGTGGCTTCACAATCACATCCCTGGGGGGGCCATCAGGTTTAGGGGCAGTCAGAGCTCTATGTAGTCGATCAATCTCCATATGGATCTCATCAATATCGGGCACGGCAGCTTGCATCAGAGATTGTGTGATAGAGGTAATATCTTTTACACTTTCCGGTATACCACGAATGCGAAAATTATAGCGCCTGGCGCGATTTTCAAGGTCATCGATCTTTGAGTAAGCGTCCTCAAGTCGATCCTGTAAATCAGTAATCATATTTGAATTTTGGGAAACTCTGTGGATTGTATCGTCCATCTTGGATTCAATACTGTCCAATCTATGTCCCATTTCCTGGAAATCTCGTTTTATGTCCAGAGCTAGTTTATCATTAGCTTTGGCTAATTCTCTTTGAAGCAGGTCAGCAAAGCGTGCTATTAGGATCGGGTCTCCTGAGTATTGTCCCTGCGCAGGGGGTACAGCAGGAGAGTCAGCATTACAATTTGATGCAGAATCTTGGCTGCTGGGCTGGCTGTATATGGTTTCTGCCATCTCCCTATCCAGGAGGGAGGATGCGTGTGAGTCCATGCTGGGTGATTTAGCTGCAGTCTGAGAGGGAGATAATGCAGGGGGGCTAGGTGATAGGCAGTCTATGTTTGTTAGCTCACCTTTTTCTGATGGAGACCTTGAGGAGCATAGTGTTGGGTAGTCAGCATCATCTGTCCTTGGGACTTGTGCCTGATTAGGAGGTGGAAGTTTTCCCTTTCCTGCGGCCTGCGTGCCTCGTGTGATATAGCCGGTCGCCATCTTGGATCCGTGCTGTGTAGCGCGGCTCGAGCTCCAGGGGCCGTTTTTTGGCTTGTTACGCGGCTTTTTAACCATCCGGCGTGTGCCCGGATCTTTCTCCCAGAGGGTCGGGTTAATTATTTCTGCGGGCGAGGTGTGGGACTGCTGTTTGAAGCTGAAGTTGCCGGGGGGTGAGCGGAGCAGGTCAGATGGTCATCTGCTCCGTCGGGCCGCGCACGCGCACTCAAAACTGTAGTTTTTAAAACTTTTTTTGCATTGATACATGTCCCCTGGGGCAGGACCCGGGTCCCCAAACACTTTTTAGGACAATAACTTGCATATTAGCCTTTATAATTAGCACTTTTGATTTCGAACGTTCGAATCCATTGTATTTAATAGGGTTCTAAAGTTCGCGCCTTCTGGTGCGAACCGAACATTCGGATCATCCCTACTTTCAAGCAAAACTTGGATTTTGACTCACACAATAGGGTTGATCTGCTAAAACTGAACAGTACAAAATCTGTTGCGGCTGTGCATGGTAGCCAATTGGCTCCTAATTTCAGCTTGTTCAATTAAACTTTGACCAAAAAAAAAAAAACTGGAAGCTGATTGGTTTCTATGCAGAGCTGCACCAGATTTTGCACTCTCTAGTTTCTCCGGTTTCTTTTTGGGGGTTGATAGCTGTTGAGACCTTCCCATCTCAGATCTAAACCTCTATTACTGGATTGCTAGTTTTTGCGCAGAGACTAATAGCCCAAAATAATAGGATTTTTATAACAGCTTACCTGTAAAATTCTGTTCTTGAAGGTACATCACGGGACACAGAGCCAGTAATTACTACATGGGTTATGGGCCACCTTCAGGTGATGGACACTGGCATAATCAAGACTGGAAGTCCCCCTCTATATAACCCCTCCCACATGGGGAGTACCTCCGTTTTGTAGCACAGCAATATATAATAATCCCAAAAGAGGGGAGGGACCTCTGTGTCCCTTCAAGAAAAGGATTTTACAGGTAAGCTTTTATAAAAATCCTATTTTCTTTTCAGTACATCACGGGACACAGAGCCAGTAATTACTACATGGAATGCCATCTGAGGAGAGGGAGACACCAATAATAAGCAGACCTGTGCCAGACATAAGGACCTATACCGCCGCCTGCAAAACACTGCGCCCAAAGGCGGCATCCTCCTGTTGACCAACATCCACTTGGTAAAATCTTGTGAATGTATGAACAGATGACCAAGTTGCAGCCTTGCACACTTGAGCCATAGAGGCCTGGTGACGCACTGCCCAAGAAGTGCTAACTGCTCTGGTGGAGTGCGCTCTAAGACGGAAAGGCGGAACTTTCCCTTGTAAATCATAAGCTTGAGTAATAATCTGACAAACCCATCTAGAGATGGTCGACTTGGATGCTGTCTGCCCCTTCCTGGGGCCTCCTGGCAACACGAACAACGCACCCGTTTTCCGAATCTGAGCAGTTGCCTCCAGATAGAAAGTAACTGCTCTCACTACATCAAGAGAATGTAATGACTCTTCCACTGCCGAATTCAGCCCTGGAAAAAATGAAGGCAGCAAAATATCCTGGTTTAAGTGAAAACTGGACACTACTTTAGGCAGAAAAGACAGCCAGGGACATAACACCACCTTGTCTTTATGAACCACCAAAAATGGTTCTCTAAAAGATAACGCTGCCAATTACGAGATTCTTCTTGCGGAAGTTACCGCAACCAAAAATACTAGCTTCCTTGTGACCACGGGTAAATGGACATCACACATCGGCTCAAAGGGAGGCCTCTGAAGGACTGACGAGACCAGATTCAAGTCCCATGGGCAGATGGGCAACTTGACCGGAGAACACCTTGCATAAAAGCGTGAGAAGCAAGAAGTTTTTGGAAAAAAACTGACAAGGCCAAGACTTGACCTTTAACCACTTAAGCCCCGGATCATTTTGCTGCCCAAAGACCAGGCCACTTTTTGCGATTCGGCACTGCGTCGCTTTAACTGACAATTGTGCGGTCGTGCGACATGGCTACCAAACAAAATTGACGTCCTTTTTTTTCCACAAATAGATCTTTTGGTGGTATTTGATCACCTCTGCGGTTTTTTTTTTGCGCTATAAATAAAAATAGAGCGACAATTTTGAAAAAAATTCAATATTTTTAACTTTTTGTTATAATAAATATCCCCAAAAAATATATATAAAAAACATTTTTTTCCTCAGTCGCAATAAGCGTTTATTGATTGGTTTGCGCAAAAGTTATAGCGTCTACAAAATAGGGGGTAGTTTTATGGCATTTTTATTAATGTTATTTTTTACTAGTAATGACGGTGATCAGCGATTTTTATCGTGATTGCGACATTATGGCGGACACATCGGACACTTTTGACACCATTTTGGGACCATTGTCATTTTTACAGCGGTCAGTGCTATAAAAATGCATTTAAAACCAAAAATGCAGCGCTTCAAAGTGAAAATCAGTCCATATAATTCATGACGAAAGAAATGGATGCAGGAAATTGAAGAACTCCACCACCAAAGACTTCAGTGTGAACAGATAACACACCACCACAAAAAACGTGCTCACAGTCTGCTTACCAAAAAGTGAGCATCATAAGCATGTAGTGAAATGCAGAGGGTCACAGATGGATAAGGCTCTCCTATCTTGATAGAGTAACAACCGAAGTGTCCGATAATTTCAACATCAAAGGAACTTCCAGGATTTGGATATCATATATGCAGACCTCAGCAGGAGATGTTAAACCCATACAGAAAGAAAGGCAGCATAGTGAAGCCCGTAAGGTCAAATAAAATTTATTTAAAATTCTACTTACAGGGTAAAAAGATCATCAAGGCAAAAAAAGTATAATCCGCGGTTCTTAGCGTGCTCACATTGGTCAGCCTGACATGTTTCATCCAACAGGATATCATCAGAGGCGTGGCCAATGATGTGAGCACGCTCATTTATATACAGGAAGTAACAATCACATTTACCTGTGATAGGTAAACATTAAAGGTGCACAGCTTTTCCTAATTGTCATCACACTCACATTTACCCATGACGGGGCAACATGAAAGGTGCGCAGCTGTTCCTTATTGTCATCACACACTCACAATTACCTGTGATATGGCAACATGAAAGGTGCACAGCTTTTTCCTTATTGTCATCACACATTCACAGAGCCGCGCATGCGCACCGCGACCGCACTGATAATGAAAAAAAGAGGAAAAAAAAACACGGCCGCGCATGCGCGAACCGCCGTGCTAACCATGAAGACAGGAAGGAGAAACCACAATAACAATCACACTTCCAGAGGGGCGAGGCAGAGGACGGAACAGAGACGCGGCCACAAGTGTCCTGCAATGACATCTCTGTATGAGAATGTCAAACATGATAATGACCTTCCTCGATGGGCAGAACAACAACCCGGAAATGAATCGCCACATCAAAAGGAGGTTCACTCGGATGTAAACGCAGGTAACACAATACAGCCAGGCTCTGCGTTCCACTGCTCAAAACCGGAAGTGGAAGGTGAAACTGATATTGTATAAAGCCAGCCAAAATAGATGCCAGCAAAAGTCAATGGCATTACAAAGGACACATATTAAATAAAAATTCAATATGAAATAAGCGATTTACACTAAAGTGAGGATAAAAAAGGGAGGCTCACTAAAAGCGTAAAGCGCACAAATAGCTATAATGAGAGTATTAAAATATGTATATATAAAATGGACACTGCCCACTAGTGTCCAAATAAAGGAGTACTATATTGATAAATGAGCTAAATAGAATAGCTACATCACACACATCAAACAGGGAAAAAAATCTCAACCTGTATGGTGCAAATATGAACAAAAATAATGTAAAACCTAATTAAAACACCAGGAAAAATTAGAATAAAAATTAAAAAGGGAGAAAAATCAACTATTATTAATAAAACAATTTATATCCCATTCGACGTTCATGCCGAACGGGGTATAACATTTTAAATCATAAATCCAGCGAGTTTCAAGTCTAGAAATTCCTCGCTTAGACATGCTTCCCCGCCAGTGTGGGGTGAAACGGTCAATGGCCAAAAAAATCGTGCCTTTGGGATTTTTGTTATGACATTCCAAATAGTGCCGAGATACTGTATGTTTAGGAAAACCTTTTTTGATATTGGTAATGTGTTCGTTCACACGAACATGCATAGCACGTGTCGTGCGGCCTACATATTGGAGACCGCACGGACAAATTAGAAGGTAGACGACGTTGAGAGATGTACACGTAATGAAAGTGTTAATGTCGAATACCCTCCCAGTAGTGTGTGAGCTAAATTGGCAAATTCTCCTACTTTTTTCTTTATTAACAATACACACATTACAGTAATGGCAAGGATGATAACCTTTAGTTTTTTGAAAAAAGGAAACTCTATTAGGAGCGTCTAAAATATTGGGAGCCACTTGCAGTTTCAGAGGGGGAACCCCTCTAAAAACAACTTGCGGCCTATCGGGCAAAACAGGTCCCAGAATCTTATCATTACGTAAGACTCCCCAATGTTTCGTAAAAATTTTCTTAATGTCAGTATGTTGTGTTGAAAAAGTGGTGACCATAGCAAAATTAAAATTGGTCTTCATAGAAGACACTCTATCCTTATTTCCAAGGATAAGGGCACGATCAGTGTCTCCCACTTTCTTTAATAATAGCATTAAGATCATCTAATAAGTATCCCTTCTCCATGAACCTTTCTTTTAGTACATTGGCCTGTGTAAAAAAATCTCCCTTTAAAGTGCAATTTCGCCTCAACCGGACAAATTGGCTTTTTGGGATCGATTTCAGCCATGATGGATGATGGCAACTATCACGTCCTATATATCCATTGCGATCCGTGCTTTTAAAAAAGGTTGTTATATTGAAAATACCGTTCTTGATCCGTAGGTCAAGATCCAGAAAATGGATACCCTCAGAACTCATCTCAAATTGAAGAACAATCCCCAATGTATTATTATTGAGAGACTCCATAAAGGTGGCTAGAGATTTCATGTCACCATTCCACAGGAGGAGGATGTCATCTATGTACCTCCCCCAGAAGATCAATTCAGATCTCCTGTTGGTGTAGATGACATCCTCCTCCCACTTTGCCATAAATAGGTTGGCCATACTAGGCGCAAATTTTGCGCCCATGGCAACCCCCCTATTTTGCAGGTAATGGGTTCCCCCAAACCAAAAATAATTATGGGTCATGGCATAAATCAATAACTCCAGGACAAAATCCTGTTGAGACGGGACCAAACTGGAGTCCCTCTTTAAAAAGGTTCCAACGGCTTCCAACCCATCAGTATGTGAGATAATGGTGTAGAGGGAGGCCACATCGGCGGTAGCCAAAATGTAGCCATCCCTCCACTCCAAACTCTCTAGAGATCTAATAACTTGTGCAGAATCCTTGATGTAAGATGGTGTAACAGACACCAAAGGCTGCAAAAAACCATCAATGTACTTGCCAATTCGCGAGGTAATAGAGTCAAGCCCACTAATTATAGGTCTTCCGGGTGGGTTACTCAGACTCTTATGTACCTTGGGCAAAAAGTACATGATAGGCTTCCTAGGGGCCAGTGGAATAAGAAAGTCCCTCTCTTTCCTATTCAAAAGGTTATTTTCAAATCCCCTTTCAATGAGTGAAGAGAGCTCCTTCTTATATCTAAAGATGGGATCATGACTAAGTGGAATATAAGTATCCACATCCGACAAGATTCTTTCCATCTCAGAAATATAAGAACTCTTGTCCATCACTACAATGCCCCCTCATTTGTCCGCCGGACGGACAATAATGTCATCTCTCTCTTTAAGGGATTTTAATCCCTTACGAAAGCGTGAATCCTGATAGTTCTTCTTAATTTTTAATTTATCAAGATCCTTCAAGACTAACTCTTTAAAAACGGATATGGATGGTGGTATGAATCTAGGCGGATTAAAGAGTGAAGCATTAGATAGACCAGAGTGTTTAATTCCATTGGTCTCATTTACATTGATGGAAACAGGTTGAGACAAAAAATGTCTTTTAATATTCACCTTTTGGATGTATTTCTGAATATCTATAAAAGCCCCAAATTTACTGAGGAGTTTATCCGGAGCAAATTTGAGTCCACGATCCAATACAAATTTTTCATTGTCAGTAAGTGGATGCTGGCTAAGGTTAAAAATGCCAGCATCTCTTACACCCTTTGTCTTTTTCGATCGGCTCCTCCTCCCCCCTCTGGTCCCTCTCCTAGATCTCCTCCCCTTTTGCCTCCCTGTGGGACCCTGGGAAAAAAAGGGGGGCAGAAGAGGAAGAGGGCAGATCTGAATGGTAAGAGGGGCCTGGGTGAGGTACAGGGGGTCTCCTAGGTGGATGAAAACCTGGGCTATCCCAACCTGATAGTCTAGGATCCGGTCGTGTATTTCTAGGGGTTCGAACAGATGGATGCTGAACAATGTAACGATCATCGTAATTTCGTTCATCGTAATCATCATAAGCATCCTGACGTTCTCTCAAAGGTGCATAATAATTGTAAGTGGGAACATCATCATAACGATCATGTTGAGTATAGCCATCATAACCCTGATTCCTTACATGACCTCCCTTACTATGTGGGTGTTTGTAAGGTATGGGCTTCTGTTTGTTATTAGCGACCCTTCTCCAACCCCCTTTAGGCGTGTTAGCATTGGTATTAGTCCCATTAGACTGAACATGGGATGTAGGGGGAGCAGATGGCTTAGGGTGTATGACAGGCCCCGAGGCGTTCCTTGCTCCTCCCTCAGCAAGGGCCACTCTCTTAACCTGCCATTTAAACACCTGACTGCTGGTGTAATCTTCTAGATCTCTGGTAAACTTCTTTTTCTTTTTAATTTTCTGGTCAAGATCCTCTTTTTCAAGAATCTTCCTGAGATTCTCAGATTTATTTTTATACTCCTCTGATTCTTTATATGATGATAGCTTATCTTTAACCTCGGAAATATCCTTATCAAGTTGATTAAGTTTGTGCCTTTTTCTGGCGATAAGAAATCGTAACAGATCCAGACCAATATCATTGAAATATTTGAACCAGCCTAGGAGGTCTATTTCATCCTCTTGCGGAGTGATCTCGAATCTCAGACTTCTGGGCACCATCTTATCCTCTAAGTATTTTTCTAAAAAGGCAATGTCCCAGTAGCCATGTACCTCCGAGATCATCAGATTTTTTAAACGTACAAAAAGACCTCCAATATCCAGATTCTGTTGAATCTCTACATTATTGAAAATATCCTTAAAATTCAGGGAACGAGAGTTCCGAAAATCAAATATATCCATATTAGTGAAAATAAGGTGAAGCAGCAAATATTACAAAATCAAATAACAAATGGTATACAGGGTGAACAAATACTTGCGCTAACAGCAAAAATATAAATATATAGATATATAAAGCAGCGTGCACAGTCTGTGAATAAAGCAAACTCAAAAACGTATAAAACCAAAAATGCAGCGCTTCAAAGTGAAAATCAGTCCATATAATTCATGACGAAAGAAATGGATGCAGGAAATTGAAGAACTCCACCACCAAAGACTTCAGTGTGAACAGATAACACACCACCACAAAAAATGTGCTCACAGTCTGCTTACCAAAAAGCGAGCATCATAAGCATGTAGTGAAATGCAGAGGGTCACAGATGGATAAGGCTCTCCTATCTTGATAGAGTAACAACCGAAGTGTCCGATAATTTCAACATCAAAGGAACTTCCAGGATTTGGATATCACATATGCAGACCTCAGCAGGAGATGTTACACCCATACAGAAAGAAAGGCAGCATAGTGAAGCCCGTAAGGTCAAATAAAATTTATTTAAAATTCTACTTACAGGGTAAAAAGATCATCAAGGCAAAAAAAGTATAATCCGCGGTTCTTAGCGTGCTCACATTGTTCAGCCTGACATGTTTCATCCAACAGGATATCATCAGAGGCGTGGCCAATGATGTGAGCACGCTCATTTATATACAGGAAGTAACAATCACATTTACCTGTGATAGGTAAACATGAAAGGTGCACAGCTTTTCCTAATTGTCATCACACTCACATTTACCCATGACAGGGCAACATGAAAGGTGCGCAGCTGTTCCTTATTGTCATCACACACTCACAATTACCTGTGATATGGCAACATGAAATGTGCACAGCTTTTTCCTTATTGTCATCACACATTCACAGAGCCGCGCATGCGCACCGCGACCGCACTGATAATGAAAAAAAGAGGAAAAAAAAAACACGGCCGCGCATGCGCGAACCGCCGTGCTAACCATGAAGACAGGAAGGAGAAACCACAATAACAATCACACTTCCAGAGGGGCGAGGCAGAGGACGGAACAGAGACGCGGCCACAAGTGTCCTGCAATGACATCTCTGTATGAGAATGTCAAACATGATAATGACCTTCCTCGATGGGCAGAACAACAACCCGGAAATGAATCGCCACATCAAAAGGAGGTTCACTCGGATGTAAACGCAGGTAACACAATACAGCCGGGCTCTGCGTTCCACTGCTCAAAACCGGAAGTGGAAGGTGAAACTGATATTGTATAAAGCCAGCCAAAATAGATGCCAGCAAAAGTCAATGGCATTACAAAGGACACATATTAAATAAAAATTCAATATGAAATAAGCGATTTACACTAAAGTGAGGATAAAAAAGGGAGGCTCACTAAAAGCGTAAAGCGCACAAATAGCTATAATGAGAGTATTAAAATATGTATATATAAAATGGACACTGCCCACTAGTGTCCAAATAAAGGAGTACTATATTGATAAATGAGCTAAATAGAAAAATCAACTATTATTAATAAAACAATTTATATCCCATTCGACGTTCATGCCGAACGGGGTATAACATTTTAAATCATTTTTTTCCTCAGTCGCAATAAGCGTTTATTGATTGGTTTGCGCAAAAGTTATAGCGTCTACAAAATAGGGGGTAGTTTTATGGCATTTTTATTAATATTATTTTTTACTAGTAATGACAGTGATCAGCGATTTTTATCATGATTGCGACATTATGGCGGACACATCGGACACTTTTGACACCATTTTGGGACCATTGTCATTTTTACAGCGGTCAGTGCTATAAAAATGCATTGATTACTGTAAAAATGACACTGGCAGTGAAGGGGTTAAGCTGTAGTGGGCACTGAAGGGGTAAGTGTGACCTAGGGAGTGATTCTTACTGTTAGGGGGCGTGGCTTGCGGCAACATGTCACTGATCGCTGTTCTCGATGAGAGGGAACATGATCAGTGACAGTATCACCTAGGCAGAACGGGGAGATGTTGTGTTTACACTAACATCTCCCCGTTCTTCAGCTCTGTGACCCGATCGCGGGACACCGGGGGCGCGGTCACGGAGCTACGCTTGGAGTCAAGTGCATTGGACAATCCAAATCCAGGCTCCTTTTGCTCCAGGCAGCCAGGATATTGTTTTGCAACAGTCTTGAATGGAACTGACCATAGGGAACTGCTTCGAATGAAGCTACCATCTTCCCTTACAGTCTCATACAGAGACGGATGGATTGCTCTTCTCTTGTCCTGACCGTGTGCACCAGATATCTTATCGCGCAGACTTTTGCCTGGGGTAAGAAGACCTTCTTGTGGGCTGTGTCTACCACCAGACCCAAGTACTCCAGTCTTTTTACTGGCCGTAAGAATGATTTTTCTAGGTTGATAATCCAACCTAGATACCTGACCGTGCTGGTTACGCTCAGATCTGGCCCCTTTATGGACTGACCGATCAGCAACAGGTCGTCTGGGTATGCTTTTACCACTATCCCCTGAGCTGTTAGTCTTGCTAACAATGGAGCCAGGACCTTTGTAAATACTCGTGGTGCGGTGGCCAACCTGAAAAGCAAGGCCACAAACTGAAAATGTCGCTGCTCTACCGTGAATCGCAGGAATTTCTGGTAAGCAGGGAAAATTGGGACATGGAGATAATGCATCCTTGATGTCTGTTGATGCTAAGAACTCCCCTCCCCGAAGAGAGGACACCACAGACCGAATTGATTCCATGCGAAAGGATCGGATGTTCAGAAATTGGCTCAGACCCTTGAGATCCAAAATGGGTCTGACATCCCCGTTTGGTTTGGGTACTGTGAAGAGATTTGAGTAAAATCCCATTCCTTGTTCTCTTGAGGGGGCCCCTGTGATCACCCCTTGAGACAGCAACCGGTCTAGTGCTTAAAACAATAAAGCTCTTTTTACCGGATCCTTGGAAACGCTCGATTTTAGAAAACGAGGCGGAGAAAATTCCCGAAACTCTAGCATGTAACCTAGAGAAACTATGGAGTTGACCCATCTGTCTTGGATCTCCTCCTTCCAGGATCCTGCAAACTGTAGGAGCCTTCCCCCCACTCGTGAGAGCGGGGGCGCCCCTTCATAAGGAGGTCTTGGGACTCCGCTTTGCAGATTTTTGTCTCCAGGGCTTTTTCTGGCCCTGAGCCTGGCCTTTGGGCATTCCTCTTGGGGCTGACGGTGGAGGTCGTCGTGACTGCCTGGAGGCTGATTCTCCAGGCGACGGAGAGGCAAAACGTTTAAATGAAGGATGCTTACTTCTTCTTTTTACAGGAAGAAGGGTACTTTTTACACCCGAGATCTTCTGGATGTATTTATCCAAGTCATCCCCAAATAAACGCTCCCCATGAAAAGGAAACCCAGTCAGCAGCTTCTTACAAGGTAATTCTTCTGACCAATGCTTAAGCCACAGTACTTTTCGCATGTGTACCAGCAGAAGAGTGAGACGTGACGTCTGATGGATAGAATCCTTAATGGCGTCAACAGCAAAACAAAGGGCCTCAGGAAGCTCCGGAAGGTCTGGAACTTGTTCCCCTCTGATGACCTGTTTCACCTTATCCTTAAGGAATTGACAGACGCCAATAGCTGCTATCGCAGGCTGTGCAACTGCACCGGCCATAGCAAAGGAGGCTTTAAGCAATGACTCCAGCCTTTTATCAGCTGGATATTTAAATACCTGAACATTATCAACGGGACAAGTAAGACTTTTATTCAGGGAAGAAACAGCAGCGTCCACTGCTGGCACACTCCATTTTTTTGTGAATTTCTCCTCCATAGGAGAAATCTGAGAGAATCTCTAAAGCCTCGTACACACGACCGAGAATCTCGTTGGAAAAGGGTTTCTTGTCAAGCTTGACGAGATTCTTGTCAAACTTTCCTTGCATACACACTGTGAATCCAAAATCTCGTTGGTCTAAAAGCGCGGTGACGTACAACACGTACGACGGCACTATAAAGGGGAAGTTCAATTCTCATGGCGCCACCCCTTGGGCTGCTTTTGCTAATCTCGTGTTGCCGCGTGTTAGTAAAAGTTTAGTGAGAGACGATTCGCGCTTTTCAGTCTTCGTACTTTCAGTTTCTTACAGCGTGACGAATGTGCTATCTCTATTACGAACGCTAGTTTTACAAGAAGGTGCGCTCCCGTCTCATACTTGAGTCTGACCATGCGCGGTTTTTGAAGACTCGGAAAACCATACACACTAACGGTTTTCTCGTCCAAAAACAGTCTGACGAGAATCACGCCGAGAAAAAATGAAACTCCGACGAGAAAAAAGAACGCAGGTCTTCTTTATTCTCGTCGAGATTTTGTACAGTTTTCTCGAAGAGAAACCATACACACAAATGTTTTACTCGGCAAGAAAGCTCTCCCAACAGTTTTCTTGCCGAGAAAAACGGTCGTGTGTACGTGGCTTTAGGAGGAATAAAATGCCTGTCTGGATATTCACAGGCAGCATAAATAAGCTGTTCCTGCAACGGGTGCATAGAAAAAGCATGTGCCCCTTGGGGAGGCCTTAGAGAACCCAGAGAGGAAAAGGGGGCCTCAGCCGACTCTGTTAAGGGCAACTTATAACCAATACGTACTGTCTCGGTGAGCGATTGAACGAACAACCTTTGAGACTGTGCGGTTGTGGAGGCTTCCCCCGGGGCTGAGCCCTCTGAGGAACCCTCCTCCTGCCCTTCCAAAGGGTCCTCTAGAGGCACATCCGAATCCTCTACCTACTCCTGATCTGCAGCCTACAGCCCAGGAGCAGGGGAAGGGGACCTGTCACGTTTTCTCCCAGACGTGATCATACTAGCCAATTTACCCTCCAAACCAGCCAGAGCCGTAGCCAAGTCATCTTTAGTGACATATGCAGAGGCTCATGTGTTGAAGGTAGCTACAATGCCTGACAAGGGTTCAGCTTGATCAACCGTTTTAGATCTTACAGGAAAAGGCAGGTGCCGTGGAGGCGCGGCTAGGGTTCCGAGGGCCTGACCACTGCGCTTTTGCACCTCTTCTCCCTGTTCTTTCCCCTCTCCTTCGGGAATACATAGTCCTAGGCACAAAGCAGAGGTACTAGTTATTATGCATCTATTGCTGAGCTCAGTCTTAGCAATCTTAATATCCCACTATCAAATGGCACAGCTCAGATGCTGAACAGATGAGTCTTGAAAATGCCTCTCCCCAGCACCCCAGCGCTTACGTGCCCTGTGAAAAGCATCTGTGTCTCTCCATCGCACACCTGGAATCACACGGCTTGTATTTATAAAAAATGCCAGTTCGCACATGCGCCGTAGGGCAACGCGCATGCCGAAAAACTTGCACGCAGGCAGCGCTGCTCCCCGCCTCTGTGGTGTCTCTTTTCATATAAGAGCTTATTTTCGCGCACATACGGCGACCCACATAGGGATCTCGGGAGGGAGGAAGGAGGGGGGAAGACTGCTGGTGGAACCCCAAACTCTCCCTCCCCCTCCTTAGGTGGCTTATGAACTGAGAGGGAAGGCAGAACTCCTCCACAAGTGCTGCTGACAGACCTTCAACCAGGCAGGAATGGGATGCTGACACCAGGTATGCTACTTCACACCCTCTAGTGGTAGGAGAGAATACATGCAAGACATCAACTATTCATAAAAAGAAGTCCAAAAGGATCTTCTTAATTTACCATTCCCGCCGCAGGGTACTACTGGAATTAGCACAGTGACCCAATCTTCACCCATCACGGCGGGCTTGGAGTTTTGCCAGGCCTTCAAGGACGGGGTCCCCTTTTAATATATAGAGTCCACTGCCAAGAGCAACCTGTGGTATAGCAATGTGACCAAGGCACTGGATCCCAGGGCCCAGCTCTCCTAGGAGAAGCGAACAGGCAAAACCTCGTTCTTCGGTATCGAGGCTCAGGTACCATCCACTTTTGCCTTTTTGAATGGATCCGATTGTACAACTCCCTGGCCCTGGGAAGGGCCCATCTGGGGAGCATAATGTAAACCGTGACCAACACCTTAGACACTGGCGAAAAAACTGAGATACTCCTCATGTGGGAGGGGTTATATAGAGGGGGACTTCCGGTCTTGATTATGCCAGTCTCCATCACCTGAAGGTGGCCCATAACCAATGTAGTAATTACTGGCTCTGTGTCCCGTGATGTACTGAAAAGAAAGATTTCTTTAATCCCATCTACTTTAGATTTATGAAAGCATCCATTAATATGCTTATTCAAAAATTATTATATCAGAATAGGGGATGTCCTGGTACATTTACAAGTATACTTTGATGGGAAGATGGCTATGAAGATAGCACCTCTCACATATGATACTACATAGGCTACTTGATTTGAAGAATCTGCCAATACACCTGGCATTTTTAGCTTAGTGCTGCATAAGAAAAAACGAGGCAGATGGACACAAGAGGGTATCAGGTAAAGATACTTTATTAACCCATTATTATTAACTTAGAAAATTGATATTTCATATATTGAAAATTGGTATTGGTGCAAAGGTTCAACATTAATAATAATAGATTTTCACACAATAACATGAATGCATTTTTATATGTGACTTCCCCTGGTAGTTCTAGACAACAATGCTCTACAGGTATTATTAGTTTATGTGCTACACAAAAGGAAACATTAAGACCCCATTCACACTGAGGCGCTATAGCGCTAAAAATTGCGCCTGCAAAGCGCCCTGAAAGAGCCGCTCAATTCACTCCAGGCCTTTCACACTGGACCGGTGCTCTGGCAGGATGCCCAAAAAAGTCCTGCTAGCAGCATCTTCGAGGCGCTGTAGGAGTGGTGTATACACCGCTCCTAAAGTGCCCCTGCCCATTGAAATCAATGGGCAGCGCCGCCGAACCACTGGCAAAGCGCCACTGCAGCGGTGCTTTGCAGGCAGTTTCAACCCCTTTTCGGCTGCTAGCGGGGGTTAAAAAGGCCCTGCTGGCGGCCGAATAGCAATGCAAAAACTAAGGTAAAGCGTTTTACCGCCGACGCCCCCACCGCCCCAGTGTGCAAGGGGCCTTATGGAGGTGTACCTGTTTGTGGTTTCTTTGGAGGGACTGTTTTAAAGGGAAGGGAATGGGTGCAGTTGTGTTGGCTATTGTTTGTTTGAATTTTATGCTTTAGCAAAACATTTCATAAAAAGCATCTGATTTTTTTTTTTAAACTTGGAAAGGGCTATTTAAAAAAAAAAATTGTATTAGGGCTGATGTATAGCCCTGTAAAAAAAATAAAAATATCTGTATTAGGGTTGATGTATAGCCCCTTTTTAAAAAAAATCGGTATTATGGCTGATATATAAAATCTGTATTAGGCTGAGGGATTTGACCAGTTTAGTGCTGAACACTTCCTTATGCAAAGTGGCATTCTCTGTGTCACAATCAAGATTCAAGTTCCCAAGCTATGACATCACTTTCAGTGAAGCTAAACAGGCGCAGCAGCTTCAGTTCCCCAGTAAGCATATTGACTTAGAGAATTTCATCCATCGAAGGCTGGAGTGGTCTACTTTCATATAAACATTAAAGTGGTGTTAAACCCAAAACCAAAAATGTAATCTATTGTAGCTTACCGATCCTTAGATGTGGTGGTACACACCTCCTGTATTAGAGTGCCCCTGCTCTGAATGAAGGAGCACAGGGGCACCTTTAGATAGCAGTTTTGTCAGTCTGGGAGAAAAAGAACAGCTGCACATCCAAAGGTTCCAAATGCCTTTATTGAAATCACCGTGATGACACCAAGGACACCAGAAATCAGTCACGTAGACGCATTTCACATACACATCTTGTGCTTAATCATTAGCAATCTTCAAGTATCCCACGGAGGCGGGCCAGGGCTGGCACTCCTCATTAGGTGCCATATGGGTTATCCTATACACCGGGAGCAGCAGGTTCTTCTTTCCTTTGTCAGTCTGGGGTGGGGGGTATTTGGAGTGTTATAGATATACTAGCAGGTTTAGATGCATTAAGAAATTGAAGCCAAACTCCAGCAAGTTTTTTTTTATTGGGATAATGCTTTTACATGAATAAATAAAAGCTGTCGGTGTTAAATGATTTGTCTCAATCCAAGAACTGCTACATCTGCGGTAGAGCTTGTTCTGTTAAAAAAACAGACTTCCTGGCTACATCACCAGGTAAAAAATAAACAGAAGAAACTTAAAAATAAAAAAATATGCATGCAGGTACAAATACGTATAGGTAAACTCTAATATAATAAAGATTTGATTCTGGGTTTAACACTGCTTTAAATACACTTTTGATTAATAGACATTCAACCTCCTGCAGCTGACTGTACACATATATGAGGCCTCACTGAAGTGGGTCTTATTCTGTAAGGCCACATATACGCGTACATGTCTGCATAGCGTGCTCCCAGCACCGAGGCTGGGCTCCCCCCCAAGAGTCCTGGGACTCTACGAACGATCGGGAACTTGGTGGCCCAATTCCTGATTACCTGAGAGGATTTTTTTTTTAATTCGTGTCCCTGTGTTTTATTAGGATGAAAAAAAAAAGCAAAATGCGCACTATTGTTTCAGGGCCCTACAATGGGTACAAACAATCAGGGCCGGTCCTAGATAGGGTGCACGGGGTGCAGTGCACCCAAGCGCCGCAGGGGGGGGGGGGCGCTGAAGTGCCAGAGTGCTCCCCTCCCGCCTCCTCTCCTTGTGTGCTTTTCTCTGACATGCCCGGTGTTCTGGCGGACAGGGGTGGACTGAGCATTCAGGTCAGCTTACTTGCCACTGTGGGGACAGCAGTTATTGCTTCTAATTACATACACTGTCCAGCGATGTATGTACAGTAGTTAGAAGCTCCGATCCTGGTGTGTGTCTTCCCCTTCCCCCGTAGTGTCCTGCACTCGCTGTGTGATCTCTGCTGCTTCACATCCCCCGCCCACTCCCATCAGCAGTGCCGTGTGGAGGCAGAGTACACTGCAGGAAGGTGAGCTGAGTTGTTCTGGGGGAAGTCTGGGGAGATAAGCTGCAAAGTTTCTGCTAGGAGGGTTTGTTTTGCAGTGAAGGGTCCTACTCCTAGGTGACAAGGAGAACTGGAAAAGACAGGGGGGGGGGGATGGAGATTAGAGCTAGCAGTAACCCCCCAGAGCTGGCAGACATTTCCCAAACTGACATGCAGCCCTCTCTATATAAACAAACCCCAATTGCTCTGTCCAGCTAATGTGAACTTCATTTATGACCATCCTATTTAACCCTGTGTTATCCAAAATCAGTACAATCTAAAACTCACCACCTATCTAAACACTCTATAAATAAAATAATAGTCCATAGTCACTTTCCGCTGGCTGTATGCTTATATAAATGCAAACATTTCTGTACTGAGAATGTGCGCCCTTTACGCTTCCAGCAAGAATACCAACGAGAGCCAGAACAGTCCCCATGCATTCCCTACCTTCCCTTCACCCCTCCATATTCACCCCTCAGACACTGGCACTTAGACCACTTTCACACTGAGGCATTTTACAGGCGTTTTTGCACTAAAAATAGAGCCTGAAAAGCGCCTGTAAACCGCCTCTTCTGCAGCCCCAGTGTGAAAGCCGGAGTGTTTTCACACTGGGGCAGTGCATTTGCAGGACAGGAAAAAAGTCCTGCAAGCAGCATCTTTGGGGTGGTTTAGGAGTGGTGAATACACCGCTCCCAAAACGCCCCTGCCATTGAAATCAATAAGGATGAGCTCCGGCGTGTTCGCATAGAACACGTGCAGAGCCCGCCAGGAAGTCGGCACCGCAATGCGCTAATCACAGACAGGGAGACATTTCCCAATGCTCGGCTGCAGAGATCGGGAAATGTCTCCCTGTCTGTGATTAGCGCAGCGCGGTGCCGACTTCCTGGCGGGCTTTGCACGTGTTCTATGTGAACACGCCGGAGCTCATCCTTAGAAATCAATAGCCAGCACTGCCTAAGCACCTGCAACGCACTTCAGGAGCGGCGCTTTGCGGGCGGTTTTAACCCTTTTCCGGCCGCTAGCGGGGGTTAAAAGCGCCCCGCTAGTGGCCGAAAAGCGCAGCTAAAACTACAGTAAAGCACCGCTAAAACTAGCGAAGCTTTACCACTAAAGCGCCCAGCACCTCAGTCTGAAAGTGGCCTAAAAGAAATATCTCCCTAACTAAAAGACATCCCCCCACAACTGCCTTCATACCATCTGCACTTCCCTCCTGCATGCAGTCATCCCCTCCTCACTCCTCTCCTCTATATACTGCCACTCTTCTCCTGTACATACTGCCCACTGTCATACCCTCCACACGCTTTTCCTGTATATACTGCCACTGTCATACCCTCCACACCTGTACATACTGCCACTGTCATACCCTCCAAACTGCTCTCCTGTACATACTGCCCACTGTCATACCCTCCACACTCCTCTCCTGTACATACTGCCCACTATCATACCCTCCACACTCCTCTCCTATACACACTGCCCACTATCATACCCTCCACACTCCTCTCCTGTTTTTACTGCCCACTGTCATATCCTCCACACTCCTCTCCTGTACATACTGCCCACTATCATACCCTCCACACTCCTCTCCTGTTTTTACTGCCACTGTCATACCCTCCACACTCCTCTCCTGTACATACTACCCACTGTCATACTTTCCACACTCCTCTCCTGTACATAGTGCCCACTGTCATACCCTCCACACGCCTCTCCTGTATATACTGCCACTGTCAGACCCTCCACACTCCTCTCCTGTACATACTGCCCACTGTCATACCCTCCACACGCCTCTCCTGTACATACTGCCCACTGTCATACCCTCCACACGCCTCTCCTGTGTATACTGCCACTGTCAGACCCTCCACACTCCTCTCCTGTACATACTGCCCACTGTCATACCCTCCACACGCCTCTCCTGTGTATACTGCCAATGCCATACCCTCCACATTCCTCTCCTGTATATACTGCCACTGTCATACCCTCCACACTCCTCTCCTGTACATACTGCCCTCTGTCATAGTGTGGAGGGTATGACAGTGGCCCAGTGGGCAGTATGTGCAGGAAAGGAGTGTGGGGGTATAACAGTTGGCAGTATGTACAGGAGAGGAGTGTGGAGGGTATGACAGTGGGCAGTATGTACAGGAGAGGAGTGTGGAGGGTATGACATTGGGCAATATGTACAGGAGAGGAGTGTAGAGGGTATGGTGACAGCCATCTTTAAACCTTGGGGGCCATGATCTCCTATTGCCCGGGGGCTCCATGAGTTGTCAGTCTGCCCCTGGGCAGCGCTGTAACAAAGTCCCGTCTCCTAGACCGGCTCCTGTAATAGATGAAACACTAATCCAGTGCAGTGAAATTCATTGTGATGTGTATCATAGGAGCAGCGAGCTGGTCTAGAAGGCAGGACTTTGTTACAGTGACCACCCGGCAGATTCAAATTTAAGCTCTGTGACAGCAAGAGATCGTTGCCCTTCTGTGTGATCCAGGGGCACTGGTAGGCTGCAATTGGTGAGCACTGGAAGGGCTGCATTTGGTGGGCACTGGCAGGCTGCATTTAGTGGGCACTAGCAGGCTGCATTTGGTGGGCACTGGCAAGCTGCATTTGGTGGGCACTGATAAGCTGCATTTGGTGGGCACTGATAAGCTGCATTTGGTGGGCACTGATAAGCTGCATTTGGTGGGCACTTGCAGGCTGATAGGCTGCATTTGGTAGGCACTGGTAGGCTGCATTTGGTGGGTACTGATAAGCTGCATTTGGTGGGCACTGGCAGGCTGCAGTTGGTGGGAACTGGCAGGCTACAGTTGGTGGGCACTGGTAGGCTGCAATTGGTGGGCACTGATGAGGCTGCATTTGATGGGCACGGATGAGGCTGTATTTGGTGGGCACTGGTAGGCTGCATTTTATGGGCACTGATAAGGCTGCATTAGGTGGGAAATGGTAGGCTGCAATTTATGGGCACTGGTAGGCTGCATTTGATGCCTTGGTCTCTTGTATTATTTTCACAGTCTCTGACCATCTCTTTTATCATGTCTGCAGTCTCTGACCACCTTCTGTATTACGTCTGCAGTCTCTGACCATCTCCTGTACTATGATTGCTGTCTCTGACCATCTTTTGTATCATGTCTGCAGTCTCTGACCATCTTCTGTAGTGTGTCTGCAGTATGTCTGGGGGCTCTTTCTAACAGACTCTCTAACAGAAGCCCTCTCTCTGTCCATTAGTGAGACCCCCCTCCAGGTCCCATTAGAGTACTCTCTTTCTGTATTTTGTTTATTGTTAAGAGATTTTGGGAGGATCCCAGGGTAGCAAAGACTCTTTAGGGGAACATTTCTGTGTTTGAGTCATTGCCACAGAAACATTGTAAAGGGGAGGAGTTAGTAGGATGACCACGCTCATGTGGGGGCACCAGAAATATTTCTGCACCCAGGCGCCTGCGACCCTAGGATCGGCCCTGCAAACAATATATAACATATACATCTTATGTGGTATCGCTGCTATCATTAGGAGCAGGAGAATATATTTTGGGCTGTTTTTGGTGGTAGGTTATGGTAATAGAAAAAGATATACAGCTAAGTTTAAAAAAAAAGTTTTTGTTTTTTTTCTATTTTGGGAATAAATCAGGAGATATCAATTACTATTTACAAACAATTGAAAGACCATTTTGTCCTGAAAAAAGAAGATATAATCCACCTGGATACACTAAGTCACAGATGTCAAACACAAGGCCCGCGGGCCGAATCCGGCCCTCCAGGCCATTTCATGTGGCCCTCGCACCTCTCCTGGTAAGGGGGGTGACTGTGGGACTCAACTTCTGATGGTGGGATGGCTCTTGACATCTAATGTAAGGGGAGGGGATGCGCTTGACATCTAATCTTACAAATACAACCGGCCCTTTTGAGGGCAATCATAATGCTGATGCGGCCCACAATGAAATTGAGTTTGACACCCCTGCACTAAGTAGTTCTGATGCTACAGTATGTACATGCAGCACCCTCTAGTGTGCTAGAAGTTAAGTGCAGGTACATTTATTGACTCATGGTAAGTGTGAGTCTGGATTAGGGTTATTGCAGGTCAGGCTGGATGACTCAGAGGCAGGTCTCTGGTGCCTCCCCCTGGTTCTGGAAGTTTGGAGATACTTCTAGAAGTTAGAGGGCGGAGTCCAGGAGGATGGATCTGCATACTTAGGGGAACTTCACAAATCCCCAGGCAGTGGGCCTGGCAGGGTGGCTGAGCCAGCCCTTAAATATGGATGAGTTATGCCAGCAGGGGAGTCGAGGTGGAAGATGGAGTGCTGAGGAGGCTGTTGGTGGCCTTGGAGTCTAAGGGAAACCCCAGCTCCAGGCTGGGCTCAGATTTGCTCAGGGGGACCCATTCAGCAGAGCAGTTTGACATGGAATCTTGCCTGAAAAGCAATGGAAGGAAGGAGGACAGTGTGAGTACATCAGCACACCCAGGGACATTCAAGGGGAGAGACTGCCACATGTAGCAAGCTTTCAAAAAGGACAGTGCTGTGCATAACCCTTTTATTACTTTGCCCTGTGAGATCTTCAGAAGCAGCCAGAAAGGCTGGTAGTGCCTGCTAGCAGTGCTACTGGGATCAGTTCTACACAAGGAGAGGATACACACCTTCATGCAGTTTGCCTCAAATTTTTTGCTATTTCCAGAGGGGCTGAGAGCTCCTAGTCTGTAATGGACTTTTGCTTCTAGGACTGTGTAAGGAAAGGAGAGCAAACAGTCTGGGTTTTTTTTTTGTACAGAGAAAGGAAGTTGCCCCCTGCTGTTGTTCTTGGTTCACGTTGGGCATCCCATAAATCCCTTCACTCGTCCAAGTTGTTAATAATAATATTTTTTTTAAAAATAAAACATAAAAACAAAGCCAAGGGACTGACGTGTTTGGATGCAAGTGGAGAATGCGTGTTTCCTGCCTGTGCAGGAGTAGGGGAACCAGTTACCTGCAGCTCCTGCGGGGATAGTGCTACATAAAGTTTTACCAACACATGTTAAAGTTACCAAACTGGGTTCAGGCATTAATGTTCGGTTCACACTACTGCAATGTGACTTTGATGCAATTTACAGTGCGATTAAGTGATGCGACTTTGCATGTTCTATGGGGCCAAGTCTCACTGTAAATCACACCAAAGTAGTGCAGGCACCTTTTCCAAAATCTCACCATTCTGAGTCGCATTGATTAGAAGGGGCACCAATGAAAACAATGAGATTTCCCTTGATATTCCCGTGATATTGTGTGACTCAAGTTTCATCAGAAGTCGCACTAGTGTGAACCAGACCTAAGATTTGTTTTACCCTCCATTATGAAGGGGTAATATATAACAATGTAAATAATATTACTCCTATATGAATTTTAGAAGCCATGTTAACCACTTAACGACCGCTCACTGTATATGTACGTCGGCAGAATGGCACCGACAGGCACAATCACGTACAGTGTACGTGATCGCCTTTGTACAGTTGGGGGGTCCGATCGGACCCCCCTCCTATACAGTGAGTGGCCTTTTATCGTTGGGGAGAGATCGGAGATGAGGGGACAGCCATTCGATTCCGGCCACCCCCTCGCGATCGCTCCCGGCGAATGAAAATGCTCCCTCTGCCCGTGTAATGTAAACACAGGCAGAGGAAGCAGGAGGAAGTGATGTCATCTCTCCTCGCGGCGGTCTTTTCGTCCGCAGCGTCGAGGAGAGAAGACGCAGGTTAGTGCACCAACAGTCCACTGACACATAGGTACACATAGGCACATATTTCACCCCCCAGCCCCCAATCACAGTGTCACTGATTGCAGTGATCATTTATTTTACTGATCACTGCATTTAGTGTCATCTGTGACAGTAAAAAGTGTCAGGGCAGTTAGGTTTAGGCCCCTTTAGGTCCAGGGTAGCCCCCTAACCCCCCCTAATAAAGGTTTACCCCTTGATCACCCCCCAGGTAACCCTTTCACCCCCTAACGCCAGCGTCACTAAGCGATCGTATTTTCGATCGCTGTATTTAGTGCCGGTGGTGCCCTAGATAGCCAGTTATTTCTTTTTAGTTTCGCCGCAGGTTTTTATAGCGTCAGGTACCCCCATATATTATTTTAACCCCCTGATTGCCCCTAGAGTTAACCCTTTCACCAGTGATCACCGTATAAGCGTCACTGGTGACACTGGTTACCCAGTTAGTTATTTAGGTAACCCGTCAGGTTTTTATATAGCGTCGGGTACCCCCATATTTAACCTAATAAAGGTTTTAACCCCCTGATTGCCCCTAGTTAACCCTTTCACCAGTGATCACCATATAAAGGTTACGGGTGATGCTGGTTGGTTAGTTTGCTTTTTATAGCATCAGGGCACCCACCGTATATAACCCAATAAAGGTTTTAACCCCCTGATCGCCCGGCGGGCGATATCAATTAGGTTTTAGCGCCAGAGAGGGTCTGCGTCGCCCCAGGCAGCGTTAGTTTAGTGCCAGTAACGCTAACACCCACGCGCAAAGCATACACCTCCCTTAGTGGTATAGTATCTGATCAGATCTATACTAGCGTCCCCAGCGGTTTAGGGTTCCCAAAAACAGTGTTAGCGGGATCAGCCCAGATACCTGCTAGCACCTGCGTTTAGCCCCTCCGCCCAGCCCAGCCCACCCAAGTGCAGTATCGATCGATCACTGTCACTTACCAAACACAAAACACATAACTGCAGCGTTCGCAGAGACAGGCCTGATCCCTGCGATCGCTAACAGTTTTTTTTGTAGCGTTTGATATATTTGCTGACTACAGTCAGGTGCTTTTTTTCCTGTGAATCTTACTAGTGAACCCCTAAATTTAGAGCCCAAAATGGCAAGTCGAAGGTACACTAGTAAAGAGGCCTACGAGATTCTGAGCATGACAGATAGTGAAGAGGAGGTCATGTATCTGTCAGATTCAGGCTCAGAATATCTTCCCGTAGAAGACAGTGACGTCAGCGGCCCCACGTCAGATAGCTCTGACGTCGAAGTTGAGGTCCCTGCTAAGGTCAGGCGTACCCGATCCCGATCTTCTGAGGTTGTTGAGGAGCAAGAACCGCAGGGCTCTCGTATCATGGAGCAGAGTAGTACTAGCGCCGCTATTCCTTCTGGTGAATTGGCAAGCACCAGCGGCCTAGTACAGCCTGGGCGTACATCCAGCACTGCAGTATCACGTGGTGAGTCCCATAAGTGCAGTTCAAGCTGGCGAGGTGGCAAGCACAAGTAGTGTCCCGCTGCCACCAATAAGAAGACAAAGGCAGGCCCGTCGTACCCATAGTGCCCTTCCTGCAGAATTTGCCTATCCTGATTGGGTCCCCACCACTTCTGCAGAACCCGTACTTCCCCCATTCACTGCCCAACCCGGTATTCAGGTGGCAACAGCTGATTTTATGCCAATTGATTATTATTCGCTGTTTTTCACGGAAGATCTCTATAGATCTATTGTGGACCAGAGTAATTTATATGCTGGTCAATTCATCGCCGCTAATCCCCAGTTGCCTTCCATTGCCAAAGATTGGAAACCAATTACGGTTTCCGAATTTAAGACCTTTCTGGGCCTTTCCCTCAACATGGGCACACATAAATTCCCGTCATTGTGTGCTTATTGGTCCACGCACCCAATTGACCACATGCCCGTGTTCTCTGCCTCCATGCCCAGGAAAGGATACGAGCAGATTTTGCGGTTCATGCACTTCAACAACAATGAACTTTGACGTCCACGTGGGGACCCTGAATACATAGTTACATAGTTACATAGTTACATAGTTAGTCAGGTTGAAAAAAGACACAAGTCCATCCAGTTCAACCGTAAAAAATAAAAATAAAAAAATAAAAATAAACATATATCGTACAATCCCATATACCCAATTCTATACCCACAGTTGATCCAGAGGAAGGCAAAAAACCCAGAAGAGCATTATCCAATTTGCTACAGCAGGGGAAAAAATTCCTTCCTGATCCCCCGAGAGGCAATCGGATATTCCCTGGATCAACTTTACCTATAAATGTCAGTACCCAGTTATATTATGTACATTTAAGAAAGAATCCAGGCCCTTCTTAAAGCAATCTACTGAGCTGGCCAGAACCACCTCTGCAGGGAGTCTATTCCACATTTTCACAGCTCTTACTGTGAAAAAACCTTTCCGTATTTGGAGGTGAAATCTCTTTTCCTCTAGACGCAAAGAGTGCCCCCTTGTCCTTTGTGTTGACCGTAAAGTGAATAACTGAACACCAAGTTCACTATATGGACCCCTTATATATTTGTACATGTTGATCATATCCCCCCTTAATCTCCTCTTCTCAAGAGAGAATAAATTCAGTTCCTCTAATCTCTCCTCATAGCTGAGCTCCTCCATGCCTCTTATCAGTTTGGTTGCCCTTCTCTGCACTTTCTCCAGTTCCCCAATATCCTTTTTGAGAACTGGGGCCCAAAACTGAACTGCATATTCCAGATGAGGTCTTACTAATGATTTGAACAGGGGCAAAATGATATCTCTCTCTCTGGAGACCATACCTCTCTTAATACAAGAAAGGACTTTGCTCGCTTTGGAAACCGCAGCTTGGCATTGCATGCCATTATTGAGCTTATGATCTACCAAAACCCCCAGATCCTTCTCCACTATGGATCCCCCCAGTTGTACTCCCCCTAGTATGTATGATGCATTCATATTATTAGCCCCCAAGTGCATAACTTTACATTTATCAACATTAAACCTCATCTGCCACATAGTCGCCCAATTAGACAGAGCATTGAGGTCGGCTTGTAAATTGGCGACATCCTGTAAGGACGTTATTCCACTGCATAGCTTGGTGTCATCTGCAAAGACAGAAATGTTACTTTTGATCTCAGACCCAATATCATTTATAAACATATTAAAAAGTAAGGGTCCCAGCACTGAACCTTGGGGTACACCACTGATAACCTTGGACCATTCAGAGTAAGAATCATTAACCACTACTCTCTGAATTCTGTCTTTTAGCCAGTTTTCTATCCATTTACAAACTGATATTTCCAATCCTGTAGACTTTACCTTACACATGAGCCGTGTGTGGGGAACTGTATCGAACGCTTTTGCAAAATCCAAGTATACCACGTCCACTGCCACCCCTCTGTCCAAGGTCTTACTTACCTCTTCATAAAAAGAAATCAGGTTTGTTTGACAACTTCTGTCTTTCATGAATCCATGCTGTCTGTTGCTTAAATAGTTTTTTTCCAGCAAGAACTCATCTATGTGGTCTTTTATTATTCTCTCCAGTATTTTCCCAACTATAGAAGTTAAACTAACAGGTCTATAGTTACTTGGTAAACACTTAATTCCCTTTTTAAATATAGGCACCACATTGGCCCTGCGCCAATCCAGTGGTACTATTCCTGTCATTAATGAGTCCCTAAAAATTAAATACAATGGCTTTGAAATTACAGAGCTCAATTCTTTTAGGATCCGTGGGTGTATGCCATCTGGTCCAGGTGCTTTATCCACCTTTATTCCATCTAAATATTTCTGGACCATATCACTTTTGAGCCATTGTGGATTTGGGGCTGTGTCACTACCACCCCCATTTTGGACATGAGCTCCCCCATGCTCCTTTGTATACACAGAACTGAAGAAAGTATAATACGACCGGATCTATAAAATTCGGCCCCTCATAAACCACTTCAACAAACGTTTTGTAGCCTTGTTTATTCCCGATCAAGTTGTCTGCGTTGATGAGTCCCTGATTAAATTTTCTGCCCGCTTCGCTTTCAAACAGTACCTTCCCAGCAAGCGTGCCAGATACGGGATCAAGCTCTTTAAGTTCTGTGACAGGGCAACAGGCTATGTATGGAGCTTTATGGTTTATGAGGGAAAAGATAGTCAGGTTGAGCCGGTCAACTGCCCGGATTACATAGGGAGCGCTGGCAGATAGTGTGGAAATTGGTGTCACCCTTATTCGGAAAGGGGTACCACTTGTATGTGGACAATTATTACACGAGCGTGCCACTGTTTAGTCACTTGTTTGATCATCAGATTGGAGCATGTGGCACCGTGCGACCTAATCGCCGGGGCTTTCCCCAGCGGCTTTTAGATGCCCGTCTTAGGCTGGGGGAGAGAGCCTGCGTAAAGTGTAATAATTTGCTCGCTATGAAGTGGAGGGACAATAAGAATGTTTTCCTTCTTACCTCCCTTCATGCAGACACGACAGTCCAAATTCCTACGGCGACTGGTGTTGTGGAGAAACCCCTCTGTGTCCACGAATATAACAAAAATATGGGAGGGGTAGACCTCAACGACCAGTTGTTGGCGCCGTATCTAATTGATCGTAAGGCGAGACGCTGGTACAAAAAAGTGTCTCTATCCTTATTTCAATTGGCTTTGCTGAACGCTCATGTGCTATACAGAGCTTCAGGCGGGACTTTATCTCTTCTAAAATTCCAGAATGAGATAGTCACAGAACTCCTGTATCCAGGCGGTTCTGCACCTCACCATCCCCAACCAAATGCAGTAAGCTGGCTGCATGAGAGGCATTATACGTATGTCCTACCGAGTACCCCTACCCAACGAGCCCCCCAAAAAAGATGTCGTGTCTGTAGCAAGCACGGATTTAGGCGTGACACCCGTCATTATTGTCCACTCTGTCCTGACAAGCCTGGTCTTTGCCTTGGTGAATGTTTTGAACGCTACCACTCAAAAGTGACGTTTTAGCGTAGGGTACAGCATTTCACAGACTAGGACACACTTACACAGGGTCTCCCAAGATGCCATTACATTTTGAGAGACCCGAACCATTACAGTTGTTAAAGTTACAAAAAAAAGTGTAAAAAAGAAAAAAAAAAAAAAAAACACAAAAAAATATATAAAAGAAAAAAAACCAAAAATAGTTGTCGTTTTATTGTTCTCTCTCTCTCTCTCTCTCTATTTTCTCTCTATTGTGCTGCTCTTTTTTACTGTATTCCATTCTGCAATGTTTTATCATGCTTGCTTTTCAGGTATGTAATTTTTTGTTTTTAGGTGCGCCATTCAACTGCAGCGCGGAATTATTTATCTTGACAGCAACAGCGTTTGCTCCCACGATACATAAAGCCGTGACTCCAGTGCTGTAGGAGGTGATTTCACCACCACAGTTAAAAAAAAGAGCATATATGCCGAAGCATGGGGGCAGCAGGGGCGGAGGAGCGATTTTGCTCCTAATGCCGCGTACATACGGTCGAAATTCCGACGGAGGCTTG
Organism: Rana muscosa; assembly: GCA_029206835.1. NCBI lineage: Eukaryota > Metazoa > Chordata > Amphibia > Anura > Ranidae > Rana > Rana muscosa. The sequence continues at coordinate 232,455,717 of CM055127.1, read as the reverse complement.
CCCGTGGAAAAGTCCGACCGTGTGTACGTGGCATAACCTTTTATGCCGCGTACATACGGTCGAAATTCCGACAAAGGCTTGCCCGTGGAAAAGTCTGACCGTGTGTACGCGGCATAACTTTTTTGCGGGAGGATGCCCCCATGCTTCGGCATATATATATTTTAGGCACAGGTTGCGTTTTAAAAAGGTTTTTTTTTTTACTAGGTTTTGTTTTGGTATTTGCTTTGCAGGTATGGTATGGTATGGTCTTACTGTTATACTGTAATGTTACTTTGTTTTAATGTTAACCATCATTTGCTTAGCAGGTACACCATTCAGTTGCAGAGCGGATCTATTTATCTTGACAGCAACAGCGTTTGCTCCCATGATACATAAAGCCGTGACTCCAACGCTGTAAGAGGTGATTTCACCACTACAGTTAAAAAAAAGAGCATATATGCTGAAGCATTGGGGCAGCAGGGGCGGAGGAGCGATTTTGCTCCTAATGCCGCGTATATACGGTCGAAATTCCGACGAAGGCTTGCCCGTGGAAAAGTCCGACCGTGTGTACGCGGCATAACTTTTTTGCGGGAGGATGCCCCCATGCTTCGGCATATATGCCCATCATTAGAAGTGGGTAGATGAAGGGAGGTATTCTAATGGTGGGCATACCCACCGATCAATCTCTTTATTTCGTTCAGCCAACAAGCTGCATGAAAAAAAAGATTACAATACATGTCCAACAAGGACCAGCAATGTACTGGTATGTTGCTGGACTTTGAATGTTTATACCAGAATGATGCCTGCAGGTTTAGGTATCATCTTGGTATCATTCTTTTCAGCCAGCAGCCGTCTTTCATGTAAAAGCAATTCTAGTAGATAATTAGCCTCTAGACTGCTTTTACAAGCAGTGGGAGGGAATGCCCCCCCCCGGATATAAACAGCGCCATTGGGAAGTTAGGAAAGCATTTTATCACACCGATCTTGGTGTGGTCAGATGCTTTGAGGGCAGAGGAAAGATCTAGGGTCTAAACCCCCAATTTTTTTCAAAAAAAGAGTACCTGTCACTACTTATTGCTATCATAGGGGATATTTACATTCCCTGAGATAACAATAAAAAAAAATAAAAAAATATGGAAGGAACAGTTTAAAAATAAAATAAAAAAGCAAAATAAATAATAAAAAAAAAAAAAAAAAAAAAACCGCTGTCCCCCCCTGCTCTTGCGCAAAGGCGAACGCAAGCGTCGGTCTAGCGTCATATGTAAACAGCAATTGCATCATGCATGTGAGGTATCACCGCGAAGGTCAGATCAAGGGCAGTAATTTTAGCAGTAGACCTCCTCTGTAAATCTAACGTGGTAACCTGTAAAGGCTTTTAAATGCTTTTAACCACTTAACGACCGCTCACTGTATATATACGTCGGCAGAATGGCACCGACAGGCACAATCACGTAGAGTGTACGTGATTGCCTTTGTACAGTTGGGGGGGTCCAATCGGACCCCCCTTCTGTACAGTGAGCGGTGGCTAAGTGTCCGGGAGCGTTCCGGGATGAGGGGGCAGCCATTCGTTTCTGGCCACCCCCTCGCGATCGCTCCCGGTGAATGGAAATGCCCCCTCTGTCTGTGTCAGACAGAGGGAGCAGGAGGAAGTGATGTCATCTCTGGTGCGGCGCTCACATATACCGAGCGCCGTACAGGAGAAGACATCAGGTCAGTGCACACAACACTACACTGACACCAGGACACATAGGGACATAAATCGCCCCCCCAGGCCCCCCAGACACCCCAGATCACCCCCCCAGCCCCCAGTCACAGTGTCACTGATTGCAGTGACCATTTATTTAGTGATCACTGCAATCAGTGACATTTGTGACTGTAAAAGTGTCACCAAAGTTTAGTCTTAGGTCCAGTGTAGCCCCCTAACCCCCCCTAATAAAGGTTTAACCCCCTGATCACCCCCCAGATAACCCTTTCACCCCCTATCACCACTGTCACTAAGCGATCATTTTTCTGATCGCTGTCTTAGCGTCAGTGATGCCGATCGGCAGCCAGTAATTTTTTTTAGGTTCGCCGCATGTTTTTATCGCGTCAGGTACCCCAATATATTATCTAATAAAGGTTTAACCCCCTTGATCGCCCCCCAGGTAACCCTTTCACCCCCTATCACCACTGTCACTAAGCGATCATTTTTCTAAACGCTGTCTTAGTGTCTGTGATGCAGATCGGTAGCCGGTAATTTTTTTTAGGTTCGCCGCAGGTTTTTATAGCGTCAGGTACCCCAATATATTATCTAATAAAGGTTTAACCCCCTTGATCGCCCCCCAGGTAACCCTTTCACCCCCTATCACCACTGTCGCTAAGCAATTGTTTTTCTAAACGCTGTCTTAGTGTCGGTGATGCAGATCGGTAGCCAGTAATTTTTTTTAGGTTCGCCGCATGTTTTTATAGCGTCAGGTACCCCAATATATTATCTAATAATGGTTTAACCCCCTTGATCGCCCCCCAGGTAACCCTTTCACCCCCATCACCACTGTCACTAAGCAATCGTTTTTCTAAACGCTGTCTTAGTGTCGGTGATGCAGATCGGTAGCTGGTAATTTTTTTTAGGTTCACCGCAGGTTTTTATAGCGTCAGGTACCCCCATATATTATCTAATAAAGGTTTTAACCCCCTGATTGCCCCTAGTTAACCCTTTCACCAGTGATCATCATATAAGTGTTACGGGTGACGCTGGTTAGTTAGTTTGCTTTTTATAGTGTCAGGGCACCCGCCGTGTATATAACCCAATAAAGGTTTAACCCCCTGATCGCCCGGCGGGTGATATCAATTAGGTTTTAGCGTCAGAGAGGGTCTGCGTCACACCCCAGGCAGCGTCAGGTTAGTGCCAGTAACGCTAACACCCACGCGTGAAGCATACACCCCCCTTAGTGGTATAGTATCTGAACAGATCAATATCTGATCTGATCAGATCTATACTAGCGTCCCCAGCAGTTTAGGGTTCCCAAAAACGCAGTGTTAGCGGGATCAGCCCAGATACCTGCTGGCACCTGCGTTTTGCCCCTCCGTCCAGCCCAGGCCACCCAAGTGCAGTATCGATCGATCACTGTCACTTACAAAACACAACACACATAACTGCAGCGTTCGCAGAGACAGGCCTGATCCCTGCGACTCCAGTGCTGTAGGAGGTGATTTCACCACCACAGTTAAAAAAAAAAGCAAATATGCCGAAGCATTGGGGCAGCAGGGGCGGAGGAGCGATTTTGCTCCTAATGCCGCGTACATACGGTCGAAATTCCGACGGAGGCTTGCCCGTGGAAAAGTCCGACCATGTGTGTGCGGCATAACTTTTTTGCGGGAGGATGCCCCCATGCTTCGGCATATATAAATGGTGCATGTATGCCCATCATTGGAAGTGGGTAGATGAAGGGCGGTATTCGAATGGTGGGCATACCCACCGATCAATCTCTTTTTTCGTTCAGCCAACTGGCTGCATGAAAAAAAAAAGATTACAATACATGTCCAACAAGGACCAGCAACGTACTGGTATGTTGCTGGACTTTGAATGTTTATACCAGAATGATGCCTGCGGGTTTAGCTATCATCTTGGTATCATTCTTTTCAGCCAGCGGCCGGCTTTCATGTAAAAGCAATCCTAGTGGCTAATTAGCCTCTGGACTGCTTTTACAAGCAGTGGGAGGGAATGCCCCCCCCCCCGGATATAAAAAGCGCCATTGGGAAATTGGGAAAGCATTTTATCACACCGATCTTGGTGTGGTCAGATGCTTTGAGGGCAGAGGAAAAATCTAGGGTCTAGAAGACCCCAGTTTTTTCAAAAAAAGAGTACCTGTCACTACCTATTGCTATCATAGGGGATATTTACATTCCCTGAGATAACAATAAAAATGATAAAAAAAAAAAAATACTTGGAAGGAACAATTTAAAAATAAAATAAAAAAGCAAAATTAATAATAAAAAAAAAAGAAAAAAAAAAAGCACCCCTGTCCTGCCCTGCTCTTGCCCAATGGCGAACGCAAGCGTCGGTCTGGCGTCATATGTAAACAGCAATTGCACCATGCATGTGAGGTATCACCGCGAAGGTCAGATCGAGGGCAATCATTTTAGCAGTAGACCTCCTCTGTAAATCTACTGGGGTAACCTGTAAAGGCTTTTAAAGGCTTTTAAAAATGTATGTAGTTTGTCGCCAATGCGCGTTTGTGTGAAATTTTAAAGCATGTCGTGTTTGGTATCTATGTACTCGGCCTAAGATCATCTTTTTTATTTCATCAAACATTTGGGCAATATAGTGTGTTTTAGTGCATTAAAATTAAAAAAAGTGTATTTTTTAACCCAAAAAATGCGTTTGAAAAATCGCTGCGCAAATACTGTGTAGAAAAAAAAAATGCAACACCCACCATTTTAATCTGTAGGGCCTTTGCTATAAAAATATATATAATGTTTGGGGGTTCAACATAATTTTCTTGCAAAAAAAAAAGTGTTTTCATGTAAACAAAAAGTGTCAAAAAGGGCTTTGTCTTCAAGTGGTTAGAAGAGTGGATGTAAGCTTCCTAATGTTGTGTATAAAATGCCAGAACAGTTCAAAACCCCCCCCCCCAAATGACCCCATTTTGGAAAGTAGACACCCCAAGCTATATACTGAGAGGCATGTCGAGTCCATGGAATATTTTATATGTTGACACAAGTTGCGGAAAAACGAAAATTTTTTTTTTTTTTTGCACAAAGTTGTCACTAAATGATATATTGCTCAAACATGTCATAGGCATATGTGGAATTACACCCCAAAATACATTCTGTTGCTTCTCCTGAGTACGGGGATACCACATGTGTGAGACTTTTTGGGAGCCTAGCCGCGTACGGGACCCCAAAATCCAAGCACCGCCTTCACGCTTTCTAAGGGTGTAAATTTTTGATTTCACTTCTCACTGCCTATCACAGTTTCGGAGGCCATGGAATGCCCAGATAGCACAAAACCCCCCCAAATGACCCCATTTTGGAAAGTAGACACCCCAAGCTATTTGCTGAGAGGTATTGTGAGTATTTTGCAGATCTCGCTTTTTGTCACAAAGTTTTGAAAATTGAAAAAAAAAAAAATATATATATATATTTTCTTTCTTCATTTTCAAAAACAAATTAGAGCTGTAAAATACTCGCCATGCCTCTCAGCAAATAGCTTGGGGTGTCTATATTCCAAAATGGTGTCATTTGGGGGGGTTTTGTGCGATTTTGGCATTTTATGGCCTTCGAAACTGTGATAGGTAGTGAGGAGTGAAATCAAAAATTTGTGCCTAGAAATCCTGAAGGCGGTGCTTGGTTTTCGGGGTCCCGTACGCGGCTAGGCTCCTAAAAAGTCCCACACATGTGGTATCCCCGTACTCAGGAGAAGCAGAAAAATGTATTTTGGGGTGTAATTCCACATATAACCATGGCATGTGTGAGCAATATATCATTTAGTGACAACTTTTTGTATTTTTTTTTTTTTTTTTGTCATTATTCAATCACTTGGGACAAAAAAAATATATTCAATGGGCTCAACAGGCCTCTCAGCAATTTCCTTGGGGTGTCTACTTTCTAAAATGGGGTCATTTGGGGGGGGGGTTTTGTGCTATTTTGGCATTTTATGGCCTTCGAAACTGTGATAGGTAGTGAGGAGTGAAATCAAAAATTTGCGCCCTTAGAAATCCTGAAGGCGGTGCTTGGTTTCCGGGGTCCCGTACGCGGCTAGGCTCCCAAAAAGTCCCACACATGTGGTATCCCCGTACTCAGGAGAAGCAGCAAAATGTATTTTGGGGTGAAATTCCACATATAACCATGGCATGTGTGAGCAATATATCATTTAGTGACAACTTTTTGTAATTTTTTTTTTTTTTTTAGTCATTATTCAATCACTTGGGACAAAAAAAAAAAATTCAATGGGCTCAACATGCCTCTCAGCAATTTCCTTGGGGTGTCTACTTTCCAAAATGGGGTCATTTGGGGGGGTTTTGTACTGCCCTGTCATTTTAGCACCTCAAGAAATGAGATAGGCAGTCATAAATTTAAAGCTGTGTAAATTTCAGAAAATGTACCCTAGTTTGTAAACTCTATAACTTTTGCGCAAACCAATAAATATACGCTTATTGACATTTTTTTTACTAAAAACATGTGGCTGAATACATTTTGGCCTAAATGTATGACTACAATTGAGTTTATTCGATTTTTCTTATAACAAAAAGTAGAAAATATCATTTTTTTTCAAAATTTTCGGTCTTTTTCCGTTTATATCGCAAAAAATAAAAATCGCAGAGGCAATCAAATACCATTAAAAGAAAGCTCTATTTGTGGGAGGAAAAGGACGCAAATTTTGTTTGGGTAAAACATTGCATGTCCGCACAATTTACAGTTAAAGCAGCGCAGTGCAAAATTCTAAATTCACCTCTGGTCCTTTAGCTACCAAATGGTCCGGGGCTTAAGTGGTTAAAAATGAATGTTTGTGTGCAATTTTAAAGCATGTCGTGTTTGGTATCCATGTACTCGGCCTAAGATCATCTTTTTTATTTCGTTCAAACATTTGGGCAATATAGTGTTTTTTTAGTGCATTAAAAATAAAAAATAAAGTGTGTTTTTCCCCCAAAAAATGCGTTTAAAAAAATCGCTGCGCAAATACTGTGTGGAAAAAAAAATGCAACACCCACTATTTTAATCTGTAGGGCTTTTGCTTTAAAAAAATATATAATGTTTGGGGGTTCAACATAATTTTCTTGCAAAAAATTTTTTTTTTTTCATGTAAACAAAAAGTGTCAGAAAGGGCTTTGTCTTCAAGTGGTTAGAAGAGTGGATGATGTGTGACATAAGCTTCCTAATGTTGTGCATACAATGCCAGGACAGTTCAAAACACCCCCAAATGACCCCATTTTGGAAAGTAGACACCTCAAGCTATTTGCTGAGAGGCATGTTGAGCCCATTGAATTTTTTTTTTTTGTCCCAAGTGATTGAATAATGACAAAAAGAAAAAAAAAAAAAGTACAAAAAGTTGTCACTAAATTATATATTGCTCAAACATGCCATGGTTATATGTGGAATTGCACCCCAAAATACATTCTGTTGCTTCTCCTGAGTACGGGGATACCACATGTGTGAGACATTTTGGGAGCCTAGCCGCGTACAGGACCCCGAAAACCAAGCACCGCCTTCAGGATTTCTATGGGTGTAAATTTTTGATTTCACTCCTCACTGCCTATCACAGTTTCGGAGGCCATGGAATGCCCAGATGGCACAAAACCCCCCCCCAAATGACCCCATTTTGGAAAATAGACACCCCAAGCTATTTGCTGAGATGCATGTTGAGTATTTTGCAGATCTCGCTTTTTGTCACAAAGTTTTGAAAATTGAAAAAAGAAAAAAATATATATGTCTTTCTTCATTTTCAAAAACAAATGAGAGCTGTAAAATACTCACCATGCCTCTCAGCAAATAGCTTGGGGTGTCTACTTTCCAAAATGGGGTCATTTGTGGGGGTTTTGGGCTATCTTGGCATTTTATGGCCTTCAAAACTGTGATAGGTAGTGAGGAGTGAAATCAAAAATTTGCGCCCTTAAAAATCCTGAAGGCGGTGCTTGGTTTCCGGGGTCCCGTACGTGGCTAGGCTCCTAAAAAGTCCCACACATGCGGTATCCCCGTACTCAGGAGAAGCAGCAGAATGTATTTTGGGGTGCAGTTCCACATATAACCATGGCATGTGTGAGCAATAGATCATTTGGTGACAACCTTTTGTAATTTTATTTTTTTTTTGTCATTATTCAATCACTTGGGACAAAAAAAAAAAATATTCAATGGGCTCAACATGCCTCTCAGCAATTTCCTTGGGGTGTCTATTTTCCAAAATGGGGTCATTTGGGGGGGGGGGGGTTTGTACTGCCCTGCCATTTTAGCACCTCAAGAAATGAGATAGGCAGTCATAAATTTAAAGCTGTGTAAATTCCAGAAAATCTACCCTAGTTTGTAAACGCTATAACTTTTGCGCAAACCAATAAATATACGCTTATTGACATTTTTTTTACTAAAGACATGTGGCTGAATACATTTTGGCCTAAATGTATGACTAAAATTGAGTTTATTCGATTTTTCTTATAACAAAAAGTAGAAAATATCATTTTTTTTCAACATTTTCGGTCTTTTTCCGTTTATATCGCAAAAAATAAAAATCGCAGAGGCAATCAAATACCATTAAAAGAAAGCTCTATTTGTGGGAAGAAAAGGACGCAAATTTCGTTTGGGTACAACATTGCATGTCCGCACGATTTACAGTTAAATCAGCGCAGTGCAAAATTCTGAAATCACCTTTGGTCCTCTAGCTACCAAATGGTCCGGGGCTTAAGTGGTTAATGTGTACTGTCATTACAATCCCCTATTTTGCTTTTTAAGATCCTTTTGCTTACATTTTGATACACGTGCTTTTGTATTTGGGTACAATGCTGGCAAAAGCAGATCATTAGGGATGAGCCGAACACCACCCTGTTTGGTCCGCACCAGAACCTGCGAACAGACCTAAAGTTTGCGTGAACTTTAGAACCCTATTAAATACAATGGATTCGAACGTTCGAAATCAAAAGTGATAATTATAAAGGCTAATATGCAAGTTATTGTCCTAAAAAGTGTTTGGGGACAGTGGGAGCAGTGATTTTGATAATGCTTAAAGTGACACAATAAAAGTGAAATATTCCTTTAAATTTCGTACCTGGGGTGGTGGTGTGTATAGTATGCCTGTAAAGCAGCGCTTGTTTCCCTTGCTTAGAACTGTCCCTGCACAAAATGTCATTTCTGAAGGGAAAAAAAAAAGTCATTTAAAAGCACTCGCGGCTATAATGATTATAATGATGTCGGCTCCCGGCAATATAGAGAAAAGTCATTGATAAAAAAGCGCCCCCTCCTGAACCGTACCAGGCCACATGCCCTCAACATGGGGAGGATGTCCCCATGTGGATGGGGACAAGGACCTCATCCCCACAACCCTTGCCCGGTGGTTTTGGGGGTCTGTGGGCAGGGGGCTTATCGGAATCTGTCAGACACCTTTAACAAAGAAGGGGCAAATCTATTCATTTTTTACACTGAAGTTCCCCATTAGGTCCGCTTAGCCAATGACGTAGGCGGGGTCTGAGATACGAGGGCACCCCCGCCCCCTCGTACCTCAGACCCCACCTATGTCATTGGCTAGGGTTGTGGGGATGAGGCCCTTGTCCCCATCAACATGGAGACATCCTCCCCATGTTGTATAACTTGAAGATAAGGTTATACACCAAGGCTTGATTAACAGGTTTCCAACATCCCGTGTGTAGCTAGATAAAAAAAGGGTTGTCCTCCTAACTCGGGGCTGGGACTTTAACGGCAACAGAGTATTGCAAAATACAATGGTATAATATAAAGTAATTTTAATATAATTTATTTTAAGAAGCCAACTTGGTGGCAAGATGGAAACTACTGTAGAATATGGAAATTCAAATACGGTAGATTACATATAAAAACAAAGAGTACAAATTGTTCTCCACACGTGATTGAGCCCGACGCGTTTCAGGGAGGGTTCCCTTTCTTTAGGGGCGTGTCCTTATTGGAGATTGAAAGTACATCTATAAAATATATACAATAACATGGTCGGTGAACATAACAAACAGGGAATGAATGAGCATCGTTGAAGGGGAAGGTGAATAACAGGGAAAAAGGGAAAGAAATAGGTCTAACCTGATAGCCACTTATGAATTAGTCCAGATGGTAATAGAGACAATAAGTCCTGATAGGAAATAAAAATTGGCTGAACCACGAACTAAATAAATTTATTGGAAATTGATAAAGACCGAATAGTCCTGCTGCAACATAAAATTGTATCAGATCTCACCAAGGTCTGTCGTTGGTCAAAAGAGACCATAGGGAGAAAGGCAAAGCCGGTAAGTTGATTAATGGCAAGTTCTATAAGAAGTAGAAAATAAAGAATAAGGTAAAAAATATATGTATAATTAAGATAAACGCAAAAGGGATATATATCACATGTATATCAGCTAGAAAAAGGCAATAAATTGTATCACCCTATCCATAAAGTATACCTGTATATAACAATAATTCAGTTTTTCTAAGAAGCGGCAAAGCGTAAGCATATATGTCACTTTGATATTGAACTAAGGGAAAACATTGGTGAAACTTCAAGATGTATCAACCAAGTATAACCGCCTCAGAAACTTAAGGCAAGAAGCTGATCAACAGAAAATCAGCCTCATACACCAAGTCAAAAAAGGGTTAAAAATAAATAAATAAAAAAATAATAATAAAATGAAACAAACTATATTGACTCATGTGTAACAATATAATAAGTTAATAAGAAAAGGTTTGTTTAAAAATACAAAAGAAACAAAAACTGAAAATGTATTACCAAATACTTACCGTAATTTTCCTTTCCTGATAGACTCCATGGCAGACTACGTGTGGGTTAACCCCGCCTCCTCTCCACAGCTATAGGACCCCTTACCCATAAATTTGAGCTCACCTCCACAGACAGGTGTTCCGTAACTAGCCGACTCACATTTCAACTCTCATATTTTTAATTCATGGGTGGGAACTCCGTCTGCCATGGAGTCTATCAGGAAAGGAAAATTACGGTAAGTATTTGGTAATAAATTTTCCGTTTTCCTGACAGACTCCATGGCAGACTACGTGTGGGAAATAACTAGCCAAACCACACGGGAGGGTATGCTGAACAAAAATATATTTTAATCTTTCCCGTCAACTGACAGGATTTTTCAACCAAAATTAACAGAGGAAAGGGAAGCAGGCTCAATACAATAATGAGACATAATTGTATGAATAGAAGACCACGAGGCTGCCTTGCATATCACTTCAGGAGCCACGTGTCGAGCTGCTGCCCATGAGGCTGCCATGCCTCTGGTGGAATGAGCCGTCACCGCCTCTGGAGGAGCCAAGCCCTTTGCCCTGTAAGCCTGTTGAATAGATTGGACGATCCAGGCTGCAATTGTTCTGGAGGAAGCCCTCTTTCCTTTGTTGCTACCAGTGTGTAACAAGAACAGGTAGTTCGAGCTTCTAAAAGATGAAGTAGCTCGCAAGTATTCTTTCAGAGTCTCACCTACATCCAAGGGATGAACATCTGCTGATTCTGGAGAATCGAAAGTAGGAAGGACTATTTCTTGATTTTCGTGAAAAACTGATGTGACTTTTGGTTTTGACCCAAGCATGGGAATAAGGACCACTCGGTCCGGGAAGAAAGTCAAAAAAGGTTCTTGACAACCCAGGAAGCTTATTTCTGAAACCCTTTTGGCTGAAGTAATGGCCACTAGAAAGGCCAGTTTGATTGATAAGTCCTTAATAGAAAGATCTTTGTTGTTGAGTGCTGAAAGAGCATCAAGAACGAGCGGAAGATCCCATTTGGGGAATCTAGGTTTCCTCTGAGGCCTGATTCTCGATGCCCCCCGAAAGAACTGTTGAACCAGGGGATGAGTTGCCCATGACGTTCCTGAAAAAGCTGATAAGGCTGATACTTGTACCCTGAGGGAACTGATCGATAAAGGCAGATCCAAGCCTGATTGGAGAAAACTCAAGATGTCTTGAACACTAGGATTTCTAGATGACTTTCCTGCAGAAGTCGTGAAGCTGACAAATCTGGCCCAGATTCTATTGTAAGTTTTATTTGTGTTAGACTTTCTGGAGCTCATAAGGGTAGAGATTACCCCTGAAGCACACCCAAGAGACTCTAGCCTCTCCCTCTCAAGAACCAGACCATCAGTCTCAGTATCGCTGGACAGGGGTACAGGGTCGCCCCCTGAGAAAGAAGGTCCGGCCTGAGAGGAAGAGGCAGCGGGTCCCTGAAGCTCATCAGATTCAGGAGAGGAAACCAAGGTCTGCTCGGCCAGTATGGAGCTATTGTTATCACCTCGACTTTTTCCAACTGAAGCCGCTGTAGGAATTTTAGCATGATCGGAAGAGGAGGGAAGGCATATGCCCTGTTGAAGTCCCATTGACTCGTTAATGCATCTACTCCGAAGGCTTGACTGTACCGAGCTCGGGTGTAGTATCTGCCGATCTTGTAATTGCAGGGGGATGCAAACAGATCCACCTCTGGATCGAAATCCAATAATAGGATCCACTTGAAGGTTTGTGGATGCAGTGACCATTCGTTGTTGTCTAGCATGTTGCGTGACAGGAAGTCCGCTTGAATGTTCTGCTCCCCTGGAATGAAGACTGCTGTTAAGTTGAGAAGATTCCTCTGAGCCCAGGTCATTATAGGTTCGACCTCTTGGAGAAGGGTGGGGCTCCGAGTGCCCCCTTGTCTCTTCACATATGCCACAGCGGTGGGGTTGTCCATTTTGAGTAGGACCGACTTCCCTTTCAGAAGGTGGGAGAAGGCTTGAAGGGCGCACCATGCCGCGCGCAGTTCCAGAATGTTTGAACCTGGAGAGTGGAGACGGGCATCCCATTTGTCCTGAGCCAGTTCTGCCCCACAATGTGCCCCCCAGCCCGCATTGCTGGCATCGGATGTAACAGTCACCCAATGGATGGGAGCAAGGGAGTGGCAAGTTGACAAGTTCTTGGTTTGAAGCCACCAGAGGAGACTGTTGCTCATTGACCGTGTTATCCGGATCCGCTGATTGAGATCGTCTGTCTTCCATTGCTGGAGGAATCCTGATTGAAAAGGACGAAGCCTCCACATCGCCCATTTGACCATGGGGGATGTGGCCACCATCGTGCCGATTATCTTCAGGCACTGTGATGCCCTTAGGTGAGAGTAGTCTAGGGCTAAGGAGATTCTTTCCCGAATGATCGGTATTTTTTCTTCTGAGAGAGAGATGGTGTTCTCTATGGTATCGAACTGGGCTCCTAGATATATTAGGCGCTGGGTTGGTTCTAGCTGACTCTTCTCCCGGTTTAGGAGCCATCCGAATTCCAACAGTGTAGAGATCACCTGATCTTTGTGAATTAGCAGCTGCTGTTTGTCTTGGGACAGTACTAGATCGTCCAGATAATGATACAGACGCACACCCTGTACTCTGATAAGGGACACAACTGCTAACAGCACCTTGGAAAAGATTCTTGGAGAAATCACCAGCCCGAATGGAAGACAAATAAATTGTAAGTGCTCTTGTTCGACCTGGAACCGCAGATATTTGTGAAAATTTTCTGCCACCGGAACATGAAAGTACGCGTCTTTTAGATCTATTGAGATCAACCAGTCGCCTGGTTGAACTATTTTTTGGATGGTTGAGAGTGAGTCCATCTTGAACTTCTCGTGCTTTATGTACTTGTTCAGGAAAGTGAGATCTATGACTGGACGCCAAGAGCCGTTCTTCTTTTGTACTAGGAAGAGGGGGGAGTATACCCCCTGGAATTCCTCGTCCTTTGGGACGGGCACCACTGCTCCTTGATCTTTCAGGACATTCACATATGAGAGAAGAGCTTGTTGTTTTTCTTCTGACCGAGGTAGTGAGGTTTGCATTGGTCTGCATGGAGGGATCTTGGTAAAGGACCATGTGTGACCTGTTGAGACCGTCTTGATGGTCCAATAGTCTGAGATCGAGGCCACCCAGACGTGTCGGAAGAGGTGTAGGCGAGCCCCTACCCGACCCGCCTGGGCGGGCCCAATCTCAAAAAGACTTGGTTGGTTCACGCCCACCGGGCGTCTGTTTCTTGCCCGAGAAAAGAAGATTGGCCTCTATTCCAATTCCAGCTTCTCCTAAAATCCCGTCCGGGCTTATAGGAGCGTGCCTCTCTCGAGTGCTCAGTACTGCGTCTCTGTTGAGGTTTTCTCTGGTTAAACTGGCGCCTGTCCTGGGGAAGAAAACCCGACTTTCCGCCTGTAGCCTTTGAAATGGCATTATCAAGTTTGTTCCCAAACAGTGAAGTCCCTTCAAAGGGAATTTTGCACCACGCCTGCTTGGAGGCTGGATCAGCAAGCCAGGGGCGTAACCACAGTGCTCGTTTGGCCGTGACCGAGGACAACATTGATCTGGCCAGTAAACGGATGAGGTCAATTGAAGCTTCCCCCAAGAAGGCGATTGCCATTTTAAGTTCTTGCACTGCTGAATTTTGAGCCAGTTCTTCCGAGACACCTTTTAGAACAGAGTCTACGTTTTCCACCCAGGCCTCCATTGCTTTGGAGGTCACTGCAAGGGCTAAAGCTGGTTTGCATGCCGTTCCGGCCAGGCTATATATTCTTTTGAGGTCCTGGTCGATTTTCCGATCTAGACCATCTTTAAATGAAACGGTGTCATCTAGCGGGAGGGTGACATGCTTCGCTAGGCGCATTACTGCTGCATCCACGAGGGGAGCATTCTCCAGATGCTTGACATCCTCTGATTTAAAAAGGGATACAGTCTAGAGGTTTTGTTTAGCATGGAAACCTTATCTCCCTTGCTCCATTCTTCCTCAAACACTCCTTTCAGCTCAGAGGGAAGTGGGAAATTGGAGCGTTCTTTCCCCAGTTGCTTAAACAGTTTTCTTTGTTTTTCTGGGGGGGCAGTGGTATCCTCCAACTTCAAAGTTTCCTTCACTGCCTTGATCAGTGGAGACACTAAGGCGTAGTTGAATCCCACCGTAGAATCATCTCCTCCATCTCGTCTTGCGAGGAATAATGGGAGGAATCATGGGGCTGGAATTGGCCGGGATCCTCCTGGGCCTCGTCAGCCAAGGAGCCAGACAAGGTGGTGGACTGGCTCCTTGTGTGGGGGGCAACTATTTATTTCATAGATTGCTGTACCACACGTTTCACAAGAGACTCAAGGTTTTGTTTTTCAGTCTCTTTCTCACCAACCGCTCGGGCATAACATGGGTCGCATAGCGATTTGCCCTCCGGGATTCTGGTCTTGCATCCCCAACAGGCTCTGTGGTCAGAGCGATCATCGCGGTGGTGGTGGCGGTGACTAGAGGAGGAATGGGAACGTCTCCTATGTCTAGAGGGGGTATGTGAACGTCCCCTATGATGATGGGTCCTAGACGTAGTGTCGCGTCTGGACCTGGATGATGAGTGATGATGTGGCCTGGTAAGGTCCCTTTCTTGTGACTGATGAACTGAAGTTGCCGGGCTGTAAGAGATAATACAGACAGAGGGAGGTGGGGGGGTGGGCAGGATGTAACCGTTAGCAACCACCAGAAGCATAAAAGACACCAACCCCCTACCCACTCCGCACATACCTTGTGCGGGAGGGCTGGCCACACGGCGGTGAAGATGAGTCCATTACGAGGGAGACACAGGAGTACTACACTACCTAGACTAAGGATAAGCAAATCAATGCAAGAAAGCATAAGAAAAAGAAAAAGATTTTATTTATTTTTTTAAACTGTCCCTTTAAGAGACACTTAACAAAAAAGGCATCACATTGCAAGAGAAGTGCTTACCCCGTCCTAGCAGTCTTGAGGCTCCGGGAGGCTGCCGCTCTATGCCCACAGGTTATCCCACCTGTATAGGGCTCTTCAGCGGTTTAAATAAACCACCGGAATGACGTCATGCGCCGATGAGACCAGACCCACTGCGCCTGCGCGGCCCCTGACCCCTCCGCCGCAATGCGCATGCGCGAAAACCAAGCCTCGGTTTCACCGCGGCTTGGCGCAATGCGCAGCGGACCGGGAACCAGGAAGAGATATGGCGTCCTGGAACGCAGAAGCGTTCCACATGCCGCAACACACACGAAATAACACAAGGGAAAACAAACCAACATACACAAACTTGTCTGCCATGAAAGAAGAGGTGAATAAAATCTTCAGACCTTGCCAGCCGAGGATTCCTGCGACATCCGATCCGGTACTCTGGGGCCACATCCCTTCCACCATAGGGGTATTTTCCGGCCCTGAAACCACTCGCCCGCTCATAGCTGGGCCCTGGGTGCACCGCAGTAACAGTACCGATCGATCCAAGCAATCCACATCCTGGACATCGCACCGAATTGCATGTCCATGTGAGGAGGATAAAAAAGGAACACCTGTCTGTGGAGGTGAACTCAAATTTATGGGTAAGGGGTCCTATAGCTGTGGAGAGGAGGCGGGGTTAACCCACACGTAGTCTGCCATGGAGTCTGTCAGGAAATACCTGTTATAAGCAGCAGACTAATATACGGTCCTATCCTTCCAAATGGCAGCGTGCAAATGACCAACAAAGTCAGTTCATTTAAATAGCCAGGGTTCTTAAACAGAGCATATGCGCTGTGGATACACCTGATGAACCAGCTGAAATAAATCTAGCATCAAGATGTGTAAATGAAGAAATGGTCCTTTAAGAGTGAAACTGATATGTTCACCACCAGGGGGCATGTCCAGTCCAGCCCATGGTTAAACGGTAAAAGGAAAAGGGACACATTGTTTGATGGCAAGGAATTGCCAAAAAATGAGAAAAACAACAGATGCAATGCTGAAAACACAGCAACTGAGTAATTGTATGATTGCATGGATATATAAAAAAAAAAAAAAAGGGGAACTAGGTTGCAGTGGTGACTCTGGGTGACTCTGGAATAACTATCCATAAAAAAGAAAAAAAGAAAATAAAATGAAAGGCAAGAAAAATAAAATAAATGAGTAAAATGAAAATAATAAAAACGTAAATAAAAAAATAAAAACAAACAATTGACAACTGGAGTCATTTGAAATTCACCTCCCACTTCCCGGGATGATGCGATGACACAGAATAGACATGGAAAAGCACAGTGTAACTAAAAACTGAGGTAGGGGAGAGAGCAAAGTACATGTATGGATTGGATAAATAGTCAAACATGTAATTGATATCTAGATGAAATATAGACAGCCAATCACTGTCAATGTTGATACATAATCAAGTAGACATAGCTGGGAGATCCAGCAATCAAGAATCACAGTATTGACATCAAAACACCAATCATAGAATAAAACAAACATTTTTTGGAATTACATAAAAATGACAAAACATGGAAAATCTGGTGCTACATGTCCTTTTCACATATGCCAGAACTAAAGCCTACCTAAGGCTCAAAAGAAACTGTCCAACTAACGAGGCATTTAAAACTGAGGCTGATGCGTTGAGAAAACGCCTACTCATACGTGGATATTCACAAACATGCCTCAAAAAAGCATTTAGACGAGCATGTGATAGGCCAAGATTGGAACTGCTATTCCCCCAAATAACTCAAACAATTAAATCCCCAAAACGCAACATACTAGAGTCATTACCAAATTCTGCAACCAACACGTTCAAATCAAAGAGATTCTAGAGAGACATTAGGGGATCCTGCAATCTGATCCCTTGATCTCTCCCCATATCTCCTTACGACCCACTGTTACATTCAAAAAGGCTATCTCCCTCAAGGACAAACTAGTCCAAACAGAATTCGTGGGTACGTTTAGAGACGACCCTTGTAAACGACAAGGTACTTATACCTGTGGAGGTTGCAGCATTTGCCGATATATGAATACACAGCCACATTTTATGTTGCCCAATGGGAAAGAATTAAAGTCTCAACATTTTGCCAACTGCAAAACTTCTGGAGTTATTTACCTTTTTCAATGCCAGTGTCCCAGTTTCTACATAGGGAAAACGAAACTAGAATTTCGTAAAAGAGCACTTAGGCATATCAATAGTATTGTTAAAATCAACCCAGATCTTCCACTTGGAAGGCATATAAGAGATATGCATGACAGCATTGTTCCCAAGTTTTGCTTTGTTATTCTTGATCGGATACATCCAAATTCCAGAAGGGGGGACTGGAACAAAATCCTCCTCCAGAAATAGGCTCGCTGGATAATGGACCGTCGGGCCACATACCCACCGGGACTCAACACCGTCTTCAGCTACAGGCCCTTTTTGGAAGGCTTTAGTTCTGGCATATGTAAAAAGGACATGTAGCACCAGATTTTCCATGTTTTGTCATTTTTATGCAATTCCAAAAAAAAAATTGTTTTATTCTATGATTGGTGTTTTGATGTCAATACTGTGATTCTTGATTGCTGGATCTTCCAGCTATGTCTACTTGATTATGTATCAACATTGACAGTGATTGGCTGTCTATATTTCATCTAGATATCAATTACATGTTTGACTATTTATCCAATCCATACATGTACTTTGCTCTCTCCCCTACCTCAGTTTTTAGTTACACTGTGCTTTTCCATGTCTATTCTGTGTCATCGCATCATCCCGGGAAGTGGGAGGTGAATTTCAAATGACTCCAGTTGTCAATTGTTTATTTTTATTTTTTTATTTATTTTTTTATTTACGTTTTATTATTTTCATTTTATTCATTTATTTTATTTTTCTTGCCTTTCATTTTATTTTCTTTTTTTCTTTTTTATGGATAGTTATTCCAGAGTCACCATTGCAACCTAGTCCCCTTTTTTTTTTTTTTTTCTATCCATGCAATCATACAATTGTCATGGATATGCAGTAGTGTTTGTCTGTCAGCTTACCTTCCTTCCCATGTGTTCATCTTAGAGGCCTGAGCCCTTTCACCTGGCTTCCTTTATAATCTCCTCCCAGCCAGACTCCACCCCAGGCCCTATCACAGAACACTATATTAACCTGTGCACTGCAAGCCTGCTTTGCTGATCAACGTGTTTGTTAGGCATTGTGTGTTTGGGTTCCTGCCTGCCGTGTGCTACGTCTGTCTCTCTGTTACATATTTGGCTTGTCCCCGACTATCCCTGTCTGCTCGTGACCCTTGACCTTCGGCTCGTTCTTTCGTTATCCTTGTCTGCTTGTGGCCCCTGACCTTCAGCTTGTTATTCGGTTCTCTCATATCTTGTGCTGCTGCTTCCCCTCTTTTCCCCTTATCCTACGGGGCGTGAGCTAGGAAACTCCAGGGGCCGCGACCTGGTCCCAGCCTGCAGCATAACATCCTCACCACTAGAGGCCCTGGAGAAGACCTGCTGGGTCTTAGACTCCGCGCCCTGGGGAATCTTGGCTCTAGCTTCCGTTAGGATCCCGGTTGTGCTCCTCTGGTCCCGCTTTCCACAACCACCCAGTTTCCTATCCGCAGCAGTCAGCCATAGGGTTCACTACCTTGCGGTGCACTCCTGTCCCCCTACGGTGTGCATCTGTCACCTGGCCACAGGTGACCTTGGCAACAATTACTTAGTTGCTGTGTTTTCAGCATTGCATCTGTTGTTTCTCATTTTTTGGCAATTCCTTGCCATTAATGTGTCCCTTTTCCTTTTTCTGTTTAACCATGAGCTTGACTGGACATGCCCCCTGGTGGTGAACATATCAGTTTCACTCTTAGGACCATTTCTTCATTTACACATCTTGATGCTAGATTTATTTCATCTGGTTCATCAGGTGTATCCACAGCACACATGCTCTGTTTAACAACCCTGGCTATTTAAATGAACTGACTTTGTTGGTCATTTGCACGCTGCCATTTGGAAGGATAGGACCGTATATGAGTCTGCTGCTTATAACAGGTATTTTGTTCCTTTGTATTTTTTAAACAAACCTTTTCTTATTAACTTATTATATTGTTACACATGAGTCAATATAGTTTGTTTCATTTTGTTATTTTTATTTTTTTTATTTTTTTATTTTTAACCCTTTTTTGACTTGGTGTATGAGGCTGATTTTCTGTTGATCAGCTTCTTGCCTTAAGTTTCTGAGGCGGCTATACTTGGTTGATACATCTTGAAGTTTCACCAATGTTTTCCCTTAGTTCACTATCAAAGTGACATATATGCTTACGCTTTGCCGCTTTTTAGAAAAACTGAATTATTATTATTATATACAGGTATACTTTATGGATAGGGTGATACAATTTATTGCCTTTTTCTAGCTAACATACATATACATGTGATATATCCCTTTTGTGTTTACATATATATATATATATATATATATATATATATATATATTATATAAATATTTTTTACCCTATTCTTTATTTTCTACTTCTTATAGAACTTGCCAGTAATCAACTTACCGGCTTTGCCTTTCTCCCTATGGTCTCTATTGACCAATGACAGACCTTGGTGAGATCTGATACAATTTTCTGTTGCAGCAGGACTATTCGGTCGTTATCAATTTCCAATAAATTTATTTAGTTCATGGTTCAGCCAGTTTTTATTTCCTATCAGGACTTATTGTCTCTATTACCATCTGGACTAATTCATAAGTGGCTATCAGGTTAGACCTATTTCTTTCCCTTTTTTTTTTTTTTCCCCTGTTATTCACCTTCCCCTTCAACGATGCTCATTCCTTTCCCTGTTTGTTATGTTCACCGACCATGTTTTTGTATATATTTTATAGATGTACTTTCAATCTCCAATAAGGACACACCCCTGAAGAAAGGGAACCCTCCCTGAAACGCGTCGGGCTCAATCACGTGTGGAGAACAATTTGTACTCTTTGTTTTTATATGTAATCTACTGTATTTGAATTTCCATATTCTACAGTTATTTCCATCTTGCCACCAAGTTGGCTTCTTAAACCAATTATATTAAATTACACCATTGTGTTTTGCAATACTCTGTTGCCGTTAAAGTCCCAGCCCCTATTTAGGGGGACAACCCTTTTTTGTTCCTCCCCATGTTGAGAGCATGTGGCCTGATATGGTTCAGGAGGGGGGGCGCTCCCTCTTTTCCTGCGGCCTGCCAGGTTGCATGCTCGGATAAAGGGTCTGGTATGGATTTTTGGGGAAACTCCACGCCATTTTTATTTTATTTGGGGTGGAGTTCCCCTTAAAATCCATACCAGACCTGAAGGGTCTAGAATGGATATTTGGGGGGGAATCCCACGTGTTTTTTTTTGATGCAGGGTTCCCCTTAATATTCATACCAGACCTGAAGAGCCTGGTAATTGAATTTGGGGGGGATCCCCACTCATTTTCCTTCAGAAATTACACTTTGTGCAGGGACAGTTCTAAGCAAGGGAAACAAGCGCTGCTTTACAGGCATACTATACACCCCCCCCCCCCCCCGGTACGAAATGTAAAGGAATATTTCACTTTTAGTGTTTCAATTTAAGCATTATTAAAATCATTGCTCCCGAAAAAACTGGCTTTTTAAAACTTTTTTTGCATTGATACATGTCCCCTGGGGCAGGACCCGGGTCTCCAAACCCTTTTTATGACAATAACTTGCATATAAGCCTTTAAAATTAGCACTTTAGATTTCTCCCATAGACTTTTACAGGGTGTTCCGTGGCTTTTTAAATTTGCCACGAACACCTCAAATTGTTTGCTGTGCGAACAGGCAATGTTCGAGTCGAAGCTCACCCCTACAGATCATCAGTGGAACCTCTGTGGCTCGTAAGATTGAGTCTTTTTTGGGAGGTGCTGCCTCTGAAGACCCTCTAGGTTCTTAAATTCAAAACAAACAAAAAACTACCTGATGTATATTTTTGTTCTACGATTGGTCTTTATGTGTGAAATTTTATTAGAGAAACCACAGAAGGGTTGCGCAGCAAGTATGTCTTTAGCTGCCGTTGGTCAATCCTTCTGTCTAGGTTGTTATCCCCCTATCATGAAGACAGTTGTATATCTGTTCCATTATTTTGTATTTTTGCACTAATTCCACATTGCCCTATAAGGTTTTACACCTGGGGAATCCTTATGACTTTCTTTAAATTTCTACATTATGAGTTTTAGACAGTTATAAATAATAGTGACATTTTAGGTCATAGTGCAGGGGGGTCCAAACTTTTTTGAAAGAGGGCCAGATTTGATAAAGTGAACGTGCGTGAGGGCCGACCATTTTGCCTGACATTCTTTGAACCATTAAAATTCGGTGTAAGTGTGTTCGTCCGAGCATTAATACACTTCCCAACAAGAATTCTCCTACCTTTGTGGATGCGTGTGGTGAATATATATATATATATATATATATATATATATATATATCCTCTTTGGTCCCCCAACAAATCCCAAAGCTCCGCTCAGGGTAAGGATGAGCTCAGGTTGTAAAAAATATATATTTTCTCTATCCCCTGAGAAATCTGGCCTTTATCTCTTCTGTGCCCCCTAAGCTCCACTCAGGGCAAGGATGAGCTATTTTTTTATATTCTCTCTGGCCCCCACTTGTAATTTTCCCTTATTTGCCCTTATCTCTTCTGTGGCCCCCAAGTTCGGATCAGGGCAAGGATGAGCTCCTTTTTTAAAATTCTTATATATATTGAAATATTCGCTTTATATCCGTTACAGTAGTAAACTTATCTTATCCCCTGAGAAATCCTCGATGACCTCTGGCGAGCCTGCTAGGACGCTGACAGCATGCAGCGCCGTAGCCAATCACAGGCACTGAGACACAGAGCTCTGCAGCTGTGGACCGGGAAATGACTCAGTGTCTGTTATTGGCGATGCACGCTTCCCAATGGGCTTTGGAACATGCCCCAGCAACACCCAACAACACGCCCAGCTTATCAGTGAGAGGCGCTCAGGAATTAGAGTTTTTTTTTTTTTTTTTTTAAACCAAGCTCATCCTTACCCTGTGCGGAGCTTGGGGGGCCACAAAAGTGACAAAAAAAAATTGCAAGTGGGGGCCGTATAAAACCGGCCCGCGGGCCGGATTTTGGACATGCCTGTCATAGTGGGTTTGGTGCGTAGGTATAGTGCCCCCTGCTGTTTCTCTATTTTTAAATAGCTGGATTTACAGAATGTGCTCACCACTGCGAACTATCACCATTTGGGCTCACAGATGGCAATTTGACTAAAGACCAGAATTTACTATAAAAAATAATTAAGTAATCAAACAATTAGGTCAATTTTAAATGAATCATTTATGTGCGTTTTACAAGTAAAGCCAGTGTAATTTTGTTTTAATGTATTTCTTCTAATCAATCAATTGCAGAACAATGCATAATTCCTACAAACGTTTGTATTTGTGAATAAGGTGTTTGCAGTTGGGGCAATAGTGGTCCACATCTTTGCAGCTGTTTACACAGCAAGGTATAAGGCAGCAACCTAGCAAACATCTGCAAAAAGAAAAATACAAAAGAAGGGAATTAGTTTTATGCAAACTTTATATATAAAGTACTCATGCTAGCTTAACAGCTCCAGTCTTTCAAACTGCTCCAAAACTTTCCATTCAAATAGCTAACAGGCACACCAAACACAAATTAAACAGGATACGGAATTCAATAAAATTGTCAAGAGCTAAATTTGGTCAGTTAAAGTGCATATTAGGTAAACGCTAACAATAATCTTTTCTTATGTTTCTTTTGCCCTGTTAAATATATAATTGAAAGCATTGTTATAGCTGCTTAAAAAGTAGCCCAAAAAAATAATTGTTCTTTTCAGACATTCATAGCTGACCTGCGTGTTGCACACACTTCCTGTGTTATCTCAAGAGTAATTGGTGTTTCCAATTATTATGGAGTAGAAGACAACTTGTTTTTATGTTGTGGCGAACAGGATAAGGGGGGTGGGTTGAGTAGTTTAACAAAAGTCAACTAGTTAGAGCTGACACCACTCGGTGCACCAAAATGATGTGTGCTCCTAGCCCGCTACAAGAATTACACCCCTTTCACACTGGAGCGCCTGTGCTGTTAGTGCTAAAGCGCCACACGTTTTTGCAGAGCTTTTAGGCCGCAAACAGGGCAGGTTTTACCTTAAAAACAAGGTAAAATGTCCCATTTTGTGGTGCTTTCAAAGCACTTTTCAGGCGATCTGGAAGCGCTGCCCATTCATTGCAATGGGCAGGAGCGTTTTGGGAGCGCTATTTACAGCACTCCCAAGCTGCACCAAAGATGCTGCTTGTAGGACTTTTTGAAACGTCCCGCAAGCGCACCTCCCCATTGTGAAAAGACACACTGCAATGTTCAGTTCATGCTGATTAACTAGAATTTTTCTGTACTTGCAGAGTCTTTAACCCTTTCGCTGCCAGAGCCAATTTTTTTTTTGCACAAATGTTTAAAATTAATTTTAGGCCTGGAGATTAAATAAAACCCCCAAACATATTTTCTGAAAGCAGAGACCCTGGAGAATAAAATTGTGGTAGTTTCAATTTTTATGTCACATTGATATTTGCACAATGGTTTATCGAGCACACATTTTCAGTAAAAAATACAATAAATTTTAGGGCACACAAATGGAATTTATTGGTATAATATAAAAGATAAAGTTGCGCTAAGTAAATATATACCCAACATGTCAAGCTATAAAATTACACATGCCCTCAAGGTGACAACAAACTTCAGTATCCTATGTTCCATAAGTGATGCTTTAAAAGCCTCATCACTTTAGAGTTAACTATGTTCGTATATTGAACCTAGAATTATTTCTCCCACTTCGGTGTGCCCGGCGATGTAACCTTTGTAGTGCAAGAGAGGTTTTCTAATATAGGTGCTCCCAACAGGTGGGTTTACATTCCCAGGTGCACATGGGTGTGGGATGGACCCAACAGTTTTTGGAGGGTGTAATCAGGGTTGGGTTATATAATTAATCCAAAACTTTTAACATCCCACGGAGCACCATTATAACAAAAAAAGATTAAGATTAAGATGATATTAATCTGAGAAGAGAAGGCTGCCCACCAAAACCCACTAATCAGGCAAGAAGGGCATTAATCAGAGATGCAACAAAAACACCAAAGATGACACTGAAGGAGCTGCAAACATCCACAGTGGAGATGGGAGTATCTGTCCATCCAACCACTTTAAGCACACTCCACAGAGCTGAGCTATATGGAAGAGTGAGTGTTTAAAGAAAAAAAGAATGAATGCAAGTTTGGAGTTTGCCAATCAGCATGTGGGAGACTGCCCAAACACACGGAAGTAGGTTCTCTGGTTAGATGGACTAAAGTTGAACTATTCTAATTATAGAATACAGGACACAGGACTTGTATTAAAAAAACATGGGTTACGTGCCGCTATCTTTAAGTGATTGGACACTGGCAAAAGCTTTGCTGGAAACTCCCCCAGTGCATCCTCATATAACCCCAGCCACTCTGTGGAACTCCAGTTTTTTGCTGGTGTAGCCAGGTACTGAAATATGATAGTCTGGAGCCCAAGACATTGCTGTATATTTATTTCCCTCATCTGAGTTGTTAATGTTGAGTGTCGAGCTGCTAAATTCTCCTCCAGCTAGCAGAGGGAGAGTCAAGTCAATGTGAACCATAAACTTCTATACATAAATCTGGAATCTTGGAAGGTGTAGTTTTATGTGCTAGCCAAGCAATGGAACAGCTGACTTTCTGAACTACAGGTCACATCAGACTGTGGGGCGCAGGATGAGCCGGGGGGGGCTGATATTCTTTTGCCCAGAAAAAGCCTGCTCTCTTGGTGCAGATTACGACCTGTCTGCGAAAGTAGGAGACAAAGCCAGGGGTGAGGAGTGACATCGGCAAGTGACCAGTGGCAGTCATCAGCCTCCCTAACCTGACTGGGATTGCCGCAGTGAAACCAGATAGATTGCCCACTCCTCATTCTGCTGTGTGGATTTAAGCCACATCAGAACTTCCATCGCCAAACACCTATCACCATCTCAGTGAGCTGATGAGAGGGCCTCTGGCCCACTTTGTACTGTCAGCAGTAGTCAAGTTACTGAGAGAAGGACCTTTGCAGTACTCTTTCAGCACCCCCCATTCTGCATCCCTTTACTTTCATTGTCTTAGCCGCGCCATTACTTCCTATGAGGAAGAAAGAAACATACCACTGCACCAGGTGAGTAATAATCCTCCAGGCTGGAATGACTGGGTGCTAGCCCCGGTTCGCATTTCTGTGAGCGTGTAAACAAAGAAAAAAGAGATGGCTGCACACCTTCGTCCGTCCAACAAATGTATTGAATATACAGGAACTGTCATCAGGTTTTGAAGAAGCACAATGTCGGTGTGAAACGCGTCACCTCCTTGGTCTGTGTCGTGGTCCTGATGGCAGTTCCTATATAATCAATACATTCGTTGGACGGACGAAGGTGTGCAGCCATCTCTTTCTTCTTTTATTA
The DNA here is from genome assembly GCA_029206835.1 of Rana muscosa. Lineage (NCBI taxonomy): Eukaryota > Metazoa > Chordata > Amphibia > Anura > Ranidae > Rana > Rana muscosa. The sequence continues at coordinate 232,429,870 of CM055127.1, read as the reverse complement.
CTTCCTATGAACTGTGGCTGTAGTGCATCATTGCCACCTCTGGTCTGTTTTGCTTTCCCTTTCATAGACTACATTGCACTCTCGACACTTAACTGCATGCACGGTGACAACCCTAAGTGCACCAATGCTCATCTAAAAGGGCCCTGACTTTTCTCTTGTTAAAAAAAAAAAAAAAAAAGGGCCCTGACTTTAGCTGGCAAAAGTCCAACCTTAGAGGCTGCTCTCAGTTTTTAAATTCTCCCTAATTTTTCTAGACCATTTATTGTTTAATTCTGACTGTGTTTGCCCGGTCGGTCTAGGCCTAGCATAGCAATTATTAGTGCATACCGGCAGTATAGCCCTGTTATTGTTAATTTAAAGTCAACTGCAGTCTGTTATTGCATCCTGGGATGGCCTTGCTACTGTTTATGCTGACCTGGATGTCCTTTAAAGTGGTTGTAAACCTACTCTTGAAACTTGCACCTACAGGTAAGCCTAGATTAAGGCTTACCTGTAGGTGTTTGCAACCTACAAGGTTTAGCAGATATTTGCAAAAAAGTGTACACCGATGTGTACGGCGCATGCGCGTCGTACACATCGGCGCAGGCACACTGTAAATGCCGGTTTTATCAATGATAACGCTGGCTTTTACAGCCAATCACAGCATGCGCTGAGTGACGTCATCGCCGCTCCGGCCAATCACAGCGCCGGAGCGGCGATACCCGGAAGTAACCTCCGGGAGAGATGGCTGCGGCTCAAGGGGGAGATGAGGACGGATTTGGGGGCTTTGATCTAAGGTAAGTAATGCATAATGCGCTAGTATGCTAGCTCATTATGCCTTTGTCTTTCAGGTTTTTTTTTTTTTTTAAATTAGGTTTACATCCACTTTAATGCCTAGCTCTCACTGTTAGCTATTTTGTGTGCTGGACTTGGTTATCACTGTTATTAATGTGTACTAGCATGGTTATCAACTTCTTGAGAAAAAATACATTAAGTCTACTCTTAACAACTATGTGGCACCTTATTTTCAAGATAACCCTAGTATTGGATAACAGGAAGGACAGAGGACCTATCTGAACCAGCAGCAACTTTTGGGCTGGCCTTACACTGGTGTACCTAGGTGATGGACCTAAACTATTCTTTTTATTTTTAATCACAGTTTGAATGACACTTCTTTCAAAATACCATTTACTTTTTAAAACTTGGCAGGTTTTTCCCAACACATCACTGCTGCTTGGGTGGTGACCTAGTTGCAATAAGCCTACTGGCTTTCACACTTCCACCTGCCATTTCCACCAAGAAGGCATGGCTGCCTGCCTTTTCAGAAACGCAGCCACAGGACATCAGTCAGCCCCTGGTTTATACAAGCTACTTTTCTGGACATGTAAATACCTTCTCATTCTGCATAAATTTTATGGCTACCCCATAGGAGATCCCCTCACCTAGCAATGGTGGAGACAAGGTGCAGAGGCGCTGAGAAAATAGAGCCCAATAGCACTCATGCAATATTAGACATCACAGGCAAAATGCTCAGGGTGATAGCTGTTCCCTTGCACTGAAACAAGTTCCAATATTAACAACTTCCTTCCTTTAATTCCAGCTCCCTCTTAGGCACACAACAAATGGCCTATCTGACTAAGGCAGATTTCACTGCCACTACACTATTGTGCAAAATTTTGGGTAGTTGTAAAAAAAAAAGCCGTAAATTTGGAATGCTTTCAGAAATAGAAGAATAGTTTGTTTATCAATTAACAAAATGGAAAGTAAATGGACAAAAGAGAAATCAAAATCAAGATCAATATTTGCAGTGACCACGCTTTGCTTTCAAAACAGCATCACTTCTTCTAGGTACACTTGCCGATCACATGCCATCCTGATGGTAAGACATGATGGATAAGTATCTGCCTGTACTTCTCAGCATTGAGGACACCATTGAGCCTGACCTTGTGTCTTGTTGCTGTGCTCAGTTTTGCCATAGTGTAAAACCTATGACACAAAACTTTCTTCCACAACCTCAACTTAGTAGCAGAGTTTAGCTGTTCCTCACCCAGTTTTAAGCCTCCTACACATCTGTTTCCATTTCAGTTAAGGACTGTGTTTCAACCTACATATGGAATTGATGAGATCATTAGCCCCTGCTTGGTAATCATACACCTGGCTCTAATCCTACAAGATTGACGTTGTGTAAGTATACAATTGCAAGAATTGAAGCTGGTTTGAAGCCTAATGCCTTGTACACACGGTCAGATTTTCCGTCTGAATAAACTGACGGGTTTTTCCGACAGAATTCCGTTCAAGCTGTCTTGCATACACACTGTCACATCAATTTCCAACCGCCAAGAACGCGGTGACGTACAACACTACGACGAGCCGAGAAAAATTAAGTTCAATGCTTCCGAGCATGCGTCGACTTGATTCTGAACATGCGTGGTTTTTAATCCGTCGGAATTGCATCCAGACGAACGGAAATTCCGTCGGGAAAAAAAATGTTCTCTTTCTAAGTCCGTCGGAATTTCTGAAGGAAAACGTCCAATGGGGCATACACACGTTCGGAATATCCGATGAAAAAATTCCGCCGGACTTTTTCCATCGGAAATCCCGAACGTGTGTACGTGGCATAAGTGTAGTAACACTAAATATTGATTTAATTTAGATTTTTCTTCTGTTCGATTACTTTGCATTTTGTACATTGATAAAAATAAACAATGAAACTTTATATTTTTGAAAGCAATCTTACTTTACAGCATTTCATCACACCTGCCTAAAACCTTTGCACAGTACCGTATGTCAGATTTCTTTGGAAAACTCTTTGCCCTTCTAGAACCTTTGGTCTCAAAAGCATTCTTTTCCCTCTACACCAGAGGCGTTGCTAGGGGGGTGCGGTCCGCACCCGGGTGACACCCACTAGAGGGGTGACACCATCCTGACTCTCCCGAGGGTGAGGAAAGCCCTGGTATTTTTTTATTTTATTTTTTTACAGCTGACCCTGGTCACTCCGCTGGAACACCACCTCCAGCGCCGTGGCCGCGCATGGTGTGCGTGCTTCTTCTTCCTCCTCCCTACTGAGCCAGTGAGCCTGTCACATCTCACACTACACACATGATGATGTCACTATCTATCTCCCCCCGTGCGGCGCGGCTGCATGCTGTGCCGCTGTCCTCGTTTCCTCTCCAGATTCCCAGCCGGAACAGGTGTGAGTACAGAACAGGCGGGAGGGAAGTGAACTAGTGAAGAATGACACTCAGCTTGCGAGGGGGTGTCCTGGTGTCCATCGCCGGCTCGAGCCCAAGGTGAGGTGTGTGATAGGTGGGGGGGTTGCCATGGTACCGGCAGGCCACCTGAGAGCTGGTGTGGGAGGACTCTCAGACAGTGTCTGGCGCCATGTGCTGTGCTAGTCTGATACCGACTCCCCCCACCAGACCAGCTCACTCAGCTACTGTGCCTATTATATCTAATAAACCACCCCAGCCTGCCCTGTGCCACCCCAGCCTGCCCCGTACCACCCCAACCTGCCCCCATATCACCCCATCTTGCCCTATGCCACCCCAACCTGTCCTATACCACCCTAATTTTCCTGTACCACCCCAACTTGCCCTATGCCACCCCAACTTGCCCTATGCCACCCCAACCTGCCCCATACCGCCTTAACCTGCCCTGTACCACCCTAACCTGTCATATACCACCCCAACCTGCCACTATACTACCCTAACCTGCCACTATACCGCCCTATACCATCATTTACAGGGGCTGGTTTGGGGTGCGCCCCGTGACTGTGTGCTGCCTGCATGGTGCTGGGCAGCCTAGACGGGGGGTTGACACCATGTTTTACTGCACCAGGTGACACCAACCCTAGTGACGCCACTGCTCTACACTACCTGAATCTATTCAGGAGTATGACCCTGAACCTAACCTCTTTGAGGATTATATTGAGGAAGAGGAGGTGGACACAGAAAAGGAATCCTGCTGAGGAGTTTTCACCTCCTGCATGTTATGCACATTGGACACATGTTAGACACAAGCTAAAGCCCAGTACACAGGGGCTGAATACCCGTCGACATTCGGCCCGTGTTTATGGCAGGCGGTCCGAATGTTTGGCTGGCTTCTGTCAGACCAATATGCTGGAAAACCAGCAGCTGACCACCTGATCAGCGCTCTCAGCCAATGGGCAAGTTTGCTGATTGGAGTGTTCTGGCAGGGGGGGAGGGGGCTCGATCAGAACACAACAGGTCAGCGGGGGGAGATTGGATCGTTAGTACAGCGTCTCTGACCGGAGCTGACAATTTTCTTTTCAACCCGCTGGCCTGAATGGAAAAAAAAAAAAACTCAGTGTCTACCAGGCTTAAGGCTTCACCTCATATGCTTTTTACTTTGTGCTCACTTATTAATGCATAATAATTTCTTCCTAGAAGCACTTGAATCTCCTCAGCTTAAACAAGCTCCTATGGGCAGTAAAGAGCTGGCGAAGCCTAGAAAGACTTTTTGTGTGTGTGTGTGTGTGTGTGTGTGTGTGTGAGATTATATATATATATATATATATATATATATATAGCGGGTATGTACTTTCCTGGGTGTAATTTGAACTTGGCCGAGACATCAGTGATGTGTAATTCCCTGCAGCCCAGCAGGTGGCGCTGTCGCCCTGGGCTGTGGTTGAATCATTGCTGTGTGCCGTGCCTCCTTTTTGTCCTTCCTCGGCAGCGGTATGGTGGGGCGGGGAACCCGCCGTGCTTGCTGGGAGAGGGTGTGGAGGGGCCGGCCATCTTTGTCACGGGGTTCGAGTCCCAGGCACCTTCAGCCTGTGGGCGGTGGTTTGTGTCGGTCCTCCAGGCGGCCTAGGCCTAGAGGACAGCCGGAGGTCATGTTCCATCCCAAGCACCTTTAGCCTGGGTTGAGGTACTCGGATGGAGGTCTGGAGCGCAGTGCCCAACACTGAGTTCCGCGAGGGAAGGAGATCCTAGGGTACCCAGGGATTGGGTACCCGAATCCGGAAGGCGTAATGGACCGGGGGGAGCTCCTCACTCGAAGACCTGGTGCAGCATATTGCCAGTGACGGGTGAGCCTCTCATCGGAGACCGCCTGGAAGGAAATTCCCCCCTCGCTCGGAGACCGCAACTCACTTTCAGGGAGGAAAGTGGAGAGTTCATTGTGTCTGGGCCTACTCGCATCCACACCTCCTTTTCTGTTCTGTTTCTACCAAGGGAGTTCAACTGATTGTGTTCATTCGAGAAGAATAAAGGAGTGTTGGACTTTAATGGTGTGGGGCTCATTTCCTGACAGACATTGTTTAAGGTAACTCTCGGTGGAGGCTCCAGGTGCACAGCACTGACCCGAAGGTAAAAGAACTTTGCTTATACCACACTGACACCTGTGGTGAAGGCCAGGCGTGGTGTCCCCGCTCCCTTCCCCTCTAAGGTACCCCTAGACAAGAGAAAGACGAGCTGAAGAAAAAGAGGGGAGTGAGGAGGGCGCTACATTATTTATATATATATATATATATATATATATATATATATATATATATACACACACATACACACATTATCTCACAAAAGTGAGTACACTCCTCACATTTTTGTAAATATTTTATTATATCTTTTTATGTGACCTCACTGAAGAAATTATACTTTGCTACAATGTAAAATAGTGAGTGTACATCTTTTTAAAAAGGGTAAATTTGCTGTTCCCTCAAAATAACTCAACACGCAGCCATTAATATCTAAACCACTGGCAACAAAAGTGAGTAACATCCCTAAGTGAAAATGTTCAAATTGTGAGCCCAATTAGCCATTTTCCCTCCCCGGTGTCATGTGACTCGTTAGTGTTATAAGGTCTCAGGTGTAACTGGGGAGAAGGTGTGTTAAATTTGGTGTTATCGCTCACTCTCTCTCATACTGGTCGCTGGAAGTTCAACATGGCACCTCATGGCAACAAACTCTGAGGATCTGAAAAAAAGAATTGTTGCTCTACATAAAGATGGCCTATGCTATAAGAATTTTGTGAAAATAGTGCAGCGCTGCGAATCTATAAATCTTATATAAACAAATAATTATACATTCAATAAAACAATTTATGAAAAAAAAAAACAGTTTATATGTAGGTTTCCAAAGCTGTCACCGCTGTGTAAAATCCTATTTAAATGAATTCAATATTCAGTGCACACCACCACCTGCTAAAATGCCTGCTCACCTCAAGGATGAGTATAAAACTCATAGACAGATCACTCCTCGTGTCCACCATGATCAATCCACTTTACCAATGGTCGTATTTCCTACAGTCCCCAGACTGCACCTCTGTGTGGGTAATTAACTTTTATCTCCAAACAACACCTTCCTCCACTCGCTTTTCAATAATCAATTCCACTTATATTTCCAGGGGTTAAGGACATGAAACAAAAAACACAAGTACCATAGTGATCTCTGCTTTTAAATTTATTTAAAAAGCCCCCCTAAAAAGTTACACTTACAAGAAATAACAATAAAAACAGCATTTATCAAATCACCAGCTCATTCACCACAGATCTAAACTCACGGCGCTTCGCCTGACATCACAGATTCAACTCCTCCCCTCTAAACACGTGTTGGCCTCTCATTGGCCTTCATCAGTAGATGGGTGGGTCAAATTGGGTGAAACCTTATATACCTTACTGTTGCCTAGGCAACCCTTCAGGCATCACCACAGCCGTCCACAGTCTGTGAGAACACTCCCTTTTCCTGTGACTACAGAGCTCACATTCATTAAGCTGGAGAGTGTGTCACCCAGATCTGCATACCTGCAGGGTGCTCTCACTCGATCACACCACTGACCTCCGTGGTGGTTATGTCCCGTTACAATCTAATCTCCACATGAGTGCACGATGTATCGCCATATACGTACAATAAAAAACCAAGTCTAAAATAAAATTTAATTAAAAGATGTTCCTATTTATATCTTTATCTACGGGGACAAACTATATGTGTTTATTAGGACCTCATCGGCCATTCATTAAAAATTAAAATTTATAGAAAATTAATATGTATGAATCAATCACATGTGAAAAATCGATTCTACAACTATGCTAAAAAATAATATATAAAGCTTGGGCTCGTCCGAGATTTGAACACGGGACCTCTCACACCTGAAGCGAGAATCATACCCCTAGACCAACAAGCCAAGTTTCACTTATTTTATGACCATATATCACTTTATAAACATATTAAAATCGATAATTAATAAAATCTACTGTGCATTTATTATGCGACCCCACTTAGCCATTATAGATGAAGCAATTCAGATCGAAATCTGGGCTCTAAAACCTGGGTCTCATATATCCAGGCAGACTCGCGCTGGCTCAATTGTCTTATAAAGTTGCCCCCTCTCCAGTGATGCTTCACCTTGTCAATAGCCCAGAATTTAAGTTGTTTGGGATTCCTATCATGAATCTCTCTAAAGTGCTTGGAAACTCCATATTCCTTTCTTCCTTTTTTAATATTGTTGATGTGCTCCCGCACTCTTACCAATAGAGGTCTAGGTGTCTGACCAACATATTGAAGTTTGCAGGAACACTCCAACATATATACCACACCCTTTGAAGAGCAAGTTATAAAATCTTTAATTTTATGTGTTCTTCCCGAAGCTGTGGTTGTAAATTCACTTTTCTTCTTTACATTACTCCCTTTCGTGGTCCTACACACCAGGCATCTCCCACAAGCGTAAAAACCCGTAAGGAAAGGAGTCAGGGTACCTGTTTGGTTGTTTTTATTGGGGGGGGGGGGGTCTAACACTCCTGGCGCTAAAATGTCTCTTAGATTAAGTGCTTTTTTGTATGTAGCGATACCTCCAACTAAGAAGGCCGCAGATTTAGTTTGGGCCCTGAAAACAGCTCCGCCAACCCCCAACAATGTACTCGACCCCCTACTGGCACAGTTAGTTATAGCAGCTATATTTTCCTATACTGTATGAGAAATCTTAGACACCAAGACAATAATGAAAGGGGTATCAAATTTACTTTAAACTTATGGTAAACGGTTAACAGTGGTAACAGTGCATAGGTAATAAGTTGCAGAGCCCTGCAGCAATAAACATACTTTGCATTAGATGAACAGTGAAGGTGCGCCGCGTGGGCGACCGTTAACTGAGTGCCCTGTGACGCAGCGACTAAATGAACTAACTAGCTGGCCAGGCCTGGCTCAGATATCTAAAACTCAGTCTATAGGGGATGATGGTTTCTTCACCGGCAAGTCTTTAAAGGTGGTGCACATTAACAGAATACCATGAGTAATCCAATGGGAAGGTAGAGATGAAATAAACACTTTGCTATGTGAACTCTGAGTTCAGCTCTGATAAGGTTCTCCAGTGAGAGTATCAGAAATAACTTGTGGGCCACGGCAGTCTATAGGCACATTAGCAACAACAGTATATGGTCTGGGCATACGCCCTCTCACCCATCCGGACGCAGTCCCAGTCCGGGAACTTCCACCGACTGTGTCACACACAGTGTCTCCAGCGATCGGGTCCCCGATCCAGCCAAGGTTGTAGACAAGCGAAGTCAGATGCCACCCAGGCTCGCAGTGGGGTGGAAGGCTCTTTGGTGCTGCGCAAGGCCTCAGGCTTCAGGCCTTGCACTCCGACACATCCGCACAGGAGGATCAGTCACTGAAGTCTCGTGTCCCAAAGAGGCCGAGCCCAGCCTCACCTCCTCCTTTTATAACCCCTCCCATGAGTCTCTGCGGTGGAAACATTGCCGAATGGGGTTCTGGGTAATGTAGTCTCTCTCCTCTGCTTTCACTTCCAGTAATGTCTCTTCTCTACTTCCTCCCGACTCACCTCTCACCTGGAACTTCTTGTCTCTCTGTATTAAAGGGGAACACCCCGCTACACACTCCCCCCCACTTGAACTCTTTGGTCCCCAAAGATAACCCTTAACAAAGACTATGTACAACACTAGACAATTCAGCAAACGATGTTGGCATAGGGAATTCCCACCAAAACTGAGGGGTAGAATTCCCTCGCCCACAGGTCACATTATCATGGGTGGCATGCCTAACTGTGCCAGAGAGTGAGCTGGGGTTGCCTTCCACCAAATGGACAGTGGAGGGATCCGGATTTTCAGCACTCCTCCTAGCAGTAACTACAGAGTCTTCTGAGCTATTCCCCATTTGTGGGTAGGTCAGCTTCTTAGGAGGCCGGATGACTCTTCGAGCCCTTTGCTCTCTTGGGATTTCTGGCTCTGGCACCACAGGCTCCTCTTCCTCTGAGTAACTATCATGGGCATCTTCCCAGTAATCCAATGAAGGATTAGATGGGATGAACTCTGTGGCTTCTGGGTTCAGTGTTCCATCTGGAGTGTCTTCAGTGGTTGGAAGATCTATAGTAGAAGTTCCTGGAGTTGGGGAAGGCCACAGCCAATCAAGTTCTCTTTCTTCATCTTCACTAAGTTGAGAGGCCTCTCCATCTTCAGCTCGGGAGGTCTGTGACTGAGTGTTTGGCCTGGGAGTATCCAGAATAGAGACCAGTTCAGGGGAGTCTCTCACGGAAGGTATCCTGACTGCCTCAGCAAGTGGGAGCAGGTGGTTTCGATGCCACGTCTTCAGTGGTCCTACCTTTCCTTCTGGCTTCAACTTGTAGACAGGCAGGCCCGGCAACTTCCTACAGATAACATAGGGTTCAGATCTCCATCTGTCTGCAAGTTTGTGTTTTCCAGGGACCCCCAGATTGCGTAGCAGTACTCGGTCCCCGGGCTGTAGGTCTTGTACCCGGACCTTCAAGTCGAAGTTTCTTTTGTTTCGAGCTCCCCTTTGATCTGAGGCCGCTTGAGCTTGTTCATAGGCTACTTTCAGGCTGTGTCTGAGCCTGTCCACATATCCTTTGTGGGATGTGGCTGAGGAATGGTCTAAAGAGGTGCCAAAGGCCAAGTCTACAGGTAGTCTCGCTTCTCTCCCAAACATAAGTCGATATGGGGAGTAGCCTGTAGCATCACTGATGGTGCAGTTGTAAGCATGTACTATGGCCGCTATGTGTTTGCTCCAATGTTGCTTCTTCTCACTTTCCAGTGTCCCCAACATGTTGAGCAAGGTCCGGTTAAACCTCTCCGGCTGAGCATCTCCCTGTGGGTGGTAAGGTGTAGTTCGAGTCTTCTTGATTCCCAACGAATCCAGGAGTTTCCGTATCAGTCGACTCTCAAAGTCCCTTCCTTGATCTGAATGAAGTCGCTGTGGCAGCCCATAATGGACAAAGTACTTCTCCATAAGTACCTTGGCTACGGTGGAGGCCTTCTGGTCTTTGGTTGGGAAAGCTTGGGCATACCGGGTGAAATGGTCGGTTATCACCAGAACATTTCCTAGTCCACTCAGGTCGGGTTCGAGGCAGAGAAAATCAATACATACCAGATCCATTGGGCCTTGACTTTGTAGATGGCCCATTGGGGCAGCTTGATGGAGTAAAGTCTTCCTCTGGATGCATCGTGCACATGAGTGGCAGTACTCTTCTACCTCTGCCCTCATGCAGGGCCAATAGAACCGACTTCTGACAAGTTGAAAAGGTCCTTTCAGCCCCTAGGTGGCCATGATTGTCATGCAGGGGAATCAGAACAGTCTCTCGATGTTTCTCTGGGAGGAACAGTTGCCATTTATCTTCTGAGTCATCAGAGGGGCCCCTTCGGTAGACCACTCCCTGATGTACCTGCAACCTGTCCCACTCTTTCCTCAACAGGCGAGCTTCCTTTGAGGGATGACGCTGGAGTCTGTTTGTTTGGTCCTGGAGGCCCTGGAGAATCAGGATCCAATCTCCCCATGGGGTCTTCCAATTGGTCACACCTCAACTCCTTCTTGGACAGTCTCGGCAGGTTGTCTTCTTCTAGTTGAGTTATTCCACAGTAGTGTTTGGGGACTCCTACCATGGTAACTCCTATTTCCTCTGCTCTGGAGCCTCCTCTGGCTTGGAATTCAGCTCCTTGACAAAGGGCCCGCACCCCGTCCGGTGCCACTTGGGTCCAATCTTCTATGTCACTGGTGGGGGCATGAGGTCTCCTGGACAGAGCATCTGCGTCTCGATTCCCAGCCCCTGGCCTGTACTTTAGGCTGAAGTTGAACCCAGACAGTGCGGCCAGCCACCTGTGTCCAGTGGCGTCCAGCTTGGCCGTGGTGAAAAGGTAGGTAAGGGGGTTGTTGTCAGTCTTCACAGTGAACTCCGCCCCATACAGGTAGTCTTTGAGCTTGTCTACTACCGCCCACTTAAGGGCCAGGAAATCCAGCTTGTGAGTGGGGTAGTTCTTCTCAGAGGGGGTCAGGCTCCTACTCACGTAGGCAACAGGCTGCAGTTGTCCTTCGTGTTCTTGGTAAAGTACTCCTCCCAGATCGTCATGACTAGCATCTACATGTAGTTCATAGGGTTTGGTTGGGTCTGCGTAGGCCAAGACTGGGGCAGTGGTTAGGCTCTCCTTCAATGCCTGGAAGGCCTCTTCACATTTCTGGTTCGACTGATCTTTGACTGACTCTCCCGGCTTCCTGGGCCCTGAGTCGTCCTCTTCTCCCTCAGTCTTGAGCAGTTCATTCAATGGTCTAGCAATTCGGGCAAATCCCTCCACAAACCTCCTGTAATAGGAGCAGAACCCTAAGAAGGATCTGAGTTCTGTTACTGTGGTGGGTCGTGGCCAGGAGGTAACTGCCTCCAATTTCTCAGGGTCTGTGGCCACCCCTTCTTCAGACACTATGTGCCCCAGGTAGTTCACAGAAGACTGGTAGAACCGACACTTCTCAGGCGAAAGTTTGAGTCCCTCCTCACTGAGTCTCCTCAAGACCTTTTCCAGCCTCTCCTCGTGTTCCTCCAGGGTTCTTTCAAAGACAATGACATCGTCCAGGTATACAAGGACTTCAATAAAGGTTCATGTCTCCTACAGTCTTCTCCATGAGACGTTGGAAAGTAGCTGGGTCTCCAGACAGACCTTGGGGCATCCGGTCGAATTCAAAGAACCCCACTGGGGTTATGAAAGCTGTCTTCTCCTTGTCTTCTGGGTGCATAGGGATCTGATAGTGCCCACTCTTGAGATCCATAATGCTGAACCACTTGGCTCCAGACAAGCTCTGTAGGGCATCCTCTATCCTCGGAGTGATGTACTGGTCGGGTATGGTTCTCCTGTTAAGAGTCCTGTAGTCGATTCAGAGCCTCAACGATCCATTCTTCTTCCTGACCACCACTATCGGGGAGGCATAGGGGCTTCTAGACTCCCATATCACACCAGTCCTTTTTAGTTCTGCAAGTTGCTCCCTTAGATCCTCCAGATCCGCTAGTGGGACCCACCTGACCCTCTCTCTGAAGGGCTTATCTTCCTGAAGGCGGATCCGATGGGTGGCACTCCCTGCACACCCCACTTTGAACTTATCTTTAGAGAAGATCTTCTCCCATCTGGTCAACTGGGCCTTGGCTCTCTCTTTCCAAGCCCTGGGCAGATTCGGGTTTTCCATGGATACCTTCTCCCAAGAATCTCCTCCTTCACCCATCCCCTTGACTTCCAACAGGGTAACAGGGGCAGCAGGGCTCACCAGGCCCAGCAGCATCCTAGCTGGAATTTCCATGGGGTCATCTGTATTGTTCCTGACACTTACCGGAACTCTACAATGGGCCTTCTTCAGGGCCTTCAGTGGAATCACTTCTGGTATCACTTCCAGACCAGGGGACTCTTCCCTTGGGTCAGACTCCAACATGACAAAGGGGCCAGGCTGCTCCCAAGTAAGCTTCACAGTGGCTCCGAGACAGGTTACTTCGCCGGGCTGCAACACTACCCCTTCTCTTCCAAGTCTCCACACCTTCCCTATCCCCTCTACAGGGGTCTCGTGCTCTTGGACCAGCCGTTGGTAGGCCTTCTTCAGCATGGGATGGATCTTGGTGGCTTCTTGCCCCTCCTCTTTCAGGAGTCTTCGGACCAGGTCCGTGTTCGTCCCTATTATAAGGGAACTCTTGTTGGCTCCAGGTGGCCTAGGGCACACAACTGCCAGGGTGTCAAACACTTCGGCCTTCCCAGCCACGGATGGGTCAAAGGTCATCTTGATGGGCAGGTAGCCGTCGTAAGGGAAACTCTGGGTTCCAATTCCCCATATTTCCAGCTCTTCTATCTTCTGGATAGGCAGATGACTCAAGTGCCTATCGTAGAAGTCCCGGTATAGAAGGGTCACTTGTGCCCCGGTATACAAGAGGGCCCTGGTGTAGACTCCCTCCACTTGAATGGGCACTATAGGAGATGGGCCTACCAGCTTCTCCGGATATGGTCTGGTAAGGGTCACCTTCTTCTGGTCCTTTCCCTTCTGACTCTCTTTCGTCCAGCTCCTTTTGGACTTTAGTCTTTCCTGAGCCTGGTATGCATTGATTTCCCTCCTTTCAATGGGTGTACAGACCTCACACCTGGAACTTCTTGTCTCTCTGCATTAAAGGGGAACACCCCGCTACATGTACACAAATGATGGACACTGGGGAGAACACCTACCAATACTTTATCTCTACGTTCCAGTATTTTTTAATTATGTTCTCGATCTTATTCTTCTGAATATTATAATTTAACACCATCCTATATTCCTCTCCTTCATTCCTTACTACCTTTTCTTTAGTTTTCAGCAACTCTTTTCTTTCCATATTCTTCACCTCCTCTAGTTGTAGCTGAACATAGCCTTTTTGTATGAATTTTTCTTCAAACATTACTGCTTGTTCCTCAAAATTCTTCATTCCTGGTACAGTTCCTCCTGAGTCGGACAAATTGTCCCTTGGGAATATCTAATAACCATGGCCTATGATGGCAACTGTCCATGGCTATATAGCCATTTCTGTCCGTAGGCTTACAGTAATTTTTTGTTAGCATTTCCCCTTCTTGAATGTATATCTAAAAACACCATTTTCTGTTTGTTATACTGCCATGTAAATTTTATGTTTTTCTCATTTTGATTTAACCTGTCCATGAAGGAGAGCAGACTGACCTCATCTCCTTTCCAAATCATGAACAGGTCGTCAATGAATCTGTAGTAACTAATCAACTCCTTCGGCGTATCCCTGAAGACAACATCCGACTCCCAGTGGGCCAAAAATAGATTGGCCACACTGGGAGCGAAACGAGGCCCGATGGCTACACCGGTCTTCTGTAAGTAGTAGTCACCATCATACCAGAAGTACACTATGATATAAGAAGGTTGCCAAGACCCTGAAACTGAGCAGCAGCATGATGGCCAAGACCATACAGCGGTTTAACAGGACAGGTTCCACTCAGAACAGGCCTCACCATGGTCGACCGAAGAAGTTGAGTGCACATGCTCAGCATCATATCCAGAGGTTGTCTTTGGGAAATAGATTTATGAGTGCTGCCAGCATTGCTGCAGAGGTTGAAGGGGTGGGGGGTCCGCCTGTCAGTGCTCAGACCATACGCCGCACATGTCATCCCAGAAGTAAGCCTCTTCTAAAGATGATGCACAAGGAAGCCCACAAACAGTTTGCAGAGGGAAGAAGACGACGATGAGGACCGGGACCCCGCTAGCAAAAGAGCTGGAAGAAGATAGCGGGGCGCCCGGCAGAAGGCAGAAAGAACCGGAGATCGTGGAGAAGGCACCGGAGAGCGGGAAAAGAACCAGAGAGTGCGGAGATGACACCAGAGAGCAGAAGACGAGACCCCTGAAGTCGGAAGAAGACCCCAAAGTTGGAAGAAGACCCCCGGAGCTGCCTAATAAAATTACTTTAAAAACCTGTGTTGTGTTTTTTTTATTGACTTTGGAGCGCCCCCCTCCCTCCTGAACCGTACCAGGCCACATGCCCTCAACATGGGGGGTTTGGTGCTTTGGGGCAGGGGGGCGACCTGCGGCCCCAAAGCACCCTCCCCATGTTGTTGGGGACAAGAACCTCTTCCCGAAAACCCTGGCCGTTGGTTGTCGGGGTCTGCGGGGCTTATCGGAATCCGGGAGCCCCCTTTAATTAGGGGGCCCCCAGATCCCGGGCCCCCCCACCCTATGTGAATGAGTATCAGGTACATCGTACCCCTACCCATTCACCTGGTGGCAAAAAAATGTCAATAAAAAAAAACACAACACAGGTTTTTAAAGTAATTTATTAGGCAGCTCCGGGGGTCTACTTCCGACTTCAGGGGTCTCTTCCGACTCTCCGGCCTCTTCTCCCACTCTCCGGTGCCTTCTCCGCACTCTCCGGTTCTTCCCCCGCTCTCCGGTGACTTCTCCACGATCTCCGGTTCTTTCTGCCTTCTGCCGTGCGCCCTGCTATCTTCTTCCAGCTCTTTTGCTAGTGGGGTCCCGGTCTTCATCGTCGTCTTCTTCCCTCTTCTCTCCGCCCGATGTTGCCTCGTCGCTGTCTGCCGCTACAATGCTGTGTGCGCGGTATGGGGCGTGGTCACCGGGTGATGCCACCCAGTGACCCTGCCCCCGTATGCCGTCACAGTCCCGGGGAATGATGGGACCGTGACGTCATATGTGGACGGGGTCACCAGTGACCATGCCCCATGTCAATATAAGTCGTTGGGCTCCGCACACACAGCATTGTAGCGGCAGACAGCGACGAGGCAACAGAGAGAGGAGGGAAGAAGACGACGATGAAGACCGGGACCCCGCTAGCAAAAGAGCTGGAAGAAGATAGCGGGGCGCCCGGCAGAAGGCAGAAAGAACCGGAGATCGTGGAGAAGGCACCGAAGAGCGGGAGAAGAACCAGAGAGTGCAGAGACGACACCGGAGAGCAAAAGAAGAGATCCCCGAAGTCGGAAGAAGACCCCCGAAGTTGGAAGAAGACCCCCGGAGCTGCCAAATAAATTACTTTAAAAACCTGTGTTGTGTTTTTTATTGACTTTTTTTGCCACCAGTTGAATGGGTAGGGATACGATGTACCCCATACTCATTTACATAGGGTGGGGGGCCGGGATCCCCGTTTGTTAAAGGGGTCTTCCAGATTCCAATAAGCCCCCTGCCAGCAGACCCCCACAACCACCGGGCAAGGGTTGTGGGGATGAGGCCCTTGTCCCCATCAACATGGGGACATCCTCCCCATGTTGACAGCATGTGGCCTGGTACGGTTCAGGAGAGGGGGGGCGCGCTCTCTCATCCCCCCTCTTTTCCTGTGGCCTGTTAGGTTGTGTGCTCGAATAAAGGGTCTGGTATGGATTTTTGAGGGAACTCCACCCCATTTTTTTTTAAAGTTGGGGTGGAGTTCCCCTTAAAAATCCATACCAGACCTGAAGGGCCTGGTATGGATATTTGGGGGAACCCCACGCATTTTTTTTAAAATTTGCAGCAGGGTTCCCCTTAATATCCAGACCTGAAGGGCCTGGCAATTGAACCTAGGGGGACCCCCACGCATTTTTTTTTTGTTGTTTGGGATTCCTATCATGAATCTCTCTAAAGTGCTTGGAAGCTCAATATTCCTTTCTTCCTTTTTTTAATATTGTTGATGTGCTCCTGCACTCTTACCAATAGAGGTCTAGATGTCTGACCAACATATTGAAGTTTGCAGGAACACTCCAACATATATACCACCCCCTTTGAAGAGCAAGTTATAAAATCTTTAATTTTATGTGTTCTTCCTGACGCTGTGGCTGTAAATTCACTTTTCTTCTTTACATTATTCCCTTTCGTGGTCCTACACGCCAGGCATCTCCCACAAGCGTAAAAACCCGTAAGGAAGAGAGTCAGGGGGTCCAACACTCCTGGCGCTAAAATGTCTCTCAGATTAGGTGCTTTTTTGTACACAAATGATGGACACTGGGGGAGAACACCTCCCAATACTTTATCTCTCAGTGATACATTCCAGTGTTTAATTATATTCTCGATCTTATTCTTCTGAATATTATAACTTAACACCAAACTATATTCCTCTCCTTCATTCCTTACTACCTTTTCTTTAGTTTTCAGCAACGCTTTTCTTTCCATATTCTTCACCTCCTCTAGTTGTAGCTGAACATCATAGCCTTTTTGTATGAATTTTTCTTCAAACATTACTGCTTGTTCCTCAAATTCTTCATTCCTGGTACAGTTCCACCTGAGTCGGACAAATTGTCCCTTGGGAATATTTAATAACCATGGCCTATGATGGCAACTGTCCATGGCTATATAGCCATTTCTGTCCGTAGGCTTACATTAATTTTTTGTTAGAATTTCCCCTTCTTGAATGTATATCTAAAAACACCATTTTCTGTTTGTTATACTGCCATGTAAATTTTATGTTTTTCTCATTTTGATTTAACCTGTCCACGAAGGAGAGCAGAATGACCTCATCTCCTTTCCAAATCATGAACAGTTCGTCTATGAATCTGTAGTAACTAATCAACTCCTTCGGCATATCCCTGAAGACAACATCCGACTCCAAGTGGGTCAAAAATAGATTGGCCACACTGGGAGCGAAACGAGCCCCCATGGCTACACTGGTCTTCTGTAAGTAGTAGTCACCATCATACCAGAAGTACACTATGCTATAAGAAGGTTGCCAAGACCCTGAAACTGAGCAGCAGCATGATGGCCAAGACCATACAGCGGTTTAACAGGACAGGTTCCACTCAGAACAGGCCTCACCATGGTCGACCGAAGAAGTTGAGTGCACATGCTCAGCATCATATCCAGAGGTTGTCTTTGGGAAATAGATTTATGAGTGCTGCCAGCATTGCTGCAGAGGTTGAAGGGGTGGGGGGTCCGCCTGTCAGTGCTCAGACCATACGCCGCACATGTCATCCCAGAAGTAAGCCTCTTCTAAAGATGATGCACAAGAAAGCCCACAAACAGTTTGCAGAGGGAAGAAGACGACGATGAAGACCGGGACCCCGCTAGCAAAAGAGCTGGAAGAAGATAGCGGGGCGCCCGGCAGAAGGTAGAAAGAACTGGAGATCGTGGAGAAGGCACCGGAGTGCGGGAAAAGAACCAGAGAGCGCGGAGATGACACCAGAGAGCAGAAGACGAGACCCCCGAAGTCGGAAGAAGACCCCCGAAGTTGGAAGAAGACCCCCGGAGCTGCCTAATAAAATTAATTTAAAAACCTGTGTTGTGTTTTTTTTATTGACTTTTTTTGCCAACAGGTGAATGGGTAGGGGTACAATGTATCCCATACTCATTTACATGGGGTGGGGGGCCGGGATCTGGGGGTCCCCTTTGTTAAAGGGGTCTTCCAGATTCCGATAAGCCCCCTGCCTGCAGACCCCCACAACCACCGGGCAAGGGTTGTGGGGATGAGGCCCTTGTCCCCATCAACATGGGGACATCCTCCCCATGTCGAGGGCATGTGGCCTGGTACAGTTCAGGAGAGGGGGGGGGGCGCTCTCTCGTCCCCCCCTCTTTTCCTGCGGCCTGTTAGGTTGCGTGCTTGGATAAAGGGTCTGGTATGGATTTTTGAGGGAACTCCACCCCATTTTTTTTTTAAATTTGGGGTGGAGTTCCCCTTAAAATCCATACCAGACCTGAAGGGCCTGGTATGGATATTTGGGGGAACCCCATGCATTTTTTTTTAATTTGTGGCAGGGTTCCCCTTAATATCCATACCAGACCTGAAGGGCCTGGCAATTGAACCTAGGGGGACCCCCACGCATTTTTTTTTTTTTTTTTTACCAATGACCTTTCTATGTATTGCCGGGAGCCGACAATTCGTTATAGCCATAAACAAGTTTTAAAATGACTTTTTTTCCCTTCAGAAATGACACTTTGTGCAGGGACAGTTCCAAGCACGGGAAACAATTGCTGCTTTACAAGCATACTATACACACACCCTAGGTATGAAATTTAAAGGAATATTTCACTTTTATTGTTTCACTTTAAGCATTATTAAAATCACTGCTCCCGAAAAAAACTGACGTTTTTAAAACTTTTTTTTGCATTGATACATGTCCCCTGGGGCAGGACCCGGGTCCCCAAACACTTTTTAGGACAATAACTTGCATATTAGCCTTTATAATTAGCACTTTTGATTTCGAATGTTCGAGTCCATTGTATTTAATAGGGTTCTAAAGTTCGAGCAAACTTTCTGTCTGTTCGCAGGTTCTGGTGCGAACCGAACAGGGGGGTGTTCGGCTCATCCCTAATGTTAACCAACTAAACGCTTATAGACGCAAATGCAAACACAACAAAATGCGCATTTAGAAACGCCGCTTTCAATCTTAGTTCTGAAGACTTTGCACCAGCGTCCCGTGTACATGGGGCCTAAAAACGGCTATGCCATTTACAGCTCAAAAGCGCCATGGTGGCCATGAGGCCATAGGCGAACATGGAGAGGCGTTTTTAAGCTGCAAAAAACACTCAAACAAGCGGCTGGAAAAACGTCTGTGTGCATGTAGCCTTATATTAACCACTTGCTTACTGGCCACTTAAACCCCCTTCCTGCCCAGACCAATTTTCACATTCCAGCGCTGATGCAATTTGAATGACAATTGCGTGCTCATACAACACTGTAACCCAATGAAAATGTAATAATTTTTTGCACACAAATAGAGCTTTCTTTTGGTGCTATTTGATCACCTCTGCGTTTTTTTTTCTATAAATAAATACAAAAGACCTGCTAAAAAAAATAAAAATAAAAATTTGATATTTTAACCACTTCTGCACCGGGCCTATTCTGGCACTTCTCTCCTTCATATAAAAATCATAATTTTATGGCTATAAAATTACTCAGAACCCCCAAACATTATATATGTTTTTTTAGCAGACACCCTAGGGAATAAAATGGCGGTCATTGCAAATTTTTATCTCGCTCGGTATTTGCGCAATACATTTTCAAATGCTTCTGGTTTCAGAAATAAAAAAAAAAAATTACAAAAAACTGTAAAGTTAGCCCAATTTTTTTGTATAATGTGAAAGATGTTGTTATGCTGAGTAAATACAATAAAAAGTGACTAAAGCGCTGATAATATATTAAGTGAAAAAATCTAAAAATAATAAAATATGAGTGGAAAACTAAATGATAAATCTGCTTCCAAATAAAAGTGTAACTGACACTGATTGGATATGAAATGTAAAGTGTGAAAGCGCTAAAATCAACCCACCAATACATATATTGCACAATCAAAAGGTGAATAAAACAGTGTAGATAATAACAGTATAAAATATGTCCATATCAAGGTGAGACCAATACTGAATAAATAATGATAGATTCAATGTGCTTCCAAGTACAGACGATAATTGCTGGTGAGAATCACAATATAGTGAGAAACTATTAATGAGCAGGTGTAGATAATAATGGACTAGAGAATGCTGCGTCAATACACTTCTCAATACGGCTATCCTAGCTAGTCATTTAGCTGGTTAGCACAAAGGTAAAAGGTCCGGTGCTCTATCCCCACTCCAGAGATACTTCCAATGTTCACAAACATGCAAGAGAAGAAATATCCATAGCGCAATAGGCTAAGACTGATAATTTGCTGACAATGTGTATAAAAACCACTCACATGCCATCAGATTCAAACCAGCGCTTATTACAATCAGATACAGAGCTTCCTCCTCAGTGATCCTTGATGCTCGTCACCAGGCTCCTCCCTACGCGTTACGCCACGTGACTTTTTCAAGGTATGCCTTGTGACGAGTGTGCATATCTTATATAGCAAGGGCAGCGTGCAGGGTTACCATGGTGACATCTGTGAAGAGTCTGTGTCATCATGCCGTAGCACATATCAAACTCACTCATTTTAATTACAATATCAATTTACAAGGCAAGACAGATTTAAAACAAAATATTACTTAATTAATTTATCCATAAGATGGCGATAATACGGGGCGTGGCCAAGATGGCGCTGTGAGCGGCTGCTTTTACTGAGGGCTCCGCTGCTTTCTGCTTCTTACCCGGATCCTGGGCAGTTAAGAGGCCGATTCATCCACCCCTGCTGACTGGGGGAGTGGGGCGCAATAGGGAGGCAGTCCTCCTGACAGCTGCTAGCCTCTCCACAGGCGAATTCCGGCTCCTCCGCGTGTGACTAGGCCGCGGCCGCGGTCTTTCCTGGCGGCGTTCGGGGGTCCGGATCGGGCCGGAGCTGCGCTGAGGCCCCCTGCAGTTAGGATTGGTGCACTGGCGGCGGCTGTGGGCGGCGGAGGTGGTGGGGGACGCATCGGTTGCTGCTCGCTTCCCCGTCCATCCTGCATCTGGGCCCGCTCGCGCTGCTAGGCCGCAACCGCGGACTTTCCTGGAGGACATCGGAGCTCCGGAGCGGAGCGGAGGAGCGCTGCGGCCCCCTGCACATGAGAGAGGTGGGCTGACGCGGGCTGTGGGCGGCTGGACAGAGGTGGACACACTGACTGCTGACCCATCCATCCATCCATCGGTCCTGGGTCCGGGCCCGCTCGACCTGCTAGGCCGCAGCCGGGGCCTTTCCTGGCGGTCCAACCGGGCCCCTCTCCCCCCCCTTTTCTCCTCTTGTGACTCTCCAGGGGGAACACGGGGGAACCCCTAAAGCCGCCAACTATATTTTCAGGGCACGGTGAGCACCCTGAATGCGGCGCCGGAGCTCGGGTGCAAGGTCCAACAAAGGGGGCAGGAAACTAACTTCTCAACCGTTACCGGACCCCCCTCCGACGCCCGCTGATCTCCCGGTGCAAAGCCGTACCACCCGGAGCTCCCACAAGGCCTCACAGATAGGCCCCATGGACTCGGCTGAAGCCCGACCGCCCTGGCTGGCGGAAGTCATGGCGGCCATTGCCACATGCCAGTCCACCTTAACCACAAAAATAGAGGCCGTCCAGATGGATGTAGGCCTTATCCGTCAGGACATGGACAAGCTTAGGACCAGGATGGCGGAGACCGAGCAGAGAGTTAGTAACACTGAAGATGTGGTCGCGGAACAGGGCGCAGCGCTCCGCAATCTCCAAACCAAAGTCAAAGCCCTTGAATACAGAGCCGAGGACGCCGAAAACAGAAACCGGCGCAACAACCTCCGCATTGTCGGTCTACCCGAGGGGGTAGAGGGGAGTGACCCTATAGGCTTTATAGAGGGTATGCTGCGTACCCTCCTCCCCGAGGCTCGCATGTCGCCCCAGTATGTGGTGGAAAGGGCGCACCGCATTCCTCCTAAGCCGGGACCTCCTGGAACCCCGCCGCGAACCTTCATCCTCCGCCTGCTCAACTTCCGGGATCGGGACGAAGTTCTCCGTGCCTCCAGGCTCGTGGGCGACCTACGATTCCAGAACGTCAAGCTGATGGTCTTCCCCGATTATTCGGTAGAAACACAGAAGCTCAGGAAGTCGTTCGACCAGGTCAAGGTGACTCTGAGGGCGCGCAACATCCGTTACAGCATCCTTTTCCCGGCCCGTCTGAGAGTACAGGACGGGGAGACGACCCGCTTCTTCACTAATCCCAGGGAGGTGTCTGTCTGGTTGGAGTCGCTGCCGCGGGCCCGCTGATTGGACGCATGGTATGTACTATTTGATACCACCCTTGTTTTGAATTTGCCTATATCGGTGGGGCCGGCGGACTAGTCCCCTGGACGGAGCTCTCACACCTGTTGTTGCACCTGTTGTGTCCGGCTAATCTCCTTGGTGTGTGCAGCTCCGGTGGTGACGGCTGGCCCCCGCCGATGTGGGAACCCAAGTTGGCGCCCCTGACGTGATCAGGAGAACACTCCTTTTTCCCCCTTTTTTGGGTCTTTTTATCCCCCCATGTGACACTGGGGACCATACCACGTTTACTCCCTTGTCACTGGATCGATTGTACTGCTGGGACGCGTTCCTGTCCGCTTCCATCCTCCTGAACTCCTGTCCCTTACAGCTTGTTGCATTACCAGCGGAGGTCTCGCACTTAGAGAGTCGCTCAGACAGTTGCTCGGCCCCCCCCGAATTTTTCTGGGGGGCTGAGTTCGCCTCTTGCACGGAACCCCCTTTGCAGCCGGCGAGCTGTTATTGTTTGGGATGGATACCCTCCTCAGTTTTAGGGGGTTGGGTGGGGTGGGGGGTGGGGATTGTTGCCCTTCTGGGGCTATTTTTCTTGTTCTGATCTGTTTTTTTCTTTTTGTTGTTTTTGTTTTCATTATGTTTTTGCTTTACATTCAAAACGTTGATACTTCAGCATTGCTCTGTTTCCAGATGTGTACATCCTGGGTCTGGGGGTCAGGTCCGGGAGTCATGCGGTGTCATCCTGTCCCCCCTATTAATCTGACGGTCCATGTCAGCAGTTAATATCCTATCGTGGAACACCAGGGGGTTGAATTCCCCGACCAAACGCTCCCTGGTGTTCCAATTTATTAAGTCTTATAACCCGCATATCTGTGTCCTACAGGAAACGCACCTCATGGGGAGTAGAATTCTCTCACTTAAAAAGCCATGGGTGGGCCACCACTATCACTCTACCTATTCTAGCTTCTCTAGAGGGGTCAGTATACTTGTGTTAAAGTCCCTCCCGTTCCGGCTCCTGGACCTGATTCTCGATCCTGATGGTAGATACGTCATAATTCATGCCGTGATTCATTCGCTGACCTGGACTATAGTGGGTCTATATCTTCCCCCGCCAGCCTCCCTGTTGCTGCTGAACCACATAACGAGCAGGGTGGCCGAGTTCACCTCTGATAATACTGTGTTTTTGGGGGATTTTAACTTGGTCCCCGATCCAGATATGGATCGCCTGACGCCTGGAGGTCGACACTGCTCTGGGTTGGCTGAATGGGCTGATGTCTATGGACTGACGGACGTGTGGAGGTGGAAACATCCTCGGGACTTGGCCTACACCTGCCACTCGGCCTCCCACAGGACGTTCTCCCGCATAGACCTGGTATATGCGGGCAGACCGGTCCTGCAAAGGGTTACAGATGTGAAGATCTTGCCTAGGGGGATCTCAGATCACGCACCATTGCTTCTGGCGCTGGATTTCTCTAGGGGCCATCCTGTTCGCCTGTGGAGGCTGTCCAGGTTTTGGATCTCAGACACCTCTGTGGACGACCAGTTCCAAACTGAATTGACCGGTTATTGGGCGGACAATGAGGGCACGGCGGGGACCGGGATAGTATGGGATGCCTTTAAGGCCTCCACAAGAGGACACTACCAGACCATTATTGCCAGAGTTCGTAGGGAGCGCAGCGCAGACTTAGTGAGGGCGGAAAGGGAGGCTGCCAGTGCAGAGGAGACCTTTATTAGGACCCGTGACCCCCAACACTGTGCCCACCTGCAGCTCCTGACGGGGGAAGTCCTTAATATCCGTACCTCACTTACCCAAAAAAAGCTACTCGCTCAATCCCATAGGATTTTTGAACAGGGGGAGAGGTCGGGTAGGATGCTGGCTTGGCTTTCCAGGGAGCAGGAGGGGGGGGTTAGTGTCTCCCATGTTACGGGCCCCACGGGGGAGCTGGTAAGCTCTCCGGGGGGTATTAATCAGTGCTTTGCTGACTTCTACCGTGCACTCTATGAGTCAAGGGTGGACTATGGTGATGAGGACCTGATGAAGTATTTGGGAGACATTGACATTCCGGTCCTTACGGCGACCTACCGTGAGCGACTTGACGCCCCTGTCACGGTGCAGGAGATCCGGCGGGCCCTTAAATCTATGCAATCTGGCAAGACGCCCGGGCCTGATGGAATTCCTGTAGAGTTCTACAAACACTATGCAGACGAACTAGTGCCCAGACTACATTCCCTATTCGCGGTGTCCGCGCAGCAGGGAGAGCTCCCTGTTTCCATGGGTGAGGCGGTCATAGTGGTGATCCCGAAGCCGGGGAAGGACCCTTCCCTCTGTTCCTCGTATCGCCCTATCTCGTTGCTGAACGTTGATGCGAAGATCCTGGCCAAGATCTTGGCAACAAGACTGAACTCTGTCATTACTGCCCTGGTACACTCGGATCAAACAGGCTTTATGCCGGGTAGGGGAACGGATATTAACATTAGACGCCTCCTCACCCACATTGATGGGGCTGGTGAGGGGTCGACGGGAGTGGTGGCCTCACTTGACGCAGAGAAGGCCTTCGACTCTGTAGAGTGGGGCTACCTCTGGGGGGTGCTCGACAGCTTCGGGTTTGGGCCAGGCTTCCTGAAATGGGTACGCATGTTATATAGCTCCCCATCTGCTAGAATTCGGACCAACGGCTGTCTATCAGACGTCTTCCCCTTGGGTCGCGGCACGAGACAGGGGTGTCCCCTCTCCCCGGGTTTATTTGCCCTTGCTATGGAACCACTGGCCATCCTGTTGAGAGCTGAGACGAGGGTCCGGGGATTGAAAATAGGTCCAATTGAAGAAAAGCTGTCTCTGTATGCGGATGATGCCCTGCTATACCTGGCGGACGCCTCTTCATCCCTGCAGGTGGCTTTAGATCTGATTGATCAATTTGGGGGCTACTCCGGTATTCGCATCAACTGGGACAAATCGGTCTTATTTCCCCTATGTCCCTCGGCCCCGCGTCCCACGACACGAACGCGGCTCGGATGGGTGGACGAGTTTACATACCTGGGCATCAAGGTTAGCAGTAAGAGTGGTGACTACGTTGGCAAAAACATACAACCACTCATGACCCAACTAGTGGCCAGGTGCGCGGTGTGGCGGTCCCTCCCTCTGACGCCAGTGGGTAGAGTCAACCTTTTGAAGATGGTCTTTCTCCCGAAATTCCTGTACTTCTTTCGCAATACCCCCTCGTATATCCCTAGGTCTTTCTTCCGGAGGTTGGACAGCCTGCTGATCTCTTTTGTCTGGGCTGGGAGACCCCCCCGGGTGGCGAGGAAGACCTTATATTTGTCTTTGTCCAGAGGTGGACTGGCGCTCCCTAATTTTTTGCTTTACTACTGGGCAGCTGTCCTGGTTACGGTGAGATGGTGGTTCTCCCAGCCTAGACAAAATCCGGCGGTCACACTTGAGGCGGCTATTGTGGGCTCTTATGCGGCCTTGAGCAATTTACCGTTTCGTGGCCTCAGGGCCAGCCCCTGTATGACGACCCTCATGCGGACCACAGTTAAGGTCTGGCAGGAGGCTCGACTAATGTACCGGCGACCCAACTTGGTATCCCCGCATATGCCCTTGTGGGCTAACCCTTTGCTGCCTCACATGAATAGTATCCCAGATCCATCCCTGTGGGCGAAAAAGGGAATCGTTACTCTGAAACATATAGTGAAAGCGGGTACGATTATGCCTTTCCGGGAACTCAGGCAGGCGTATCTCCTGCCGGTTTCTTTCCAATTTAGGTACTGGCAGCTGAGACATGCTTTTGAGGCCCAATTCCCAGAGCCTATAACCCTGGAGTCAGACTCTATTGAGCGACTTTTATCCTCCGCCCTCATGGACCGCCCCCTCTCGTCCCTCTACCTGTACCTCACTGTACAGTTTGATGCCAAGCTTACTAAGCTGTGGGAGGAATGGAGGGCTGATATTCCGTCACTGGACGAGGAGGAGTGGAGGGATTGCCTCGCATCTTATATCCCTGTTATGATAGCTGCAAAGGATAGGTTTATACAATTTAAATTTCTCCACAGAGCCTACTACACCCCGCAGAGGCTGGCACGTATTTACCCGCAGCGAGATCCTAATTGTCAGAGATGCAGGCGGGAGATAGGTACGTTTTGGCACATGGTCTGGTCGTGTCCAAAACTCCAGCCCTATTGGGTGGATGTGGCTTCCAGGCTGACGGACGTGACTGGCTTAAGCGTGCCGACTGACCCCAAGATTCTACTGCTGAATCATATGGAGGACGTGGAAGGGGATAGATATTGTAAACTCTGCCTGACCTTCTCACTATTTTATGCTAGGAGGGAAATCCTGCTCAAGTGGAAATCTGAGGACCCCCCCACATGCGCCGCCTGGCAGCGCTCAGTCGACTCAGTACTTTCTCTATATAAATTGACTTATGAGAGTAGACAGTGCCCCGCAAAGTTCGACAAAATTTGGTCTTCATGGCAGACCACTCGCTCTGACTTGGAACTCCCCCCTGGGTCTGACTGACTGGGCTGTTGTTGGGGATGGCTTCCCCCCCCCCCCTGCCCCTCTTGGTCCCTGGACTTTACTGCTACTCAGGGTTGTTGTGTGGCCGGGGAGGGGTGAACTAGAGTCGTTTTATGTGCGACCGGGTTTGGGCCAATGTTTGTTGATTATTTGTATTTAGCAACGAATGAGAGGGGTGTGTTCCCCCCGGATGTGACGCATTATCCTGTT
The DNA here is from genome assembly GCA_029206835.1 of Rana muscosa. Classification (NCBI taxonomy): domain Eukaryota; kingdom Metazoa; phylum Chordata; class Amphibia; order Anura; family Ranidae; genus Rana; species Rana muscosa. The sequence continues at coordinate 232,402,870 of CM055127.1, read as the reverse complement.
TGTTTGCTCTGTACTGGAGGATGTGCTATTTACTGGTTGTATTGTAATGCTGATTTGTCTAATAAAAACTCTCTGTTAAAAAAAAAAAAAGATGGCGATAATACAATTATAATGTATATATAAAAACAATTAAAATAAAATGAACCACCCATGTCTTAGCTTATGATCAAGAAGATGGGCACCATCTTGTGGCCAAAATATATTACTACTTCACAATTTTAAAAATCCATGGAAACCTATTATCTAAAACGACCAGTATATTACAAAAAATGTAAATATTAAAAATATATTAAAAATATTAAAAATCTGATATGAAACAATTCAGGTCAAAATCAATATTTAACCCTTTCGGATTTAAAGTACAAATTTCATGTATCCATCTCTAGACTCACATTTACTTAATTCTCTAATTTTGTGGCTGCCCCTCCAGTGCGGTTTGTATTTCTCTATTGCCCAAAATTTTAAATGTGTAGGGTCTTTGTTATGATGGGAAGTAAAATGACGAGATACACTATGTTTTGGGAAACCATTTTTTATATTTTGTATGTGTTCTCGTATACCGTATATACTCGAGTATAAGCCGACCTGAATATAAGCCGAGGCACCTAATTTTACCACAAAAAACTGGGAAAACTTATTGACTCGAGTATAAGCCTAGGGTGTCCATCTGTATGCCTCACTGTGTCTCACTTTGTCCATGCCTCACTGTGTCCATGACTAGACTGACGTTTAACATGGGAGTCTATGGAAGGGGTGCCCGGATTTGAAAAATCGGTGCTCCCCGGCCGTAGGTCTCCCAGACAAAATAACTTTGCACACTTATAGAAGTAAAATGGGGCTACATATGTGGCAAGTTTTGGGTCCAAGGGACCTATGACCGGCTGGTACCCGGTCCCCAAATTCACTGGAGAAATGACCGTTTAACATGGGAGTCTATGGAAGGGGTGCACGTATTTGAAAAATCGGTGCTCCCCGACCGTAGGTTCTCTGGACAACAAACTTTGCATACTTGTAGAGGAAGAGTGGGGCTACATGTGTGCCAAGCTTGGGGTCCAGGGTACCTACGGCCGGCCAGTACCGGGTCCCCAAACATCCGGGAGATCAGGCGCAAAAAGGTGACTCGAGTATAAGCCGAGGGGGGCATTTTCAGCACAATAAAATGTGCTGAAAAACTCGGCTTATACTCGAGTATATACGGTACGTTTCCACATAGGTCTTTTAGTTCTCTCAATATACTGGAGGGTACAAGAACAATGCAGAATGTAAACTACCCCCTCAGTTCTACAGGAAATACAGTCCTTAATTTCATACTCCTTTTTTGTGTTCGTGGATGCAAATTTTGAGCATTTTTGACCATTAAACTTAGTGTTTTTACAGGCATAGCACCTCCTGCAAGGATAGAAACCTTTTAGTTGAAAAAAAGAGAAACCAATAGGTTTTTCTGGGGGATCTGGAACATTTTTTGCTATGATATCTTAGGGTTGGTGCTCGCCTGTAGATAAAATGCAGTTTTTGAGGTAGAGTGAGCTTCAATTGGTAATCAGCTAGTAAAAGTGGCCAGTGCTTGCGAACAATGTGCTCTACTTGTCGATGTTGAACACTATAATTCAAAATTAAAGGTATTTCCTGATATTGGGTGACTTTTTTCTCTTTGTCTTGAATCAATTGTTCCCGTGGGATTTGAAGGACCTCCTGTATTTTATCATTAATAAAAGTCTCATTGTATCCTTTATGCACAAATTTATCTCCTATTAACCTTGCTTGCTCCAGATACACATGTAGCGGCCTCCTCCCTCTTACTCCACTTTTAGCTCGTCTGTCTCTTGTCTAGGGGGTACCTTAGAGGAGAGAGAGCGGGGTCACCATGCCAAGCCTTCACCGCAGATAGTTGTGTGGTGTGATCAAAGTTCCTGTTTTACCTTCGGGTCGGTGTTCGGCACCTGGAGCCTCATCCTGATGGTTTCCTTGAACAATGTCTGCCAGAAAATGAGCCCCACACCATTAAAGTCCAACACTCCTTTATTCTTCTGATAACAGAGTAATACACAGACAGTTGGACTCCCTCAGTGAGTAGAACAGACAGAGGGGTGTGGATGCGAGTAGGCCCAAACACAATGAACTCTCCACTTTCCTTCCTGAAAGTGGGTTGCGGTCTCCGATCGAGGGGGAATATCCTTCCAGGTGGTCTCCGGTGGAGGCTCACCTGTCACTGGCAATATGCTGCACCAGGTCTTCAAGCAAGTACCCCTACCGGTCCATTACGCCTCTGGATTCAGGTACCCACTCCCGGGGTTCCCTAGGATCTCCTTCCCTCGCGGAACTCAGTGGTGGGCACTGAGCTCCAGACCTCCATCCGAGAACCTCACCCCAGGCTAAAGGTGCCTGGGATGGAACACGACCTCCGACCAGCCCCTAGGCCTAGGCCACCTAGGACCTCCATCCGACCACCGCCCTCAGGCTTAAGGTGCCTGGGACTCGAACCCCATGACAAAGATGGCCGGCCCCTTTATACCCTCTCCCAGCAAGCACGGCGGGTTCCCCGCCCCACCATACCGCTGCCGAGGGAGGACAAAAAGGGGGTACGGCACACAGCAATGGTTCAACTCCAGCCCAAGGCGACAGCGCCACCTGCTGAGCTGCAGGGAACTGCACATTACTGGTGTCTCTGCCAGTTTTAAATACACTAGGAAAGTGTATACCCGCTACACACACTTGGTTCAGTACAATTTCTTCTGAGACGTATCAGTTGTCCTTTCGGAATGTTCACTAACCAGGGATCATGATGGCAGCTATCAACTGGTATGTAACTATTTCTCTCAACCGGCTTGAAGGTTTTTGTGATTAGCTTACCACCTTCCAATTGGATTTCTAAGTCTAGGAAGTGTATAACTTTATCACTTATCTCATGACAATTGAATATTGTTCTTCAGATTAGTGAAAAATCCCTTCAGGCTATTTTCATCCCCTTTCCACACTACAATACAATCGTCTATAAACCTTCTATACATTATGAGCTCTTCTGGGGTATTGGTGTAGATGGCCTGCTCCTCCCATTTGGCCATAAAAATATTTGCTACACTTGGTGCGTATTTAGCACCCATTCCAATACCATTTAGCTGCTTATAGAAATCCGAATTATGCCAGAAGTAATTATGTTGAAGCCCATATGCCAGACATCTCAAGATAAATATTTTCTGCTTGGAGATTAGATTGCTAAAAGTATATAGGGCCCATCTGGCAGCTTGTATGGCATCTTGATGTTGAATGATTGTGTATAACGATGATACGTCTGCTTTTGCAATCAGATATCCTTGTGACGGTAACTCAATAGTGTTCATAATCTGGATCAAGTGCTTAGTATCGCGTAAATAGGCTTTTGTTTGCAACACTAATGGTTGCATATACCGATCCACATATTCACCTAATCTTGCATTTAATGATTGTATACCATTAATGATTGGTCTTCCAGGTGGGTGAACAAGATCCTTATGGACCTTTGGAACGGTGTAAATAATGGGAACCCTACACATATCTGGTATTAAATACTTCTTGTCATGGATATGCATTAATGTCTGTCTGCCATCTTACCTTTCCTCCTCATGTGTTCATCTTAGAGACCAGACCCCCTTCACCTGGCTTCCTTTATAATCTCCTCCCAGCCAGACTCCACCCCAGGCCCTATTACAGAACACTATTTCTTTCTCGTACATCACGGGACACAGAGCGGCATAGTCATTACTATGTGGGTTATATAGTTTACCTTCAGGTGCTGGCACTGGCAACTTCCAAACTGGAAGTACCCTCCCCTATATAAGCCCCTCCCATCCGGGAGCACCTCAGTTTTTTGCCAGTGTCTAAGGTGTTGGCCAAGAAGTAACATGCGTTTTTCACTGAGCTTGCGTACAGGTTCTTTTGGGCCTCAGTAAGCTATTCCGGATCCGACCAAAAAAGCTTCATAGCTAAACGGTCGGTACCCGGGCCTTGCAGAGAAGAGCAAGGTTTTGCCTGTAATGCTTATCTTAGGAGGGCTGGACCCTGGGATCCAGAGCTCTGGTCATACCCACGACCAAGATGTTTTCTGTGCAGGGTGCTATACAGGTCCAGGGGAGTGGAATCCTTGGGAACCCGGTCCCTGAAGGTTTAATTACAATGCCTGCCGTGATAGGTGAAGTTTGGGCTTCTGTGGACCAAACAGAGTCCTGCGGCGGGGAAAAGGTAAGTGGGGGCCCCTCAGGAACTTGGTTCTATTGAGGGGACCCCCAAGCCTAATATGTCTTTCTGCCTGTTACCTAACGGTATTCCCGCTAAATATCTGTGCATGCCTGTAACTACTAAAAAATGTAATAATTTTAAGAGTGGTCAAGAAAAAAAAAAAAATGGTTAAACCACGGTACCTGTGTTAAACCACTAGAGGCCGCTGTGGAACGTTGTTTTCTTGTCATGTGGATTTTTTCTTTCCAAGTCAAAATCCAGGCAGATGGTGAGTTCTCTGGATGGGAAACTGTTTCCTCTGCCATGTTGCAATGCTCGTCCATCCCCTGGCCCTGTGGCAAACAGGGCCCTGGCTTCTGTCCCTAGTTCCTTTAAAAAAAGAGCTCCGAAGGCGCACGTGCCCGTGCGCGTGCACGCGCCTCTATTTATAGAGGTGAGCTGGAAAAAGGGGCGGAGCTTGGTGGATGACGCTCTGTGCGCGCCGCAGCGCTTCTGCGCATGTGCGGGCGTCCCAGCATAATAAAAAGCACAATTAGGTGTTGTCAGCTGGTTATGGAAGGCAGAAACAGAGCTGGCAACATTTAGAAAGGCATACAGCAGGCGGTTGATGCAGGCATCCCCATAGAAAGGCACATTAGTAGACACCAACTGTTTATATAGCAGCAATTGTGCTAGACTATTGTCAGTAAGTGGTGTATTTCGGCTGGAATACCTCAGCTTTGGGCTTAGGAATATGCCGTCTAAAGTCTCCGGGACTAAGAATCCCAGGAAGCATAGGGGGTCTCCATCGGGCTCTGAGGATCTTGGGCATGCTTCGGCTGCACCAATCTCCCCTGAAAAATCAGAGGTTAGTGACCGTAGAGCACCCTCAGGAGTACCTGGTACTGTGGCTGTCCTCAGTTCACCTGCTCCTGTGTATATAACAGAGGAGGTTTTTTCCTCAGCTCTGGGAGGACTGGAAGAGAGATTGACAACATTGATCGCTGCTTCCCTGTCAGAGGGAAAGCGCGCCCGATCTCCGTCTCCTCCCTCAGAGTACCTGTTAGCAGAGCAACAGTCCCATACAGGGATCGACCTACCTGAAGGGGATCAGGATGAAGTTGATTCTGTTGTAGAGGAATCAACAGTGGAAGAGCCATTCTCAGCATCACATGCTGAAAGATTATGGGTTCAGTCCCTGACTAACATGGTCCGATCAGCATTTAAAATGCCCCTTGCGGAGCCATCATCCACTTCTGTCTCCTCGTTGGGGTCGCTAAAAGCTCCCCAGACTGTTTGTTCCTTTCCAATCCATCCTTTACTGGAAGGGCTCATTTACCAGGATTGGGAACATCCTGATAAAATATTTACTCCCCCCAAGAGATTTCCGGTGGTCTATCCCATGGAGGATAAGTTCATCAAAAAATGGAGGGTCCCTACAGTGGACGCAGCCATCTCTTGTGTGAATAAATCACTGACATGTCCAGTAGATAATGTCCAAATGTTCAAGGACCCAATAGATAAAAAATTGGAGTCCTTATTAAAATCTGCTTTCTCTACAGCAGGCTTGGTGACACAACCAGCAGTGGCAGCTATTAGGGTCTGCCAAGCAGTGAAGGATCAGTTGAAACAGGTCTTAAGGGACTTGTCAGATCAGCAGGCTCTTGCCCTAGCTGATCTACCTAGAGCCTTATGCTTTGCGGTTGACGCTATAAAGGATTCAATCCATCAGGCCTCCCGCCTTACGCTGTCTGTAGTACATATGCGCAGGCTTCTATGGCTCAAAAACTGGTCTGCTGAAGCTCCCTGTAAAAAATTGCTGGTCAGCTTCCCATTTCATGGTGAACGCTTATTCGGGGAAGACCTGGACAAATATATCCAGAAAATTTCCAGCGGTAAAAGTACACTCTTGCCGGTTAAAAACAGAGTTAGAGGTCCCTCTTTTAAGAGGCCTGCTTCTCCAGTCCCTAGGACATCGGCTGTGAAACAGTTCCGACGGCCTCCTCGGTCAAATCCCGGGGGTAAAAATCAGGGACAATCGCAGGGTAACAAGAAACCCTGGGTCAGGAGAGGTACAAAACCTCCTCCAAAGTCAAATGCATGAAGGGTTGCCCCCACTCAATCGGGTGGGGGGAAGACTTCAGTTGTTCGCAGAGACCTGGCGGGACACGATCAGAGACAGATGGGTGCTCTCCGCAGTAAGTCTGGGATACAAATTGGAGTTAAAAGACTCCCCTCCTTCCCATTTTATAAGGTCAAACGTGCCAAGGGATCCCCGGAAGAGAGGATCCCTCCTGTTGGCACTAGAACAACTATTGCTCCAAGGAGTAATTATGGAGGTTCCCCTGGAAGAATGGGGGTTCGGGTTTTACTCAAACCTCTCTACAGTCCCGAAGCCAAACGGGGACGTGAGGCCCATATTAAATCTAAAAGGGCTAAACAAGTTCCTACATATCAGGACTTTCCGGATGGAGTCGATCCGATCGGTGGCCACTGCCCTACAAGGGGAGGAATGGTTAGCCTCGATCGACATCAAAGATGCTTATTTGCACATTCCCATCTTTCCAGTCCACCAAAAATTCCTACGCTTTGCAGTAGAAGGGCGCCATTTTCAGTTCAGAGCCTTACCCTTCGGTCTGGCCACAGCACCAAGAGTGTTCACAAAAATTCTGGCCCCATTATTGGCCAATCTAAGAACACAAGGTGTAACGATAATGGCATATCTAGACGACTTGTTGCTGATAGACCACTCAGTGGAAAAACTAGAAGTGGTCGTTCACAAGACAATCAAGTATCTGGAATCTCACGGTTGGATTATCAACCGAGACAAGTCAGCCCTAAAACCAGTCAAAAGTCTGGAATACTTGGGGCTAAGGCTGGATTCAGACCAGAGAAAAAATTTCTTGCCTCAAGAAAAGGTGTCGTCTTTGAGAGATTTGATCCACCTAGTGGGTACAAAAAGACAGCCGTCCATACGCCTGTGCATGAGGCTGCTGGGAAAAATGGTGGCATCATTCGAAGCAGTACCCTACGGTCAATTCCATTCAAGGAATTTGCAAAGGGCTATACTGTCAGCCTGGAACAAAAAAGTTCAGGCCCTAGACTTACCAATGTCCTTGTCCCCTTCCGTTCGCAAGAGCCTCCGTTGGTGGTTGGTTCCCCAGAATCTGGAAAAAGGGAAATCCTTCAGTCCGATTTCTTGGAAGGTGGTCACTACAGATGCCAGCCTTATAGGCTGGGGAGCAGTACTGGAGCAATGGTCTCTCCAGGGCAGATGGTCGGATGCAGAAAAGGCCCTGCCCATCAATCTCTTAGAGATACGAGCAGCCCGGTATGCCCTAGTAGCATGGACATCCAAACTCCAAGGGTCCCCTGTCAGAATTCAATCGGACAATGCCACGGCAGTGGCATATATCAATCATCAGGGTGGCACCAGGAGTCGTGCAGCCCAGAGGGAAGTAAATTGCATCCTGAGATGGGCAGAAAGATATGTCCCAGCCATATCCGCGGTATTCATTCCAGGAGTGGAGAATTGGAAGGCGGACTAAGTCGCCAACAATTATGCCCAGGGGAATGGTCCCTTCACCCCGAGGTTTTCCGGACAATATGTCAGCGGTGGGGAACACCGGATGTAGATCTGCTAGCATCCAGATTCAACGCAAAGGTGGACAGGTTTGTCTCTCGGACAAGGGATCCCCTAGCTTGCGGCTCGGATGCCCTAGTGTTCCCTTGGGATCAGTTCAAGCTGATATATGCATTTCCACCGCCACAATTGTTACCTCGATTACTCCGCAGAATCCGGGTAGAAAAGAAACCAGTGATTCTGGTGACTCCAGCGTGGCCCCGAAGAGCATGGTACGCGGAGATTGTAAAAATGTCTGTGGGGAGTCCTTGGACCCTCCCACATCGTCCGGACCTGCTTTCGCAAGGACCGATACACCACCCTTCCTTACCAGCCCTAGGTTTGACGGCCTGGCTATTGAAGCCCACATTCTAAAAAAAAGAGGTCTCTCTAATCCTGTGGTATCTACCATGATCAATGCCAGGAAGCCGGTATCCAGGCAGATCTACTATAGAATCTGGAAGGCGTACATCGCCTGGTGTGAGGCCAAGAAATGGCATCCACGTAAGTACGTAATAGGTAGGATTCTGGACTTCCTACAGTGGGCTGTAGATAGGAAGCTTGCCTTGAGTACTATCAAGGGTCAGATTTCGGCCTTGTCAATATTTTTTCAAAGGCCCTTGGCTTCGCATTCACTAGTCAAAGCCTTTATACAAGGAGTGATGCGTATTAGCCCTCCGGTTAATATTCCCATATGTCCATGGGACTTAAACCTGGTTCTGTCGGTTCTACAGAAGCAACCATTTGAACCATTACAGCACATTTCCTTGGTTCTTCTCACCAGGAAATTGATTTTTCTAGTAGCCATTTGTTCGGCTAAAAGAGTGTCGGAATTAGCCGCTATGTCCTGTAAAGAGCCATATCTGGTTATCCATAAGGACAGAGTAGTGTTACCTCCTCATCCAGCCTTTCTTCCTAAGGTGGTATCGAGGTTTCATTTGAACCAAGATGTGGTTCTTCCTTCCTTTTTCCCAAAATCTAGTTCGGTAGAGGAAAAGTTATTACATTCTTTGGATGTAGTAAGAGCAGTTAAAGCTTATCTAAAAGCCACTGCTCAGATTCGCAGAACGGATACTTTGTTTATTCTGCCGGAAGGCCCCAGAAAGGGTCAGGCAGCATCAAAATCTACTTTAGCCAAGTGGATTCGACAGGTCATTATGCAAGCCTATGGCTTGAGAAGGAGACCGCCTCCGTTCAAAGTTAGGGCGCACTCCACGAGAGCAGTTGGAACTTCATGGGCAGTGCATCACCAGGCCTCCCTGGCTCAAATCTGTAAGGCCGCAACATGGTCTTCAGTACACACGTTTACTAGGTTCTACCAGGTGGACGTTAGAAGTCAGGAGGATGTCGCCTTTGGGCGCAGTGTGTTGCAGGCCGCAAAAGATCCTCATGTCTGATAGCGCTCAGCTTATGTATGGTGTATCCCCCCCCCTCATTGGGCATTGCTTTGGGACGTCCCACATAGTAATGACTATGCCGCTCTGTGTCCCGTGATGTACGAGAAAGAAAATAGGATTTTTATAACAGCTTACCTGTAAAATCCTTTTCTTGGAGTACATCACGGGACACAGAGCTCCCACCCCTCTTTTGGGGACACTTATTGCTTTGCTACAAAACTGAGGTGCTCCCGGATGGGAGGGGCTTATATAGGGGAGGGTACTTCCGGTTTGGAAGTTGCCAGTGCCAGCACCTGAAGGTAAACTATATAACCCACATAGTAATGACTATGCCGCTCTGTGTCCCGTGATGTACTCCAAGAAAAGGATTTTACAGGTAAGCTGTTATAAAAATCCTATTATTAACCTGTGCACTGCAAGCCTGCTTTGCTGATCAACGTGTTTGTTAGCATTGTGTGTTTGGGTTCCTGCCTGCCGTGTGCTACATCTGTCTCTGTTACGTTATTGGCTTGTCCCCGACTATCCCTGTCTGCTCGTGACCCTTGACCTTCGGCTTGTCCTTCGTTATCCTTGTCTGCTTGTGGCCCTTGACCTTCGGCTTGTTATTCGTTATTCTTGTCTCTATTCCCCTTATCCTACGGGGCGTGAGCTAGGAGACTCTAGGGGCTGCGACCTGAGGTTAAATATTGATTTTGACCTGAATTGTTTCATATCAGATTTTTAATATATTTTTAATATTTTAATGTTTTGTAATATACTGGTCGTTTTAGATAATAGGTTTCCATGGATTTTTTAAATTGTGAAGTAGTAATATATTTTGGCCACAAGATAGTGCCCATCTTCTTGATCATAAGCTACTGAGACATAGGTGGTTCATTTCATTTCATTTTATTTTAATTGTTTTTATATATACATTCTAATTGTATTATCGCCATCTTATGGATAAATGAATTAAGTAATATTTTGTTTTTAAACTGTTTTGCCTTGTAAATTGATATTGTAATTAAAATGAGTGAGTTTCATATGCGCTACGGCATGATGACACAGACTCTTCACCGATGTCACCATGGTAACCCTGCACGCTGCCCTTGCTATATAAGATATGCACACTCGTCACGAGGTATACCTTGAAAAAGTCACGTGACCAGTGACGTAATGCGTAGGGAGGAGCCTGGTGACGAGCATCAAGGATCACTGAGGAGGAAGCTCTGTATCTGATCGTAATAAGCGCTGGTTTGAATCTGACGGCATGTGAGTGGTTTTTATACACATTGTCAGCAAATTATCAGTCTTAGCATATTGCGCTATGGATATTTCTTCTCTTGCATGTTTGTGAACATTGGAAGTATCTCTGGAGTGGGGATAGAGCACCGGACCTTTTACCTTTGTGCTAACCAGCTAAATGACTAGCTAGGATAGCCGTATTGAGAATTGTATTGACGCAGCATTCTCTAGTCCATCATTATCTACACCTGCTCATTAATAGTTTCTCACTATATTGTGATTCTCACCAGCAATTATCGGCTGTACTTGGAAGCACATTGAATCTATCATTATTTATTCAGTATTGGGCTCACCTTGATATGGACATATTTTATACTGTTATTATTTACACTGTTTTATTCACCTTTGATTGTGCAATATATGTATAGCGATACCCTCAGTTTAAGAGGGCTGCTTGTTTGTTTTGGGCCTTGTAGTGCACCGCTGTCAACCCCTGGCAATCGGCCCTAACCTCTCGTGGCACAGTTAGGAAAGGATGGTATACTGTACTACCTCTATACTGTTATACGGTACAACCCCTTTGTATCCCAGCACAGTAATTGACACTGACAACCAAATTACTTAACTATAGCTTTTTACTATTGGTAAAAGTATAAAAGGTAATTTGTATACAATATCTTATGCAGATCCCTGCAATATAAGTGTACACATTAAAAGGGTATAACATTTAATAATGCAATGAACATATAATAACCCTGCTGCAGCTATCCTCCCTCGTGAGCAAAAAATGGCGCCCAGCAATGTCCTATACTACCCATTCAGGCCTGACTATAACTTTGGGGTATAGTTCATTGAAGAATCTTCGCTAGCAACTCTCGGTGGTGCACATAAAGAAACAAACTGTAATCCAATAGGGGTAGCAGATGATCGCTAACTTGGTAAAGCTGGAGAGACTGATAAACTCAGTTCAGCAAACAGTCTCTCCAAAGTATAACTGTGGTCAATGATGGGCCTAGGCAAAGTTAATAGGCAACAAAGTTACTTAGATGTTTTTCTGAGCTGGCGCTCTCTCACCCAGACCTGACTGACTCCTGTCCGGTACCTCCGCTACTGTGAGTTGCTACACAGTGCCCACGATGCACCGGGTCTGTCCTCCAGAAGATGGTAGCACCTCAGGTGGATCGGATGCTCCGCAGGCTCCTCGGCAGAATGGAAGGCTCTCTGGAACAAAGTGCGAGGCCCAGGCTTCAGGCCTTGCACGTGCAGCCAGTGAGTGCAGGAATCCTCTTGCAAGGAGGGCAGCGTTCCAAGAGAGAGAGTGTGAGGCTCCTCCTCCCCCTTTTAAAGTCCACCCCAGCAGTCCTTGCGCGGAGAAGTGCACCCTGGGTGCCTCAAAGCGTGCTGGGAACTGTAGTCTTGTGGGTGAAAACGATACCCCGCTACACACTCCTCCCACTTTAAATCTTTGGTCCCCAAAGACAGTATCAACAGTAGGAAAATACAAACTCATTAAGGGCAGCTAGAGAAGTTGGCAGAGGAAACTCCCACCAGGACGGGGAAGGGAGCTTGTCCTGCCCACTGGTTACATCAATGGGGTTGACCTGCCTAACTGTGCCAGAGAGTGAGCTGGAGTTGCCTTCCACCAAATGCACAGCAGAAGGATGAGTTGTTGGCAATGTCCTTCGAGCAGTGGTTACTGTATCCTCAGAACTTTCCCCCATCTGGGTATAATTTAACTTCCGAGGAGGGCGAATGGTTCTCTTGGCCCTTTGCTCTCTTGGGGCGGCTGTTTCACCCCTCACTGTATCTTCTTCTGGAGTAGGTACACTGGGCTCCAATACTTCCGGTACATCCAAATCAGGTGCAGGAAGATGTTGGGAGTAATCTTGATGATCAGCAGAAGGTGACCATGTGGCATCTTCCCACTCTTCAGACAGAGGACTAGACGGAACAAACTCAGTGGCTTCCACATTCAATGTACTATCCACAGTACCTTCAGATGGTGGAAGATCTATAGACATGGGTTCTGGGGTGTGAGAAGGCCACAACCATCCAAGCTCTTTTTCTTCACTCTGATCAGAGACATCCATTTCTCCAGACTGAGATACCTGAGACCGAGTGTTTGGCCTAGGTTTCTCCAAGCTTGAAGATGGTCCAGGGGAATCTTCTACAGGAGGTATCCGAACCGCTTCTGCAAGTGGAAGTAAATGGTTTCTGTGCCATGTCTTCAGCGGCCCTATCTTCCCTTCTGGTTTTAGCCGATACACCGGCAGGTCTGGCAACTTCTTACAGATCACATATGGTTCCGGTCTCCATCTGTCTGCTAATTTATGCTTCCCTGGAACTCCTAGGTTTCGCAACAGCACTCTGTCTCCTGGCTGTAGGTCCTGGATTCAAACTTTGAGGTCAAAGTTCCTCTTGTTCCGGGCTCCTCTTTGCTCTGAGGCCACTTGGGCCTGTTAAAAAGCTAGCTTCAAACTCTTCCTCAGTCTGTCTACATACCCCTTATGTGAGGTGGCCGAAGTGCGATCCGTTAATATGCCAAATGCCAGATCCACAGGCAGTCTTGCTTCCCTGCCAAACATAAGGCGATATGGAGAGTACCCTGTGGCATCGCTAGTGGTACTGTTGTAAGCGTGCACGATGGCCGCTATGTGCTTGCTCCAGTGCTGCTTCTGCTCACTACTCAGAGTCCCCAACATATTTAACAGAGTCCTGTTGCACCTCTCCGGCTGAGCATCACCCTGAGGGTGATAAGGGGTAGTGCGGGTTTTCTTGATACCCAAAGAGTCCAGCAATTTCTTGATTAATCGACTCTCAAAGTCTCTCCCTTGGTCAGAGTGCAGGCGCTGTGGCAGCCCATAATGCACAAAGTATTTCTCCACTAGGATTTTAGCTACAGTGGATGCCTTCTGGTCTTTGGCTGGAAAAGCCTGGGCATAACGGGTGAAATGGTCGGTTATCACCAGAACATTTCCTTGTCCACTCAAGTCAGGTTCAAGACAGAGAAAGTCAATGCACACCAAGTCCAAGGGTCCTTGACTCTGCAGATGGCCCATTGGGGCAGCTTGACGTAGCAATGTCTTCCTCTGGATACAGCATGCACAGGAGTGGCAGTACTCCTCCACTTCAGCCCACATACAAAGCCAATAGAACCTATCCCTTACAAGTTGCCATGATTATCATGTAAGGCAGCCAAAACAGTTCTTCTGTATTTCTCTGGCAGAAACAGCTGCCACTTCTCTTCTAGGTCATCAGAGGGGCCCCTTCGGTAGACCACCCCTTGATGCACCTGCAACTTGCCCCATTCTTTGTGGACCAACCAGGCCACCTTTGAGGGGTCCTTCAGAAGTCTGTCTGGATCCTGGTCCTCTAATGCCAATCTTCCCCAAGGATCCTCCAACTGGTCTCTCCTTAGGTCCTTTTTGGACAGTTTGGCCAGGTCATTCTCTCCAACTTGGGTCACATTGCAGTAACACTTAGGCACCCCACTGCAGAAACACCGATCTCTTCAGCCCTTGACTAACCACTAGCTTGAAGTTGTACCCCTTGACACAAGGCCCGTACCCCATCTGGGGTTACCTGGGTCCAATCTTCTGGATGGTGGGTGGGTGCGTGGCCTCTTCTGGACAATGCGTCTGCATCACGGTTTCCAGCTCCGGGCCTATACTTCAGGCTGAAGTTGAATCCGGCTAGGGCTGCTAACCAACGGTGACCAGTGGCATCCAGCTTGGCCGTGGTGAAGAGATAGGTGAGTGGATTATTGTCAGTCTTTACTGTGAAGTCAGCTCCATACAGGTAATCTCTGAGTTTATCCACGATTGCCCACTTTAGGGCCAGGAACTCCAACTTGTGGGTGGGGTAGTTCTTTTCTGCGGGTGCCAGACTTCTACTAACGTAGGCAACTGGGCGCAACTGCCCTTCATATTCTTGGTATAGCACCCCTTCTAGACCATCATGGCTGGCATCTACATGCAGTTCATATGGCTTTTTGGGATCAGCATAGGCCAGGACTCTTCTTTAACATCTGGAAGGCTTCTTCGCACTCTTCAGTCCACTGGTCTTCCACGGACTCTCCAGGCTTCCTGGGGCCAGTATCATTCTCCTCTCCTTCCGTCTTCAGTAGCTCATTTAGGGGTTTGGCAATTTTTGCAAATCCTTCCACAAATCTACGGTAGTAGGAACAGAAGCCTAGGAAGGATCTGAGCTCAGTCACTGTAGTTGGTCTGGGCCAGGAGGTGACTGCCTCCAGTTTATCAGGGTCTGTAGACACTCCTTCTGCAGATACTATGTGCCCCAGATAGTGGAGCGAGGACTGGTAGAACTGGCATTTTTCTCTGGAGAGTTTTAGTCCCTCCTCACTGAGTCTCTTCAGGACTTTCTCCAATCTTTCTTCATGCTCCTCAGAGTCTTTCCGAAGACCATGATGTCGTCTAGGTACACCAGGACTTCGATCAGATTCATGTCCCCAACGGTCTTCTCCATCAACCTCTGGAAAAGTAGCGGGGGCTTCCGACAGGCCTTGGGGCATCCTATTGAATTCATAGAATCCCACTGGGGTGATGAAGGCCATCTTCTCCTTATCTTCAGGGTGCATTGGGATTTGATAATACCCACTCTTCAGATCCATGACACTGAACCACTTGGCCCCAGACAGACTCTGCAAAGTGTCTTCTATCCTGGGGGTAGTGTACTGGTCGGGTATGGTCCTCCTGTTGAGAGTCCTGTAGTCTATGCAGAGTCTCAGCGACCCATTCTTCTTCCTTACCACCACGATGGGGGAAGCATATGGACTTCTGGACTCTCGGATGACCCCTGTCCTCTTTAGCTCTGCCAGCTGCTCACGCAAATCTTCCAAGTCAGCCAGTGGAACTCTTCGGACTCTCTCCCGAAAGGGTTTGTCTTCTTGAAGACAGATTTTATGGGTGGCACTTCTCGCACACCCCACGTCAAACTCTTCTTCTGAGAATATTCTTCTCCACCTAGTCAGCTGGGCCTTGGCTCTTTCCTTCCATTTCAGTGGCAAGGCGGTTTCTTCAAGGCAGAGCTCCTCCAGGGTGGCTTCTCCTCCCTTGGACCCGAATTCAGACAGGGCCACTGGGGTAGCAGGATTCACTTTGCCCAGTAGCACCCGGGCTGGGATCTTCACAGGAGAATTAGTGACATTTCTGACACTCACTGGAATCTGGTCATTGGCTTTCTTCAGTGCCCTCAACGGGACCACTTCAGGGAGTACTTCCAATCCTTGGGTGAGTGTTGAAGGGGTCTGGCACCACGACCACAAAGGGACCCGGCTGCTCCCAGGAGAGTTTTACCGTAGCCTGCAGACAGGTCACCTCACCAGGCTGCAGTATCTTCTGTCTTCTAGACAGTCTCCAGACTCTTCCCACCCCCTCTTCCGGGGCCTTTTGCTCCAGGATCATCTTCTGGTAGACCTGTTGCAGCATGGGGTGAATCTTCTGTTTGGGGGAACTCCGCTCTTGCACTAACGGGGTCAGCAGTTTCCGGACCAAGTCAGTGTTGGTCCCTATCAACATGGACATAGTGTTGGCTCCTGGTGGGCGAGGGCAAACCACCGCCAGGGTGTCAAAAACTTCGGCCTTCCCGGTTACAGAGGGGTCAAAGGCCAGCCTGATTGAAACATAACCGTCGTCGGGGAAGCTACACGTGCCTATCCCCCCTATCTTCAGGTCTTCCAGCTTCTGCAAGAGCACATGACTCAAATGCTTCTGATAAAAGTCTCTGTATAAGAGATTCACTTGGGCTCCTGTGTCTAGGAGTGCCTTTGTGTAGACTCCCTCCACTTGAGCGGAGACTAGAGGGGAGGGTCCAACTAATTTATCCGGGAACTTCTTAAGGGATATTTTCTCCTTTGGGCTCCCTGATTTTTCCAGTGGGTTTTTCTTCTTTTTCCATTTCTCTCTGGACCTCAACCCTTTTTGGACCTTGTATGCATTGATCTTTTTCCGGTTGTCAAATTTCAACTCCCGGCAGGCGGTGTGGGAGGTTTTAGGAGGGGCATTGTTTCCCTTCTCTTTTTGCACTGCTTGTCTTTGGATCTTTTTAGCTTTCTGTAGGTAGCGGGCGCCCGGCTGACTCCTTCACCGGGGCCCTCTGAAGTTTTCCGCCGGGCTGGTATTGACTGCCCCTGTTCTTTCTTGGACTGGGGCACCTTCTATCAGGGTGGCCAACTCCTCCACAATTTAAGCAGACAATTTCCTTCCTTATTTTTGGGGATGCTGGAGCGGGAACATTCCGATCCGGTTCCTTCCGGATCTCTTCTTTCTCCTTGGCTCCTAAATTCTTGCCCAATAAAGAGATCAACAAGTCCAGTACTTGGGCCATTTGAGACTTCAAGGTTTCTACTTCTGGGTCACGTTCAGTAACTACTGTCGTTCTGACTCCTACCAAAAACAGGTGGGGTGGTCTTCTCAACCCCCTCTTGATCCATCATCCCTTATGATCCGCACAAGGTCTGTGTAATTCAGAGCCATGACTCCGTCAGAGGTCTTCAGGTGAAGCCAAACTGGATCCGACTGTAAGGCCCCCCTTAGGATCTGTTTCATCTTTGAAGCATCTATGACTTGTGGTTGCATTCCTTTTCTCAGTACAATCTAGCACATCATTCTATTCAGTCTCTGGACATACTCGGACAACTTCTCCCCTGGCTGTTGGAAGGTATGTTCAAATTGATACACCAGCTCCGACACCTTCTCCAGCTGGCCAAAATCCTCCTGCAACATAGACAAATAATCCATTGCTGTACACACCGTATTGCTGCACCTAAGATTTTTCACAGCCTCAGCAGCAGGACCCTTCAAGCTCTTACTGATGCGCTGCTTCTTCTGCGCTTCTGGAACTTCCCAACCTTCTACTGCCTGCATTGCCTGCTCGATCCAAGTATCGAAATCTTCCTCCCCTGGTGGCACAGGTTGTGTTCCTGAAAACACCCGGAGTTTCCGGTACCCAGCTTCCACGTGCACTTAACAACAAAGTCCCCCAAAGCAGTCAGCAGTTCCGGACATATGGCGGTCAGGGGTGACTTTGGTGCTTTCGTTTCGCTACTGCCTCCCATTTTGGAGAAGAGTGACGGAGATAACTGTGGGGAGGTCCGTGGGGACTCTTTCTTCACAGCCCCAGTATGCACTAAGCGATACGTTCTGTCATCTATGTCTTTTACACTCTGCCCTCTTCTGGGACTCCTCTTGTCCATTCTATTAGTGCATATGCCCCCGAGGTATCTGTCTTTACATCCACCGCCCATGCTTTCCAGTTTGGAGATATTGACATTATTAGCTGCTTTACCTCTTCTTTCTCCTGGATCCCTCTCGGGAGTTCAATAGCTACTGCCCGAACTGGATCCACAGCCTCCTCTGCGCACCATTGTGTCACTGCCTGCGAGTCCATGCCGGTACTTCAGACTGCCTTGATTGCAGCGTGCAATATACAAGGATCCCGGACGAGCCTCCACGTATAGCAATACCCTCAGTTTAAGAGGGCTGCTTGTTTGTTTTGGGCCTTGTAGTGCACCGCTGTCAACCCCTGGCAATCGGCCCTAACCTCTCGTGGCACAGTTAGGAAAGGGGAAAGGATGGTATACTGTACTACCTCTATACTGTTATACGGTACAACACCTTTGTATCCCAGCACAGTAATTGACACTGACAACCAAATTACTTAACTATAGCTTTTTAATATTGGTAAAAGTATAAATGGTAATTTGTATACAATATCTTATGCAGATCCCTGCAATATAAGTGTACATATTAAAAGGGTATAACATTCAATAATGCAATGAACATATAATAACCCCGCTGCAGCTATCCTCCCTCGTGAGCAAAAAATGGCGCCCAGCAATGTCCTATACTACCCAGTCAGGCCTGACTATAACTTTGGGGTATAGTTTGTTGAAGAATCTTCGCTAGCAACTCTCGGTGGTGCACATAAAGAAACAAACACTGTAATCCAATAGGGGTAGCAGATGATCGCTAACTTGGTAAAGCTGGAGAGACTGATAAACTCAGTTCAGCAGACAGACAGTCTCTCCAAAGTATAACTGTGGTCAATGATGGGCCTAGGCAAAGTTAATAGTCAACAAAGTTACTTAGATGTGGTTCTGAGCTGGCGCTCTCTCACCCAGACCGGAACCGACTCCTGTCCGGTACCTCTGCTACTGTGAGTTGTTACACAGTGCCCACGATGCACCGGGTCTTCGGTCTTCCAGAAGATGGTGGCACCTCAGGTGGTTCGGATGCTCCGCAGGCTCCTCGGCAGAACGGAAGGCTCTCTGGAACAAAGTGCGAGGCCCAGGCTTCAGTCCTTGCACGCGCAGCCAGTGAGTGCAGGGATCCTCTTGCAAGGAGGGCGGCGTTCCAAGAGAGAGAGAGCGAGGCTCCACCTCCCCCTTTTAAAGTCCACCCCAGCAGTCCTTGCGCGGAGAAGTGCACCCTGGGTGCCTCAAAGCGTGCTGGGAACTGTAGTCTTGTGGGTGAAAAAAATACCCCACTACATATGTATTAGTGGGTTGATTTTAGCGCTTTCACACTTTACATATCATGCTGAGTAAATAGATACCTAACATGTCACGCTTTAAAATTGCGCGCACTCATGGAATGACACCAAACTTCAGTACTTAATCTCCATAGGCAATGCTTAAATTTTTTTTACACGTTACCATTTTCGCATTACAGAAGAGGTCTAGTACTAGATTTGTTGCACTCATTCTAACGCACGCAGCAATACCTCACATGTGTGGTTTTAATGGTGTTTACATATGTGGGCGGGACTTACGTGTGTGTTCGCTTCTGAGCGCGAGCTACCGGGGACAGGGGCGTTTTAATTTTTTTTTATTATAATTTTTTTTGTTTTTTTACCCTTTTTTCTTACTTTTTTGTTTTTTTTATCACTTTTATTCCTATTACAAGGAATGTAAACATCCCTTGTAATAGGAATCTATTGTGACAGGTCCTCTTTATGGAGAGATGCGGGGTCAATAAGACCCCACATCTCTCCTCCAGGCTGGAAAGCATGAGATCGATAAAAAAAATTCACCGATCTCATGCTGACAGCCGAGATCACGGCTTTGTTTACATACGGGAACCCGGCGTGACGTCATAACGTCGCATCCGGGCCTCCGACGGTCATAGAGATGACTGGTGACCATCTGGTCACCAGTCATCTCTATGCTTCCCATCCGGTGCTGGCCAATTCGTTCTCCGAGCCCCAGATGGCACGGGAGAGCCCGGAGAAGCACCGGATGGCAGCGGGAGGGGGGGGGGGAACGTCCCCTCCCGCCGCCTATAAGAAAGATCAAGCGGCGGAACTGCCGATATTATCGTTTTTATCGTGCACAGAATCGCCGGCTGAAAAGAATGATATCTGAATGATGCCTGCAATTGCAGACATCATTCAGATGTCACCGCACAAAGTCAAGGACGTCATTTGACGGTGGGCGGTAGGGAAGATTTAGTTCGAAATTTTTTCTCCTTCATTGATGTACACTGATGAGGCTGCACTGATGGGCACCGATAAGGTGGCAAGGGTGGGCACTGAGAGGTGGCATTGCTAGTTGGCACTGGTGGGCATTGAGAAGTGGCACTGCTAGGTGACACTGATTGGCACCAGTGGTGGGCATTGATAGGTGGCACTGGCAGGGGCTACTGATTGTCACAGATGATGCAGAATTGCCTCTTCCTCTTCGGGCCCCATGTCCCTTGCACATAAACCGGTGATTGACTTTTTTTATGCTCACGCTGTCAGCACAAGGAGAAAACAAAAACCATTACCCAAGCTTTTGTTTACATCACGTGATCAGCTGTCATTGGCTGACAGCTGATCACATGGTAAGGGGCAGGGATCGGCCCCTTACTCGGATCTGTCATCACCCGAGTCTCAGTGACTCTGTGACCACAGCGCACGCGCAAAGGGGAGGACGTCTATTGACGGACTCCCGGCAATTGAGGACCGTACTGTGGCTGTCGATCAGTTATAGCGCTGATCTCAAGTGGTTAAAGAGGGTCTAAATGGGCCATTGACATGCATCACAATTCAACTTAGGAATGTGTCTTTGCAAAGTTAAACTAAATGAAATCCTTTTTCTTATTTTTGCTTTTGGATAGAGTGCAGAGGGATTAGAAGTCTAGACAGTTTTTGGGGATGTCTGCACCCCTGATAGGGTGAAGACAACTCCCAAATTTGGCCACTTTAGCCTTCCAAATGATTCACTTCCTGTCACATAGCCACACAGGAAGTGAGGGTAAATCCCTACCAATGTCTTTCCTTGGGGACACACAGGTCAATCTAAATACTTTCCCCATTATGTACATTGCACTCCAGCATTTTGCTGGGTACACCCCAAATTATTAGGTACTTTGGGGTTTATTTACTAAAGGCAAATCCACTTTGCACTACAAGTGCACTTGCTGGATATCCGAGGGGGACATGCAAGGAAACAAAAAAAAAAACACCATCTTTGCTTTCACATGATTGGATGCTACGCTCACCAGTGCTTCCCCTCAGAATTTCAGCAACTACACTTGTACTGCAGAGTGGATTTGCCTTTACTAAACCCCAAACTACCGAATGATTTGGGGTGTACACAACAAAGTGCTAGAGTGCAATTTGCTTAATGGGGACACTAGTTAGATTGATCTGTGTGTTCCCAAGAAAAGACATTGGTAGGGTTTTACCTTCACTTCATGTTTAGCTGTGTGACAGGAAGTGAAGCCAATTTTACTAAAAGGGACACAAAACCCAACCTAAAAAAACAAAAACAAGCAGGGGTTCGAACATTTACATGGTTTCCCTCAAAATGCCCACAATTAGAATCGTATTGCCTTGAGCTAGTTTTAAGTGCAGTGCTCTAAATCAGTGCTTCTCAAGTACCCCCAACAGGCCATGTTTGCAGGTTTTCCTTCATCTTGCACATGTGCTTTAAATCACAGTCAATGGTTTGGTATTTTGGACAGCAATTCTCGATAAGATAAATTCACAAAACATGTCCTGTTGGGGGTACTTGAGGACTGAGGCTGAGAACCACTGCAGTAAAAAGGAAAATTGAATACTTACCACTTTGTATTTTTTATTTCCTGGTGGCTACCATGAAGGCACCAGGGTAGACAAATCACACCTGTTTTGTTATGCCAATAAGCATAGTTAAGCTACATCTGTCACATTTGTTGCATAGAAAACAAAAACAAACAAACTTTGCATCAAATTTTATTGGTCAACAAAAAGTGAAGCAAAAAAATAAATAAAAAAGACATGAAGGTAGATTTGAAACAGTCACATCTTGAGAAAGATTTAGCAAAATAATGCTAAACAGACAATTAAATCAAAGTGAACGACATTAACAACATCAAAACTATTTCAGGGGAACATACCCCCTACACAAAAAAAATAAACAATCAACAAAAGTAAAACAAACATCTGTTTTGCAAAGACATAACAAATAAAATGCATGTGTTACAAACTTGATAAGGCCACCAAAATGTACATTTTGCCGCCCACATTCACACACAATCTTGCCTCTTTTCAGGGCAAGGGAGAGAATGCTATCTGCAAGCTTTATATAACCTATATTTGTGTGCTAATGAGGCAATTGAAAACACATGCACAGTCCATGAAACACCCAAAATGCAAGTTCATCCAATGTAGAGACTGAACTTCAAAGTGGGTACACCTGTTAAGGATGTCCTTCAATTACTAGCCCAAAAAACACTCTCTCTGAGCATGCCCAGAAATATCCAGGTGCTGTTCCCACACAAAAAACACCAAAAAAAAAAAACCTAAGTCCCTGGGCATGCTGAGACCAACACAAATGCAGCTAGCAGAAAATAAGCCCCCCCCCCCCGTCCAAAATTAAGCACATCATCCAGCATGCTACAAAATTAGAGATGGGACAAGCACCCGTTGGTCCGGGGGGGCAAACAAAGGGCAAAAGTTATACAACAAATACCATTGCAGTCTATGGGAACTGACTTGTTAATTTTGCTAGTCCCCACTTGGCTGGCTTATCTTCTAGTTATTGGCATTAAAATGGGGGCCCAGGTCCCACCCTAAGAGACATATATCAATGTCACCAATTTGGACAACACCAAAAACAAAACAAGGAGAAGTGCCTTTAAATATGCCAAATTGTTTAAGGGCCATTTCACACCACATGCAGTGCATTGCGTTTTTTATGCATCAAAAATGCATGGAAAGTTGGTTATATGGTTCTAAATGGCAGAGTTTGTTCCAGTGCATTCCAGTTCCACAAAAAAAGTAGAACATGCTGCATTTTACCTGCACAGGACTGTACTGGAACACTGCAAAACGCATCAAAAACGCACTGGAACTCACCGGAACACACCTAAATGCACCAAAAATGCACTGGAACACACTTGTCCTCATCTATGGTTAATAAAAAAGAGGGGTGAAAAAAAAAGCACTGGACTGTATCAAAAACGTATCAAAAATTTACTAGAACGCATCAAAAACGCGCATGCAAAAAAGCACCTGGAACGCATCCGGATTGCGTTTCTATGGTGTGAACTGGCCCTAGTTCCCACCATAGAAACGCAGTCTGGATGTGTTCCAGGTGCTTTTCTGCATGCACGTTTTTGACGTGTTCCAGTGCATTTTTGGAGCGTTTTTGATGCAGTCCAGTGTTTTTTCCCCCCCTCTTTTCACTTAGGACAAGTGTGTTGCAGTGCGTCTTTGGTGCATTTAGGTGCGTTTTTGGTACGTTCCGTATCGTTTTTGATGTGTTTTACTGTGGTCCAGTACAGTTCTGTACATAAAAAATGCAGCATGACCAATTTTTCTTTCCTTTCTGAAAAGCACTGGAAGGGACTGCAGTGGTGTGAACTATGCCATTGGCATTAATGTGATCAACTTTCTTTGCGTTTTTCGTGCATCAAAAAAATGCACTGCACTGCATCCGGAGTGAACTGGCCCTAAATATCATACCTGGGGGGTGTCTATAGTATGCCTGTAAAGTAGCGCATGTTTTCCATGTTTATAACAGTTTGAGAGCAAAATGACATTTCTAAAGTAAAATAATGGTCATTTAAAAGTACTCGCGGCTGTAATGAATTGCTGGTTCCCGTCAATACAGATAAAAGTCATTGAAAGTCTTTGAAAAAGAAATAAAAATGCGTGGGGGCTCCCCCAAAAATTCCATTACCAGGCCTTTCAGGTCTGGTATGGATATTAAGGGGAACTCCGCGCCAAACTTAAAACAAAAATGGCGTGGGGGTCCCCCTAAAAATCCACACCAGACCCTTATCCGAGCACGCAACCTGGCAGGCCGCAGGAAAAGAGGGGTGGGGATGAGAGAGCGCCCCCCTCCTGAACCGTACCAGGCCACATGCCCTCAACATGGGGAGGATGCTTTGGGGGTCTGTGACCCCTCAAAGCACCATGTCCCCATGTTGATGGGGACAAGGGCCTCACCCCCACAACCCTTGCCCGGTGGTTGTGGGGGGCTTATCGGAATCTGGAAGCCTCCTTTAACAAAGGGGACCCCCAGATCCCAGCCCCCCTGTGTGAAATGGTAATGGGGTACAAATGTACCCCTACCGTTTCACAAAAGAAAAAGTGTCAAAAATTTTAAAAATGACAATAGCCGGTTTTTGACAATTCCTTTATTAATGTCTTCTCCTTTCTTCCATCCTCTTCTTTTCTCCACTCGGGTTTCTTCCTCCATCTTGTTCTTCATCTTCATCTTCCTTTTTACTTCGGTGTTCTCGTCCGCATCTTGCTCCGGCTTCTTGTTCCCTTCTTCTTTCTCCGGCCGCATTGCTTGAATTCTAGGTTCCCGCTGTGTGACGCTTCAGTTCATCAGTTCTCCTCTAGGTCCGCAGCCACCCGGTGACCCCGCCCCCTCTGAAGCACATGGATTTCACGGGGACTTTCCCCGTAGTGTCAGAGGGGGGCAGAATCACCGGGTGGCAGCAGACCCAGAGGAGAACTGAAGCGTCACACAGCGGGAACCTCGAATTCAAGCGGAGCGGCCGGACAAAGAAGAAGGGAACAAGAAGTCGGAGCAAGATGCGGACGAGAACACAGAAGGAAGATGAAGATGAAGAACAAGATGGAGGAAGAAACCTGAATGGAGAAAAGAAGGATATGGAAGAAGAAGGTGGAAGAATAGAGAAGACATTAACCACTTAACGGCCGCTCACTGTATATATACGTCGGCAGAATGGCACCGACAGGCACAATCACGTAGAGTGTACGTGATTGCCTTTGTATAGTTGGGGGGTCCAATCGGACCCCCCTCCTATACAGTGAGCGGTGGCTAAGTGTCCGGGAGCGTTCCGGGATGAGGGGGCAGCCATTCGTTTCTGGCCACCCCCTCGCGATCGCTCCCGGCGAATGGAAATGCCCCCTCTGTCTGTGTCAGACAGAGGGAGCAGGAGGAAGTGATGTCATCTCTGGTGCGGCGCTCACATATACCGAGCGCTGTACAAGAGAAGACATCAGGTCAGTGCACACAACACTACACTGACACCAGGACACATAGAGACATAAATCGCCCCCCCAGGCCCCCCCAGACACCCCAGATCACCCCCCCAGCCCCCAGTCACAGTGTCACTGATTGCAGTGACCATTTATTTAGTGATCACTGCAATCAGTGACATTTGTGACTGTAAAAGTGTCACCAAAGTTTAGTCTTAGGTCCAGTGTAGCCCCCTAATAAAGGTTTAACCCCCTGATCACCCCCCAGATAACCCTTTCACCGCCTATCACCACTGTCGCTAAGCGATCATTTTTCTGATCGCTGTCTTAGCGTCAGTGATGCCGATCGGCAGCCAGTAATTTTTTTTAGGTTCGCCGCATGTTTTTATAGCGTCAGGTACCCCAATATATTATCTAATAAAGGTTTAACCCCCTTGATCGCCCCCCAGGTAACCCTTTCACCCCTATCACCACTGTCACTAAGCGATCGTTTTTCTAAACGCTGTCTTAGTGTCGGTGATCAGATCGGTAGCCAGTAATTTTTTTTAGGTTCGCCGCATGTTTTTATAGCGTCAGGTACCCCAATATATTATCTAATAAAGGTTTAACCCCCTTGATCGCCCCCCAGGTAACCCTTTCACCCCCATCACCACTGTCGCTAAGCGATCGTTTTTCTAAACGCTGTCTTAGTGTCGGTGATGCAGATCGGTAGCTGGTAATTTTTTTTAGGTTCGCCGCAGGTTTTTATAGCGTCAGGTACCCCAATATATTATCTAATAAAGGTTTAACCCCCTTGATCGCCCCCCAGGTAACCCTTTCACCCCCTATCACCACTGTCGCTAAGCGATCGTTTTTCTAAACGCTGTCTTAGTGTCGGTGATGCAGATCGGTAGCCAGTAATTTTTTTTAGGTTCGCCGCATGTTTTTATAGCGTCAGGTACCCCAATATATTATCTAATAAAGGTTTAACCCCCTTGATCGCCCCCCAGGTAACCCTTTCACCCCCATCACCACTGTCGCTAAGCGATCGTTTTTCTAAACGCTGTCTTAGTGTCGGTGATGCAGATCGGTAGCTGGTAATTTTTTTTAGGTTCGCCGCAGGTTTTTATAACGTCAGGTACCCCAATATATTATCTAATAAAGGTTTAACCCCCTTGATTGCCCCCCAGG
Organism: Rana muscosa; assembly: GCA_029206835.1. Classification (NCBI taxonomy): domain Eukaryota; kingdom Metazoa; phylum Chordata; class Amphibia; order Anura; family Ranidae; genus Rana; species Rana muscosa. The sequence continues at coordinate 232,376,821 of CM055127.1, read as the reverse complement.
TAACCCTTTCACCCCCTATCACCACTGTCGCTAAGTGATCGTTTTTCTAAACGCTGTCTTAGTGTCGGTGATGCAGATCGGTAGCCAGTAATTTTTTTTAGGTTCGCCGCATGTTTTTATAGCGTCAGGTACCCCAATATATTATCTAATAAAGGTTTAACCCCCTTGATCGCCCCCCAGGTAACCCTTTCACCCCCTTCACCACTGTCGCTAAGTGATCGTTTTTCTAAACGCTGTCTTAGTGTCGGTGATGCAGATCGGTAGCTGGTAATTTTTTTTAGGTTCGCCGCAGGTTTTTATAGCGTCAGGTACCCCCATATATTATCTAATAAAGGTTTTAACCCCCTGATTGCCCCTAGTTAACCCTTTCACTAGTGATCACCATATAAGTGTTACGGGTGACGCTGGTTAGTTAGTTTGCTTTTTATAGTGTCAGGGCACCCGGGTGATATCAATTAGGTTTTAGCATCAGAGAGGGTCTGCGTCACACCCCAGGCAGCGTCAGGTTAGTGCCAGTAACGCTAACACCCACACGTGAAGCATACACCCCCCTTAATGGTATAGTATCTGAACAGATCAATATCTGATCTGATCAGATCTAAACTAGCGTCCCCAGCAGTTTAGGGTTCCCAAAAACGCAGTGTTAGCGGGATCAGCCCAGATACCTGCTGGCACCTGCGTTTTGCCCCTCCGTCCAGCCCAGGCCACCCAAGTGCAGTATCGATCGATCACTGTCACTTACAAAACAAAAACACACATAACTGCAGCGTTCGCAGAGACAGGCCTGATCCCTGCGACTCCAGTGCTGTAGGAGGTGATTTCACCACCACAGTTAAAAAAAAAAAGCAAATATGCCGAAGCATTGGGGCAGCAGGGGCGGAGGAGCGATTTTGCTCCTAATGCCGCGTACATACGGTCGAAATTCCGATGGAGGCTTGCCCGTGGAAAAGTCCGACCATGTGTGTGCGGCATAACTTTTTTGCGGGAGGATGCCCCCATGCTTCGGCATATATAAATTGTGCGTGTATGCCCATCATTGGAAGTGGGTGGATGAAGGGCGGTATTCTAATGGTGGGCATACCCACCGATCAATCTCTTTTTTTGTTCAGCCAACTGGCTGCATGAAAAAAAAAGATTACAATACATGTCCAACAAGGACCAGCAACGTACTGGTATGTTGCTGGACTTTGAATGTTTATACCAGAATGATGCCTGCGGGTTTAGGTATCATCTTGGTATCATTCTTTTCAGCCTGCGGCCGGCTTTCATGTAAAAGCAATCCTAGCGGCTAATTAGCCTCTGGACTGCTTTTACAAGCAGTGGGAGGGAATGCCCCCCCCCGGATATAAAAAGCGCCATTGGGAAATTGGGAAAGCATTTTATCACACCAATCTTGGTGTGGTCAGATGCTTTGAGGGCAGAGGAAAAATCTAGGGTCTAGAAGACCCCAGTTTTTTCAAAAAAAGAGTACCTGTCACTACCTATTGCTATCATAGGGGATATTTACATTCCCTGAGATAACAATAAAAATGATTAAAAAAAAAAATACTTGGAAGGAACAATTTAAAAATAAAATAAAAAAGCAAAATTAATAATAAAAAAAAAAGAAAAAAAAAAAAGCACCCCTGTCCTGCCCTGCTCTTGCCCAGTGGCGAACGCAAGCGTCGGTCTGGCGTCATATGTAAACAGCAATTGCAGCATGCATGTGAGGTATCACCACGAAGGTCAGATCGAGGGCAATCATTTTAGCAGTAGACCTCCTCTGTAACTCTACTGGGGTAACCTGTAAAGGCTTTTAAAGGCTTTTAAAAATGTATGTAGTTTGTTGCCAATGCGCGTTTGTGCGAAATTTTAAAGCATGTCGTGTTTGGTATCTATGTACTCGGCCTAAGATCATCTTTTTTATTTCATCAAACATTTGGGCAATATAGTGTGTTTTAGTGCATTAAAATTAAAAAAAGTGTATTTTTTAACCCAAAAAATGCGTTTGAAAAATCGCTGCGCAAATACTGTGTAGAAAAAAAAAAATGCAACACCCACCATTTTAATCTGTAGGGCCTTTGCTTTAAAAATATATATAATGTTTGGGGGTTCAACATAATTTTCTTTCCAAAAAAAAAATGTTTTCATGTAAACAAAAAGTGTCAAAAAGGGCTTTGTCTTCAAGTGGTTAGAAGAGTGGATGTAAGCTTCCTAATGTTGTGTATAAAATGCCAGAACAGTTCAAAACCCCCCCAAATGACCCCATTTTGGAAAGTAGACACCCCAAGCAATATACTGAGAGGCATGTCGAGTCCATGGAATATTTTATATGTTGACACAAGTTGCGGAAAAACGACAATTTTTTTTTTTTTTTTTGCACAAAGTTGTCACTAAATGATATATTGCTCAAACATGCCATGGGCATATGTGGAATTACACCCCAAAATACATTCTGTTGCTTCTCCTGAGTACGGGGATACCACATGTGTGAGACTTTTTGGGAGCCTAGCCACGTACGGGACCCCAAAAACCAAGCACCGCCTTCAGGCTTTCTAAGGGTGTAAATTTTTGATTTCACTTCTCATTGCCTATCACAGTTTCGGAGGCCATGGAATGCCCAGATAGCACAAAACCCCCCCAAATGACCCCATTTTGGAAAGTAGACACCCCAAGCTATTTGCTGAGAGGTATTGTGAGTATTTTGCAGATCTCGCTTTTTGTCACAAAGTTTTGAAAATTGAAAATATATATATATTTTCTTTCTTCATTTTCAAAAACAAATGAGAGCTGTAAAATACTCGCCATTCCTCTCAGCAAATAGCTTGGGGTGTCTATATTCCAAAATGGGTTCATTTGGGGGGGTTTTGTGCGATTTTGGCATTTTATGGCCTTCGAAACTGTGATAGGTAGTGAGGAGTGAAATCAAAAATTTGTGCCTAGAAATCCTGAAGGCGGTGCTTGGTTTTCGGGGTCCCGTACGCGGCTAGGCTCCTAAAAAGTCCCACACATGTGGTATCCCCGTACTCAGGAGAAGCAGAAAAATGTATTTTGGGGTGTAATTCCACATATAACCATGGCATGTGTGAGCAATATATCATTTAGTGACAACTTTTTGTAATTTTTTTATTTTTTTTTGTCATTATTCAATCACTTGGGACAAAAAAATATATATTCAATGGGCTCAACAGGCCTCTCAGCAATTTCCTGGGGTGTCTACTTTCTAAAATGGGGTCATTTGGGGGGGTTTTGTGCTATTTTGGCATTTTATGGCCTTTGAAACTGTGATAGGTAGTGAGGAGTGAAATCAAAAATTTGCGCCCTTAGAAATCCTGAAGGCGGTGCTTGGTTTCCGGGGTCCCGTACGCGGCTAGGCTCCCAAAAAGTCCCACACATGTGGTATCCCCGTACTCAGGAGAAGCAGCAAAATGTATTTTGGGGTGAAATTCCACATATAACCATGGCATGTGTGAGCAATATATCATTTAGTGACAACTTTTTGTAATTTTTATTTTTTTTTAGTCATTATTCAATCACTTGGGACAAAAAAAAAAAATTCAATGGGCTCAACATGCCTCTCAGCAATTTCCTTGGGGTGTCTACTTTCCAAAATGGGGTCATTTGGGGGGGTTTTGTACTGCCCTGTCATTTTAGCACCTCAAGAAATGAGATAGGCAGTCATAAATTTAAAGCTGTGTAAATTTCAGAAAATGTACCCTAGTTTGTAAACTCTATAACTTTTGCGCAAACCAATAAATATACGCTTATTGACATTTTTTTTACTAAAAACATGTGGCTGAATACATTTTGGCCTAAATGTATGACTACAATTTAGTTTATTCGATTTTTCTTATAACAAAAAGTAGAAAATATCATTTTTTTTCAAAATTTTCGGTCTTTTTCCATTTATATCGCAAAAAATAAAAATCGCAGAGGCAATCAAATACCATTAAAAGAAGGCTCTATTTGTGGGAAGAAAAGGACGCAAATTTCGTTTGGGTACAACATTGCATGTCCGCACAATTTACAGTTAAATCAGCGCAGTGCAAAATTCTAAATTCACCTCTGGTCCTTTAGCTACCAAATGGTCTGGGGCTTAAGTGGTTAATAAAAGGAATTGTCAAAAACCGGCTATTGTAATTTTTAAAATTTTTGACACTTTTTTGGTGAAATGGTAGGGCTACATTTGTACCCCATTACCATTTCACACGGGGGGGGCGGGATCTGGGGGTCCCCTTTGTTAAAGGGGGCTTCCAGATTCCGATAAGCCCCCCGCCCGCAGACCCCCACAACCACCGGGCAAGGGTTGTGGGGATGAGGCCCTTGTCCCCATCAACATGGGGACATGGTGCTTTGAGGGGTCACAGACCCCCAAAGCATCCTCCCCATGTTGAGGGCATGTGACCTGGTACGGTTCTGGAGGGAGGGGGGGCGCTCTCTCGTCCCCCCCTCTTTTCCTGCGGCCTGCCAGGTTGCGTGCTCAAATAAAGGGTCTGGTGTGGATTTTTAGGGGGACTCCACGCCATTTTTTTTTAAGTTTGGCGCGGGGGTTCCCCTTAAAATCCATACCAGACCTGAAGGGCCTGGTACGGATTTTAAGGGGGACACGCACGTCTTTTTTTTTTTTCAAAGACTTTCAATGACTTTTTTCTATATTGACGGGAGCCGACAATTCTTTATAGTCGCGAGTGCTTTTAAATGCCTTTTTTTCCCTTTAGAAATGTAATTTTGCTGTCGGACTTTTATATAACCGCAAGTTTAGGAGGTGCGCCTTTTCAACTTATGCAAATTGATTTACGTGACTTGACATTTACTAAGATTTTGCCGGCGCAGTGAACCGGCGCATTTGAACGAGTAAAATTGTCTCGCAGAGTCATAAAAAGATCTCTCGCAGTTATAAACCTAATTGCCGGCGCAGCGGGCTGGTTCAGAAAAAGTTACTTTCTCATTCTATTTTGGGGCATATTTGTTACTTGGGCAGTTGTCACTAAACTTCCTCACATCACCGCACATCACCCCCATTATATTGGCACTTCCAGCTTCTTTATATTTCAATTTGAAGATGTCGTGCGCCAGGTCCATAGTGGCGCACTGAGCGCCTCCTCCCGTGCGCCGAGAACACTATAGTAAATAGGGAATAGCGCTGCGTTATCGGCGCTGTTTCGTAAATCCCAAAACTGCCGTTGCGCACGCAGATGCGCGGATACTCATGGATCAAATGTTTCGTAAATCAGCCCCACTGTGATATATATATATATATACATATACACACACACACATACATACATACATACATACACATATATATATATATATATATATATATATATATATATACATATATATACACACACATACATATATACACACACACACAGAGAAAAAGTCTTTCTATATACAGTGGGGAGAACAAGTATTTGATACACTGCCGATTTTGCAGGTTTTCCTACTTACAAAGCATGTGGAGCTCTGTAATTTTTATCATAGGTACTCCTCAACTGTGAGAGACGGAATTAAAATAAAAACACAGAAAAATCACATTGTATGATTTTTAAATAATGAATTTGCATTTTATTGCATGACATAAGTATTTGATCACCTACCAACCAGTAAGAATTGCGGCTCTCACAGACCTGTTAATTTTTCTTTAAGGCCTGGTTCACACTGGGGCGACAAATGCTCCGACATTGGGAGCTCATGTCGCATGACGTGTGAAAATCAATGTTTCCCTATGGGAGCCGTCTTAACTGGTCCGACACATGTCGGTCCGACTTTGAGAATGCTCCCTGTACTACTTTGGTCCGACTTTGATCCGACTTCAGCCCATTGACTATCATTGAAGTCGGATCAAAGTCGGACCGCAGTCTTGCATGGTCCGACTTTGGCATGCGACTTGTGCTGTGCTGCTCTTGAGGGGGAACTCCAGGCCAAATTTTAAATAAAAAACCGGCATGGGTTCCCCCTCCAACAGCATACCAGGCCCTTGGGTCTGGTCTGGATTTGAACGGTCACCCCTACGCCGAAAAAAATGCCGTGGGGGGTCCCCCCAAAATCCAAACCAGACCCTTATCCGAGCACACAACCTGGCAGGCCGCAGGGGAAGAGGGGGGGATGAGAGAGCGGCCCCCCTCCCTCCTGAGCCGTACCAGGCCGCATGCCCTCAACATGGGGGGTTTGGTGCTCTGGGGCAGGGGGGGCGACCTGCGGCCCCCCCACCCCAGAGCACCCTGCCCCCATGTTGATGAGGACAGGGCCTCTTCCCGACAACCCTGGCCGTTGGTGGTCGGGGTCTGCGGGCGGGGGGCTTATCGGAATCCGGGAGCCCCCTTCAATAAGGGAGTCCCCGGATCCCGGCCCCCCCACCCTATGTGAATGAGTATGGGGTACATCGTACTCCTACCCATTCACCTGGTGGAAAAAAATTGCAATAAAAAAACACTACACAGGTTTTTAAAGTAATTTATTACACAGCTCCGGGGGTCTTCTTCCGACTCTGGCGCTCTTCTTCCAACTTCCGGGGGTCTTTTCCGACTTCGGGGGTCTCCGGTGTCGTCTCCGTGCTCTCTGGTACTTTCTTCCGCCGGGCCTCCGCTAACTTCTTTTTAGCTCTCTTGCTAACAGAGGCCCGGTCTTCCCGTTGTCTCGTCCGGCTCTCCGTTGTCCTTCTGCCGGCCCCTCCACTAACTTCTTGGTAGCTCTTTCGCTAGTGGAGGGGCCGGTCTTCCCGTCGTCGCCGTCGGCTTCTTCCCTCTTCTCCTCCTGGATGTTGACGCGTCGCTTCCTCCCGCTGTAATACTGGCTCTCCGCTCCGCTCCGCATTAATATAGGCTTTTTATGACGTCACAGTCACATGTTCCCATGACGTCACAGTCACATGCTCCGGGGCCATGTGCCCCGGAACATGTGACTGTGACGTCATGAGAAGCCTATATTAATGCGGAGCGGAGCGGACAGCCAGTATTACAGCGGGAGGAAGCGACGCGTCAACATCGAGGAGGAGAAGAGGGAAGAAGAAGCCGACGGCGACGACGGGAAGACCGACCCCTTCACTAGCGAAAGAGCTACCAAGAAGTTAGTGGAGGGGCTGGCAGAAGGACAACGGAGAGCCGGACGAGACAACGGGAAGACCGGGCCTCCGTTAGCAAAAGAGCTAAAAAGAAGTTAGCGGAGGCCCGGCGGAAGAAAGAACCGGAGAGCGCGGAGACGACACCGGAGACCCCCGAAGTCGCAAAAGACCCCCGGAAGTCGGAAGAAGAGCGCCGGAGTCGGAAGAAGACCCCCGGAGCTGTGTAATAAATTACTTTAAAAACCTGTGTAGTGTTTTTTTATTGCAATTTTTTTCCACCAGGTGAATGGGTAGGGGTACGATGTACCCCATACTCATTCACATAGGGTGGGGGGGCCGGGATCCGGGGGCTCCCTTATTGAAGGGGGCTCCCGGATTCCGATAAGCCCCCCGCCCGCAGACCCCGACAATCAACGGCCAGGGTTGTCGGGAAGAGGCCCTGTCCTCATCAACATGGGGGCAGGGTGCTCTGGGGTGGGGGGGCCGCAGGTCGCCCCCCTGCCCCAGAGCACCAAACCCCCCATGTTGAGGGCATGCGGCCTGGTACGGTTCAGGAGGGAGGGGGGCCGCTCCCTCGTCCCCCCTCTTCCCCTGCGGCCTGCCAGGTTGTGTGCTCGGATAAGGGTCTGGTTTGGATTTTGGGGGGAACCCCACGCCGTTTTTTCGGCGTAGGGGCGCCCGTTCAAATCCAGACCAGACCCAAGGGCCTGGTATGCCTCTGGAGGGGAACCCACGCCGTTTTTTTTTTATTTAAAATTTGGCCTGGAGTTCCCCCTCAAGATTCATACCAAACACAGTGCCTGATATTGGCGGGGATCCAAGTCGGATCCCCGTTCATTGAAAGTCGGACATATGTCGGCTTCATGTCGCAGGGCAAAGTCGGATCCAAAGTAGGACGGATGTCGTGTCGCACTAGTGTGAACCCAGCCTACAGCAGCAGTAAAAGGAATTTATCTCACCCTGGGATTGTTTTGATTGGTCAAAGGACAAGTCAGACTAGCACAATGTCGGATCAAAGTAGTATCCTGTTCATGAATGTCGGATGGATGTCGGACCAATGTAGGATCAATGTAGGACTGATGTCGCAGAGCAAAGTAGGATGAAAGTCGGATGAATGTCGTGTTGTATCAGTGTGAACCCAGCCTAAGGCTGGGTTCACACTAGTGCGACACGACATCCGTCCTACTTTGGATCCGACTTTGCCCTGCGACATGAAGCCGACATATGTCCGACTTTCAATGAACGGGGATCCGACTTGGATCCCCGCCAATATCAGGCACTGTGTTTGGTATGAATCTTGAGGGGGAACTCCAGGCCAAATTTTAAATAAAAAAAAAAACCGGCGTGGGTTCCCCTCCAGAGGCATACCAGGCCCTTGGGTCTGGTCTGGATTTAAACGGGCGCCCCTACGCCGAAAAAAACGGCGTGGGGGTCCCCCCAAAATCCAAACCAGACCCTTATCCGAGCACACAACCTGGCAGGCCGCAGGGGAAGAGGGGGGATGAGAGGGCGGCCCCCCCTCCCTCCTGAACCGTACCAGGCCGCATGCCCTCAACATGGGGGGTTTGGTGCTCTGGGGCAGGGGGCGACCTGCGGCCCCCCCACCCCAGAGCACCCTGCCCCCATGTTGATGAGGACAGGGCCTCTTCCCGACAACCCTGGCCGTTGGTTGTCGGGGTCTGCGGGCGGGGGGCTTATCGGAATCCGGGAGCCCCCTTCAATAAGGGGGACCCCAGATCCCGGCCCCCCCACCCTATGTGAATGAGTATGGGGTACATCGTACCCCTACCGATTCACCTGGTGGAAAAAATTGCAATAAAAAAACACTACACAGGTTTTTAAAGTAATTTATTACACAGCTCCGGGGGTCTTCTTCCGACTCCGGCGCTCTTCTTCCGACTTCCGGGGGTCTTTTCCGACTTCGGGGGTCTCCGGTGTCGTCTCCCGCTCTCTGGTTCTTTCTTCCGCCGGGCCTCCGCTAACTTCTTTTTAGCTCTTCTTCCCTCTTCTCCTCCTCGATGTTGACGCGTCGCTTCCTCCCGCTGTAATACTGGCTCTCCGCTCCGCTCCGCATTAATATAGGCTTCTCATGACGTCACAGTCACATGTTCCCATGACGTCACAGTCACATGCTCCGGGGCCATGTGCCCCGGAACATGTGACTGTGACGTCATGAGAAGCCTATATTAATGCCGAGCGGAGCGGAGAGCCAGTATTACAGCGGGAAGAAGCGACGCGTCAACATCGAGAAGGAGAAGAGGGAAGAAGAAGCCGACGGCGACGACGGGAAGACCGCGCCCCTCCACTAGCGAAAGAGCTACCAAGAAGTTAGTGGAGGGGCCGGCAGAAGGACAACGGAGAGCCGGACGAGACAACGGGAAGACCGGGCCTCTGTTAGCAAGAGAGCTAAAAAGAAGTTAGCGGAGGCCCGGCGGAAGAAAGAACCGGAGAGTGCGGAGACGACACCGGAGACCCTTGAAGTCGGAAAAGACCCCCGGAAGTCGGAAGAAGAGCGCCGGAGTCGGAAGAAGACCCCCGGAGCTGTGTAATAAATTACTTTAAAAACCTGTGTAGTGTTTTTTTATTGCAATTTTTTTCCACCAGGTGAATGGGTAGGGGTACGATGTACCCCATACTCATTCACATAGGGTGGGGGGCCGGGATCCGGGGGCCCCTTATTGAAGCGGGCTCCCGGATTCCGATAAGCCCCTCGCCCGCAGACCCCGACAACCAACGGCCAGGGTTGTCGGGAAGAGGCCCTGTCCTCATCAACATGGGGGCAGGGTGCTCTGAGGTGGGGGGGCCGCAGGTCGCCCCCCTGCCCCAGAGCACCAAACCCCCCATGTTGAGGGCATGCGGCCTGGTACGGTTCAGGAGGGAGGGGGGCCGCTCTCTCGTCCCCCCCTTTTCCCCCTGCGGCCTGCCAGGTTGCGTGCTCGGATAAGGGTCTGGTTTGGACTTTGGGGGGACCCCCACGCCGGTTTTTCGGCGTAGGGGTGCCCGTTCAAATCCAGACCCAAGGGCCTGGTATGCCTCTGGAGGGGAACCCACGCCGTTTTTTTATTTAAAAATTTGGCCTGGAGTTCCCCCTCAAGAGCAGTACAGCACAAGTCGCATGCCAAAGTCGGACCATGCAAGACTGCGGTCCGACTTTGATCCGACTTTAATGATAGTCAATGGGCTGAAGTCGGATCAAAGTCGGACCAAAGTAGTACAGGGAGCATTCTCAAAGTCGGACCGACATGTGTCGGACCAGTTAAGACGGCTCCCATAGGGAAACATTGATTTTCACACGTCATGCGTCATGAGCTCCCAATGTCGGAGCGTTTGTCGCCCCAGTGTGAACCAGGCCTGAGAAGCCCTCCTGTTCTCCATTTATTAGCTGTATTAACTGCACCTGTTTGAACTTGTTACCTGTATAAAAGACACCTGTCCACACACTTAAACAGACTTCAACCTCTCCACAATGGCCAAGACCAGAGAGCTGTGTAAGGACATCAGGGATAAAAAAAAATTGTAGACCTGTACAAGGCTGGGATGGGCTACAGGACAATAGGCAAGCAGCTTGGTGAGAAGGTAACAACTGTTGGCGCAATTATTAGAAAATGGAAGAAGTTCAAGATGACGGTCAATCTCCCTCGGTCTGGGGCTCCATGCAAGATCTCACCTCGTGGGGCATCAATGATCATGAGGAAGGTGAGGGATCAGCCCAGAACTACACGGCAGGACCTGGTCAATGACCTTAAAAGAGCGGGGACCAGTCTCAAAGAAAACCATTAGTAACACACTACGCGTCTTGGATTAAAATCCTGCAGCGCATGCAAGGTCCCCCTGCTCTAGCCAGCGCATGTCCAGGCCCGTCTGAAGTTTGCCAATGACCATCTGGATGATCCAAATGAGGAATGGGAGAAGGTCATGTGGTCTGATGAGACAAAAATAGAGCTTTTTGGTCTAAACTCCACTCGCCGTGTTTGGAGGAAGAAGATGGATGAGTACAACCCAGTGGCGACCCGTCCATAGGGGGCACATGGGCGCCGCCCCCCCCAAAAGCTATTGGCAAAAAAAAAAAAAAAAAGGGCCCAAAAAAAAAAAAATTTAAGTTCACTGGGCTCGGGCACCGGCCCCAGTGTACTATGGGAGCGTCATGCCAATGCAATCCCGTGATTGCAGGCGAGGCGCCACATTGGCAGGGTTTTGTGTTGGTTGGAGGTGCAAAGGTAATAGCCCCAGCACTCTCATTGGGTCAGTCTTCTGTCTGTCTAGCTATCTGACCATTAGCACCGCCGTAGGACTTGGGTGGTGCTTTCCCCGGGCAGCCGTGTCACTTTCACTTTCTGTTCCAGTGGGGAGAGAGCCGGGAAGACTGTAGCTGGAGGGACTATTTTTTCCTATTTTGGCTCCTATCATGTGGATTTACACTGGCCGCATTTGCCTGACTCGGCTCACTCTGCAGGCTCTGCAAGTAAGTGCTGAGGGAATCAGCAGGAGAAGAAGCAGGTTCAGGTCCGTGCAGCAGTTTATGTCCTCCAATGCCTACATCCATCTCCATGTGACAGGCAGCCAGCATTGCACACAGAGCGATCACTGAAAACATACAGAGAAGGTACAGTGGGGGGGGGGGGGGGGGGGAAAGCACCTGCTATGCTATTATCACTATCCTCCTGACTCCTGCTACAGCAACATCTTTCACCTCCAACTTTACTCCCACTCTCCCCCTCTCTCCATGTACTGCAAGTCTGTAGATCTTCCCTGTCACACCGGTCCTCCCCCCCCTCTCCCCCTTCTTCAGTTTCTGCTGTTTGCTCTCCCCTTACATATATCTTCACTGCTCACACACACCATGTATCCTCCAGTGTCAGATCTGACCATTCCAATCACTGCCTGACACATCTTTTTCATCCCAGATTACTTCATATCTCTTTTACCTGTTCAGCAGCTCAGTATATTCTATACATAGAATGTACTGCGCTGCTGAACAGGTAAGAGAGATATAAAGTAATCTGGAATGGAGGGTGTTGGGCAGACAGTCAATATGTGGACCCTTAGAGAGGAATGCCCAGATCTGAGACCACACTTGTAAAGAAGACCTTAGGGGCTCATTCACACAGCTGGGAGGGGTAGTACAAGCAGGCGGTTGAGCTGAAATTTTACCACCCCTGACCACCCCACCTGAAAAGAGATGCAGCCACTCCGTGCTGTTCAATGACAAAAATTAAATGGCATTTCACCATGAATAGGGTGCACCACAACTACCCTGCAGGTCCGTTCAATGAACATGACTGGGGCATTGTGGGTCTGCATTTGACGGGCAATGTGAGACTGCATTTGACGGGCAATGTGAGACTGCATTTGACGGGCAATGTGAGACTGCATTTGATGGGGCACAGTGGTGGCATTTAATGGCACTTAAGGAGTCACCGTAACATGTGCATCCACTACCCAGGAGAGTCTCCTGTCTACATGGATTGTCTACATCAGGGATGTGCAATTAGCGGACCTCCAGCTGTTGCAAAACTACAAGTCCCATCATGCCTTTGGGTGTCATGCTTGTGGCTGTCAGAGTCTTGCTATGCTTCATGGGCAGGGCCGGACTTACCATTGGGCTTGACTGGGCTAAAGCCCATGGGCCCCAGTGTACTATGGGAGCGTCATGCCAATGCAATCCCGTGATTGCAGGCGAGGCGCCACATTGGCAGGGTTTTGTGTTGGTTGGAGGTGCAAAGGTAATAGCCCCAGCACTCTCATTGGGTCAGTCTTCTGTCTGTCTAGCTATCTGACCATTAGCACCGCCGTAGGACTTGGGTGGTGCTTTCCCCGGGCAGCCGTGTCACTTTCACTTTCTGTTCCAGTGGGGAGAGAGCCGGGAAGACTGTAGCTGGAGGGACTATTTTTTCCTATTTTGGCTCCTATCATGTGGATTTACACTGGCCGCATTTGCCTGACTCGGCTCACTCTGCAGGCTCTGCAAGTAAGTGCTGAGGGAATCAGCAGGAGAAGAAGCAGGTTCAGGTCCGTGCAGCAGTTTATGTCCTCCAATGCCTACATCCATCTCCATGTGACAGGCAGCCAGCATTGCACACAGAGCGATCACTGAAAACATACAGAGAAGGTACAGTGGGGGGGGGGGGGGGGGAAGCACCTGCTATGCTATTATCACTATCCTCCTGACTCCTGCTACAGCAACATCTTTCACCTCCAACTTTACTCCCACTCTCCCCCTCTCTCCATGTACTGCAAGTCTGTAGATCTTCCCTGTCACACCGGTCCTCCCCCCCCCCCCTCTCCCCCTTCTTCAGTTTCTGCTGTTTGCTCTCCCCTTACATATATCTTCACTGCTCACACACACCATGTATCCTCCAGTGTCAGATCTGACCATTCCAATCACTGCCTGACACATCTTTTCCATCCCAGATTACTTCATATCTCTTTTACCTGTTCAGCAGCTCAGTATATTCTATACATAGAATGTACTGCGCTGCTGAACAGGTAAGAGAGATATAAAGTAATCTGGAATGGAGGGTGTTGGGCAGACAGTCAATATGTGGACCCTTAGAGAGGAATGCCCAGATCTGAGACCACACTTGTAAAGAAGACCTTAGGGGCTCATTCACACAGCTGGGAGGGGTAGTACAAGCAGGCGGTTGAGCTGAAATTTTACCACCCCTGACCACCCCACCTGAAAAGAGATGCAGCCACTCCGTGCTGTTCAATGACAAAAATTAAATGGCATTTCACCATGAATAGGGTGCACCACAACTACCCTGCAGGTCCGTTCAATGAACATGACTGGGGCATTGTGGGTCTGCATTTGACGGGCAATGTGAGACTGCATTTGACGGGCAATGTGAGACTGCATTTGACGGGCAATGTGAGACTGCATTTGATGGGGCACAGTGGTGGCATTTAATGGCACTTAAGGAGTCACCGTAACATGTGCATCCACTACCCAGGAGAGTCTCCTGTCTACATGGATTGTCTACATCAGGGATGTGCAATTAGCGGACCTCCAGCTGTTGCAAAACTACAAGTCCCATCATGCCTCTGGGTGTCATGCTTGTGGCTGTCAGAGTCTTGCTATGCTTCATGGGCAGGGCCGGACTTACCATTGGGCTTGACTGGGCTAAAGCCCATGGGCCCCGCCCAATAGGGGGCCCCGCTCTGTCCATGTAGACAAACTGACTTCCTTTGGCTTTTTATTTTTTTTTATTTTTTAGCCTGAACACATCCGGCGCGCTGGGGCTGCTTCTGTCTCTGTTTTTTCTCCTCCGAGTCCCCTCTCACTACTGCTCTGCTGAGCTGAGCCAGGAGTGACATGTCTCTGCTGTCTGCACGATCATCAGATGCCTGTCTCACTCACACACAGCAGAACAAAGCTGTCTCCTCCCCCTCCTCCTTCAGCTCAGTATACACACAAGAGGAGGGGGAGCAGCAGGAACATGTGCTGATTTCAGGTCTGTAAAAACGTTTTCTATGCTTTGTAGATGGACAGGGAGGAGGGGGGAGAGAGTGGCTGGGATTGGGATGGAGGAAACTAAAACTATGTACAGTTGGTGGAGTGATTGGGGGGTTAGGAGGATATGTGCTTTGGTATGAGAAAGGACATATGCCAGAAGTCAGTGTGGGATTCATTTGAAACATAACAGCCCCTTCCAGCACTAACCTCCTCTCCCCCCCTTTCCAGCACTAACCTCCTCTCCCCCCAGCATATTTCCACCCCCCCCTTCCAGCACTAACCTCCTCTCCCCCCTTTCCAGCACTAACCTCCTCTCCCCCAGCATATTTCCACCCCCCCTTCCAGCACTGACCTCTTCTCCCCCCAGCATATTTCCACCCCCCCTTCCAGCACTAACCTCCTTTCCCCCCAGCATATTTCCACCCCCCCCCTTTCCAGCACTAACCTCCTTTCCCCCCAGCATATTTCCACCCCCCTCCCTTTCCAGCACTAACCTCCTTTCCCCCCCCAGCATATTTCCACCCCCCCCTTTTCAGCACTAACCTCCTTTCCCCCCCCAGCATATTTCCACCCCCCCCTTCCAGCACTAACCTCCTTTCCCCCCCAGCATATTTCCACCCCCCCTTCCAGCACTAACCTCCTTTCCCCCCCAGCATATTTCCACCCCCCCCATCCAGCACTAACCTCCTCTTCCCCCAGCATATTTCCAACCCCCCCCTTCCAGCACTAACCTCCTCTCCCCCAGCACATTTCCACCCCCCCCCCCTTTCCAGCACTAACCTCCTCTCCCCCCAGCACATTTCCTACCCCCTCCCCTTTCCAGCACTAACCTCCTCTCCCCCCAGCACATTTCCTACCCCCTCCCTTTCTAGCAATAGCCCCCCCTCCCCCAGCACATATCCACCCCCCCTTCCAGCACTAGCCCTCTCCCTCCCAGATATCCCCCCCCCCCCCAGCACTTATCCAACTTCTCACAGAGGGCATGATCATGGCATCTGGGACCCCAAGACCCCCAAGAGATGGAGGACATTTTGCCCTGGAGGCCCACACTAGCTCCTGCTTGGCAATTTGGCTGAGCCTAGTGCCAGGACTCAGCCCGGATTCATGGGACGCTGGGATTTTGTTCAAATCTCAGGAAAGGCCCATTAAAACTGGGACAGTATGGAGGTTTGGATTAGAAGGGGGGAAAGGATTTGTGTTTGTGGGGGAAAAGTTTGTACTGGCAGGGAGGATTTAGGTGAGAAGATATGTGATGGAACTGGGGAGAGGATTTGTGTAGGAGGGGCTTGGAGGAAAGAGGATTTGCGCTGGAGAGGACAAGGGGAGAGGAATTGTTCCAGGATGAGGAGCATGTTGTGCTGGAACCCCCTTCCCCGATTTGGGGGAGAGAATTTGTACTGGGAGGAGGATTTATGCTTGGGGGATGTTGGGGTGGGGTATTTTTGCTGGGATGAGGAGCTGTGCTGGGATAGGGATTTGTGCTGGGAAGGGGGATTTTTTTTTAGGGAGAAGTATGTGCTAGAAGTGGGATTTCCTTCTTTTTTTTTTTGGTGGGGGAGTGGGAGGAGAAGAAAGATTTATACTACAGGAGATTTTTTTGTTGGGGGGGGGGGAGGGTGTTCTAATGAAATGGGAGGCTGTGCTCGGAGGTAGGATTTGGTGGTGGCAGAGGATTATTTCTGAGAGGGGTATTGGGGGAAGGAGGGTTTGTACTGCTTGAGAAAGAGGATTTCTATTAGGAGGGGAAATTGAGGGGGGCAGGGATAAGTGCTGGGATGAGGAAGAAGGGGGGCTAGGACTGGGCATAGTGGAGGAGGACTTGTGCTGAGGAAGGGGGGAAGAGGATTTGTTTTGAGGGGGGAATTATTTTTGTTGGTGGCGTGGAGAGTGAGCATAAAGATTAGTGCTGGCTTTTTTATTTTTTTTCGCAGAAGAGGGAGTTGGGATATTTGATAAAAGTGTACCATGGAGGAGTGTATTGCTTGTGGGGGGGAATTTTGCGCTCTTCTTACCCCTACACTGTGTTACACACCCCTGACTGCTGTACTCTTTTTGTTTTGTAGTCATGACTCCTACTATGCATTCCACACTCCTGTCCCCTGCATTTTGCACAGTAAATATTCCTGACCCCTGTATTCCATGCAAAACACTCACAATTCGGCCACATCCACTGCGCTACGCATTTCTGTTCTCCTGGAGGCAACCAAGTGTCCCAGGTCTTGTCTTTTACAATCTTATAGCATATACAAAAAAAAAAAAATGGATGTCGTGCGCCACTATAGTGTTCGGGTTTGGCTTGAAGAAAAGGTGGCAACCCTACCAGTCACACCTGAGCTGACCAGAGCTGCTGTGGTAAGAAGGAGGAGTGCTAAGAGGGGGGTGGTTGTTTTTACTGCTGGACACAGCTATATCATATATATATATATATATATATATATATATATATATATAGCTGTGTCCAGCAGCACTCCCAGCCTCCCCCCCCCCCCCCCCCAGTTATCAGACCGTCTCAGGGTGGGCAGCTCAGCCACCATACCTGTATATAATATAGCTGATAACCAGTAGGGGGGTGCTGCTGGACACAGATATATATATATATATAAAAATGTAATTTAATTAGCTAAATTAAATGTCAGTCATCTTGAGGTTTGCTGATTGGTTATTGGAAGTTACGTATTACGTCTATTTAAAGTAATGTATTTGTATAGAAGGTAGGGCCCGAAAGTGACTCAAGCCCAGGGGCCCCCACCACCCTAAGTCCTGCCCTGCTCATGGGACTTGTAGTTCTGCAACAGCTGGGAGGTCCGCTAATTGCATATCCATGGTCTACATGGATTGCTTCTTTGAACAAACTTTGCTTTCCATCTGTATCTGAACTGCTCCACCGCAAGGTGGCTATCCTATATACACATACAGTCTTTCTTATAGAAGGTTTTTTCTTCTGAATTTATTGCACAGATTCACTTATTGCACATTGCACAATTTTCTGTTGGGTTGTTAATGCTAGCTGCTAATTTGTTCAGATGACCTTTAGCGCAGTATTTTTTTAAATTTTTATACATTTATCTGCTGCATTTTTAAGATGGTGTCAACTCAGTCACCTTTACCCCCTCCTTCGCAATTGATGGGCACAGTGGCTGCGATTGATGGGCACAGTGGCTGCGATTGATGGTTTTTTTTTTCAGTTTGTTTGCGCCCCCCCAAAAATTCTGAGCACCAGCCGCCACTGGTACAACCCCAAGAACACAATCCCAACTGTGAAGCATGGAGGTGGAAACAACATTCTTTCGGAATGCTTTCCTGCACAGGACGACTGCACCGTATTGAGGGGAGGATGGATGTGTATAGCGAGATCTTGGCCAACAACCTCCTTCCCTCAGTAAGAGCATTGAAGATCGGTCGTGGCTGGGTCTTTCAGCATGACAACGACCCGAAACACACAGCCAGGGCAACTAAGGAGTGGCTCCGTAAGAAGAATCTCAAGGTCATGGAGTGGCCTAGCCAGTCTCCAGACCTGAACCCAATCGAAAATTGGAGGGAGCTGAAAGTCTGTATTGCCCAGTGACAGCCCCGAAACCTGAAGAATCTGGAGAAGCTCTGTATGGAGGAGTGGGCCAAAATCCCTGCTTCAGTGTGTGCAAACCTGGTCAAGAACTAAAGGAAATGTATGATCTCTGTAATTGCAAACAAAGGTTTCTGTACCAAATATTAAGTTCTGCTTTTCTGATGTATCAAATACTTATGTCATGCAATAAAATGCAAATTAATTACTTAACCCCTTGCCGACCACTGCACGGCTATATACGTCGGCAGAATGGCACGGCTGGGAAGATCGACGTATATTTACTTCACCTTTAAGGCCGGGCGCGCGCCGCGAGCTTCGTGAGTCTGACCGCGGGTCCCGTGGACTCGATGTCTGCCGGGAGTCCCACGATCGTCTCACGGAGAGGAAAAACGGGGAAATGCTAATGTAAACAAGCATTTCCCTGTTCTGCCTAGTGACGAGGACACCGATCACAGCTCCCTGTGATCGGGAGCGGTAATGAGTGTCTTGTCACACGTATCCCATCCCCCCTACAGTTAGAACACATCCCTAGGACACACTTAACCTCTTCAGCGCCCCCTCCTGGTTAACCCCTTCACTGCCAGTCACATTTACACAGTAATCAATGCATTTTTATAGTACTGATCGCTGTATAAATGTGAATGGTCCCAAAATATCGCCAAAAGTGTCTGATGTGTCCGCCATAATGTCGCAGTCACGATAAAAATCGCGGATCGCAACCATTACTAGTAAAAAAAATATATATATATTAAATAAAAATGCCATAAAACTATGCCCTATTTTGTGGACGCTATAACTTTTGCGCAAACCAATCAATAAATGCTCATTGCGATTTTTTTACCAAAAATATGTCGAAGAATACGCATCGGCCTAAACTGAGGAAAAAAATATATTTTTTTAATATATTTTTTGGGGATATCCATTATAGGAAAAAGTAAAAAATATTGCTTTTTTTTCAAAATTGTCGCTCTATTTTTGTTTATAGCGCAAAAAATAAAAACCGCATAGGTGATCAAATACCACCAAAAGAAAGCTCTATTTGTAGGGGAAAAAAAAAGGACGTCAATTTTGTTTGGTGAGAAAATTGTGGAGATTTGGGACTTTGAATGAGGTCATGGACAAGGTGGGGGTATAATGAAAAATACACATTTATTCAACATGGTAAAGTGTACCGCACATATCAATGACAAAAAACTACTGATAGAAAAAACATTGTAATAAATATAATTTCATAAGATTTACAACCACATGAATATGTGCATATGCAAAAATTGGCAACAAGGGTACATACAATATGTGACACTAGCGCCACGTAGTAGTCACAATATGGGAATATACATATCCAAAAATTGTTGATGTACAAGGATGGTAAAAAGCAACAAACAATAAAAACAGCACTGGCGGAGGAAAAGAGTGGAGGAGCAGGAGAACCATGATTGATAGATAAGATTGGGTCTAAGTTGCTTGTATGATATCATCATATTTCTGAATCTTAGAATGCCGACGCGTTTCGTGTAAACCACTCAAACGGGGCAGATAGTCAGAGATGTCTAGAATAAAATAAAGTAGAGTAAATCTAGTTGTACGGATCATGGTAGGGAGGAACAATTGAGTCCTCCCTAGAGTACTTACATGGAATGGCTGCAATGGAATGTGACCGGTAAAAAGCCAGGACCAAGGAATTGTCTGTTCCGGGAGCTGAGGTACAGAAAGGCCGCGTGCTGGTGGGGCGCCCAGCCCTGCCCCTCCAAACCGAAAAACCCAGGGTGCCAGTATTGGGAGTTGGACAGGATGCTTGCCAGTCATGGCTTCCTAGGGGAAGTCTGGAAAAGGGAGTACATAGTAAATGTATCATTGTATGCTGAACAAATACAGGGTACTATAGTCTTTTTAAATGGTCAAAAGTAAAAAGTAGGGATGTCTATGCATAAAAGTATAATAAATGACCATGAAATATTATATCCAAATGGCCAAGGAGTGTAATTAAAAGAAAGGAGTAATCAAGTGGCAGAGACAATCCAAATTGATAAAGACCAATGGACTAAAGAGCAAGACTGGCTAACCGGGATGTATACTGGAACCTAGTATGACTTACATGCATCCCAAAGTGATAGAGATGGGGTGCTCTGGCAGGGTATGCCGTCCTCGATGTTGTGACACCTGGACTGTGTTGGAGGCAGGACATGACCGCCCCGCACGTGTGCACGCTGACTTGTACCAGTGTCATACGGGCTGGCAAGCATCCTGTCCAACTCCCAATACTGGCACCCTGGGTTTTTCGGTTTGGAGGGGCAGGGCTGGGCGCCCCACCAGCATGCGACCTTTCTGTACCTCAGCTCCCGAACAGACAATTCCTTGGTCCTGGCTTTTTACCGGTCACATTCCATTGCAGCCATTCCATGTAAGTACTCTAGGGAGGACTCAATTGTTCCTCCCTAACATGATCCATACAACTAGATTTACTCTACTTTATTTTATTCTAGACATCTCTGACTATCTGCCCCTGATGAGTGGTTTACACGAAATGCGTCGGCATTCTAAGATTCAGAAAAGTGATGATATCATACAAGCAACTTAGACCCAATCTTATCTATCAATCATGGTTCTCCTGCTCCTCACTCTTTTCTTCCGCCAGTGCTGTTTTTATTGCTTGTTGCTTTTTACCATCCTTGTACATCAACAATTTTTGGATATGTATATTCCCATATTGTGACTACTACGTGGCGCTAGTGTCACATATTGTATGTACCCTTGTTGTAGGGCTGGGCGATTTTCCCCCAAAAAAAAATCTGCGATTTTTTTATAAAAAACTCGATTTACGATTCGATTTTTTTTTTTATTATATTAATTAAAGTGCATCAACAAACAAAATTGCAAAGGCAAACCCTTTCTCTAACTGCAAAGTCAGTGTGCAACAAACACACAATATATTCCAGTGCTCATGGAACATACATTATTAACTATTGAAAACTCTTGAAACTCTGTGTGTGATTCCTTCTGTCCCAGCCTTGCTGCGATCCTGGCTCTGCATCCTTTTGGGTTGGAGGGCCCTCCACACGCTGGTCTGCCTGTTGTCCATCATTCAAGGTACTGTGCTCACACGGAGATCATGCCACAGGCTTTGTTTTGACTTTAACCCCTCCTTGCTCCACGGATGTCACTGCAAGTTTAACAAGTTTGTCAGCACTGGCAACTGGAGAGTTAAGATTCATTTGCCCTCTGCACATTTGGGATTGGATCCCTCTCTTTATTGTGATAAATGGACTAAGCTTTTTTATCAATTCTTCAAGAGTTTTCAATAGTTAATAATGTATGTTCCATGAGCGCTGGATTATATTGTGTGCATGTTGTGTATTTTGGGTACGGATTTTTTCTTGCTGCGCTGGATCCTGTTTTTTCCCCCTTTTGGATACTTTGTACTTCCCAAAATATTTGGGATTTTTTTCTTATTATTATTATTATCATCCATTATATTTTTTTCTTTATCCACCAATTTAGCGCTTGTGACCGTTTGTTGTTTTTTGCAGTGTGCAACAAAGATTGTTAAACATCCAAATTATTAATACTGTATTTGGATTTAGCTAATAAAACAACAAAAAATCCTGAGGTTACTCTTAGTTGAATTGAACTGTGCCCATGCCTCACTGTGCCCATGCCTCACTGTGCCCGTGTCTCACTGTGCCCATGCTTCAATCACTGTGCCCGTACCTGATGCAGATTTTCATGGTATACGGATTTTACTGCTACACCGGTGGCCATTCCAGTATTCAAAAGCCGCGCCTCCTTCTTGTCTGTGATAGGCGGAACACTCAATTTCCCAGCATTCAGTGTTCCGCCTATCATGGTCATCCTCATAACACAGACGAGGATGAGAGGATGTCCGTGATAGGCTGAATACTGCCTGCTGTGAAATTGAGTGTTCCGCCTATCACAGACGACGAGGACTCGGGAGGCGCGGCTTTTGAACACTGCAATGGCCGCCGTCTTTCTGCATGACACTCTGATCAGGTAGGCAGATGGCGGCTGCAGCGAGTAGATGTAATTGGGGTAACGCTGCTCAGTGCCATTCCGGATACGCCCCCTGCAGTCCTGCTACGGAAACTTTGAAGGGAAGGGAAAAAAAAAAAAAATTTTTTTTTTTTTTTTTTTTTCAAAAAAAAAAAAAAATCTAAAAAAATCGATTTTCTTCAAAACTAAATCGATTTGAGCTCAAAACTCGATTCAAGATTAAAATCGATTTTTTTCCCAGCCCTACCCCTGAATATGCTGTATTGGCATTTGTTGATTGGCGTAGTTTTGTCCTGTTTTATGCGTTTACAGTTTGACCTGTGCACTGCTGGGGAGAGTAGTGAGACACCAGGGTGACATACTGAGAGACTGGTTTTTGTTTAATGATGAATTCGCTGGTTTAAATTGTTTTTCTAAGCATCGCCTTTTGAGTTGAGTAGAGTGGTATCTTAAGATAGCGCGGTCTTACCCCGAGGGGCCACGACGCGCTTGCGGACACAAGCACATGCTGGGGCCTATTTATGGATGGGATCTGGCTGACCTATCAGCATTTGGAGTGTGGGGGGAGGCCAACGCAGAGACAGGGAGAACATGCAAACTCCATGCAGATGGTGTTAGGATGGGGATTTCTCTGTTTTCATTTAAGTGAATGTAAGCTATTGCAGGGTCAGCTGACTTTGCAGTATATTAGCGGCGGTTTTTGTATTGGATTTCGTTTTTAAGTGAAAGCTCTACTTTACACTGAATTTTGATAGATTGTAAGACTAACAGAGTTTTTGTACACAGTGGTGTGTGTTTTTATGTTTAAATATTTGGGAGTTTCCCAGAAGGAAATTCATTTTTTGAGGCTTGTATTGTATAGCCTGTAGAGGAGGAGTGGGGGTTTGGGCGAAACTCCTAGAGCCATCTTTTTGCAGGAGTTTTGTATTTGAGTCTCAACTTGTGGTTTGACTTCTGGGGGATGTGTGGGTCGAGAGGGGAGATTCCCTCCCATTTGCAAAAGGGGGGGTTTATTCCACCTTTCCCTTGTCAAGGTTTTTAAATTGTTGAAATATATAATGTTTAGCCATGGATTTTTTGGAGTCTTGATAGACAAGGCGATTGGGGCTAGGCTCCCCCTCCCCCTCTCTCTTCCTGAACAATTGATATATAAATAAACCAGTTTTTTTTTGAGAGCTGAGCATGTAACCGGAAGTTTCTTTTCAGCATTTATATATCAGCAGAAAGTTGGTGGGAGGAGCTTGGGGTTGTCTGAAAGGTTGGCCAATGAGATTTGTGTTTGGAAGGAAAATGGAAAGCATTTTTGCATTTAAAAGTGTTTTATATTTTGTTCCAGTTTTGTACTGTAATACAGTTTTGGGTAGAGAGCAAAACAGGGGGGCATCACCATTGTTTTATCATCTAGATACAGAGAGAAGCCACATTGTTCTGCAGGTGGTAAACTGGCGTAAGTGTTCTGTGTGGTTTAGTCTGACAACGCAGTGTATGGGTGTATAGCGGAAAATGCTTGTGTATGCATGCACTGTGAGGGGTAGAGGCCTAATTCGGGGGTTGATCTGTGGTTGTTGCTGTAGTTCCAAAAGTGTTGGGACAACAAGCCATAGAGTTGACGCCTCGGTTAGGGTTTCTAGTTGGAGGACTTGACCATATAGTGGTTGTAGTTCTTCAATCCACCGTATAAGAAGACACCGGGCGGTGCTCTCCGAAATGGGTGCAACGGTTTAACCTGGACGCAGGTTTAAGACGATAAGCCGATTCGAATTGCCATGGACACAAGGAGGTCTGTGCAAAGGGAAGGAATGGAGGCTTCCCACAGTCAGACGGTCACACAGTGCACGAAGCCTAGTTTTGGGGCAAAGGCCTTTGAACCCCAAAAAGATTAACATAGGTGGTCCAAGGATACTATTTTGGGTATCTCTCTGGAGTGGATGTAGTTGAGCTGCGGCTTCAGAAATCTGTAATGATGAGGAACGGTGGTTCATGCCCGTTTGTTTGAACTTTGTATGGCTGGTCCATGCAAGGTTCTCGAGCTGCTCTCATGTTTGTCCCATTGTATTTTTTTCTATTGCTGAAAGAGCAAAGGGAGAATTCTGTCTTTTTTTGGTTTTGGAAACTATGAAGTATCTCCCCCACATTTGTATCTGAATGTTTGTATGCAGTAATGTGAATATGTTCGAACTTACCGCGGCGATCCTCTGATGCGTCGCGGCTAGAGTTGAGCGGACACCTGGATGTTCGGGTTCGACGGGTTCGGCCGAACTTCGGAAAAAAGTTCGGGTTCGGGACCGAACTTTAACCCGAACCCGAACCCCATTGAAGTCAATGGGGACCCGGACTTCTAAGGACTAAAAAGGCTCTAAAAAAGTAATGGAAAGGGCTAGAGGGCTGCAAATGGCAGCAAAATGTTGTTAAGAGCATGGCAAGTGCTCTGCAAACAAATGTGGATAGGGAAATAACTTAAAATAACATAAAAAAAATAAAAAAATATGCTGGAGGCCCCCTTTTCAGCAGAAGAGGTACGGGAAGTCATTAAGAACCTCAGAAACTCAGCGGCACGATGCCACACGTATGGTGGGAATGCCCCAGAATACGCCCTTTTTTGGAATAAATTATTCAATTTAATGGATAAGCTAGTGGGAAAATAAAATACTTTGAAATAAAAATGTAGCGGGGTGCTACATTTAAGGGAAGTGTTTGAGTGGTAAATAGGCTCAAACACCCTAATTCTGTAGGATTCATGGACCATTTTGTCCTCGGGGGACAGTATTGGTGTGCAGTTCCCTGCGGCCTACAGGTGGCGCTGCCATGGTAGGCTAGGGTTGAACCGCCGATACAGTGCTGTGCCTTTTGTGTCCCCTCTTGACAGTAGTACAGCGGGGCGGGGAACCTGCTGTGCATGCCGGGAGAGCATATAAAAGGGGCAGACCTTTGGCCTGGGGGCTGATGTCCATTGGGGTCCACGCCCAGGTGCCTTCGGCCTGGGTGCATGTGTTCCTGTTCCATCTCGGGTACCTTTTAGCCCGGGTTGAGGTACTATCCTGGAGTTCCTGCTGCCCTGGGTATGGAGGCCTAGGTGCGGGAGTAAAGCCTGGAGTCCAGAGCCTTCGTCTGGAGTCCGCTAAGGGTCGAGGAGTCTTAGGGTGCCGCCTCGTGTAGGGGACCATGTTCCAGGGAAGGGAGGATCATTCTGATGGACCGATGCGGGAGTCACGGTGAAGGAAGGGTCTGTTGACTCCCTGGAGAGATGTCTTCCCCTTGATATGGGCTAGGTTCGTAGAAGGAGAAGCTCAAGGTCATCTTGACTGTATCAGAGGCCTTATTCACCCGGCCCGTGGCAGGGGCCTTATACACCCTGGTCTGTGGCAGAGACCAAAGTTCTCCAGGTCCGTGGCAGGGGCCTTGTACACCCGGTCTGTGGCAGAGACCAACATCAAGGTCTGTGGCAGAGACCGTGCACCTAAAACTGTTTGAGAAACCTAAGCAGTGAAGTGAATGTGCTACGTTTGTGCCTGGACCTCCTCCACACCTTAAGCTGTCCTGTTTCTTTGCTCTAACCTTTTCTATCCGAGTAGAGTTTATTTTGCCATGAGAGAATAAGAGTTGTAATTTCAGCTGGTGTGGACATTGACTTTACTGGGAATTAAAGGACTTGCCTCTACCTACAGTAGAGGTGAGAATCATCCTCTGGAGGAGTTTTGACTCCGGCTGTGGACACGGCCCGTCAAGTACACCGCTCAACCTCTTTATATAGGAGGGTACGGGCTGGTAGTGTGGTGTGCCTTTCTCCCTCCTGCGAGAAGCCAACAACATAAAGGCAGGTAAGGGGGAAAGGATCTGTGCGCTACATAAAAATCAAATAAAAATTATAATCTTGACCTAGGAGGACGAGGTCCATATGGAGTAGGAGGTTGAGGTGGCGGTGGATGTGGCTGTGTAGGTGGAAGCGGCGGTGGAGGAGGACGAGGTAGCCAACACTGGTTCAAAAATACAACAATGGCTGGGTAAGGCCGGTGATGTGTCGAATTCTGTCCCCCGTCAAATAGTGTCCACCCTGTACTGCGCTTGCTCAGTATGTAGGACAAGGGGATTTCGAAAATCTCCCAAGACGAACGGCGCCTGCGTGGTGAGTTCAGGTGAAGGCCACACCATCCGTGGTTCAAGCCGAGCCAAGTGAGGCCGTGCCCGAAGCGTGGCGATCGAACCGAGCCCGTGAGGGGCCCTGTTACTATGTGCTACCGTATGTCCACTTGGATGGTGGGGCTTGAACCTGCACTCACTGCGCAGGCGCCGTTCATCTTCGGAGATTTTGTGAATCTCCTTGTCCTCTGTACTGCGCAAGCGCTGCGCCTTCGCAGTATGGGCCGGACACAATCCGATGGCCGGACAGTTTTTGTCACAACACCGGTATACATGTCTATTCTGCACAAGGTATGGACAAGTCCTGTGGGATCCATGCCTGGTTCATTTTAATGAACGTGAGCTTGTCCACATTGTCTCTTGACAGGCGGCTGCGCTTGTCTGTGATAACGCCCCCTGCTGTGCTAAATACACATTCAGATAATACACTGGCTGCAGGGCAGGCCAGCACCTCCAAGGCAAAAAGGGCAAGCTCAGGCCATGTGCCCAATTTGGAGACCCAGAAGTTAAAGGGTGCAGACCCGTCATCCAGTACGTGTAGGCCTGTGGACACATACTGCTCAACCATGTTGGTGAAATGCTGCCTCCTGCTAAGACGTTCCATCTCAGCTGGTGGTGCTGGTTGTTGTGGCGTGCTGACAAAGCTTTTCCATATTTCAGCCATGCTAACCCTGCCTTCTGAGGTGCTGCCGGTGCCCCGGCTGCGTTTGCGACCTCTTCCTCCTCCTCTGCCTTCGCCTTGAGCTTCCACCGTACGCCCGCTGTCAGGTGGAAATGCCACCAGCAGCGCGTCTACCAGCGTGCGCTTGTACTCGCGCATCTTACGATCCCGCTCCAGTGAGGGAATTAAGGACGGTACGTTGTCCTTGTAACGGGGATCCAGCAGGGTGGCCACCCAGTAATCAGCACCAGTTAAAATGTGGGCAACTCGGCGGTCATTGCGGAAACACTGCAGCATGTAATCGCTCATGTGTGCCAGGCTGCTCAGAGGCAAAGAAAAGCTGTCCTCTGTGGGAGGTGTATCGTCTGTGTCCTCTGTATCCCCCCAGCCACGCACCAGTGATGGCCACGAGCTGGTCTGGGTGCCACCCTGCTGTCAAAATGGCTCCTCCTCCTCCTCCTCCATCTCCTCCTCCACCTCGTCATCCTCCAGAACTGTGCCCTTTCTGCCGGACAATTGTGTACCTGGCGTTTGTTGGTGCAGGAACCCACCCTCGTAGCCACTTGTGAAAGACTGCCCTGAAAGCCTTTGAAATGATCCCGCTTCCTCCTCCTCCTCCTCCTCATCCTCCTGTGCCACATCCTCTTCCATCATCGCCCGAAGCGTTTTTTCAAGGAGGCATAGAACTGGGATAGTAACGCTGAGAACGGCGTCATTGGCACTGGACATGTTGGTGGAGTACTCGAAACAGCGCAACAAGGCACACAGGTCTCGCATGGAGGCCCAGTTATTGGTGGTGAAGTGGTGCTGTTCCGCAGAGCGACTCACGCGTGATTGCTGCAGCTGAAACTCCACTATCGCCTGCTGCTGCTCGCACAGTCTGGCCAGCATGTGCAAGGTGGAGTTCCACCTTGTGGGCACGTCACATATGAGGCGGTGAGCGGGAAGGCCGAAGTTACGCTGCAGCGCTGACAGGCGAGCAGCAGCAGGGTGAGAACGCCGAAAGTGCGCACACACAGCCCGCACTTTCTGCAGCAGCTCTGGCATATTGGGGTAATTTTTAAGGAACCTCTGGACCACCAAGTTCAGCACATGCGCCAGGCAAGGGATGTGCGTCAAACCGGCTAGGCCCAGAGCTGCTACGAGATTTCGCCCATTATCGCACACCACCAGGCCGGGCTTGAGGCTCACTGACAGCAACCACTCATTGGTCTGTTGTTCCATGTCACTCCACAACTCCTGCGCGGTGTGGGGTTTTTCCCCCAAACAGGAAAGTTTTAAAACTGCCTGCTGTCCTTTACCCCTGGCTGTGCTGAAGTTGGTGGTGAAGGTGTTACGCTGACCGGATGAGGAGGCGGTAGAGGATGAGGAAGCGGAGTAGGAGGAGTTAGCAACAGGAGGCAAACTGAAGCGCCCTGCAATCCTCGGTGGTGGAAGGACATGCGCCAAACTGCTATCTGCCTCAGGCCCAGCCGCCACTGCATTTATCCAGTGTGCTGTTAGGGAGATATAACGTCCCTGACCGTGCTTACTGGTCCACGCATCCGTAGTTAGGTGGACCTTGCCACAGATGGCGTTGCGCAGTGCACACCTGATTTTGTCCCCCACTTTGTTGTGCAGGGAAGGGATGGCTCGCCTGGAAAAGTAGTGGCGGCTGGGCACGACGTACTGTGGGACAGCCAATGCCATCAGGCTTTTAAAACTCTGCGTCTCCACCAGACGGAATGACAGCATTTCAAAGGCCAGGAGTTTTGAAATGCTGGCATTCAGGGCCAGGGGGGTACTTCCTCTTCCGCTCCAATGTTTGGGAGATAGAGAGCTGAACGCTTCCATGGGACATTGTGGAGATGGTTGGTGACCCAGGTGGTAGTGTTGCTGGCAGATCCTCTGTTTGCGGGGTGGCAGGTGCCACTGTCACTACAGAGGTGGATGAAGAGGCCGAGACTGCAGCAGAAGAGGAAGCAGGAGGAGCCAGAGACCTTTCTTGGTTTTTGAGGTGTCTACTCCACTGCAGCTCGTGCTTTGCACTTAGATGCCTGGTCATGCAGGTTGTGCTCAGGTTGAGAACGTTTATGCCTCGCTTCAGGCTCTGATTGCACAGCGTGCAAACCACTCGTGTCTTGTCATCAGCACATTGTGTGAAGAACTGCCACGCTAGGGAACTCCTTGGACCTGGCTTTGGTGTGCTCGGTCCCTTGCTGCGTTGGGCAGTAGCAGACATACTGTCTAGGGGACGGACGCTTCGCTTTTGCACCCTGCTCCCTCTTCTGCTGTGCTGGTGGCTCTGTGCGACCACCGCCTCTTCCTCCAAACTACACTGGTCACCTGCATAACGTTGATTCCATGTGGGGTCGAGGACCTCATCGTCCTCCACATCATCTTCCACCCAGTCTTCACCCCTGCCCTCCTTGTCTGTCTGCACAATTGCGAAAGCAGCAGCAGTTGGCACCTGTGTTTCGTCATCATCCGAGACGTACTGCGATGGTCCTCCCATGTACTCCTCATGAAACATAAGTGGTTGGGCATCGGTGCACTCAATCTCTTCCACTTCTGGGGCAGGGCTAGGTGGATGGCCCTGGGAAACCCTGCTAACAGAGTCATCGAAAAGCAGAAGAGACTGCTGCATGATTTGGGGCTCAGACTGCTTGGCTGATTTGCAAGGGGGTGAGGTGAAAGACTGATAGACATGGGTTTCAGGTGCCAACTCTGATCTTTCATCAGAAGAGTGGGTGGGAGACAATGTGATGGAACCCGAGGCACTGTCAGCAACCCAATCTACTATCGCCTGTACTTATCCTGGCCTAAACATTCGTACAGCCTCATTAGGCGCG
The DNA here is from genome assembly GCA_029206835.1 of Rana muscosa. NCBI lineage: Eukaryota > Metazoa > Chordata > Amphibia > Anura > Ranidae > Rana > Rana muscosa. The sequence continues at coordinate 232,347,121 of CM055127.1, read as the reverse complement.
ACAAAATACCGCCGCAGGCTCGGTCGCCTACTCGCACCTGAGGAAGGTGTTTCACTTGTGCGTGTATCTGGCACAGATCCACCACGTCCTCTCCCTGCAACAGGAGCTCCACCAGCAGCACCACGACCGGGGCTACCACGTCCCTTTGACCTTCTCCTCATATTTTCCAAATTTAGGATCTTGCCCTAAATGGGTGTTTTTGGAAGAGCAGAACACACCCACAGTACGTAACCGCTGAATCGCACAGCTACAGAACTGCAGAAAATGCTATTAAAAAAAATTTTTGTTTTTTTAGTATAGCACAGTAGGAGAAAACTATATAGAAATTGTTTATTTCACACACCTCCACATATGTATAACACACTGCAAACTATTTTTTGTGCCCCTAAATGGCGTTTTTTGGAAGAGCAGAACACACCCACAGTACGTAACCGCTGAATCGCACAGCTACAGAACTGCAGAAAATGTAATTTTAAAAAAATGTTGTTTTTTTAGTATAGCACAGTATGAGAAAACTATATAGAAATTGTTTATTTCACACACCTCCACATATGTATAACACACTGCAAACTATTTTTTGTGCCCCTAAATGGCATTTTTTGGAAGAGCAGAACACACCCACAGTACGTAACCGCTGAATCGCACAGCTACAGAACTGCAGAAAATGCTATTCAAAAAAAATGTTGTTTTTTTAGTATAGCACAGTAGGAGAAAACTATATAGAAATTGTTTATTTCACACACCTCCACATATGTATAACACACTGCAAACTATTTTTTGTGCCCCTAAACGGCGTTTTTTGGAAGAGCAGAACACACCCACAGTACGTAACCGCTGAATCGCACAGCTACAGAACTGCAGAAAATGCTATTCAAAAAAAATGTTTTTTTTTAGTATAGCACAGTAGGAGAAATCTATATAGAAATTGTTTATTTCACACACCTCCACATATGTATAACACACTGCAAACTATTTTTTGTGGCCCTAAATGGCGTTTTTTGGAAGAGCAGAACACACCCACAGTACGTAACCGCTGAATCGCACAGCTACAGAACTGCAGAAAATGCTATTCAAAAAAAATGTTGTTTTTTTAGTATAGCACAGTAGGAGAAAACTATATAGAAATTGTTTATTTCACACACCTCCACATATGTATAACACACTGCAAACAATTTTTTGTGCCCCTAAATGGCGTTTTTTGGAAGAGCAGAACACACCCACAGTACGTAACCGCTGAATCGCACAGCTACAGAACTGCAGAAAATGCTATTCAAAAAAAATGTTTTTTTTTTAGTATAGCACAGTAGGAGAAAACTATATAGAAATTGTTTATTTCATACACCTCCACATATGTATAACACACTGCAAACTATTTTTTGTGCCCCTAAATGGCGTTTTTTGGAAGAGCAGAACACACCCACAGTACGTAACCGCTGAATCGCACAGCTACAGAACTGCAGAAAATGCTATTCAAAAAATTTTTTGTTTTTTTAGTATAGCACAGTAGGAGAAAACTATATAGAAATTGTTTATTTCACACACCTCCACATATGTATAACACACTGCAAACTATTTTTTGTGCCCCTAAATGGCGTTTTTTGGAAGAGCAGAACACACCCACAGTACGTAACCGCTGAATCGCACAGCTACAGAACTGCAGAAAATGCTATTCAAAAAATGTTGTTTTTTTAGTATAGCACAGTAGGAGAAAACTATATAGAAATTGTTTATTTCACACACCTCCACATATGTATAACACACTGCAAACTATTTTTTGTGCCCCTAAACGGCGTTTTTTGGAAGAGCAGAACACACCCACAGTACGTAACCGCTGAATCGCACAGCTACAGAACTGCAGAAAATGCTATTCAAAAAAAATGTTGTTTTTTTAGTATAGCACAGTAGGAGAAAACTATATAGAAATTGTTTATTTCACACACCTCCACATATGTATAACACACTGCAAACAATTTTTTGTGCCCCTAAATGGCGTTTTTTGGAAGAGCAGAACACACCCACAGTACGTAACCGCTGAATCGCACAGCTACAGAACTGCAGGAAATGCTATTCAAAAAAAATGTTGTTTTTTTAGTATAGCACAGTAGGAGAAAACTATATAGAAATTGTTTATTTCACACACCTCCACATATGTATAACACACTGCAAACTATTTTTTGTGCCCCTAAATGGCGTTTTTTGGAAGAGCAGAACACACCCACAGTACGTAACCGCTGAATCGCACAGCTACAGAACTGCAGAAAATGCTATTAAAAAAAAATGTTGTTTTTTTAGTATAGCACAGTAGGAGAAAACTATATAGAAATTGTTTATTTCACACACCTCCACATATGTATAACACACTGCAAACTATTTTTTGTGCCCCTAAATGGCATTTTTTGGAAGAGCAGAACACACCCACAGTACGTAACCGCTGAATCGCACAGCTACAGAACTGCAGAAAATGCTATTCAAAAAAAATGTTGTTTTTTTAGTATAGCACAGTAGGAGAAAACTATATAGAAATTGTTTATTTCACACACCTCCACATATGCAGGGCCGCTGATAGGGCAGTACAACCAGCCCTGTTGTACAGGGCCCGGCCCTATCAGCTGCATAGAGGGGCCCGGCCAGCATTACAGCTCATTGCTGCATTAAATAAAAAAATAAAAAAACGAGCTTGGTAAACTTCTCCCCCGCTCCTACTTGTTTTATGGAGCGGGGTTATACCATTTTCCTGGGCCCCATCAAGTCAACAGAGGGGCCCAGGTGCGCACAGAGGAGGGACTATTTCTTCATTTTCGGGGGCGGATGTATATCCAGCCCAACCGCTACTCAATTAGTCCCGGCCGGCGGAGTGATACTGAGTGATGCTGAGATGCGAGGAGGCTAACAGGGAACAGGAAGGAGAGCCTGGCTGCAATGGACACAGTGAGTAAAGATAGAATAAAGCATAGAAGCCTCACTGTGTCCTTAGAATAGAACTCGCAACACAGCAGGTTATCATTAGCATTACAACAGTCTTCACAGGCAGCACAGTAAGTAGGGCTCTGTGTCTTATGGCTGCTGACTTTGTTATGGCTGTGCTGTGTTACAGTCTGTTATATACAGTACAGCCATAAGTTAACAAAGTCAGCAAACAGCCATGTCACATACAGCCATGATGGAGCCCCTGCTTACTGTGCTGCCTGTGATGATGATTGTAATGCTGATGAGCTGCTACTTTACACTTCAGTTGGGGGAGCAGTAAACATGTGCAGTGGAGCTGCATTTTACCCCCCCCCCCAAAAAAAACCAAAAACACTTTCTGTCCAGCGACACACCATCACGTTGCTGGATTGGAAGGGTGATATCTCAGTCATCACTGCAGCAATGATCGGATATAATTTTTTAGCCCCAGTGATTCTGCACAAAGTAAAAGAGGACCTGTCATGGCCCTGCTATCACAAGGGATGTTATTCATTCCTTGTGAAAGTAAAAAATAAATAAAAGATACAATGTAATTTTTTTTAACAAAATGCTTATGCGCAATTGCGAACGCACATTTTGGCCCCGCTCGCATGTGTAAATGGCAACAAACCTGCCTTTTGTTTTGATCCGGGGGTTAGGGGTGGGGTCAAGGGCGTGGTCGAAGGGGGCCCCGTCAGGTAGGCTGTACGGGGCCCCATAATTTCTAACAGCTGCCCTGCACATATGTATAACACACTGCAAACAATTTTTTGTGCCCCTAAACGGCGTTTTTTGGAAGAGCAGAACACACCCACAGTACGTAACCGCTGAATCGCACAGCTACAGAACTGCAGAAAATGCTATTCAAAAAAAATTTAGTTTTTTTAGTATAGCACAGTAGGAGAAAACTATATAGAAATTGTTTATTTCACACACCTCCACATATGCATAACACACTGCAAACTATTTTTTGTGCCCCTAAATGGCGTTTTTTGGAAGAGCAGAACACACCCACAGTACGTAACTGCTGAATCGCACAGCTACAGAACTGCAGAAAATGCTATTCAAAAAAAATTTTGTTTTTTTAGTATGGCACAGTAGGAGAAAACTATATAGAAATTGTTTATTTCACACACCTCCACATATGTATAACACACTGCAAACAATTTTTTGTGCCCCTAAACGGCGTTTTTTGGAAGAGCAGAACACACCCACAGTACGTAACCGCTGAATCGCACAGCTACAGAACTGCAGAAAATGCTATTAAAAAAAAATGTTGTTTTTTTAGTATAGCACAGTAGGAGAAAACTATATAGAAATTGTTTATTTCACACACCTCCACATATGTATAACACACTGCAAACTATTTGTTGTGGCCCTGAATGGCTCTTTTTGCAAGCGTACATTAAAGTGCAATTTTTTTTTTTTTTTGCCCTAAACGGGTCTTTTTTTGCACGAGCAAAATAAAATGCAAATTTTTTTTTTTTTGCCCTATGGGTCTTTTGGAAAAGAGCACAATAAAGTGCCTTTTTTTTTCCCCCCTAAATGGATCTTTTTCAAAGAGCAGAATACACCCACAGTATGGAAACGGTGTATCTCTCAACGTAATTTATGCAGTGCTGGTGCACTGAGCTTGCAGATAAAAGTTGACACTGGGCTCATGGCAGTGTAAAAAGACTGTGCACTGCAACACAAACAGGTAAACCTATGCAGATCGCTGAGTTATATCTCTGAATCTGGACTCCTATTCCTATATAATATATCTCTCTCCCTGAAAGCACCAACAGGAACCTGGCCCTACACTACACTATCTCTCTATCTTTTCCCTCAGATTGCAGAATCAGGACTACCTCATGTATTTTACAATCTCTCCCTATTAGCAACAGCAGCAGCCAAGATCCTCTCCCTATCTATTCTGAAGCAGAGTGACGTGTGTGCGGTGTGCCTCTAGCTTATATAGAAGCTGGGTCACATGTTGCACTGACCAATCACAGCCATGCCATTAGTAGGCATGGCTATGATGGCTTCTAAGGGCACACCAGCTAATCAAAAGGTGATTGGCTGGCCCCTGAAGCATTTCTAACTGCGTAATTAGATTGCCGAACCCGGACTTTTGCGCAAAGTCCGGGTTCGGGTTCGGGAAAAAGCTAAAGTTCGGTACGGACCCGAACTTTACAGTTCGGGTTCGCTCAACACTAGTCGCGGCTGTTGTATTTTTGTAGGAACGGGAAAAGTAAGGGTTACATAGGGTTTTGTTTGAATCAGTTTTGAAAGAATGTCATTGACAATTTACCAATGTACAGGAATGTCATTATTGTTTACCATTCTTTGCAGGTTAAATATGAAGGATAGAGTAATGATTTTGCTTATAAGTATTTTTCAGGTCCAAGGAGTTTGTACATAGAGAACAGGTGTATGTAGACAGCTGTACACATGGATAAATACGAGTCTAAGGAGGTAAAAGTATCATAGGCTATTTCATTGTTTCTTTTTTCCTGCACCACACATTTCTTCCTTCAGTCTGTAATGAGGAAGAAAAGGGGGGAGAAGTGATACATGTAAGAGTGACAGTTTTTTTTTTTCAAACTAATAATGTTAACCTCTGTAATTCTAACCAAGTTTGTGCCAAGACTGTCTTTCTTTGATAGAATTTGAATCGGCAAGCAGCAGTCTGGTGAAGTAGGTTCCCATCCCAGAGGCTAAGAACCTTTTATCAATGGTTCCAGGTATCGTAAGCCACGCACAGGTTATGCAGTGACCACAGTCCCAATGTCTGGGTTATTGTCATATGAGGGTTGTTTGGAGGTCAATCAAAACCAGAGTCGTACTTTCCTCATTAGCTGTCACTTATATTCTCGGCTGATGGGGGAGGTGCGATCGCTGTGACATGAACTTCAAAATGTCCACCACAGGGTTCACGATTCCCTCCCAGACCCTGACACAATAACCAGTTTATATTCTTTCCAACCAGGTGACTGGGCCGTTGTAAAGAAGCTTGAGGGATGAGACCACGCCAGCCACTGCAAGAAACGGCTCAACCACACCAAAGAATGAGGAGTATCTTTGTTTATTTATATTTTTGTTGTTTAGTAAATTTTAGCAAGGGTAACTATGAAAAGCATCCCAATTTATTATTTAAAGTGTATTACCTGACTAGCTCAGAAAGCGAACAGGACCGATTGCTGGGTCTGTTCTGAGTCTTCACCGAGTTTTAGTCCCCAGCGATGACAGCGGTACATGACATTTATGATGTTATTATGGGTATGAGGAGTTTTGACAGACTAGTGAAGACTCCAAACAGACACTTGTCAATGAAATCTAACGATGCATTTTTAGAGGGTAAAGTTGTTTAGTTTTAATGGCTCTGCCTCTTGTCGGTTTGGGTATCTAGGCAGCCCACAAGTGTGTTTGAACTTTAGTTTGGTGCTTCTATGGATCTGCAGCTTATAAAGGTAATTCCCCCAAAGCAAGAGGTTCATGCGTGATGGTGAAGCTGTCCCAGCATCTTATCTCATGTCCGATCGCGAGGATCTGATGGTGCGAGAAATTAAGAATGGCAGGGACAGCTAGAAGGGGATTGTTCACCAACCCCGACCAGGTCTTGGCATGGTGTCCTGCATGTACAAGGTGGGGGGGGGGGCTCGGGCTTGGGATACGATTGAACAATTCTCATCCGTTAAGGATAGGGTTCTACATGTAACTGTTGAAGCCAGAGCTGTAGCTAAGTGAAGGTTGCAAGTCCTTTTTAAGGGTCTGGGAATCTTTGGGGATCTAATTTTTATTTTACAGCGGATCGTGGTTAAAGGAATTGGGAATATATATACTCATGTCGTTTTATTTCTATTCTTTCTATGTCATGACGAGGTGCTCCTGTTGCCTGATTTGACGCGTGACCAGAGTTTCCTTGATGAGACGCCCCGAAGCTGGAACCACATACAAGACACAGAGGATCACAGACCGATCGGCGATTACTACAGCTCACCATGTCGTGTCCTCCTTTATAAGTCATGCCCCTGAAGAACAGAGTCTACATGTCAAGCCGTGTTTTCCTTTTATGGACTAAGGACTGATTCATTTACAGGTGTAAGAAGCAGATCAAGTTTCATCGATGGACACATGGGGGGCATATGACAAAAAAGGGAGGACTGTTGTGGAGATTTTTATGAAGATGTATTTAATATGTATTGTCATAGTGTCACCCAGTGTTAGTACTTCCGCAACCCGCTCCTAAAGAGCTGGCTGGGGCAGTCTGAGGCTGGTTGAATCCCGTCTGGTAGGGGAAAACGTCTTGAGGTTGGAGTGTGATGTTTGCAGGGTGCGGATATGTCCACCGACGGGGGCCCTCTGTGCATTAGCACGGACGATCGTTGAGGAGGGGATATGCTCGTTCTGCAACGACATCATTGGTTATAGGCAGATGCGTGCTCTTGTCTCTGCTGTGTCTGATCAACATTGATTGGGATTCGTAGCGCGCGTCTGCAGATAGCCTCCCTCCCCCATTCAATAATAGTATAATCTGAATATGCGTTATTCTATGGAAAAGCGCAGAATAAGGATTCTTATCAGCGGTAATATGAGAGCTTATGATCGTTTCATAGTCAGGGAGAACGTCCATGTTTTAAAGCAAGACGGCTTTGTTTGCTGGGAGCATGCGCGCTTTCCCTGCCTGGACACACCCATAAGACGTTAGCCATCATGCGTTATTGTATTCACTGTATGTATTATTGTATTGAATCCTTTAAGCTATATTTCATGTACTGCATTCCCTATTGGAAGGGATGTCCTTGTATTATTTTCCCTGTGTGAAGGTCACATGCTGTGACCTCACTTCCTGTTGGTAACTTCTTTAGTGAGGATCACATGCTGTGACATCACTTCCTGTTGGGATTTTAATCCTGTGGGGATTTTAATAAAAGAGAGACACACAGCTCCCAGAGGCACTCTGCTTTGGGATGACTTGATGATAAGACCTGTGATGATGGTGTTTTCCTTGAATGAATGATGGAATGAACGGTGAGTGGAACTTAGCTATAGATAGCATTATTGCAAAAAGATGAATCTGAAGTGTGCTTAGGTAAGCACAGGAAATATAGGCTGTGTGCTCTGCATGCAACCAATAATTCCACCACAGTAGGCAGGTGTGCTGATCAGTGTTCCAGCTGCCATGTTGGATTGAACTTGTAGTTTATAAATTTACAGATTCCTATGACTAAATGCCCCGTACACACGATCGTTTTTCATGCCGTTAAAAATGCCATTTTTAAAAATGCCCATTAAAAATGATCGTGTGTAGGCTCCAGAGCATTTTTAACGACGTGAAAAACGGCCATTAAAAATTCCGGACATGCTCTCTTTTTTCACGTCGTTTTTCATGTCGTTTTTTTTAACGACGTGAAAAACGATAGTGTGTATGCTTTCACAACGTGAAAAAAACCGCACATGCTCAGAAGCAACTATGAGACGGGAGCGCTCGTTTTGGTAAAGCTAATGTTGGAAATGGAGATGGCACATTCGTCACGGTGGAATTAATAGCATCGTTTTAATGCAGCGCATTCCGTTCTTCTTTTGACATTGAGAGTTTTATGCCAAACTTGTTTCTAAAGTAATTCCAAATTGCTCTAATGATTTTAAAATATTATTTATAAGCCGCACCTCCCTCCTAAATAATACTAATAATAATAAAATAAGTTAATTCTCCTTTTTTCTTTAAATTTTATATTATTTTTGGTTATTTTTTTTGGCCTTTTTTTAAGTATTTTGGCTTAAATTATTCTTGTGTAAAGTTACCACAACAACCTTCCAAATGTGTCTCATTTGGCCTCAGGGAGGTTTGTGTCCCCTGATAATAACAATAATATAATTTGAGATGTCCCTGCCTGCTTCCTAGCAAGCTCTCTTTTGAAATACAAATCACATAGTCAAGTATTTAAAGGGCACTCAATTTTTTTTTATTTCAGAACATTAACAAATTAAAGTGGAAGGCAGCACTGGAGAGCCTGCTTGCATTTGTGCATCCCTTTGACCCCACAACAACCATACAAGATGTCCAAACCAAAATAGAGATTAGATCCCCCCAAAAAATGAGCCCAATCTTGTCTTGAGCTCCCAGAGGTCAGGAGCCACAGCAGATAAGTCCTATATGTCCCCAGTCTGTGGTACTACAGCAGGCATTATTTTCTTCTCTTCCTTGTAGCCTTCTCTCCAGCCTTCTCTGCAGCCTTGGTTGGTTTCTTCCTTGGAGGCTGGGATCAGGAGGAGAGGTTGTGGCAGGAGGAGTAGTAGGAGGAGGAGGTGGAGGAGTAGGGACAACCTCCGTTATGTCCGTGTACCTAGTGAGTTCACCCAGCACGCCCTTATTGATGACTTTCAATAGCAGGGTCTCACTGTAAATTTTTTGCTGCAACTCCATTTGCCCTAGTTTGTGGGCGAGGACTGCGGCAAATCCCTCTTCAACAGAGGGTGCCTCTCTGAGGGCCGCTGTTGCCTCTCTGAGGAAGGCCCTGGTTTCCTCCTCCACCTGCCTACCTCTCCTTGGCCCTCGTGGTTTAACTACCAGGGGAGGCATCTGGGCTCTTGTGCTGGGCCCAGCCTCCTCCTGGGTGCCACTGGGCCCAGCCTCCTCCTGGGTGCCCCTGGGCCCTGCCTCCTCCTGGGTGCCACTGGGCCCAGCCTCCTCCTGATCCCCAACATCACCCTCTTCCTGGCTCTGCTCTGGCTGTAAAAAAAGAAAGGGACATTATTTATTTTGCCACATCATCATTCACAGACATTGTTCACCTCTAGACATTGTTGAAATCAATGCCAAAAGTTATGTCCTTTTCATTGATTACGCATCCTGGTTTTGTTGTCTTGGACACATAAAATTAGGCCACTACTGTATCTTGCTCTTCACAAACTTTATTGGTAGAAGTGTACATACCTTTAACAATACTAACATCTATTTAAAATCTACAATTTTGTACGATAGAAATATAGATAGCAAAACTTTACCTGGCTCCATATCTCCAAATCTGCCTCCTCAAGGCCCTGATCTTGATCCTCAGAGGAAGCCAGAGCAGGGTTGACAGGAAGGCTGGAGGACTGGCTGCAGGGAAGGCTGGAGGGTTGGGTACAAGGAAGGCTGGATTGACCTCTGGGGGGAAGGGTGGAGAGAGATTCCCGCACTTCCAGCTGGTCATCCAGAAAAGCAAGCTTACTGTAGTACCACAGACTGGGTTTATAAACCTTATCTGCTGGTGCACCTGACCTCTGGGACCTCAGGACCATAGTCCTCTGGGTCCTGTATGTCCCTCTGATGGTCCCAATTTTGTTTTTGACATCTTGGAGAGTTGTTGTGGGTATCTTTGTTTGCACAAATGCAAGCAGGCTCTCCAGTGCTGCTTTCCTGGCGTCTTTATTTTTATTTCCGCCACTTTTGGTTTGCCATAATATAGGGAGCTCTTGCCATTTGTCGATGAACTCCCCCATGAAGTCTGGGTTTTTAAAAGTATTCATGATATCTGTAAAAGCGAGAAACCAAAATAAAAATATATTTCAGGCAACATTCCTCAACTGTGCATTGTCTACATATTTTGAGCACACAAATCTCCTCGTCTGATGAACCTCAAAAAGTAAAATTGTTAGGTACCTTGGTCACGACGTTCGTTGCTAACTCTCTCTCCCGAAAAATGAACGTATTTCCCAGACATGGATCTTCACTTTATATACACAGCGCATGCGTGAAACTCCGCACGCTTTCCCCGCCCCTGACGTTCGATATTGTACTTTCCCCGCCCCTTCTCGCTCGTAGTGCTGAACAAAACATGGCGGAGACACAGGTGGCTGAGATTACCTCTACAGAGGATGAAATTACAGAGGAGCCCAAATCAAGACCCAGGAGATATAAGGCATCCAACATGTCATTCGAGGAAATGGTGGAGATGGTCGCCATTTTAAAGAAGGAGGATTATGATGCCAAGCATGGTCCGTATAAAAGGCCTAATCTGGTCAAGTCCAGAATTATGGGCAAAGTGGTCAAAAGTCTCCACCAACAATTCGGGGTGTGCAGAACGAAGGAACAGCTCAGAAAACGATGGTCAGATCTGAAGTTGCGGGAGGCCGACCAATATAAAAGAATCAAGAAAGTTATATTAAAAAGTAAGTTGTTTTTTTTGAGTTTCCATGGTACATATTATTTTCTTGTATTCTGTCGTGTATTTTTAACTTTCATATAGTACACTGAAAGATACCATCTTTTTTAGGTTCGTCCGCATAGTAAACGGACGTATTTTACCTCTTTCTCCGTACAGTTCCTCAAACGATGTTTTAGGATCATCCAGTGTGAACACCCATGTTTTTTTGTTTATTTGGGGGAGTACATTTGGGCCATACTTATTTTTGGTGTGCTAATCCAAAGGAGATTTGTTCATTTTGAAAAACGATATGCATGGTAATGTTAAAGGGAGTGAATGCTCAGCAGCTGATGAAACATCTGAACGCAGTAGTACAAGTGTGGGCCTAAAGCCAAAAAGCTTGATGGAGTCACACACAGGTGATCCAGTGTAGATACTTTGGGGTGTTACAATGTTTCAAATTTGTTCACAAAATGTATATGCTCTGTTTTGGCCTAGGTATCCAATCATTTGTCCCGGTTGGCACAGGGGTTAAAAATTAAAATGGAGCATGCTTCAAAAGAATGATTAAAAAGTTTTTTTCCATGTTTCTTATTTTAGCAAAATTGAGTCGCTACTAATGAAACTATTCCTTTTATTTCAATCTCCCTAGGGATTCGAAAAGCTACCTCAGATGAGACGAGAATTGCAATACCTACAACAATACCCCCAGAACCCCAGGATGGAGAGGAATGTGATGTTGTGGAAGTTGAAAGTGGCACCACCACAGGTCAGAGAGAAACCAGACACATGCATGTTAAATAGATGTAGGCCTACATATTCTATCCTACATATTTATTTTTACATTTAGGTGCAGTTCTGGCCGAAGACCCCAATAAGTTGTCACATCACAGTGCCCAGATCCTGATCCAATACCTGATGGTCTGCTGTCGTGACCTCGAAAAAATTAAGGGAGATTTGCGAGAGATCAGGGCAAATACAAAGCGGGTGGAGGAAAGGCTCCAAAATATCATGGCTGTGCTTGGGCGTGTCTAATGTTTTTACACCAAATAACGTTTTACTTGCAGAGTTTTCTTTTTTTTTTGGTTATTTTACCCTTTAATGACTAGCACATGTTTAGCTTTTTCAAAATTTGGAGAACTATAGTTTGTTTATGCATGGCTGGTCATGCGTTTTAATACACCTGAAATTAAGGGAACATCCACATTTCTATGGAAGTTGCCCACCTAAACAAAAAAAATAAAGGTATTTTTACATAACAAATCATTGTGGCTTCATTATGTAAATGTGGTGCTGAGTGAACTAATCAATGTTTGGTGTTTACACTGACAATGAAGGCTAATTAAAAGATTTTTTAATCCACATGGCAAAACAAATGCACTAGGTAAACCAACCAGAAACATCAAACATTATACAATAAAAATGACAAACCAATCTTTACTTTTTTAAAAAGTTTTATTTTTTTGGTCTAAAATTATTAGAGATTGTCTGGCATTTCAATGGCCCCCCTACCCATAAAATAGTCCACATATTGGTTACGGACCTCACGTCCGGTTGGGGGGGCCAAGCCAGGACGGCCAGGTTCCAGGGCCACCAAAGTTTCTGCATTGATTAAAGAGGCCTCAGGCCCACTCAAAGATATATAACTCGTTGAATGCACCCTTAGGAAATTATGCAACACACAGCACGTCATAACCACATGGTTCCATTTGTATGGGGCAAGGTGGATGGAGGTAAGGAAGAGGCGAAATCGGCTGGCCATGATCCCAAACGCATTTTCCACCACCCTTCTGGCTCTGGCCAGCCGATAATTGAAAACCCTCCTCTCAGGGGTGAGGGTGCGTTGCGGGAATGGCCTCATCAAATGGGGTCCCAGGCCAAACGCCTCATCCGCCACAAACACAAAAGGTAGTCCTTCCACATTCTGCTCCGCGGGTGGCAAGGCCAGCAGATCCAAAAGGAGCCGTTCTCCAAACTCCGTCTGGGCAAAAACTCCTCCATCAGACATCCTGCCATTCTTGCCAACGTCCACATAGAGGAACTCGTAGGTGGCCGACACCACTGCCATCATCACGACGCTGTGGAACCCCTTATAATTATAATAAAAGGATCCCGAATGGGGTGGTGGGACGACCCGAACATGTTTGCCGCCGATGGCTCCTCCACAGTTCGGAAAGTTCCATCGCTGGGCAAACTCGGAAGCCACATTCTGCCATTCATGTGGCGAAGAAGGGAACTGTGGAATTAAAGAAATAGCAAATTAATACTTGGAGCCAGAAACATTGCAAGCTGATTTCATACACACATTCATGGCCAACATTGGTAGAAACTGTTAAAAACATAAAAAATTGGAAGCAAGAAAAAAAAAAAAAAAATTATGGGGGGGGGGGGGGGGGGGGAAGGGTTGAAGATGAGTTGGGAATATCACACATGAAGGCTGTAGCACTCTGTATTGAAGTTAACAAAAATGATACATTCCTAGGCAAAATTTAGAGTGCGTTTTGGGTAAAGCACTACGATGGAACATATAATAAAAAACATGGAAATGACTAGGCAAGGTAGGTATGGCCCCAGGATAGCATGCTGGAGAGGTTAGGTAAGCCAAATTTACAGGTAGGCCTCAAACACCAAACTTTAAATAAAAAAACATGGGGAGAAAGGGGACATTCCCTGCAGCTAAGAATCATGTGAATTAGGGACTGCAAATAAAGCAAATTAAAAATATCCCAAAATAAAAACCATACAATGTGAATTTTTGAAGAAGAACACTTACCTTAATATAGTCCTCCTGCAAAACTTGAAGGATGGCAGAACAAGTCTCTGGTATAATGATCCCCAGAGCCTGGGGGGATATGCCTGTGGAGAACTTAAGGTCCTGCAGGCTTCTCCCAGTAGCCAGGTATCGCAACGTGGCGATGAGCCTCTGCTCAGCACTGATGGCTTCCCGCATAACGGTGTCCTGCCTGGTAATATAGGGGGACACCAAAGCCAACAGCTGCTGAAATACGGGGTCAGACATCCTGAGAAAATTCCTGAAATCATCAGGATTATTCTCCCTGATCTCCCGCAACAAAGGCATGTGACAGAATTGGTGCCGCTGGAGCAACCAATTCTTGGTCCATGAACTCCTCCTGACCCTGCTCATGGCATGGAGTCGGGATACAGCATGAACCCCTGCACCAACTACAGCACGAACTCTACGACAAGTACGTAGCCGCAACATGGCTAGATAACGGTCGGCTGAACAGAACGTACTAGAAGAACGCACGGAAGAACAGCAAGGCCTATGAAGAACAAGCTGAAAAACACGAACGTGCAGAGCAGGCCGCACTGAATAAACAGATACGAACTGACTACAAGCAGTGCTAAACAGATACGAACCCACAGGCGCAATCTGAACTCCCGAAAACGATCTTCAAAGCACGAAGACTGAAAAGCGCAAATCGTCTCTCACCAAACTTTTACTAACACGCGGAAACACGGAATTAGCAAAAGCGTCCCAAAGGGTGGCGTCATTCGAACGGAACTTCCCCTTTATAGTGCCGTCGTACGTGTTGAACGTCACTGCGCTTTGCTTGATCGTTTTTTTTAATGATGGTGTGTACGCAAGGCAGGCTTGAGAGGAAACATGAAAAAAAAACGAGGAGAAAAACGTTGGTTTAAAAAATGACATTAAAAACGATCGTGTGTACGGGGCATAAGGCTGGATTCACACCTATGCATTTTTTGCGCTTTTTGCATTTTGAAGATTTGCACTACAGTCCATTTAACATGGTTTCCTATGGAATACGTTCTGTAGTGCAAATCAGGAAAATGCAAAAAGCACTAAAAATGCATAGGTGTGAACCAGGCCTTAATGATGAGGCTGTGTGGGTGCAGAGGAGGGGAGGGGGCAACTAAAACATGTTAAACCCTGTATACGGGTGTAACATGCAACATGTTCTAAAAGGTGAACTCATTCTTTAGGCCTGGTTCACACCTATGCAGGTTGCAGTCGATGCATATTTTAGGTGCATTTTGCATTTTTCAATACACGTTTTTGATGCATTGAAGTCTATGGAACCAAAAACACAACCTGCTGGTCCCTGAAACTTTCCATAAAATGCACAGATGTGAACCACATCCATAGAAAACCATGTTAAATGGACTGTAGTGTGTTTCTGCAAAACTGAAAATGCACAAAAAAATGCATAGGTGTGAACCAGGCCTAAAGTTGCTATACGTGCACAGGTTTTTTGTTCATATCACTAGCTGACAGGTGCGTGCATCTACACAAGCGATACTGGGACACTGTATTCTGATGGGGGGGGACTCCCCACTGTCAGAATACACCGATTAGTGCTGTAGCCGATTGGCTGAAAGCCACTAATTGAACAAGGTTCTGTCTAACAGGGAGGGCTAGACCCAAACTGAAATTAAGGCCATGCCTGCTCAACTGGACTTGCTCCAGCAGGCCCGCTCCACTACTGCGACTTGTCCCCTCAGCTTTTA
Source organism: Rana muscosa (assembly GCA_029206835.1). Lineage (NCBI taxonomy): Eukaryota > Metazoa > Chordata > Amphibia > Anura > Ranidae > Rana > Rana muscosa. The sequence continues at coordinate 232,331,573 of CM055127.1, read as the reverse complement.
GACCCCTTTCTCACTGGGGTGCGGGCTGCGTTAGCGGTAAAGTGCTGCTAGTTTTAGCTGCGCTTTACCGCTGTTTAAACTACGCTTTTCAGACGCTAGCGGGGCACTTTTAACCCCCGCTAGCAGCTGAAGAAAGGGTTAAAACCGGCTGTGTTGCGGCACTGCCAAAGCGATTTGCAGTCGCTTCGCCAGCACTGCCCATTCATTCCAATGGGCATGGGGCGGTTTAGGAGCGGTTTAGGAGCGGTGTATACAACGCTACTAAACCACCCCAAAGATGCTGCTTGCGGGACCTTTTCTAATGTCCTGCAAGCGCACCGCCCCAGCGTGAAAGCACTCGGGCTTTCACACTGAGGACACAGTTTTTAGGGGCTTTACAGTCGTTATTTTTAGCGCTAAAATGACTGAAAAACGCCTCAGTGTGAAAGGGGTCTTAAATTCCTGGCTGTGGTCACACTCCAGCCTCCCCATCATACCATACTGTGTTAATGTCCCTCTATGGTATGTGATGATGTTACAGCTTTGGGGTGAAGGAAGAGAAATTAGAATCAGGTAAGTGAAAGAGGTTAACCCCCCCCCCCCATACACTGCAAGGCTGGACTTTTTTACTGTCCTGGAGTTGGACTGTATTATTATGATAAGAGTTTTTGATAGGTTTGGAATTCCTGGGACTTCTGAGGTGCTCCATAGATGTATCCCATATACACACACATTATATGTTATTAAAAAAAAATCTTTTTTTAAACAGGATATAATGTGTATGGGGAATACATTTATGTAACACCTCAGAAGGCCCAGAAATTCCTAACCTGTTCAAGAATGTTACTTTCTCTGTCAGTAAACCTGCAAAGTACAGGGCAGGTTTACAGCACAGAGTTGTATAGAGAGAAAGGCAGAGAAGGTCGGTACTCACAGGTAAAAGGGCTGCTATCTTTCCTCTAACATCTCCAGTCATCCCCAGGGAGAGCTGTGCTGTGTGCTGGACAGGAGGAAAGTGATCCGGGTGCACTCCACTGTGTGTGATGATCTCTTCATCTTCCTGCTCCTCCCACCTGTACTTCAGCTGTGAAAGCCACTGAAAGCCCAGACTGACTCAGCCAGACAGGAACCCGAGGAGAGAGACAGTCTTCCCCCCAATGCTGCATCAGAGAGGAGATCGGAAAGCAGCTGTCTTCTGGCACACAGGCATAAGATGGTGGGTAACTCCTGTGAGGATTGCAGACACAGCAGTGAAGTAAGCAGTCAGGAGTTTTCCGATGCTCTCTGAAGTTCACACGCTTCTTCTCTGACAGCTGGCAGCCGAGTGATATTCAGCTGACAGGGATGATGTAGCCGGAACTACAGAGTCAGCATCGGAACATGCGGCTGACTGACTGATTACTCCGCAGCCAGTGGCTGCAGTTCCCACAGAAGTTACACATCCTCCATGACAAATAGTCCAACTTTCAGCTACCAGAGGTGAAGGAAAAAGAATCCTCACACATTTTGGCAGCAAAAAAGCCCTGGGGTGTGTTGGGTTTGCCTGGGCATTAGGGTGTGCCCAGGCACACCCGACACACCCAGTGCGCACGCCTATGCTTCCAATACAAAGGGAAGCTGAATTATCTCTTATATAACACATATATATTTCCACTGGAATGATATTTGTGTTATATAAGAGATAATTCAGCGTCATTTTGTATTGGAAATTACTCAGGCGAGGCGTACCATGCCCATATAAATATAGCCTAGAGAATGCACATCTTTTTATATTGCATGGGTGACCTTAAAATGATGTCCCCCCCCCCCCTGAAAGAAGTTCTGCGGACGCCCATGATTGCTGGTATTGATTACAGGAAACTCTTGCGCAGAGGTACAGTTTTACCCTGGATTACTGCACAAATCAGGAAGAAATGCACAAAGCACGTCAAGATTCAAGGAAACATTCTCTTGCCTCTTATATTTAGGCAATATTGGCTTATACTGGAGCTCAGTTTTAGGACCATTCTGAGTTTAATAGGATAGAAGAAACATTTTAAAGGAATCGGAGTGGCTAAATTAGGCACATATTCTCCTGGTAACACCCAAGACCTTTTTTTTTTTTTTTTTTAATTCTCGCTGGTTTTGTTTAAAATGTTTGTACCACTACATTTTATGATGTGAGCTAAGCAGGAAGCATCTGTTGACCTGCTCAAGCACAATATTTCAGCAATTATGTTTTGCCTATTTTTCACTTACCAAATTTTTCATTACAGAACACAGATAATCTGCTGGGGAGTACATGGAAACAACTCACCCACTTTGTGGCTTCTATTCCCTAGGCTAATTGCAGGATGGCAAATAGGGATGAGCTTCGTGTTCGAGTCGAACATACGTTCGACTCGAACATCGGCTGTTCGATCGTTCGACGAAGATCGAACGATTTGGGCCGTTCGCGCCAAATTCGAGTGACGCGAACGGCCCACAATGCACTACGCCATCGCAGTGTCATCCAGGCGCTGTGATTGGCCAAGCATGCACTGTGACCCCGCATGCTTGGCCAATCACAGCGCCGGCAGCGAGGAGAGCAATGATTGGCCACAGGCAGGATGCCTGTGGCCAATTATTGCTGAGGGGGTTTAGTACACGCCCCACACTATAAAAGGCCGCCAGCCCGGCGGCCTTGTGTAGTGTGTTCCGGAGCAGGGAAAGAGAAGCATAGGCAGGGACAGTGTCATTTTTTTTCCTTTACTAATCCTGGATTCCTTGTGTTTAGGGACAAATAAGGATAGGTAGGGAGAGTGTCAGTGTGTTAGTCTGTGCTAAACCTTGTTTGTAGGGACAGAGAGGTACAGTGAGGGAAAGTGTCAGTGTGCTATTCTGTTCTAAACCAATCTTGCTGAACCATATTTTCAATCCTTGAGTTTAGGGACAGAGAGGTACAGTGAGGGAAAGTGTCAGTGTGCTATTCTGTGCTAAATCTTGTTTGTAGGGAGGGACAGAGTAGGACAGTGAGGGAAAGTGTCAGTGTGCTATTCTGTTCTAAACCAATTTTGCTGTTCCATATTTTCAATCCTTGAGTTTAGGGACAGAGAAGGACACTCGTGGAAACTATCAGTGTGCTATTCTGTGCTAAATCTTGTTTGTAGGGAGGGACAGAGTAGGACAGTGAGGGAAAGTGTCAGTGTGCTATTCTGTTCTAAACCAATTTTGCTGTTCCATATTTGAAATCCTTGAGTTTAGGGACAGAGAAGGACACTCGTGGAAATTATCAGTGTGCTATTCTGTGCTAAATCTTGTTTGTAGGGAGGGACAGAGTAGGACAGTGAGGGAAAGTGTCAGTGTGCTATTCTGTTCTAAACCAATTTTGCTGAACCATATTTTCAATCCTTGAGTTTAGGGACAGAGAGGTACAGTGAGTGAAACTGACAGTGTGCTATTCTGTTCTAAACCAATTTTGCTGTTCCATATTTGAAATCCTTGAGTTTAGGGACAGAGAAGGACACTCGTGGAAATTATCAGTGTGCTATTCTGTGCTAAATCTTGTTTGTAGGGAGGGACAGAGTAGGACAGTGAGGGAAAGTGTCAGTGTGCTATTCTGTTCTAAACCAATTTTGCTGAACCATATTTTCAATCCTTGAGTTTAGGGACAGAGAGGTACAGTGAGTGAAACTGACAGTGTGCTATTCTGTTCTAAACCAGTTTTGCTGTTCCATATTTGAAATCCTTGAGTTTAGGGACAGAGAAGGACACTTGTGGAAATTAGCAGTGTGCTATTCTGTGCTAAATCTTGTTTGTAGGGACAGAGTAGGACAGTGAGGGAAAGTGTCAGTGTGCTATTCTGTTCTAAACCAATTTTGCTGAACCATATATTCAATCCTTGTGTTTAGGGACAGAGAAGGATAGGCAGGGGACAGTGTCAGTGTCATTGTTGCTAAGCCTCCTGCACAGTATACACCTGAAGGTAGCCCTTATTGCTCTTTTTCCCATCTCCCTGCAGGCCATCCATTAAAATGTCTGGAAGGCAAACAAGGAGAGGCAGACAGTCAGGAGGCAAAAAAAGAGGGCAAGCAGGCTCTGTGTCTGGGGGCAACAGTGCTGGTCGTGGACGCGGTGCATTGTCATCAGCACATGGCCATGGGACACGCTTGTCCTTCTTTTCGGCAGCTGGACATGTTGAGCCACATCATGCCGAAGACTTGGTAGAGTGGATGACCAAGCCCACCTCATCCTCCTCATCCTCTCTCACCCAGGCTCAGGGTACTGGCAAAGCAGCTGCCAAAGCGTCCTCTTCTCTGGTATCATTATCTTCATTAGTCAATCCTTCCCTGGACCCACCATGTCCTCCTCCTGAGGAGTCCCCCGAACTGTTTGAGCACAGTGTTGGGTACATGCTCCAGGAGGATGCCCAGCGTTTGGAAGGATCTGATGATGATACCCAGCTAGAGGAAGGCAGCAGCGTGAGAGCAGAGAGAGGGGATGCTCAAGAAGGACACCAATCTGGCAGTCATGCTCCAGCAGCTGCAGCATACTGCCAGATTGGCTCCAGTGATGAGGAGGGAGGGGATGATGAGGTCACTGACTCCACGTGGGTGCCTAATAGGAGAGAGGAGGAGGAGGAGGAGGATGAGGAGGAGGCACATCTCCAACGAGGCAGGATGCCCTTGAGTGGCCAGCGTATGGGCAGCACACCGACGGAATCACACCGCAGAGCTCCGCCTGTGCAGGGCGCTGCCTCTGCCCGTCATTCAAAAAGTTCTTTGGTGTGGGCCTTTTTTGAGGCGAGTGCATCAGATCGCACAGCTGCTGTTTGCAACATATGTCTCAAGCGTATATCGCGTGGCCAAAACATCAGCCGCTTGGGCACCACATGCTTGATCAGACATATGTTGACCTGCCATGCAGCTCGTTGGCAAGCCTACCTTAAAGACCCACACCAAAGAACAAAGCTGACCTCTTCTTGCACCGCATCAGCTGGGATCTCCAACCCCACTATACCTTCACTCCTCTCTGAAACCTGCTCTGAGAGGAATGAAGGGGTAGAATTAGGTGTGTCACAGGCAAGTACTTGCGGGCACTCTGCTAGCAGTACACCAACGTCCGATTCTAGCAGGCAAATTTCCCTGCCCCAGCTGCTGGACCGTCAAAAGAAGTTCACTCCCAGCCATCCACATGCCCAGCGTTTGAATGCTAGCTTGGCTAAATTGCTAGCGCTTCAACTGCTGCCTTTTCAGTTGGTAGACTCGGCCCCCTTCCGTGAGTTTGTGCAATGTGCGGTTCCTCAGTGGCAGGTTCCCAAACGCCACTTTTTCGCACGGAAGGCGATTCCGGCTCTCTACAGGCATGTGGAAGGCAATGTCTTGGCCTCGCTGGACAGGGCGGTCAGCGGTGAGGTGCATATTACCGCTGACTCATGGTCCAGCAGGCATGGACAGGGACGTTACCTTTCTTTCACGGCCCATTGGGTCACTCTTTTGGCAGCTGGGAAGGATGCAGGACAAGGTGCAGTAGTGTTGGAGGTTGTTCCACCGCCACGCCTCCAAAATGCTACTACTGGTTGTTACACACCTCTCTCCTCCACCCCCTCCTCTTCTTCTTCCTCCATGGCCTCTTCTTGTGGTTTGTCCTCGGAACCAGCGGTGCTCCGTAGGCGTTCAAGGGGCTACGCAAGTACGCAGGCAAAAAGATGCCATGCTTGCGCTGGTGTGTTTGGGGGATAGGAGCCACACTGGGGCAGAGGTCCTGTCTGCTCTGCAGGGGCAGGCCGAGAGGTGGTTGACGCCACGCCAGCTTAAGCCAGGAATGGTGGTTTGCGACAATGGCACCAACCTCCTCTCCGCCCTCCGACAGGGACAACTGACCCATGTGCCCTGTATGGCTCACGTCCTTAACCTGGTGGTGCAGCGGTTCTTGGGCAGGTACCCGGGCTTACAGGATGTCCTGAGGCAGGCCAGGAAAGTCTGTGTGCATTTCCGCAGATCTTATAATGCCAGTGCTCGCCTGGCTGAGCTGCAAAAGGAGTTGAACCTGCCCAAGAACCGCCTTATATGTGACATGCCCACCAGGTGGAACTCAACGTTGGCCATGCTGCAGCGGCTGCACACACAGCAAAGGGCCATCAATGAGTACCTGTGCGACTACGGCACCAGGACAGGGTCAGGGGAGCTCGGGTTTTTTTCACCACGCCAGTGGGGCATGATCAGGGATGCATGCACTGTCCTGGCACCATTTGAGGAGGCCACGAGGATGGTGAGCAGTGACAGTGCATGCATCAGTGACACTGCACCTCTTGTCCACCTGTTGGAGCACACGCTGCGTGGAATAATGGACAGGGCACTTGAGGCAGAACAGAGGCAGGAAGAGGAGGACTTCCTTGCCTCTCAAGGCCCCCTTTACCCAGACAGTGTTCCTTCTGTCCCACCCATCGAACAGGAAGAGGAGGAGGAGGAGGAGGAGGAGGAGGATTGTGTCAGCATGGAGGTGGAGGCTGGCACTCAGCATCATCAGCAGCAGTCTTTTAGGGATGATTTACAGTCCCAAGAAACCAGTGGACTTGTACGTGGCTGGGAGGAGGTGGCTGCGGATCATGTCGTCCTTAGTGACCCAGAGGACTCCGGACTGAATGCCTCAGCTAACCTACGCTGCATGGCCTCCCTGATCCTGCAAAGTCTGCGGAAGGATCCTCGTATTCTTCGGATCAAGGAGAGGGACCATTACTGGCTGGCCACTCTCCTTGATCCACGGTACAAGGGTAAGGTTGCGGACCTTATCGTACCGTCGCAGAGGGAGCAGAGGATGAGACAACTCCGGGAGGCCTTGCAGAAAGGTCTGTGCAACGCGTTCCCAGAGACTGGGAGGTTACAAACTCCTGGTCCTGGACAACGAGTTGCTGAGGCTTCGGGCAGTCAAAGAAGGAGCGGTGGGGAAGGTGGCCGTCTGACCGATGCGTTCAGACAATTCTTTAGTCCGCAGCCCCAAAGTATGATCGGTTCCAGCAACCATCGCCAGCGTCTGATATACATGGTCCAGGAATACCTAGGGGCAAGGTCAGACTTGGACACCTTCCCCACCGAAAATCCTCTGGCTTACACAGTATGCAATTGAGCTACTGGCCTGTCCTGCATCCAGCGTTCTTTCAGAACGCACATTCAGTGCTGCTGGACGATTTGTCACGGATCACAGGGTGCGCCTGTCCACCGACTCGGTTGATCGACTGACTTTCATCAAGATGAACCAGTCTTGGATCACCACCAGCTACCACACACCAGATGCTGATATAACAGACTAATTGATTTTAAAATGTCACATCCCTTCAAGACTGATGCTGATGCTGAGTGCCTGTGCTGTTATGTTGACTGGCTATCCTCCTCCTCCTCCTCAATGATACGATTAATGATGATAGCTTGGAAGATCATTTTGGTTTATGGGTGACGCCACCAGTGGCTAAGGCCCAATTTTTCAGCCCCTGTTTAACAGGGGCGTGTAATTAAAATTTTTGATGCAATACTTTGCAACAGGCCTCATTGCTGTGCTCCAAGTACAGTATCTGTGAGGGGTTGCAGTGTTGTGCCACCAGTGCCTAAGGCCCAATTTTTCAGCCCCTGTTCAACAGGGGCATGCAATTATAATTATTGATCTAATAATTCACAGCAGGGCCCATTGCTGCGCCCACCAAGAGTAACTGTCAGGCCTTACAGTGTTTTGGCACCAGCACCACCATCACCACCACCACCACCACCAAAGGCCCAATTTTTCAGCCCCTGTTCAACAGGGGCATGCAATTATAATTATTGATCGAATAATTCACAGCAGGGCCCATTGCTGCGCCCACCAAGAGTAACTGTCAGGCCTTACAGTGTTGTGGCACCAGCACCACCATCACCACCACCACCACCACCAAAGCCCCAATTTTTCAGCCCCTATTCAACAGGGGCATGCAATTATAATTATTGATCTAATAATTCACAGCAGGGCCCATTGCTGCGCCCACCAAGAGTAACTGTCAGGCCTTACAGTGTTGTGGCACCAGCACCACCATCAAAGGCCCAATTTTTACTACCACTGATCAACAATTATATGTTATTACAATTCCTGATATAATAGTTGACAGCAGGGCGTTCCCACACCCACCAAGAATAACTGTGAGTGCTTTCAGTGTTGTGCCAACACCAACACCTAAGGGGGCAATTTCTGCTGAGTATATACGGCAGGTCCCTACTTTCAAACATCCAACTTACAAACTACTACTACTTGCAAACGGAAGAAGACAACAGGAAGTGAGAGGAAATCTACCCCTTGGAAGAAAAATTCTCTCCTGTAAGAATTAATATGGGAGAAAGGTGTCTCCTCTCTACTGATGCTTTATCACCAATCCTTGTTTCAATAAAAACACCACATTTCAAAAACAGTTGTCATTGGGACGCAAAGTGAGGTGAAATGTTCTGAACAGGGGCACAGACAGCAAAAAAAATGTGACAGGGGTGATAACCGTTCCCTATGTTTTACAAAAAGCTAAAAAAAAGGAATTTGGCATGGAGCTACACTTAAACAATGCAGCTGTTCAAAATTACAAACAGATTCTACATAAGAACAAACCTACAGTCCCTGTCTTGTATGCACCTCCTGTATACGGCTGTTCAGAGTATATAGGTCCTTTTTTATTTTGTGTGTGCGGGGTTCCCCTTAATATCCATACAAGACCCAAAGGGGCTGGTAATGGGCTGGGGTAGGGGGGGGGGGGGTTGATGGGGTAACTATGCCATTTTTCCTAAAGATTTTCATCCATATTACCGGGACCAGACATTGCATTAAAGCCGCAAGCAGTTTTAAATGGCTTTTTTTCCTTTAGAAATGTTATTTTGTGCAAGGACAGTTCTAAACACGGGAAACACGTGGCACTTCACAGGCATACTTTAGACACCCCCCAGGTACAATATTTAAAGGAATATTTGACTTTTTTTTTTTCACTTTATGCATCATTAAAATGACTGCTCCCGGAAAACGTCCGTTTTTAAAACTTCTTTTTGCATTGATACATGTCCCCTGGTGCAGAACCCGGGTTCCCAAACTCTGTTTCGGACAATAACATGGATAATAGTCGTTATAATTAGCACTTTAGAATCCGAACGTTCGCATCCATTGTATTTAATAGGGTTCTAATGTTCGTGCGAACTTTCGGTCCGTTCGCGGGTTCTGGTGCGAACCGAACCCGGGGGTGTTCGGCTCATCACTAATGGCAAAGTGTATGTGCTTTGTAACAGTCCGTTAATAAGTCTTACTGGCCACTGGCTGACAAGGGCAAAGAGCCAGTACTCTGTGCATCCTGGCTTTTTCTAACTTTGTGTTGAAAGAAAAACTACTAGAAAGAGAAGTATAATGTCTGGAAAAATGAGCTATGAAAATGCAGTAAAACTCACTATTTTAGTAATAACTAAAAATTCAGATTCTCCTTGTTTGTTGGCCATGTCATCAGTGCCAATGGCATAGGTCATGTGATTTCTGCTTGAATAATCTTGAGGGACTGGCATTCAGACAAAGCCATATGGTTGATAGTAATGTCTAATGAACCCCATCTGTGTGGAAAGAATGGGGGGACACTACCTGCATGGCATGCAGACACAAAACACAACTACAAGATCCAGAAGGCTGATAAGACACATTAGACCTCCAAGGAGAAAGACACATCATAGAATGTGAGTTAGTAACCTAAGATTGTTTCTTACAAGTACTGCGGTTTCCTCCCACTCTTCAAAGACATGCTGGCAGGTTAATTGGCTCCTGTGTAAATTGGTCCTAGTATCTATGAATGTGAGTTAGGGACCTTAGATTGTAAGCTCCTTGAAGGCAAGGCCTGATGCAATTGTACATTATTTATGAAAAGCGATGTGTAAATTGACGGCGCTATATAAGTACCTGTAAATAATAAATATTAAATCACATAAAAGTGAAGCTGCGAACACTATATCTTGATATAAATGTAGAAAGTGTAGTGCTAGAGTTATATTTGAAAATGCAACAAATAATATCATTAACATATACCATGCGTGATAAATGAAATGAAAATTCAAACTGTCCATATGAAGTCCACATAAAAAAAAGTAACAGATATCCACGTGATCAGAACTTTAGTGCACTTCTTTCTCATATAAACGCAACAAATAACATTAATAACACATGTAATGCATGAGAAATACAATTTAACTTTAAACTATGCATATAAAAGTCCACATAACACAAAAGTAGCAGATATCCGTGTAGCGGCCTCACCCCTCTCCCTTGCTTTATTGGTTATATGGCTGTTGTCTAGGGGTACCTGGGAGAGAGAGATGATACACACCACGGCCCATGTCCTCCGTAACTAAGAGGTGAAGGCCAGAAGATTGGGCTTTTGTGTAGGTGTCCTAGAGTCAAGTCCAGTCCTTCGTCCTTGACTCCTTTGCTTTAGTAACCCATGTTCCACACAGTGAATAGGTACAACTCAGTTTTATTCTTCTTGCCAAGCAATAAAACAATCTTTCTCCTTTGGAAAATGGGGGACAGATCGAGGCACAATCCTTTCCCTTCTTGCTGCTGCTCACTGTGCTGTCACCAGTGGTGAATAGTCACTGCCACTGACTAGGTAATATAGAACGTGAATTACCTTCGCTCACTTTGCCCCTGTCAGAGGAAGAAATCCGTCCAAGGGAGAAATGGAGGCCTCTCCGTCACCAGCGATGCCGCGCCGGGCTCTTCGGAGAAGTTACTGCGCACCAGTCCTCACGAACTCAGACACGGGCACCCAAGGAGTTAGGGTCCCCTCGGATTCCTCCACCCTCACGGAACTTAGTCAAAGGTACTGAGCCCTAGGCATCTGCCATAGTACCTCACCCCAGGCTAAAGTTGCCTGAGATGGACTCCATCTCCATTCCAGATAGGCCAAGGGCGCCTAGGCCTGGAACACCGGAACGCCAGCACCCAAGCTGAAGGTGCCTGGGTGCGGCCGCGTCCTCCGACTCTCTGCCCCAAAATCAGGGCGTCCGCCCTTTTCATGACCTCTCCCCCTGCGTCACAGCGGGCTCCCCGCCCCGCCGCACCAGCTCCAGGGGAGGACAAAAAGACACAGTTTGCGGTGTGAGTTCAGCTCCGGCCCAAGGCAACAACGCCACCCGTAGGCCCCAAGGAACCCCACACCCCCAGAGTCCTCACATAAACTCAAACACCCGCTACACTCTCCCCCTGGTTATTGACACTGGTCCCCAGTGTCTGGTACAAACTCATAACCCACAAGGGTGGTGACATAAGTTCAGCCCAGAAACCAAACTACACAATTTAGCCCTGAATTGTGCCAAGACCTGAATGGGAAAGGAAAAACTTAAAACAATACAACTATAAAACTTTCCAATAAAACACTTTAAATATCTCACACATTTACATTCTTCCCTCCCTCTGGCTATCTAAGGACCACCCATTCTCAGTAGTCTTGACAGACGAGTCTCCTGCAGAGGGAAAGAAAAGAAACATACATCCTACGAACATGTGTGTTTGCTTGGAATGAATGGATCTATCCTAGAAGAAACCCATTCACTCCAATAAGTGCTGCAAAATGTAAAAAAAACCAAAACAATCATTGCTCAACACTGCCACCTGGTGACAGTGCCGCGGTCAAGACACTCATCACTTCCAGATGAACTTTCCTCTTGATCACTTTCTTTGTGACCCTACACTATCTAAAACCCAAAGTCACTGATTTCTTTTTTTTAGTGCCAGGAGAAGGAGGCAGAACAAACAAAAAAAAAACAGCTCCCATATCTCCAACGAGTAGAACTGCCCAAATACAAAAAAAAAACTAGGGCACAGTCCCTGTGTTCAAGAACAGGCACTCCGGAAAGTTCAGCCAGGAATAGAAAAGAAAAGCACACGGGAGTCTTTTTTCCCTCTCTTCTTTTTTTTTCTTACAGGTAAAACCTTGGATGAGGCAATGATATAGGCTTCAGACAATCATCAAAAGCCTCCACATGGTACTCAACACTCTTTCCTTCCTTGCGGCAGATCACCACTTTGTCCGCATGAATGTGTCTTCCCAGCATCCATTTAGTTTTACAGTCCTGAAACTTCTTGGTGACCGTTGGTGAACAGGAAAGGTACCGCCGTGCTTGCTGTACTTTCAATTTGTCCCATACAAAGGTGTCATACCATCTTTGCCGAAAGACCTCCACCTCATAGAGCAGTTCCCGAGGCAGATACGGGTATTCCCACCCATATTCCTGAGCAACCTTCTGGCCAAAGAGACGCTGCAGCCTTGACAATGGTGGCATAGTAGCTCGGTCTCCTTCTCCAGGTGGAACAATCGCTTCTGGGTGGCGAGGTGCGTTCACCACCTCGTAGACCTGGGCCTAGGAGCCCGCAATGATTGACGTTGCACTCCTGCAACAGGAGCAGGTGAAATGGATGTTGAATCCAGACAGACAGAGGACCAGCTTCTCCCTTTGGCGCCGAGGCCTCCACCCGAGGTGTACTATCTACAGTAGACATGGGCAAGTCCCTTGTGACACGGGCCGAGGGTAGCTTCATTCTGTCCCATCCCTTCTGTTGGAAGATTTCGTCTATCTCCCCATCATCGCCATTGTCAGACAATGAATCCAGGTCAAAGGTGTCGTAGCACTCAGCGGGCCTCACCCCAGGCTAAAGGTGCCTGAGATGGACTCCATCTCTGTTCCAGATAGGCCAAGGGCGCCTAGGCCTGGAACCCCGGAACGCTAGCACCCAAGCTGAAGGTGCCTGGGTGCGGCCGCGTCCTCCAACTCTCTGCCCCAAAATCAGGGCGTCCGCCCCTTTCATGACCTCTCCCCCTGCATCACAGCAGGCTCCCCGCCCCACCGCACCAGCTCCAGGGGAGGACAAAAAGGCACAGTTTGCGGTGTGAGTTCACCAAGGAACCCCACACCCCCAGAGTCCTCACATAAATTCAAACACCCGCTACATCCACGTGACCAGATCTCCAGTGCATTGCTTTCTTATGATTAAGTAAACCACAACCACCAAGTGTGAATGCTTTTAACCTCATGCAGTGCACTTACCAGAAAAAATGACTATCTAGAAAAGATAGGCCAAGCTTCAATCATTCCAAACTTTCCAAGGAAGGTGGAATACAGCCAAAATGCTCACTCCAATCAACTCAGCTCAGGCAATCTGATGTTATATACAAGGGTATAAAACACAAAAAACATCCCCATAGTGTAAAACCACATTAAAAACTCATCCTTTTATTTTAAATTGCACTTACAATGGTTCACAGTTTTCCCACATGGTGACGTGTACCCAAAATCCACCCTTATGTCTTATGAAGACTTTATATGCACAGTTTAAATTTCCATTTTATTTGTCACGTATTATAATGATGTTATTTGTTGCATTTGCATAAGAAAGAAGTGCACTGAAAATCTGGTCATGTGGATATTTGTCACATAAATATCTGTTACTCTTTTCTTATGTGGACTTTATATGCATAGTTTGAATTGTAATGTCATTTCTCAGACATGGTATATGTTAATGATATTATTTGTTGCATTCTCGAATCTCTGGATATAATTCTTGCACTACACTTTCTACATTTATAAACCCACACGTCTCTTCTACACAGGAAACTCAGCTGGTGGAAGTGCTTCTGGCACACTGTGTCTCTTTCACAAAAAAAGAGTGGATGCACCTTACCGTCTACAAGGAAGACACAGGATGTACAGGACCACATCCTCCCAGCAAAGTCTGTGTACTGCCTCTCTCTGGGGGTGCAGGCAGACATAGAGAAAGTGAGGCCCGGAGTGACAAAACAAAGTGACAGAATAACGTAGGGCCGGGCATGACTGTGTGTTTAGTAAGCCAACAAAGGGTTAAGACAGCAAATGGAATGGTAAGGGGAGGGGCTGAGGTAAAATGGTGAGGAGGGGAGGAGCAGTATAAAATAAAGCGGAGGGAGCCTCCCGGGAGACAGTCAGCAAGAAAGAACAGGAGGAGGCAGGTTTTTCCCACCCACCCTCCCTGTTGTGTTACGTGTGGTGTTGTGCGTTTGTTCTCTTTTCTTTCAGGTTCCATAGTGGTGGTCGTCCATAACAGCGTGTAGCAGTGTCCTTGGTCTTTGATGGTGGCAGATAACAGATGTGATGGAAGTGGTGGGGGGCTCATCTGTGGTATGGGCCCCTCTGGGATTATTCCAGTGGAACGGTGTCTGCTGGAATACGGTTATGGTTGCACTGTGGAAAACAGGGGATGTCTCCGAGCTGGTTATACGGCTGGAGGCCTGGTACAGTTAAAAGGTAGTGCAGTGGTGGTAAAAAGTTTAGCAGGGTTGCCGTCAAAGACCAACAGGCTGGTGAAGAAGAAGTTGTTTGGTTAAAATGTTAAGTTAAAAAGTATTGGTAATTATTATTTAATAAATTAATTATTGAAGTTATTTAATAAATAGGCTGTTATGGCCATTTATACTCAAAAACATGTGTGTCTCTTCATTAATAGAGGTTTAAGGGGGGGATAAGTGATGTTTAAGGTCATAGGTAAAAGGTGGGGTTATCTGGACTACACTAGTCATGAAGTTGCCAGATCTACCTGGATGACTTTGCTGTGTTCAGCCTTACCTGCCAATAACAACTCACACCTGTCACAGGTCCGGGACAAACTGTCAGATTATAATCTGTCGGATTAATCCAAGTAAGTGTCAGGTTACTTTGGGCACTGGGTAAGAGGCGGAACCCTGAGACAGGGAAGGTTGAGGCCACCATGGCCTGGTCCACTCTACAAACTGGAGACAGCAGGTTACTATAGAAAATTTGTACATATCTATAGTGCCTTTACCAAACCCCTGACCTAACCAAGAACAAACTTTCTAATCCAGTTTTCTGGACTCTAGAGTGTTAGAAGGCTTCTCAGGTCTTGAAGGAAGCACTTACCAGTGCTTCTTTACTTCAAGCCCTGGATTTCATTGAGCAGTTTCTGGTGCAACCTGGTGCTTCAGCCTATGGCTTTGTTGCCATCTTGAGCTTGGTTGATTGGTCAAGGGAGAAACACCCTATCCTTACCCATGTTGTCTACGTATTCAGTTATAAATAGGGATTGTGAGGGGGTTAGCTCGGCAGCGGGTGTGTGTGACCCCCGGGATGGGCTCCCCACACAAAAACAGGCCCAGCAGACGGAGGTTGTGGTTTTCAAAATCAAAAAGGTGCGGTTTATTTTCTATTTACAGTGACAAAAACACAGCAAGGCAAAAGAAACATAAACAAAATAAATCCTGGTCAACTTGACCTCTGACTAAACATACAGGTTTCCTAACTAACAACTGGGATCAGCCTAGTGCTGTCCTAGTCCCTAAGTCCCTGGTTTTAAATGTCCAAGCAAATAGCCACACAGGCTTTCTCTCACCGCACAGGGGTTCACTCTCCCTAGACAGTCCACACAGGTCTGGGTCCAGGCATGAGCTAACCCCTAATGAAGCTGGGAGTTCTTATAGAGGCCTTAAACGAGCTGACAAGCCTCAGCTGGTCTCATCAACTCCCTGTCTGCACGACGCCCAGCCCTCTCCCTAGAGGTATGAGTCATCAATGAGCCCACTAGTCTCAGCTGGGCTTATACAACTCTCCACCTAGTTGTATAAGTCGGCGTAAAGCCTGAATCTGGGCGAAATATATCTACCCCCCTGGATGCAACCAGGTGACTTTACCTTCCTGCTGTCACATACCCCCCCCTCTTGTTTTAACCTCGGGGTTGGAACACCAGCAATCAGGCATTCATGTACTCGAGACAAAGCATCCACATTCCCCATTTGAACGCCAGGGCGATGCTTTACTGTGAAGTTGAATTCCTGGAGGGCCAGGAACCACCTATTCACTCTTCTATTTGTTTCCTTGTTTTGAGCCATCCACTTTAACGGAGCGTGATCCGTAACCATGTCAAAGTGCCTACCTAGCAGGTAGTACCGAAGGGAATCTAGAGCCCACTTCACCGCTAAACACTCCTTTTCAACGGTGGCGTAATTTACCTCATGGGACTTCAACTTCCTGCTGAGGTAAATGACTGGGTGCTCTTCCCCGTTCCAGACCTGGGACAATACTGCTCCTAACCCCACATCTGACGCATCACTTTGTACGACAAAGTCTTTAGAGAAGTCGGGTGAGTACAACACTGGCTGGCTACATAAGGCTTGTTTCAAGAATTGGAATGCTGTCTCAGCCTCGGGGGTCCATTTAATCATGACCGACCCTTTCCCCTTCGTCAGGTTGGTTAGGGGCACAGCCTTAGAAGCAAAGTGGGGAATGAATCGCCGATAATACCCAGCGATTCCCAGAAAGGCTCGTACCTGCTTCTTGCTGTTGGGACGTGGCCAACTCTGGATGGCCTCGACTTTGTTGAGTTGGGGTTTTATTACTCCCCTCCCAATGGTGTACCCAAGATATTTGGCCTCCTCCTGCCCAATGGTACACTTCTTGGGGTTAGCCGTAAACCCTGCTTCCCGAACAGAATCCAGGACTGCTTGCACTTTTGGCAGATGTGAGGCCCAATCTGTGCTATGGACAATTATGTCATCCAGGTAAGCCGCAGCATACTTCCGATGGGGCCTCAGCATCTGGTCCATTTTCCGCTGGAATGTGGCCGGCGCATTCTGTAACCCGAACGGCATTCTTTTATATTGGAACGCCCCGTCTGGGGTTACAAATGCGGTTTTCTCTTTGGCCGACTTGGCCAGGGGGATTTGCCAATACCCTTTTGTGAGGTCAAGAGTCGTCATGTATCGGGCTGTTCCCAGCCGGTCGATCAACTCATCTATACGTGGCATGGGGTAGGTGTCAAATTTTGTAACTTTGTTCAACTGACGAAAATCGTTACAAAATCGCCAGCTCCCATCCGGTTTAGGCACCAACACGATGGGACTAGACCAATCACTTTGGGACTCCTCTATCACCCCTAAGTTCAGCATTTTCTGTACTTCCTCCCGTATTGCCTCCCGTCGGGCCTCTGGGATCCGATAGGGTTTTAACTTCACCCTTTCACCGGGCGGGGTAATAATGTCATGCTCTACCCCAGATGTTTGTCCCGGCAGCTCAGAGAATACCTCCTTGTTGCGAAGCACAAACTCCTTAACCTCCTGTTGTTGGGGTTGTGACAAGGTGGCTGCGATTCCAACCTCAGGAATCACGCAACCAGTTTGAGCTGGTGACCAAGTGTCTGCGACTAGGGACTCTCTATCCCTCCAGGCTTTCAACAGATTAACGTGATAGATCTGTTCGGGCTTTCGCCTTCCTGGTTGTCTGACCTTGTAATTCACTTCGCTCACTTTTTCCATTATCTCGTAGGGGCCTTGCCATTTGGCAAGGAATTTACTTTCAACCGTAGGGACAAATACCAATATCCTATCCCCCGGGGAAAAGGTACGGGTCTTGGCTCCACGGTTGTACACTCTCTGCTGTGCCAACTGCGCTTGGGCCAAATGTTCCTTCACGATGGGCATTACCTGTGCAATTCGATCTTGCATCAGGGCGACATGCTCAATCACACTCCTGTGGGGAGAACTCTCACTTTCCCAAGTTTCCTTGGCAATATCCAACAGCCCTCTTGGGTGTCTCCCATACAGTAACTCAAAGGGGGAGAATCCCGTAGAGGATTGGGGCACCTCCCTAATAGCAAACATCAAATAAGGAAGTAGACAGTCCCAATCCCTTCCATCTCTATCCACCACTTTCTTCAACATTTGTTTTAGGGTTTTGTTGAATCTTTCAACCAGCCCATCGGTTTGGGGGTGATACACAGATGTACGCAATTGCGTCACTTTGAACAATTTACACAGCTCTTTCATAACCCGGGACATAAAGGGTGTACCTTGGTCTGTAAGCAGTTCTTTACAAATACCCACCCGGCTAAAAACAAGAGATAGCTCTTTGGCTATGGTTTTGGCCGAGGTATTTCTGAGAGGGATCGCTTCTGGATAACGGGTGGCATAGTCCATTATAACCAATATGTACTGGTGCCCCCTAGCGGACTTGATTATAGGACCTACCAAATCCATTGCGATTCTCTCAAACGGGACCTCAATGATGGGTAGAGGGACCAGCGGGCTACGGAAATGTGGCATCGGGGCCGACCTCTGACACACAGGGCAGGAGGAACAATAATTTTCTATGTCCTTCATCACCCCAGGCCAATAGAATCTCTGTAATACCCTCTCTCGGGTTTTCTCTGTCCCCAGATGACCTCCAAGAATGTGCCCATGGGCCAACTCCAACACCAACTTCCTGTAAGGTTTGGGCACCACAAGCTGCTCAACGGTTTCTTCTGCCCTTTTTGCCACCCGATACAGTAGGTCCTTCTCTACGCTGAAGTATGGGTAAGTGCAGGTATTATCTGGGTTCACTAACTCGCCATCTATTTTCACTACGTTTTCCCGTGCCTTTATTAGGGCGGGGTCTTTCAACTGTTCTGTGGCAAAGTTTTCCCTGTGAACCTCAAGATCAGAAAACTCCACAGACGGTAGGTTTTCGTCTGAGGAGGTGGGCTCCTCTCCAGTTTCTTGAGTCTCCCCTGCCAATACTGACAAGGGAAATTCCGGAGAGTCCTCACCACTCTCAGGGGAGTTCTGGCTATCACATTCCTGGTACATAGGGGCACCAGTGGGGGGCTCAGGATCATCCCACAGTTCCCAGAACTTCGGAAAATCCCTTCCCACAATGGCGTCATGCGGTAACTGAGATACTAAGCCCACTGGATGAGAGAGGGTACCTTTGGGGGTCTCGAAACACACTGTAGTCACTGGATACTCTCGGGTGTCCCCATGCACACAAATAACGGCTACCTTGCTATTCCCAGAGACCTCTGTTTTAACTAACTCAGCCTTTATCAGGGTCACAAGGCTACCTGAATCCAGCAATACCACAACATTTCTACCAATAATACACATTTTGCATAAATGTTTCTCAGTTCCCCGAATGGCAGTGCATGCGACTGTCGCACACAGCGACTGACGTCTGCCCGTCAGAAAGTCACACTGCATGGGTTCCTCCACAACCGGGCAATTTGCTGCAATATGTCCCGCTTGCCGGCAGCGGTAGCAAACGATCCTTCTTGCGGCCTCTTGAGCCGCTGTTTTCCCAGGCTGTTCTCGCCAAACTTGGGGTAGAGCTCCCACCCTCTCACTCTCTCCACCCTCACCCCTTGGAGTCCTCTTATCCGCCCCTGGGGATGGTCTGGTCTTAGGGTGGAAAGTCCGAGTGTCTCTGGAAGAGGCCGTCAGGTTCTCTGTAGCCAAGTATTTCTCCACACGATCCACAAGACCATCGGCCGTCTCTGGGTCTCCATGGCTTACCCACTTTTGGATGGCAGTAGGAAGAGCTCTCAAAAACCGATCCATTACAACACGTTCCACAATCTTTGGTGCGGACAAAGTCTCTGGCTGTAGCCACTTTCTGCTCAGGTGAATGAGATCATACATTTGAGACCTGGGGGGTTTTCCAAGCTGGAAAGTCCAGTTATGCACACGCTGAGCCCGGACAGCCAGGGTGACACCCAGCCTTGCCAATATTTCAGCTTTTAGCATCACATAGTCTTTTGCTTGGTTAGGCTCTAGGTCATAGTAAGCTTTCTGCGATTCACCAGTTAACAGAGGAGCCACTAGTCCAGCCCACTGCTCCTCAGGCCACTTTTCTCTTTCAGCGGTCCTTTTAAATGTGGTCAAAAATACCTCTGGATCATCCTCTCCAGTCATTTTTGTCAATAAACGACTCACCCCAAAGGACGCGGTATTAGTGGGACGGCTTTCCTCACTGGTCTGCGGACGTTGCTGCATTACTGCTTCCATCTGTTGTTGTAGTCTCTGCTCTTGCTTCTGCAACAGGTCTATGAAGCGGGCCTCAGATTGCTGCTGGGCTTGTTGCTGAGCCTCCAGACTCTGTTGCAAAGTTGCAAGGCTCTGTTGATGAGCTTGCTGCTGGGCTGCAAGGCTCCTTTGCAAACCTGCATTTGTCTGCTGTTGATTGGCATTTGCTAGAGCCAGCTGTTTCAGTATCTCCTCCATGCTGGCTTAAAAAAAACTGCCCGCATTCTCCACCAACTGTGAGGGGGTTAGCTCGGCAGCGGGTGTGTGTGACCCCCGGGATGGGCTCCCCACACAAAAACAGGCCCAGCAGACGGAGGTTGTGGTTTTCAAAATCAAAAAGGTGCGGTTTATTTTCTATTTACAGTGACAAAAACACAGCAAGGCAAAAGAAACATAAACAAAATAAATCCTGGTCAACTTGACCTCTGACTAAACATACAGGTTTCCTAACTAACAACTGGGATCAGCCTAGTGCTGTCCTAGTCCCTAAGTCCCTGGTTTTAAATGTCCAAGCAAATAGCCACACAGGCTTTCTCTCACCGCACAGGGGTTCACTCTCCCTAGACAGTCCACACAGGTCTGGGTCCAGGCATGAGCTAACCCCTAATGAAGCTGGGAGTTCTTATAGAGGCCTTAAACGAGCTGACAAGCCTCAGCTGGTCTCATCAACTCCCTGTCTGCACGACGCCCAGCCCTCTCCCTAGAGGTATGAGTCATCAATGAGCCCACTAGTCTCAGCTGGGCTTATACAACTCTCCACCTAGTTGTATAAGTCGGCGTAAAGCCTGAATCTGGGCGAAATATATCTACCCCCCTGGATGCAACCAGGTGACTTTACCTTCCTGCTGTCACAGGATGAGCTTTATGTTCGGGTCGAACATGAGTTCGACTCGAACATTGGCTGTTCGATCGTTCATCGAAATACGAACATTATGGGGCGTTCGTGCCAAATTCGAGCGGCGCGTCACGCCCCATAATGCACTGCGACATCGCAGTGCATTGCTGTCTGATGATTGGCCAAGCATGCACTATGACCCGCATGCTTTGGCCAATCACAGCGCTGTCAGCAAAGAGAGCCATAATTGGCCAAAGGCAGGATGCTTTTGGCCAATTATGGCTCAGGGGGTTAAGTCCACGCCCCACACTATATAAGGCCGCCTGCATGTCGGTCCTGTGTAGTGTGTTGCTGGCGTTGACTGAGAGAGAGTGTCATTTCATTTAGTTTGAGCAGGCAGGTGATTCAGTTAGCTGCAGTGTATTTAGTACATATATACAGCCAGGCTTGTGTATATTATATATATATATATATATATATATATATATATATATATATATATATATTAGGGCTGCTACTGATTAAAATTTTTGTGTTTGATTAATTGTTTTGTTTTTTTATCGATTAATCTACTAATTTCGATTAATTATAATGCACATACAGATCCAACTACTTTTAGCTGATCTCCTTGCAGGCTGATTCCCAGTGCAGCTACCATCCACTGGAAAAATGGATAGCAGGATACAAAAAAACACACAAAGGCAGCGCTCGATGGGAATAGCATTAAAACTTTTATAGTCTTCAAGTAGGTAACAAAATAAATATTGCGCTGGAGATAAAATCGATGTAGCTACATAAACTGTAAAAATGGTGCGAGTAATACCAAATGGTAGCAAAAGCAGTCCTAAAAACATGTAGCTAAGTATGATACTGGTATAAAAATGTGTACAACGATACCACTGCTGAATCCAGATGAGGAGGGGTTAACATCAGTCCGTCAGCATGTAGATGTCCCATGAAGGGAACTATCACAACTCCCAGTGGATGGCTGTAGAATCCCAGGTTGATAGAGGGAAGTGTAACAGCCCTTGCGTGTGGCAGATAGTAAGGTCCCGCCAGCACGCAGATATGAAGGCACAGCAAAGGAGCCCTTCAGATGGACACGGCAAGCCCCGCCGGTGTCCGTGACGTCACCGGATCTCCGACGGAACTCCCTGAAGACCCGGAAGCCGGCGGAGAGGTGAGTACCGATTAAAAGAATTTTGATCGATTAAAAAAATGTATCGATTAATCGAGGAATTAATAGTTAATTTCCACAGCCCTAATTATATATATATATATATATATATATACATATATATATATATATATATATATATATATATATATACACATATACACACACACACACACACACACACACAGTATCCAGTTTAGCTAGATCTGACTGCAGACCGTCCCTGGTGTACTGTTTCTAATATACTTCAGGCAGGCAGGTGATTCAGTTAGCGGCAGTGTATTTAGTATATATATATACATCCTGGCTTGCATTATATATACACACACACTCACACACACTCACACACACACACACACACACACACACACACTGTATCCAGTTTAGCTAGATCTGACTGCTGCAGACCGTTCCTGGTGTACTGTTTCTAATATACTTCAGGCAGGTGATTCAGCGAGCAGCAGTTTATTTAGTATATCTATACATCCCGGCTTGTATGTATATATGTCTGAATATATATATATATACCGTATCCAGTGTAGCTTAATCTGACTGCAGGCTGTTCCTGGTGTACTTTTTCTAATATGCTGTCAGGCAGGCAGGTGATTCAGTGAACCACAGTGCATAAAATATATATATATACAGTCTCCTACATATATATCCACTGCATTCTAGTCTAGCCAAGCCTATACCTGACTGCAGGCCATTCCTGGTGTACGTTTTCAAGTACACTTTCAGGCAGGCCAGGGAGGTGATTCAGTGATCTGAAGTGCATATATATATATATATATATATATATATATATAAAGTCTCCTACATACAGTATATATCCACTGCATTCCAGTCTAGCCAAGCCTATAAACAAAAACTATCCAAACAAGAGATTGGAAAAAAGAGGAGGCTCATGAACAGTTTGTGCAAACTTATCAAAATAGATTTATTGAGAGATGTTACATGGTAACGTGGACTATATCCAGGATACTGGACAACGTGTATATAAAAACGATGACAGTCAAGGTTGACTGATCAACACATAATGCACATACACAACAGGACAGACATAAAATGACCTAAACATATAAGACACGTCCGGACGCCAGGTAGTTTCAGGGAGAGGTCTAAATGATGATTGCAATACAATCAAAAATTATGGCAACAGCAAAGCTGTGTGTAAGCCGAGAGACCACTCCCTAAAAGGCCCTGGGAGCTTCTGGACAGACAAAACCCCGATTGTGGGGCTCAAAATGAATTTGTGGCAGACCTACTTGCATTGGCCCTTAATAACAACTTCTTCCAGTTCGAAACCAAGTTCTACCAGCAGATCAAGGGTACCTCCATGGGAGCCCCATGGGCACCGGCATATGCGTGCCTACATCTGGGCCTGTGGGAGGAGGATTTGGTCTATAGTTCGTGTATGTACCTGAGCCATGTTCACACCTGGCTCAGGTACATAGATGATGTTTTGATGGTCTGGAGAGGGGATGCTGCTTCACTCGAGATCTTTATGTGTGCATTGAACAATAACAATCGCAACATCCGATTGACATATACATTTGATCGCCAAAAAATTCCGTTCCTGGACCTCTGTATCCGGGTGGAGGACCTGACCCTCACCACTACCACCTTCCGGAAGGAAACCGCGGCCAACACTCTATTGAGAGCCGATAGCCATCATCCAAGATGGCTAAAGGATGGTATACCTATTGGGCAGTTCCTGCGGATCAAGAGGAACTGTTCCAGTAGGTTGGACTATAGACGGGAGAGTGATGCCCTCTACCTTAGATTTAGGGAGAGGGGGTACTCCCACAAACAATTGAGACGAGCTAAGTCCAAAGCAGCAAGCCGTGATCGAAAAGATCTACTGTCCAACATACCCAAACAGGAAAAATTAGAACTGGGACCAGTTAGAATTATAACCCAGTTTGGTTCCCAATGGGATACAGTAAGAAACATCCTCAAGAAACATTGGGATGTCCTTACAAACACCCCGGGAATAGCCAAGTTAGTGGGCCCAGCCCCTTTGATGGTGGCAAAAAGGGCCAGAAATCTAGGGGACTCGTTGATTCATTCCGAATTCACGAGAACAACTGAGCCCAACTGGCTTTCTGAATATCCACGCAGTAAAGGCATGTTCCCCTGTGGACATTGCCAGGTATGTCCCTTTGTGGAAAGGACTGATACCTTCTCTGACTCCACTAATACATGTAGTTATTATATTAAGAACACCATTAACTGTGCGACATCCAGGATTATCTACATGTTGACGTGCCCGTGCAAAAAGATTTACATCGGTAAAACTAAACGCCAACTAAGGGTGCGCTTGGGGGAACACATGAGGGAAATCAGGGAAAAGAACCCTGAAAAACCGTTGGCTAGACACTTTGCTCAATATCATGATGGGAATCTGAATGGCATGAAAGTCAAGGGCATCTATTCACTTAATCTACCCCCGAGAAGGGGGGACTTTGATCAAATACTCCTGCAAAAGGAGAAAATGTGGATATTCCGCCTGGGGTCTCTCACACCACTGGGCCTCAACAACGAGTTAAATTTACAGCCCTTCCTAACAATTTAGTGCATGTCTGGAGTACCTACATATTTGCCACGTTCGGTTTTTTCCTATTCTGTGCTCTCTCTATTTCTTTACTTTACTTTTTGGTTTCTCTATTTCTTTATTTCCTTGTCTCTTTTTTGCCTTATTGTATACATTACTTCCAATCATCCGGGCAATATAATATATTATATATGGTACCGGATGGTACTTCGGGTCTATCTTCTGCTTGGCACAATTTAGACAACTATGATGCCCTCAATGGGCAGGGTGCCCCTTATAGATTCATAATGATTGTATAATCATTACAACGGGTGTCCGCTTGAGCCTCCTATCATGTGGACTTGAGTAGTGTCTCTACTCCACTTACTGACCCTTATAATTTTGTGCTGATTATATTGCAATAATGTACCATCTACCTCAAACATGTATTTAACTACTGTGTGTTATGGCGGTTATGGGTCTGCCATGGCACCTGGTATACTTCTCCCAAAAAAAAACCCAAGCTACAAACCCTGCTCCCTTGTCCTTGATAATGGGGGGGGGGGGTTTGTTTGTACTTGTATTTATGTGGGTTTGCATTTGCATATATTTGGCGCCATGTCTGTCTATTAGCTGTCTGTGGTCCGCTATATGTGTGTGTTTTTTCCTATCACCCACTCCCATACATATCCAAGCCATTTTTCACAACCACTATCATTAACATTGTTCATTGTTCCTAGATATTGGTACTTGTGCATTAAAGCATCAAAATATAAACTATCATGTATTGGACCTTTAATGAAGTTTGGAGATATATGCACTCAATGCTTTCTGTCCTCCGACATGATATGGAATTAATATATTCTACTTATACTTAGGGGGGACCTGGTCTATAGCCAAACACTATCTATGTTCGCGCACATACACCGCAATGTCCTTTTTTTCTCCTTTAAAATACATGTACTGGGCGGAGTGAGACGAGGGAGGGACGCTATAAGAAGGACCCCTCGCCCTCCGTCACTTATACGTCCAGATGAAGCTACGCACACATCATATGCGAAACTAGTCGACGTCATTTCCGCCCGGACGCCACGCTGCGACGCGGCTTCATGCCCGCACAGTGACGACGAGCCCCGGAGGGGAAGGAAGAGGAGGAGGAGGAAAGCTAAACAGTCGTGAGTATCAGCTGTGGGACATGAAAAGGACTTAACAAATCCCTCTACACGTACCGCTAAACACAGCAGTACCCTGACACGATTCATGTAAGCCAGGAAGGAGCAGCAAAGTGACTCCATGCGGACGTGGCAGTGCATCCGAGCATCGGAGAAGGGGTAATTTCACTGACAGCCACTATACTTTACTACGTGCAGGTTCACACGTCTTTACCCCTGGTTACTGGCTACTCCAGTATGCTTTACTATCACTAGCAGTGAGGACTGTTCTTATTTGCATCACATCTGTCCCCAGCTGTACTTCACATGTGTTTCTCTGCTTGCCTCCAGGAAGATATTTTCTCATGGACACAGCATCCCAACGCTTAGACTATTTTCACTTGAATTGTTCTTTCTCCTCATGACATTACAGTTGGTGAAACGGGACTGCAGCTATCTCCTCACGGATCCATCCAGCTGGCCTTCACCCCTTCTTTCCTCCCCCCCCCTCCCCACCCTTCCATCCATTAGGGCTCGAGCTCCCAGGGCCTTTTCTCTGAAACTACCTGGCGTCCGGACGTGTCTTATATGTTTAGGTCATTTTATGTCTGTCCTGTTGTGTATGTGCATTATGTGTTGATCAGTCAACCTTGACTGTCATCGTTTTTATATACACGTTGTCCAGTATCCTGGATATAGTCCACATTACCATGTAACATCTCTCAATAAATCTATTTTGATAAGTTTGCACAAACTGTTCATGAGCCTCCTCTTTTTTCCAATCTCTTGTTTGGATAGTTTTTGTTTATGCAGATAGGGGCTGAACAGTGGTTACTGTACATATTCTGTGCTCTCACATGGTATATTATAATTTAGCCTAGTTTTTATATTTATACTAGCCAAGCCTATAACTGACTGCAGGATATTCCTGGTGTACGTTTTCAAATACACTTTCAGGCAGGCAGGCCAGGCAGGTGATTCAGTGATCTGAAGTGCATAAAATATATATACAGTCTCCTACATATATATCCACTGCATTCTAGTCTAGCCAAGCCTATATTTGACTGCAGGCCATTCCTGTTGTACTTTTTCTAGTAAACTTCAGGCAGTGTTTTGCTAATCAAATTTTACCACATGTCTGGAAGTCCATCAAGGAGAAGCAGATGCTCACAGGCCACTAAAAGAGGGCAAGCAGGCTCTGTGTCTACAGCCAACAGTGCTGGTCGTGGACACGGTGCATCCTGAGCACGTAGCCGTTGGGCACACTTGTCTTTTTTTTCAGCAGTTGGCTGTGTTTAGCCACAACATGCAGAAGAGTTGGTAGAGTGGATCACAAAGCCGTCCTCATCCTCTGTCACCCAGGCTCAGAGTAGTTTGGCTGCCAATTCAGCTGCCAAAGCAGCCTATTCCATTGGCTCAATGTCATCAGTCACTCCTTCCCTAGCCCCACCATCATGCACGGAGGAGTCCCCCCAAACTGTTCGACCACAGTGTCGGGTACATGCTGCAGGAGGATGCGCAGCGTTTTGAAGGCTCCAATGATGGTACCCAGGTTGAGGAAGGCAGTAACGTGACCCCAGAGAGAGGGGGTGCCCAAGAAGGACAAGAAACTGGCAGTCATGTTCCTCCAGCTGCAGCATATTGCCAGGTTTGCTTCAGTGACGAGGAGGGAGGGGATGATGAGGTCACTGACTCTACGTGGGTGCCCTATAAAATAGAGGAGGAGGAGGGGGCACATCTCCAACGAGGCAGGATGCCCTCCAGGGGCCAGCTTAAGGGCAGCCATCCGACAGCATCACACCACAGAACTCCGTATGTGCAGGGCTCTGCTGACTCCCCGCATTTTTTCAAAAGTTCTTTGGTGTGGGCCTTTTTTGAGACGTGTGCAGCAGATCGCTGTTTGCAACTTATGTCTGAAGCGTATCAAGCGTGGTCAAAACAGCTGCCGCTTGGGCACCACATGCTTGACCAGACATATGTCGACCTCCCATGCAGTCCGCTGGCAACAGTACTTAAAAGACCCACACCAAAGAACAAGACGGACCTCTCCTTACTCCTCATCAGTTGGGATCTCCAACCCCACTATACCTTCAGTCCTCTCAGAAACCTGCACTGAGAGGAATGAAGGTGTAGAGTTAGGTGTGCCAAGTACTTGCGGGCAATCTGCTATTACTACACCAACATCCGATTGTAGCAGGCAAATTTCCCTATCCCAGTTGCTAAACCGTCGAAAGAAATTCGGTCCCAGCCATCTACATGCTCAGCGGCTAAATGCTAGCTTGGCTAAATTGCTAAAACTCCAACTGCTACCTTTTCAGCTGGTAGACTCTGCCCCCTTTCATGAATTTGTGGAATGTGCTGTACCTCAGTGGCAGGTTCCCAAATGCCACTTCTTTTCACGGAAGGCCATTCCGGATCTCTACCGGCATGTGGAAGGCAATGTCTTGGCCTCGTTGGACAGGGCGGTCAGTGGTAAGGTGCATATTACCGCTGACTCATGGTCCAGCAGGCATGGACAGGGACATTACCTTTCTTTCACGGCGCACTGGGTAACACTGCTGGCAGCTGGGAAGGATGCAGTATTGTTGGAGCTTGTTCCGCCACCACGCCTCCAAAATTCTGGTAGTAGTCATTCTGCCAAACCTCTGTCCTCCACCCCTCCTCTTCTTCTTCCTCTAAGAACCTCTTCCTGTGCAGATTTTTCCTTGGAACCAGCGGTGCTCCGTAGGTGTTCAAGGGGCTACGCAAGCACAAAGATGCCATGTGGTGCTTGAGTTGGTCTGCTTAGGGGACAATTGTTACAACTGGGGCAGAGATTCTGTCGGCTCTGTTCGACCAGGTGAAACTCAATGTTGGCAATGCTGCAGAGGCTGCACATGTAGCAGAGGGACACAAATGAGTACCTGTGCGAGTAGGGCACCAGGACAGGGTCAGGGGAGCTTGTTTTTTTTCGCCACGCCAGTGGCTACTGATCAAGGATGCAAGCACTGTCCTGTCACCATTTGAGGAGGCCAGTGATACTGTCCCTCTTGTCTTCCTGTTGGAGCACACGCTGTGTGGAATAATGGACAGGGCACTTGAGGAAGAACAGAGGGAGAAAGAGGAGGACTTCCTTACCTCTCAAGGCCCCCTTTGTCCAGACGTATTCCTGCGGGCCGGCCGATCACACAGGAAGAGAAGGAGGATGAGGATTGTGTCAGCATAGAGGTGGAGCCTAGCACTCAGCATCATCAGCAGCAGTCTTCAAGGGATCCTTTTCAGTCCCCAGAAACCCATGGACTTGTACGTGGCTGGGAGGCCAGAGGACTCCGGACCAAATGCCTCAACAAACCTACGCTGCATGGCCTCCCTGATCCTGCAAAGCCTGCGAAAGGACCTCCGGATTCGTGGTATCAAGGAGAGGGATCATTACTGGCTGGCAACCCTTCTTGATCCACGTTACAAGGGTAAGTTTGCGGAGCTTATCCAGTCTTCGCAGAGGGAGTAGAGGATGAAACATCTTCGGGAGGCCTTGCAGAAAGGTTTGTGCAATGCGTTTCCAGAGCCTGGGAGGTTACAATTTCCTGGTCCTGGACAACGTGTTGCTGAGGCTTCGGTCAGTCACAGAAGGAGCGGTGGACAAGGTGGCCCGTCTGACCGATGCGTTCAGACAATTCTTTAGTCCGCAGCCCCAAAGTCTGATCGGTTCCAGCAACCATCGCCAGCATCTGATTTACATAGTGCAGGAATACCTAGGGGAAAAATCAGACTTGGAGACCTTTCCAACCAAAAATCCACTGGGTTACTGGGTCTTGAAGATGGATCACTGGCCAGAGCTTGCACAATATGTAATTGAGCTACTGGCCTGTCCTGCATCCAGCGTACTTTCTGAACGCACATTCAGTGCTGCTGTAACTGTAGAGGCTTTGTAACCGATCACAGAGTGCGCCTGTCCACAGACTCAGTTGATCGGCTCACCTTCATAAAAATGAATCAGTCTTAGATCACTAGCAGCTACCAAGCACCTGATGCTGATGTAACTGATAAAATTTTCCATGAATGTGAGATCCCTTGAAGACTGAATAAAATAAATGTGGGGGGCGTGGCCTAACTCCGGACCAAGATGGACGCTTAAATCCACAGCTCCGTCAATCCAGAGAAGCTAAAATCAGCTACAGGACTCAGCAGGCGATAGGGGGGTATGGGCAGGGGTGACCGAAGCTCCTCAGCAGCCCGTGAAACTATGGAGCCGAATCAACCGCTGCAAACAACCATCCCAGCGATGTTCCGGACCTCGATGGGGGAAGGCCTCAAAGCCGCGGCCTCGCCTAAACCAGCTATCCCGCTCGGCGGCTCCATGCCCTTAATAGACGGCGCGAACAGCGCGATCGGAGCAGAAAACCAGGTGAAGCCGCCACCTCCAACCCAGCAAGTACAATCCCTTAGCCTGGCAGACCTACAGGCTAACCTGCACGCAATGTCAATGGACATCAAGGCATCCTTCTCAGCAGCCATTACTGAAATCCATGCTGACATACAGGGGATCGCAGCAAGAACAGGAGCAGTGGAGCAGGCCACAGCGCGCCAAGCAGATGCAATCAAACAGGTACAAAAGAATGCGGACTTACACTTACACCACATTATGGACATGCACCGTCATCTAGAAGATTTAGACAACAGAGGAAGATGCCATAATATACGAATTAGAGGGGTCCCTGAAATGTCTGACCAAAACCCAATAGAACAAACCGCAGCAGCTATATTTAACGACATTTTGGACAGACCGCCAGATTCTCATGTAGAATTCGAGAGGATTCACAGGGCCCTCAAACCTAGGGGAAGAGACAATGACCCCCCCAGAGACATAATATGTTGTCTAGTAAACTTCCCTTTAAAGGAAGCAATTCTCAAAAAAGCAAGAGAAAAGAACAGAGTGATATTCAACGGAAACGAAATCAAACTCTATCAAGATCTCTCAAGCATCACGTTGCAGCAGCGCCGGGCTTTACGACCGATTACAGAACTATTGCGTTCCAGGGGAATACCTTACAGGTGGAAATTCCCTTTTTGCCTCTCTGCCACGTGGAGAGGATACACTGCTTTACTCCGCACGCCTGCGGACCTCCGACCTCTCTGTGAATCCCTGGATATTCCTATGACTGAGGCCCCAGAATGGTACAACTCCTTCATGTTGAATGAATCTTGGATCACAGTTTCTAACACCTATACCCCAAGAACCCAAAGAAACAGAGACCGCCGACGAAGATCACCATCACCACATCACAGCAGGAGAGAAGTATTTCAAGGAAGCCCTGGAATTTCACCACCCAGACGCAGAGACCGCATGGATCGCCGAGACCAAATGGACACATGAAGGTCGCTCAACCGAATAAAGATATCAACCAACAGCTAGAAGAAAAAGTGGAAAGTTAAAACCAGTTGAGGGAGTCTTCACTTAGCCGTTAAGCTAAGGAACTGTAAGAAGCCATAATTGCGTGAATGCGCACCTCCAATATTTTTCTATATCCCATATGTTCGCCTATATCTTTTTTTCTGTGTTATTTTCTTCTTTTTGTTTTTCTTTTTTCTTTTACTCTTTCTTTTCTGCTTTTATTCTTCTCGTTTATAGAGTTAATATACTCCTGAACCGAGACACAACTAATAAGAACCTCAGAGCAACTATGGGACTCTGGATGAGAATTAGAACAAAATGGTATGCAGACTCTGCCTTAGTGAAAATGACGCCTGTAAGTAATACACACAAACACTCATGCCGCGTACACACGATCGATTTTTTCGACTGTGAAAACACCGTCGAAAAAATCGACGTTAAAAACGAGGAACAGCTTGTTCCCCTCACACACGGCCGTTTTAAATGTCATTTTTTTTTGGTCGAAAAAAACGACCGTGTGTGGGCTCCGCGGCAGTGTTTCCCTATGGGAAACACTGCCGCGGAAAACATGTCGAAAAAAACGACGAGAAAAATTAGAACATGTTCTAATTTTTCTCGTCGTTTTTAATGCCGTTTTTCTCGTCGAAAAAAACGACAGAAAGCCCACAGACTATCGTTTTTCTCGTCGAATGGGAAAAATTTCGTTTTTTTCGACGGGAAAAACGGCCGTGTGTACGCGGCATCAGGTTTCAGGCAATCTGTGTAGTTCTTAGTCGCTCCGGCAGATCACATACTCCTGTATTCCCAAAGACGTTCTGGTCTCCTACACCTGACTATCTAAGCCAGTGATTCTCAACCAGGGTTCCGTGGAACCCTAGGGTTCCTCCAGAGGTTGCTAGGGGTTCCTTCAGCATTGGGCAATTTTGGCCTCAGATAAGTTCCCACTGACACCAGTGATCTTTTTAGCTATCTGTAAGGAGGCAATTCTTCCCAATGACCACAAGTGTAAGGACCATTCTTCCCACTGACCATCACACTAATGTATCATGAGTTGTAGATTTCTGATATTTAGCAGGGGTTCCCTGAGACCGGAGAACTATTTCAAGGGTTCCTCTGTGTTGAAAAGGTTGAGAAAGGCTGATCTAAGCTCTGCAAAAACTCTTATTTGCCTAGACCTATATGACCATTATGACTATGATTATTTCAGATAGTCTATGAATGTCTCTCTTTAATAACCAACAGAAAAAGAATATCTTAGGTACTTTAGACCGAAACATAGGCTATATGGCAAACATGTTACATCCCAATTTAACTTGCATTATTTTTCCTTAAAAAGATTACAGTTTATATACTCATGAAGCAAAATGCTAAAAATGGTTATACAGTTTTAAAGTTCAATTTTTTGTTAATTTTTATCTAAGGTTGATAATGGCTGAGTTGATATCAAGATCAATATTTGTTTGTCCCTAATCTTTATAATGATAAGACAAGGCGACGACTCTCATCATTCAGATTACGGACCTGAACATGCATGTTAATGCATTCCAGTTGGGATTTTTTTTTTTTTTCTCTCTTTTTGCACCCTGTGATCATACAAGAATGACATATCTTTTTGGTGATGGATATTTTCATCATCAGGGGGAGTATGTATGACACACATAGAAACAGGGCTACTCAGATCCTCACTTGATATGTTGCCCTGCATGTACAAAA
This sequence comes from Rana muscosa, assembly GCA_029206835.1. NCBI lineage: Eukaryota > Metazoa > Chordata > Amphibia > Anura > Ranidae > Rana > Rana muscosa. Next base: position 232,299,007 of record CM055127.1, on the reverse strand, counting down.
AATAAACCCGGTAATAGTTTTAAAACAATAACTAGTAGATAAGGTATAGACTAGAATATTTTTATTCTGGGTACGGTTTGTACAATCTTGCTTGTTTATGTGAAGTTTGCATCACAATGTACTGATTTATAGATAATCTGGCATACAATGACACAGGGGCTCTATCTAGTGGACAAAGTATAAAGCTGCATTAGTAATATATCCCATACCATCTCTAAACTACAGTACCTATCTCACAACACACTAAACCATCTCCTGCTACAGGCGGTGGGGACTGATTATACTAATTCATGTGGCACTAAAGCTCGCTGACTCAAATCCCTTACAAAGAAAGACAAAGAAAGGGAAAGACAGAGGGAAAAAAGGGAAAAAAGAAGAAAGGGAAAGGAAAAAAAACTTACACCCAGACTCACTCTACCATTATAACATCCTGAAACATTAAAATAACTTGCTCAGCTAGCTTCACTGGATTGCTAGAACACACAAAGAAAAAAAGGAAAGGAAAAGATTCTTAACTAGACAGGAATATAAAAGTAATACGTTTCTTCAGACCTGTCTTATCTTTGTTTTCTCCAACAGTCTAAAATAAATATTCTTTGAATATTAGACTCCATCTGATCCTACTTAGACCTCGTTCCCACACAAAGGACAAATTTTATTTTTTGTCCTTTGAACCAACTGGACTCCCCTAATTCAGGGCAGATTAGCAGGCCTAAATCTACCCCCGGAACACTCTCCTTCCTATAGCCCCCCCCTTTTTTTTTTTAAAACGCCTTCAAGATGACCAACAATAAACAACAAACTACCTTATTATCAATTAAGTTACTATCAGTAAATGCCAAAGGACTAAATTTACCTGAAAAAAGAACAAAACTTCTTAATGAATTTCACAAACACAAAGCCAACATCATTTGTATCCAAGAGACTCATTTTAAATCTGACAAAACTCCAAAAATGCAAGATAAAAGATACCCAACAGTATATCACGCCACAAACCCTGAAGGAAAAACGAAAGGAGTCTCAATTCTAATTTCCAAACAGACTCCGTTTCAGATTCTTGACACCTTATTGGACCCAGGAGGAAGGTATATCTTCCTAAAAGGAAAAATAGGCCAACATCCCGTAACAATAGCAAATATCTATGCCCCTAACACGAAACAAGTAACCTTCTTTCGCAAAATAAAAGATTTATTAACGACTTTTGCATCAGGTATTCTCATATTAGGAGGGACTTTAATGTCCCGCTTAACCCCATTATAGACACCTCAAATGGAGCGTCGAGTCTTCCATATAGAGCACTCAAACAAATCAAACTCCAAATGCAGGAACTAATGCTACACGACACCTGGAGAACTCTTAATCCTCAAACTAAAGACTTTACATTCTTCTCAAGTCTTCATCAAAAATACTCGAGAATTGACTACTTTTTTATAACACAGCCCGACCTAACCCTGCTAAAAAACTCAACAATAGAACCCATGACTATATCTGACCACCACCCAATCACCATGACGTTGACATTCCCAGAGAAAAATACCACTACCAAAACATGGAGACTCAACACGACCATACTGAAAGACCCTACTGACGTATTAGAGTTCAAGGATACACTGAAAGACTACTTTTCAAGAAATGAAAATGAAGAGACCGCACCACTTACACAATGGGAGGCACACAAATGCGTCATCAGGGGAGAATTTATTAAAAAATTAGCCAAAATAAAGAAAGAACAGCATTCCAAAATAAGATCACTAATTGAACATATCCACAAACTAGAAACAGCACACAAAAGAACTATTGCAATCTCAACATTTGAGGACCTAACAAAAGCAGGAAAATTACTCTCAGAAGAATTGAACATGAAAACCAAAAGACAATATATATTAAGGCATACGATTTATTATGAACAGGGAAATAAGAGCGGAAAATTGCTTGCAAAAGCGGTCCAGAGCAAAAAAATTAATGCAACTATTCAGCAAATAAGTGATAAGCAAGGTAAATTACAATCCTCGAATGAGGAGATTGCGAAGCAGTTCGAACTGTATTACCAATCCCTATATAACATTCCATCCAATCCCAAATGCCCGCATGATTCAGATAAAAGAGCAAAACTCATTCAAGACTTCCTAGGGAAATACAGCCCACCCCAAATTCCAGTGAATATAGCACAAGAACTGGAAGAACCAATTTCAAGCCTAGAATTTGACAAAGCATTAAAATAAATGAAAATAGGAAAAGCCCCTGGCCCAGATGGACTACCCTTACAATATTTTAATACTTTCACTGCCATACTAAAACAAAGATTTCTGAAAACATTTCGGTCACTACACTCTGATAAACAACCCCCAAAGCAACTACTAGAAGCCCATATCACTGTAATACCCAAGGAAGGAAAAGATACTACTCAGGTTACCAATTACAGACCAATCTCTTTAATTAACGTAGATGTAAAGATTTACGCCAAAATTTTAGCAAATAGAATATTACCCTTATTGACTTCCCTTATATCCCTTGACCAAGTAGGGTTCATACCAGGCAGAGAGGGACGGGACAATACAATTAAAGCACTGAACATCAATCATTGGCTAACAACAAAACAAAAACAAGGTTTTTTTTCTATCCCTAGATGCCGAAAAGGCATTCGACAGAGTGGCCTGGGATTTCATTGACGCGGTACTGGAACATATAGGCATTTTGCCATTGATGAGATCTTACATTAAAGCACTATATTCTAATCCAACAGCTCGAGTCCGTGTCAATGGCCATCTGTCAAAAGCCTTCAACTTACAAAACGGTACCAGACAAGGATGCCCCTTATCCCCACTATTATTTGTTCTAACTCTAGAACCATTGTTAAACAGGATCAGAGACAACAATGATATCAAAGGGATTGAGATTCACAGCAAAACATATAAAATCCCACCATTCGCTGATGATATGCTTCTCTTCCTCTCAGAATCTCACTCATACATCATTGCCCAATCTCCTGAAAGACCTAGAGCAATACCAATTACTATCAAATTTAAAAATTAATCATTCTAAATCCAACGCCCTAAATGTCACATTACCCTCAAGCTCAGTAGAATTATGTAAAAAAAACTTTCCATTTACTTGGGCTAAACAAAACATTACATACCTAGGAATTGAAATCCCCTCCAATTTGAATAATTTATTCCATTTAAACTATACTCCCATACTAAAAAAAGCACATGCAGACCTGAAGAGGTGGAATTGTTTAAACATATCCTGGTTTGGGAGGGCCTCACTGATAAAGATGACAATCTTACCTAAATTCCTGTATGTCATGCAAACAATCCCCATTAAATTGCCATCATCTTTCTTCTCATCCTTTCGTAGGGCTTGCTCCCTCTTTGTTTGGAGGGGCAAACCTCCTAGAATAAAATTTACTACATTAAATTTACCCAAAAACAAGGGGGGAATAGCTCTACCTGATCTTAGAAAATACCATCAAGCAACACTTTTAACACGGATAGTGGATTGGAACATACACCAAAAAGTAAAAGACTGGGTGACTCTGGAACACATCCAGATCCCCCAAGAATTAAAGTCCCTACCTTGGATCCACCCCAAATTTCATTCAAAACACACAGAATCACATCCTCTCATAGGTCCCACACTTGGGATATTCCATAACACTTTCAAGAATGTAAATACATCACCGTGGCTAAGTCCACTCACGCCATTAAAAAACAATCCAGACTTCCCCCCAGGTCTAGAGAAAACTTTTTATCACACTGTTGGCCTCACAAAGAAATATTGGTCAAACATTTCTTTAAAGATGGAAAAATTCTATCTAGGGAAGACCTACATAAAGACATCAATCCATTCTCAATCACGCAATGGACATACAACCAAATAAGACACTTTTTGACCAAACGAGAAATGAATCAATCTTGGACAAGACCCCTGACGACACTAGAAGACCTTTGTACAAAAAAACCCCCCCCACAGACATACAGTATCATTTCGGCCATCTACAACTTGCTTTTCGAAGGGCTAACAGACTTCTCCAGTGTGTCATGTCAAAAATGGGAAAGCGATCAAGATATCACAATGACGGAAGAAAATTGGGAAAAAGTATTCATGTATGCGCACAAAGGTTCCCTAAATGTAGCGACCCAGGAGAGTGGTTTTAAAATTCTCACCAGGTGGTACAGAACCCCCACTACCATACACAAATTCTACCCCCAAAGCTCTGACAGGTGTTGGAGATGCAAACAAGACGAGGGCTCGATGCTCCATGTTTGGTGGTCCTGCCCCTTAATTCAAAGCTTTTGGAAAATGGTACATGAAACCATTAGCTCGATCACATCAGAGCACCTAAAATTTGGACCAGCACAATACTTGTTGCATTTCAATTCCATCCCCAGAAAACAATACCTGAAATCTTTACCCATGTTTATGATAAACGCAGCACGTCATTGTATCCCCTGCCACTGGCGCTCTAACAAGACCCCGACGAAAATAGAATGGTTCAGGGGAATAAACAATATAGAGCAAATTGAAGAACTCATAAGTATCTCTCAGGAAAAAATTTCCAAATTCTCGGCAACTTGGCATGATTGGACTGTTTTTAAAAACTCACAGGCATACAAACAAACAATGGAGTAGTAATAGTGTTCATTCTTAAGGAGCATAGTTCATATATATCTTTAAAAAATTCTATACAATAGAAATCCTAACTCATTGATCTGCTATTTCTACCTTTTACAAAAAAAATTTTTTTCTTTTCTCTATCCCCCCTTCCAAAACACCCTCACAGACAGAATTGAATAAGCTGTACCTTATTAACTAGAATATTCTTCTAGAACAAAACAGAAAAACAAAAACAAACAGTGTAATATGCTTTGACTACTAATACTCATTGACACCTCTAGATATAACTATATGTATACCAAGTACTTCTGCAAGAGATGCTATATCCTAATTTCCAATGTTAAGAATTTCAGATGTTCATTCTTGTAAAACGATATATTATGTTATAATTTTTTCACTCAATAAAAACTTGTGAAACAAAAAAAAATTAAAAATGTTTCCACGCTACTTACTAACACACCAAATAGTGAAAACGAAATACACATAAAGTGATCATAAAGTAACACTAATATCTATAGAAAGTGAATGGATATGTAAATGTCCTAGTATATAGAAGAAAATTCCATGTCTCCAAACTGAAGTCTCACAGGACTCTTACCTTCAGATATACAAGTGTAGGCAAAGTCTGTATACTCTCTCTCCTCTGTATTAATCCCTCCAACGTTTCTGTATGTTTCTTTCTCCTTCTCACCTCCACCAATCCTATCCTTATAGTGATCTTAAAGGGGAGGGGGGAAGCGGGGACTCGGTTCCAATGGGATATTGGCTCCGAATTAGGGACAGAGAGAGAGAGTCTCCAATGGTGTAGTATTGTTAAAAGTGAGGGAATTTATTAAAAAATAAGTAGTGCTCGTACATATAATAAGAATAAAGCCAGCATAGATCGATTTAGCGGCGCAATCGCCGTCTTACTATTCGTCCGGATACTTCCGGTCTGCGGTGCCTCTCAATCTCCCAGGAGCTTCCCCCCTCCCCTTTAGGATCACTATAAGGATAGGATCGGTGGAGGTGAGAAGGAGAAAGAAACATACAGAAACGTTGGAGGGATTAATACAGAGGAGAGAGAGTATACAGACTTTGCCTACACTTGTATATCTGAAGGTAAGAGTCTTGTGAGACTTCAGTTTGGAGACATGGAATTTTCTTCTATATACTAGGACATTTACATATCCATTCATTGCACTCCAGCAAGGATATTTGGTTGAGAGACTATATTTTCACCAAATGACATTGTTCATCCACTATTTATTTTATCCACGAATTTCTTCACTGGATTATTGATCTCATTTAATTATTTGATTGATTTTAATTTTTTGATCGATTTATGTTCACGGTTTTTTCACGTGTTATATATTGCACAGGCACTTTATCAATTCCTTTATATGTCCATATGCACTTTCTATAGATATTAGTGTTACTTTATGATCACTTTATGTGTATTTCGTTTTCACTATTTGGTGTGTTAGTAAGTAGCGCGGAAACATTTCTTTTATTCATATTCACATCGTGTAAGGTGAACACGTTTAGTTACTGCAGCTATTGCACATTAGCACTTTTTAACATTACATTACTCACCATTAGCGCGAAAGATCACACATTTTATGCCTTGAAGACTGCCTATGCTGATGCTGAGTGACTATCCTGTTATGCTGAGTGACTATCCTATTCCTCCTCAATGTTCACATTGATAACTTTTAAGAACATTTTTGTTTCAGGGCACCACCACCACTGCCTAAGGCCCAATTTTTCTGCCCCTGTTTAACAGGGGCGTGTAATTCCAATTTTTGACCTAATGTTTCACAGCAGGGCCCGTTCCAGTGCCCACCAAGAGTAACTGCGAGGGCTTACAGTGTTTCAGTACCACCAACACCTAAGGCCCAATTTTCTGCAGAGTATATAGGGCAGGCCATATAGTATATACAGGCGGTCCCCTACTTTCAAACATCCGACTTACAAACGGATGAAGACAACAGGAAGTGAGAGGAAATGTACCCCTAGGAAGGGAAATTCTCTCCTGTAAGAGTTAATATGGGAAAAAGGTGTCTCCACCGATGCTTTATCACCAATCCTTGTTTCCCTAATAACCCCAAATTTTCAAAATCCAATTGTCATTGGGACAGAGAGTGATGTGAAATCTTCTGAACAGAGGCACAGACAGCAAAACAAATGTTACAGGGGTGATAACCCTTCCCTATGTTATCCAAAAAGCTTAAAAATAGATTTTTTGGCTGGATCTACACTTACAAAATGTACCTGTTCCAAACTACAAACAGATTCAACTTAAGAACAAACCCACAGTCCCTGTCTTATTTGGACCGCCTATATACTGCTGTTCAGATTATATAGGGCCTGGGGGCCCCACGCCTTTTCTTTTTTTAATTTGGGTGCGGGATTCCCATTAATATCCATACAAGACCCAAAGGGTGTTCGGCTCATCCCTAGTTATAAATGTATTTACTCATCTGTATGAAGGTTCAGTAACTTTATCTAGAGGCCTACATTATCAGATAGCAAATCATTTTCAACTCTTGAAACATTTTGCATACACTTATCAGAAAATAAGTCTGCTGATTTTAGGTGTATTGCAAGTAAAAGGTCAAACCTTGCAAAAATATCTGTATAACTTACCCAAAGAAAAAAAGCAGGCAACATAAAAGCGTTGTTAAGCAACCTGACGTATATTCAGTTTTTGTGACACATGGCAGATTGCAGGATGGACATACAGTCTGGGCAGGGATATCTCTCAGTTCAGTTTTCAAAATGATATTCGGCATAAGCACTATTTAAAATATAATAACAAAAGAATTAGTAACATATTTCAGTTCTTCATCCACACACACACACACACACACATTACACACAATCTGATGTTAAAAAACAAACTCACCTGTCTGGGTCTGAAATGCGGATTCACTATAGGGAGGTAGTGGTGGTGGATAGACTGATGAATTCCAGCCTTGGATAATTAAACAGAAAGCCAATTATAAGCTATCTTTTCTATTTTATCAATCTTTGACTTAAAGAGTTTAATTAAAAAAACAGAAAATTTATTATACTTTACTTTCCTGATGGACTCCATGGCAGCCTACGTGTGGGTAAAGCCCGCCTCCTCTCCAATGCTATAGGACCCCATTCCCATTAATTTGTACTCACCGCTAGGGACTGCGTTCCGTAACTAGCCAACTCTTGACCGATGGGTGGGAACTCCGTCTGCAATGGAGTCCATCAGGAAAGGAAAATTACGGAAAAGTATTTGATAATACATTTTCTGTTTTCCTGACAGACTCCATGGCAGCCTACGTGTGGGAAATAACTAGCCAGACCACACGGGTGGGTATGCTGAACAAAAAATAATTTTAAATTTGTCCCGTCAACCGACAGGATTTTTAGACCAAAGTTTACAGAAGACATTGAAGCAGGCTCTATGCAGTCATGAGACATAAAAAAGGTATTGATAGAGGCCCAAGAGGTCACTTTGCAGATGACATCTAGAGCCACTAATGCCGGACTGATGCCCACGAAGCTGCCATTCCCCTGGTGGAGTGTAGGGATGAGCTTCGAGTTCGAGTCGAACTCATGTTCGACTCGAACATTGCCTGTTCGCCCGTTCGCCGAACAGCGAACAAATTGGGGTGTTCGCTGCAAATTCGAAAAGTCTATGGGAGAAATCTAAAGTGCTAATTATAAAGGCTTATATGCAAGTTATTGTCCTAAAAAGTGTTTGGGGACCCGGGTCCTGCCCCAGGGGACATGTATCAATGCAAATTTTTTTTTTTTTAAACTGCCGTTTTTTCGGGAGCAGTGATTTTAATAATGCTTAAAGTGAAACAATAAAATTGAAATATTCCTTTAAATTTCGTACCTGGGGGGTGTGTATGATATGCTTGTAAAGTGGCGCATGTTTCCAGTGTTTAGAACTGTCCCTGCAAAAAATGTCATTTTTGAAGGAAAAAAAGTCATTTAAAACTCACTCGCGGCTAATAATGAATTGTCGGCTTTTATCAATACATACAAAAGTCATTGATAAAAAAAAAAAAAAAAAGCGTGGGGGTCCCCCAGAATTCAATTACCAGGCCCTTCAGGTCTGGAATGGATATTAAGGGGAACCCCGCCGCAAATTTAAAAAAAAATGGCGTGGGGTTCCCCCAAATATCCATACCAGGCCCTTCAGATCTGGCATGGATTTTAAGGGGAACTCCACCCCAAATTTAAAAAAAAATGGCGTGGAGTCCCCCCAAAAATCCATACCAGACCCTTATCCGAGCACACAACCTGGCCGGCCGCAGGGGAAGAGGGGGGGACGAGAGAGCGCCCCCCCTCCCTCCTGAACCGTACCAGGCCACATGCCCTCAACATGGGGAGGATGTCCCCATGTTGATGGGAACAAGGGCCTCATCCCCACAACCCTTGCCCGGTGGTTGTGGGGGTCTGCGGGCGGGGGGCTTATCGGAATCTGGAAGACCCCTTTAACAAAGGGGACCCCCAGATCCCGGCCCCCCCTATGTGAATTGGTAAGGGGTACATTGTACCCCTACCATTTCACGAAGAAAGCGTAAAAAAAAAAAAAAAAACACACAAACACCTTGAAAAAGTCCTTTATTAAAAAAAAAAAAAAAAAAACATTCCAGCCGTGAAATCCAGTGTCCCGCGGCGATCCGATGTCCAGCGCTGTCCGTCATTGGTTTTGCCTGAGCGGACCTGATGGGGAACTTCCTCCTCAGTGTTTTAAATGTATAGACCCGCCCCTTCTAAAGTTCCCCATCAGGTCTGCTCAGCGGACCAGATGCGGAACATGACAAGGGGCGGGTCTATACATGTATTACCACAGTGAGAGAAGTTCCCCATCAGGTCCGCCCCCTCGGTATATCGGACCCGCCTACGTCATTGGCCTGAGCGGGGAACTTCCTTCACTGTGTAATTTAAATTTACACAGTGAAGGAAGTTCCCCGCTCAGGCCAATGACCAGATGCGGAACATAACAAGGGGCGGGTCTATACATGTATTACCACAGTGAGAGAAGTTCCCCATCAGGTCCGCCCCCTCGGTATGTCGGACCCGCCTACGTCATTGGCCTGAGCGGGGAACTTCCTTCACTGTGTAATTTAACATGACAAGGGGCGGGTCTATACATGTATTACCACAGTGAGAGAAGTTCCCCATCAGGTCCGCCCCCTCGGTATGTCGGACCCGCCTACGTCATTGGCCTGAGCGGGGAACTTCCTTCACTGTGTAATTTAAATTTACACAGTGAAGGAAGTTCCCCGCTCAGGCCAATGACGTAGGCGGGTCCGACATACCGAGGGGGCGGACCTGATGGGGAACTTCTCTCACTGTGGTAATACATGTATAGACCCGCCCCTTGTCATGTTCCGCATCTGGTCCGCTGAGCGGACCTGATGGGGAACTTTAGAAAGGGCGGATCTATACATTTAAAACACTGAGGAGGAAGTTCCCCATCAGGTCCGCTCAGGCAAAACCAGTGACGGACAGCGCTGGACATCGGGATCGCCGCGGGACACTGGATTTCACCGCTGGAATGTTTTTTTTTTTTTTTTTTAATAAAGGACTTTTCAAGGTGTTTGTGTGTTTTTTTTTACATTTTTTTACGCTTTCTTCGTGAAATGGTAGGGGTACAATGTACCCCTTACCAATTCACATAGGGGGGGGGCCGGGATCTGGGGGTCCCCTTTGTTAAAGGGGTCTTCCAGATTCCGATAAGCCCCCCGCCCGTAGACCCCGACAACCACCGGGCAAGGGTTGTGGGGATGAGGCCCTTGTCCCCATCAACATAGGGACATCCTCCCCATGTTGAGGGCATGTGGCCTGGTACGGTTCAGGAGGAAGGGGGGGCCGCTCTCGTCCCCCCCTTTTCACCTGCGGCCGGCCAGGTTGCGTGCTCGGATAAGGGTCTGGTATGGATTTTTGGGGGGACTCCACGCCATTTTTAAAAAAAATTGGGGTGGAGTTCCCCTTAAAATCCATGCCAGATCTGAAGGGCCTGGTATGGATATTTAGGGGGAACCCCACACCATTTTTTTTTATTTGCGGCGGGGTTCCCCTTTATATCCATTCCAGACCTGAAGGGCCTGGTAATTGAATTCTGGGGGACCCCCACGCTTTTGTTTGTTTTTTTTTATCAATGACTTTTGTATGTATTGATAAAAGTCGACAATTCATTAATAGCCGCGAGTGAGTTTTAAATGACTTTTTTTCCTTCAAAAATGACACTTTGTGCAGGGACAGTTCTAAGCACGGGAAACATGCGCCACTTTACATGCATATCATACACACACCCCAGGTACGAAATTTAAAGGAATATTTCACTTTTATTTTTTAATTTTAAGCATTATTAAAATCACTGCTCCCGAAAAAACGGCCGTTTTTAAAACTTCTTGTTGCATTGATACATGTCCCCTGGGGCAGGACCCAGGTCCCCAAACACTTTTTAGGACAATAACTTGCATATAAGCCTTTATAATTAGCACTTTAGATTTCGAACGTTCGAGTCCATTGTATTTAATAGGGTTCTAAAGTTCACACGAACATTTTGTCTGTTCGCAGGTTCTGGTGCGAACCGAACAGGGGGGTGTTCGGCTCATCCCTGGTGGAGTGTGCTGTCCCCGCCTCTGGAGGAGCCAAGCCCTTGGCCCTATAAGCCTGCTGGAAGGTTTGTATGATCCAAGTTGCAATTGTCCTGGTCGAAGCTCGCTTCCCTTTATTACTGCCGGAGTGCAGGATAAACAGGTAGTCAGAACGTCTAATGGAGGAAGAAACTTGCACGTATTCCTTCAGAATTTTTCCCACATCCAGAGGATGAGCTTCAATGGACCCATGGGTCCTGAACGTAGTTAGGACGATTTCCTGGTTTTCATGGAACACTGAAGTAACTTTCGGATTTGAGCCCAGCATAGGGATGAGGACCTCCCGGTCCGGGAAGAACGTCAGAAAAGGTTCTTTATGGCCCAGGGACCCAAACTCACAGACCCTCTTGGCCGAGGTGATGGCTACTAGAAAGGCTACTATTGCAGAGAAGTCTTTAATGGAAAGAGGGGGAGGACTCTGTGGTACTGAGTCCAGACAGTGAGTCGAAAACAAGGGGAAGCTCCCATTTGGGGGAATCTTGGTCTTCTTTGGGGCTTGGCGCCCCATGGAAGAACTGCCAGATTAAGGGGTGAACAGCCCACAAAGTTCCGGAGAAGGCCGACAAGGCTGAGACTTGGACTCTAAGAGAGCTGATAGATAGAGATAGATCTAGGCCGGATTGAAGGAAGCTGAGGATATCCTGAACTTCTGGATTTCTGAATGATCTATTCGTAAAGGGTGAGAATTGGACAAACTTGGCCCATATTCTCCCATAAACTTTATTCCTGCTCGTCTTCCTAGAGCTTATGAGAGTGGAAATCACCCTTGAAGTGCACCCGAGAGATTCCAGCCTCTCCCTCTCAAGAACCAGACCATCAGTCTCAGTAGTTCCGGACAAAGTCCGGCCTGAGAGGAAGAGGCACCAGATCCCGGAACCTGAGCTGGATCAGGAGGGGAAACCAAGGCCTGTTCAGCCAGTAAGGTGCAATTATCACCACTCGATCGATTCTGCTTGAAGTCTGCATAAGAATCTGAGGATGATTGGGAGCAGTGGAAAGGCGTATGCCCTCTTGAAATTCCATCGATCTGTCAGGGCATCTATTCCGAAGGCCTGGCTGCAGCGGTCCAGAGTGTAATACTTCTCCAACTTGAAGTTGCAGGGGGAAGCAAATAGATCCACTTCGGGATGGACTCCCAGAGACAGGATCCACTCGAACGTCTGCACATGAAGAGACCACTCGTTGTTGTCTAACCGAGTGCGCGACAGGAAATCCGCTTGGACGTTCTGGACTCTTGGACGAAATGTTGGTCAGATTCATCTGGGCCCAAGACATGATGGGCTGGACCTCTCGGAGTAGTGTGGCGCTCCGAGTGCCCCCTTGCCTCTTCACATAGGAGACCGCTGTGGTGTTGTCCATCCTTAACAAAACTGACTCTCCCATCAGGAGATTTAGAGAAGGACTGAAGGGCACACCAGGCTGCCTGAAGTTCCAGGACGTTCGAGCCCATGGTTCAGAAGACGAGTATCCCACTTGCCTTGAGCAATTTACGATCTGCATAGGGCTCCCCAACCGGAACCGATGGCATCCATTGTGACTGTGACCCATGAGATGGGGGCAATGGAGTGGCAATTGAGCAGGTTTTTGCGCTGAAGCCACCAGAAAAGGCTGTTCCTCATCATTGATGATATGTGAATAGTTTGACTGCTGTCCCCTGATTTCCATTGCTGAAGGAACCCTGACTGGAAAGGGCGTAACCTCCACAGGGACCATTTGACTATGGGGGTCATAGAGACCATTGTGCCGATTGTCATGCCTTTAGTAAAAAGGCTTGAATTTTTCCTATTTTTTCTGGTTTAATAACATTTAATCTATGTTGCCATCTAGTGGCCTTTTTGTATAACTGCATCTATTTTCATAAGCAATATTAGAAGAGTCAGCTAGTTTGGGACCTGCAAGCCTCCGTACTTTAAATCCCATCAGGCCTTGCGTCACCTTCTTCAGCCATTTCATCTTTTTCCCTGGAAGCATGCACATGGACTGCTAAGATATATGTTCCAGCCTTCAGAAACCTCTCTGGTATGTCTACTATTTATGTACTCAGCTAGGCAGATAGATAGGGAGGTACTAATTGTACTATCTTTACTAATTGTATTTGTCTGTATCTGTTACAGTTTTACTCTATCTTGTATTAATAAAAGTTCAAAAGGATTCTACACCTACCGGAATGCATTGGTATGAGAGGAGTTATCAGTGTGCCCAAATACACCTCAGCCACGTGTAGTGAGGGGCATAACAGTAAAACGGAGGCTTCTAAGCACGGCTAGCATACAGAACAGCAGTAAAACAAAGGCTTCCAAGCACGGCTAGCATACAGAACAGCAGTAAGACAGCAGTGTTATCAGCTTCCATACAGCGAGACACCATGTCACAGACAAAGTCAGAGCACTTTGTGACAAGGTCAGAAGTCTACTCCACAAGCTCAAAGAGGTCAGTGAAAAGCGAAACAATCGCCATTGCCCGCGCAAAAGCAGAATCCGCAAAAGTAAAGGCTGCCTTTGCAGAAAAAGAGATGCAAATGAAATTAGAGAAGCTACGCATAGAAGCTGAATTAGAGAAGCAACGCGTAGAAGCTGAAACAGAGAAACTACGCATAGAAACTGAATCAGAGAAGCTACGCATAGAAGCTGAGTTAGAGAAGTTGGCTGTAGAGAAGGAAGCAGCAGCAGCAGTCGCTGAGGCAGACATCTTAGAGGAATTTGCCACCCCCATCAGTGAGCGGCTCAGCAACGTGTTTGAAAGAAAATCCGTTCCTGACGACAGTACAGAGTGTACCTCAGAATATGTGCGGCGACACGCTGAACCAGACAACTGCCCCCTTACAGCGCCAAGAGCGGAATCAACCCCCGCCATTCACACGCCTTATATCAAGCAAGAAAGTAAACCCGCACTCAGTCAGTTTTCAGCACATTCTGCATCCAGACTATCAAAACACTACGTCACAGTTGACCAAATCGAAAATGAAGAACGACGGTCTAAAAGATACAGCGACAGTATCCCTGATAACCGCAACTATCCACCAAGTTCCTGGCACAATAGAGCACCCCCTGGCTACTCACACAACGATCAAGGTATGTCAGATTTCTTCAAGTTCTTAGCACGACGTGAACTGTTAGCAAAGGGACTTGCAAAGTTTAACGATCGCCCTGAAAGTTATAGAGCGCCATGTTCGTCCTTCAGAAATGCGACAAGGGATCTTGATTTTAAAGCAAGTGAAGTAGCCGATCTCTTAGTCAATTGGCTGGGGAATGAGTCATCAGAACATGCAAGGAGAATCAGAGACATTAACATTAATTACCCAACCAAAGGGCTGAGCATGATATGGGAGAGGATTGATGAATGTTACGGTTCCCCAGAAGTTATAGAAAACTCTCTTTTTAAAAGAATAGAGGACTTTCCCAAGATTCCTAACAAAGGCTACCAGAAGCTGAGAGACTTGAGTGACCTAGTTACAGAACTACAAATAGCCAAAGCAGAAGGAGACTTGCCAGGCCTTGCCTTTCTGGACACAGCCCGTGGCGTTAACTCCATAGTGCAAAAGTTACCTTACAACCTTCAAGAAACCTGGGTTACACGAGGCTCCGACTACAAGCAAAAGCACAACGTCCCCTTCCCACCATTTTCTTATTTTGTGGAATTTATTCGCCAACAAGCAAAGGTTAAAAATCAGTGGCGGCTGGTGAAGTTTTAGGTTGGGGGGGCGCCAGACCCCGCCCTTCCTTTTTGACTCCTCCTACTTGGTGGAAATGGGCGTGGTTTCAGCGAAATAGTGGGCGTAGCTCTAAGGTGGGAGGGAGAGAGAGAGAGAGAGATCTTCAACATATGCAGCCTCTGTCCCCCATCAAATGCAGCCTCTGTCCCCCATCAAATGCAGCCTGTGCAGCCTCTGTTCCCCATCAAATGCAGCCTGTCCCCCCATCAAATGCAGCCTGTGCAGCCTCTGTTCCCCATCAAATGCAGCCTGTACCCCATCAAATTCAGCCTGTGCAGCCTCTGTTCCCCATCAAATGCAGCCTGCCCCCCATCAAATGCAGCCTGTCCCCCATCAAATGTAGCCTGTCCCCCATCAAATGCAGCCTGTCCCCCATCAAATGCAGCCTGTCCCCCATCAAATGTAGCCTGTTCCCCCATCAAATGTAGCCTGTTCCCCCATCAAATGCAGCCTGTCCCCCATCAAATGCAGCTTGTCCCCCATCAAATGCAGCCTCTGTTCCCCATCTAATGCAGCCTGTCCCTCATCAAATGAAGCCTGTCCCCCATCAAATGCAGCCTGTGCAGCCCCTGTTCCCCATCAAATGCAGCCTTTGTTCCCCATCAAATGCAGCCTGTCCCCCATCAAATGCAGCCTGTCCCCCATCAAATGCAGCGTCTGTTCCTTATCAAATGCAGCCTGTCCCCCATCAAATGCAGCCTAACCCCCATCAAATGCAGCCTTTGTTCCCCATCAAATGCAGCCTGTCCCCCATCAAATGCAGCCTGTCCCCCATCAAATGCAGCGTCTGTTCCTTATCAAATGCAGCCTGTCCCCCATCAAATGCAGCCTAACCCCCATCAAATGTAGCCTGTCCCCCATCAAATGTAGCCTGTCCCCCATCAAATGCAGCCTGTGCAGCCTCTGTTCCCCATCAAATGCAGCCTGTCCCCCATCAAATGTAGCCTGTTCCCCCATCAAATGCAGCCTGTCCCCCATCAAAGGCAGCCTGTCCCCCATCAAATGCAGCCTCTGTTCCTTATCAAATGCAGCCTGTCCCCCATCAAATGCAGCCTGTCCCCCATCAAATGCAGCCTCTGTTCCCCATCTAATGCAGCCTGTCCCTCATCAAATGAAGCCTGTCCCCCATCAAATGCAGCCTGTGCAGCCTCTGTTCCCCATCAAATGCAGCCTTTGTACCCCATCAAATGCAGCCTGTCCCCCATCAAATGCAGCCTGTCCCCCATCAAATGCAGCCTCTGTTCCTTATCAAATGCAGCCTGTCCCCCATCAAATGTAGCCTGTTCCCCATCAAATGTAGCCTGTTCCCCCATCAAATGTAGCCTGTTCCCCCATCAAATGCAGCCTGTGCAGCCTCTGTTCCCCATCAAATGCAGCCTGCCCCCCATCAAATGCAGCCTGCCCCCATCAAATGTAGCCTGTCCCCCATCAAATGCAGCCTGTCCCCCATCAAATGCAGCCTGTCCCCTATCAAATGCAGCCTGTCCCCCATCAAATGCAGCCTGTCCCCCATCAAATGTAGCCTGTCCCCCATCAAATGTAGCCTGTTCCCCCATCAAATGCAGCCTGTTCCCCCATCAAATGCAGCCTGTTCCCCCATCAAATGCAGCCTGTCCCCCATCAAGTGTAGCCTGTCCCCCATCAAATGTAGCCTGTCCCCCCATCAAATGCAGCCTGTCCCCCATCAAATGTAGCCTGTCCCCCATCAAATGTAGCCTGTCCCCCATCAAATGCAGCCTGTCCCCCATCAAATGCAGCCTGTCCCCTATCAAATGTAGCCTGTTCCCCCATCAAATGTAGCCTGTTCCCCCATCAAATGCAGCCTGTTCCCCCATCAAATGCAGCCTGTCCCCCATCAAATGCAGCCTGTCCCCCATCAAATGTAGCCTGTTCCCCCATCAAATGCAGCCTGTCCCCCATCAAATGCAGCCTGTCCCCCATCAAATGCAGCCTGTCCCCCATCAAATGCAGCCTGTTCCCCCATCAAATGCAGCCTGTCCCCCCATCAAATGCAGCCTGTCCCTCATCAAAGGCAGCCTGTGCAGCCTCTGTTCCCCATCAAATGCAGCCTGTCCCCCATCAAATGCAGCCTGTCCCCCATCAAATGCAGCCTGTCCCCCATCAAATGTAGCCTGTTCCCCCATCAAATGTAGCCTGTTCCCCCATCAAATGCAGCCTGTCCCCCATCAAAGGCAGCCTGTGCAGCCTCTGTCCCCCATCAAAGGCAGCCTGTCCCCCATCAAATGCAGCCTGTCCCCCATCAAATGCAGCCTGTCCCCCATCAAATGTAGCCTGTTCCCCCATCAAATGCAGCCTGCCCCCCATCAAAGGCAGCCTGTGCAGCCTCTGTCCCCCATCAAAGGCAGCCTGTCCCCCATCAAATGCAGCCTCCGTTCCCCATCAAATGAAAGCCGAAATTCTGAAAATGACATTCAGAATCACAATAAAGTTGATAAGGGGGGGGGGGGGCGGCCGAGCGCCGAGACATGAATCACACTGTTGCATCAGGAACTACATTACATTACATTTACATTACAGTTAATAAGCATGGGGGGGTGCCGCCAAACGCAGAGAAATATTTCACACATCGGGACTTAGCTTTTTGTGTGTTGTTCTCCCCTTGTGTCTTGGATGAGTCTGCTCTGTCCTCATACTTCCTGTTTTCTCTTCTCTCTCGGGCGCAATGAGAGAAGAGAAAACAGGAAGTGACATCATGATCTAACAGATGTCAATCAAACTGCCCGGCCGTAGTAATAGATACTACGAGCGCCGGGCAGTAGCTGTGGCGCTTCGGTACGCGCCACAAGCCGGAACAAAAGCCCGCAAATGAAGCTCCGCGTCTGCAATCTCGTGATTGCATTGACGTGGCGCTTCCCATAATGCACGTGGCCGGCGCCACATAGTGCATTTAGCAAAAGGACATTTTTTTGAAAAAAAAAAATGTCCTTAAAGGGGCAGTATTAAAAAAAATAAAAAAAATAAACATTTTTTTTTTTTTTGTGACTACAGGAGGGGGAGCGGCGCCCGGGCGCCCCCTATGGACGGGCCGCCACTGTTAAAAATGATCCTAGTTTTGACATCTCATCATCGGACTCTGCCTTCCCTAGGTCAAGTAAGCCTGCTCCAACCCGCAACTTCAAAGACGCACCTGTTGCAGTACGCAAAACAAGTGTATCTCCAGCTGAGAATCCAGGCAGAGAGTGTCCTCTTCACAAGAAGCCTCATTCGTTGTTAAAGTGCAGAGGTTTTAGAGAAAAGACTCTCCAAGATCGCAGAACCTTCCTTAAAGAAAACAGAATTTGTTACAGGTGCTGCACATCAACTTCTCACCTTGGGAGAGACTGCAAGGTGAGCATCAACTGCTCTGAGTGCAACAGCACAGAGCACAACACAGCTCTGCATCCAGGGCCAGCGCCATGGACTCTTACACCCTCACTCCAGGTGGAAGAGCACGGCGGGGAGTAACAAGACACAGTACCTCCTGTAGTTACACCCCAGTGCACCCAAATCTGTGGAGAAGGTCTGTCTAACAAATCCTGCTGTAAGATTTGTCTTGCTACAGTTTACCCCATGGGTCGCAGAGAAAAAGCAGTGAAGCTATACGTGATCTTGGACGATCAAAGCAACAGATCACTCGCCAGCTCAGCCTTCTTTGACACCTTCAAAATCAAGGAAGCCGGCTCGTCATACTTACTCAAGACTTGTACAGGGGTAAGTGAAGAAACTGGAGAAGAGCCATTGGTTACCAAATCGAATCCTTTGATGGTCAGACAACCCTGCCTCTGCCAACTCTAATCGAGTGCAATCAGTTCCCAACGGACAGAGAGGAGATCCCTACACCAGAGGTGGCACTTCATCACGGACATCTGAAGGGCATAGCACAACTCATCCCTGAACTGGATCCCCAGGCTGAGATAGCGCTTCTCCTTGGGAGGGACATCATCAGAGTTCACAAGGTGAGAAAACAAATCAATGGTCCCCACAACTCCCCCTATGCCCAGAAGCTAGATCTAGGATGGGTCATCATAGGCAACGTATGCCTAGGGAGTGTTCACAAACCAACCAGCGTGAACTCTCTCTTTACAAAGACACTAGAAGGCGGACGTCCATCCCTATTTCAGCCTTGCACCAACAGATTCCTCATAAGAGAGAAGCCTGCCAGTGTAATTCATTCAAACCCTTATACCACAAATCTTCTTTGTGATGAAGACAGAGATCATTTAGGGTGCTCAGTTTTCCAAAATACTAAAGAAGATCACAAAATTGGACCATCTATTGAAGATCATATCTTCTTGGAGATAATGAGACAGGGATTCTACAAAACCAATGAAAACAGCTGGGTGGCACCCCTGCCTTTCAAAACACAGAGACACTGTCTTGCTAATAACAGAGAACAAGCTTTGAAACGCTTTTCTTCCCTCAGATCCAATTTCCAAAAGAAACCAGAAATGAAAGGACATTTCTTCTCATTCATGAGTAAGATGTTTGAGAATGACCATGCTGAGATAGCTCCACCTCTAAAAGACGATGAAGAGTGCTGGTACCTGCCAATCTTCGGCGTCTACCACCCCAAGAAGCCAGGTAAAATCCGGGTAGTGTTTGACTCCAGCTCTCGGCATCAAGGAATCTCACTAAATGATGTCCTCCTAAAGGGACCAGACCTCAACAACACACTTCTTGGTGTCCTCATCAGATTCCGCAAGGAAGCAGTTGCCATAGTTGCAGACATTCAGCAAATGTTTCACAGCTTCCAAGTCAAGGAAGAACACAGGAACTTCTTGAGATTCCTATGGTTCAAAGACAATGACCCTACTAAAAACATTACAGAATACCGCATGAAGGTGCACGTTTTTGGTAACAGTCCATCTCCTGCTGTTGCCATCTATGGACTTAAGCTATCTGCCCAAGAAGGTGAGAAAGACGTTACACAGTTTATTGAAAGAGACTTTTATGTAGACGATGGTCTGAAATCACTTTCTTCACCCGAAGCTGCAATAAGTCTACTCAAGAGGACTCAAAGTACACTTGCCTCTTCAAATCTCAGACTGCATAAGATAGCATCAAACAGCAAAGTCGTCATGGAGGCCTTCCCTTCCCAAGATTATGCCAGTGACTTCAAAGATCTGGACTTAGCAACAGACTCCCTTCCTATGCAACGCAGCCTAGGACTCAACTGGGACCTCAAGTCTGACACCCTTACCTTTCAGGTTGACCAAGAGCCAAAGCCCTTCACACGGCGAGGTGTCTTATCCACCATCAACAGCCTGTATGATCCACTCGGGTTTGCAGCACCGGTTACCATCCAAGGTAAGATTCTGCTTAGAGAGCTCACCGCAGACATATGTGATTGGGATTCTCCACTACCTCCTGAGAAAGAGACATTATGGGTAACATGGAGAGACTCTTTAAAGACTTTATCCAACTTACACGTACATAGACCATACACCCACTTTCCTCCTGCAAGGGTTCAGTCTAGAAAGTTATGTGTATTCTGTGATGCTTCGGTTAAAGCAATAGGAGCAGTAACCTACCTCAAGTCAGTAGACATTGAGGGCCAAATTCACATTGGGTTTGTTATGGGCAAGGCCGAGCTAGCACCATGTCCTGAAACCACCATTCCAAGATTGGAACTGTGTGCTGCTGTACTAGCAGTAGAACTAGCAGAACTTATTACATCTGAGATGGATCTAGAACTCAAGGACACAGAGTTTTACACAGACAGCAAGGTAGTGTTGGGCTACATTTACAACGAAAGTAGAAGATTCTATGTCTATGTACACAACAGAGTCCTTAGAATCAGGAAGTTGACACAGCCCACCCAGTGGCGTTATGTCTCAACTGATCATAACCCAGCGGATCATGCTACAAGGTCTGTGCCAGCATCCCGTCTCAAAGACACTACATGGCTCACAGGACCACCCTTCCTGTACAAGCCAGCACCTACCACTACAGTAAAGGAGACATATGTACTGTTAGAACCTGAATCTGACTCAGACATCCGTCCTCAGGTTTCCACACTACATACAACAATTTCTAACCAACTGTTGGGATCCAAGCGCTTCCACAAATTCTCCACCTGGAAGTCCTTACAAAGAGCTACAACTTGCTTGGTTCACATAGCCAGATCCTTCAGAGGTACCCCTAAAAGAGTACAAGTTTTAGCTGACACATTTTGGAACAAGTGGAAGAAACAATACTTGTCTAATCTACAGACTAGGAACAAATGGCAAGACAGCAAGCCCAACTTAGACCCTAGTGCCATCGTTCTCATGAAAGACTCTCAATCTAGGAGAAACGAGTGGCCTTTGGGTCTGATAACCCAAGTGTTTCCCAGTGAAGATGGAAACGTCAGGAAAGTTGAACTTAAGGTCATTAGGCAAGGCCAGCCTAAACTTTTCCTCAGACCTGTTTCTGAACTTATTTTGTTACTCTCCTCTGAAGTGCCATGATATGTGGTTTCCGTGGGAATCCACGTGGGGAGTGTCATGCCTTTAGTAAAAAGGCTTGAATTTTTCCTATTTTTTCTGGTTTAATAACATTTAATCTATGTTGCCATCTAGTGGCCGTTTTGTATAACTGCATCTATTTTCATAAGCAATATTAGAAGAGTTAGCTAGTTTGGGACCTGCAAGCCTCCGTACTTTAAATCCCATCAGGCCTTGCGTCACCTTCTTCAGCCATTTCATCTTTTTCCCTGGAAGCATGCACATGGACTGCTAAGATATATGTTCCAGTCTTCAGAAACCTCTCCGGTATGTTTACTATTTATGTACTCAGCTAGGCAGATAGATAGGGAGGCACTAATTGTACTATCTTTACTAATTGTATTTGTCTGTATCTGTTACAGTTTTACTCTATCTTGTATTAATAAAAGTTCAAAAGGATTCTACGCCTACCGGAATGCATTGGTATGAGAGGAGTTATCAGTGTGCCCAAATACACCTCAGCCACGTGTAGTGAGGGGCATAACACCGATAATTTTTAGGCATTGTGAGGCCCTCAGTCGTGAGGAGTTCAGAGCCCGTGAAATTCTCTCCCGGATGACCGGGATCTTCTCCAGTGGGAGAGAGATGGTGCTTTCCACAGTATTGAACTCGGCCCCTAAGTACTGACGTCAACAATAGGAAATGACGCAGCCCCAGCATAGACACTGCATTTTTCCGGCAGGGTCTCTGCTTGCCAGAAAATTTGGACAAACGGCGCATGCGTGGGCTACATCATTAGCCACAATTATGCAGATATCTCCTAGGGAAGGCAGGTAAGGAGACATTCTTCTAAAGCAAATGATTATAAAACCTGCAATTGTTCACGTAAAGAAAAGTCATCAGAATGGTTATACAACCGCTTTAAAGAGGAAGTAAACCCTGATGGATTTTACTTCCTCTTTAGTCCGCTGCAAAGCCTGCAAATGAAAAGCATAATGAGCTAGTATGCATCGCATATTAGCCCATTATGTGCCACTTACCTGCAAAAGAATCCAGTCATGTCCCCTGTGTAGGCAGCGTCCATCTTCTGTCCCCTCTTCCTTCCAGGTCGCTGACTCCGGCGCTGTGATTCGCTGGAGCCACGTGACATCACTCCCGCGCATGCGCACGGGAGCCGCGATTCACGGCACTGGCTAGGGAAGAAACGGTACTTACTTTTGTTTCTTCCCCGCGCATGCGCAGTGAAGATTTTCGGCGGACGTTAAGTGAAATATCTCCTAAACGGAGCACGTTTAGGAGATATTTCCACTACCTATATGTAGCGGGGTATTGCCCTTTAATTCCCCAGAGACTACAGTACCCAGTACACTGAGGCACCCAGGGTGCATTGCCCCGTGCAAAGACTGCTGGGGTGGACTTTATAAGAGGAAGGCGGACCCCACTTCTTTCTCTTTGGACACCGCCCTCCCAGCAAGAGAATCCCTGTGCTGACCTGCTGTGTGCACAAGGCCTGAAGCCTGGGCCTTGTGCTTTTCCAAAGAGCCTTCCGCTCCACCAAGGGACCTGCAGAGCATCTGATCCTGTTGCTGAGTGCTGTTACCAGGAGGACCGAAGACCCGGGTGTCATGGACACTGTGAATCAAGTCACAGCAACGGAAGTAACGGACAAGGACTAGTCCGATTGGGTGAGAGAGCACCTGCTCAGAACTATTCCACAGTATCTTTAGGTCCACTGACTGTATTCAGGGCCACCACAGTGATTGCTGTTACACTTTGAGGAGACTATCTACAGAACTGAGCTATCAGTCTCCCTGGCATTATAAAGTTACCGATCATCGTTACTTTGTTGGATTACAATTGTTCTTAAAGTGCACCACCGTGTTTGCTAGCGAAGATTTCTTCCACAGAACTATACCCAAATCATAGTCAGGCCTGACTGGGTAGTGTAGGACATTGCTGGGCGCCATTTTGTCCACGAGGGAGGATAGCTGCAGCAGGGTCTGTTAAACTGTCTATGATATTGCTGAACGTTTTGATGTTTTAATAAGTATATCCATATTGCAGGGCTCTGCATGTGACATTGCATACTGTTTATCGTTTTAACCTTTACCAACAGTAAAATATTAGAGTTAAGTATATTGGTTGTCAGTGTCATTTACTGTTCTATACCATTACTGTGTGCCTTACTGTGGGATTGTGTCATAGAAAATATTAGAGTGATTGTAATTCTATCATCCCCTTTACTAACTGTGCCACGAGAGGTTAGAGCCGATTGCCAGGGGTTGACAGCAGTGTACTACAGGGCCCAAAACAATCAAGGCAGCCCTCTTAACTGGGGGTATCGCTATACGTGGGGGCTTGGGTCCGGGATTCCTGTATACTGCACGCTGCAATCAAGCCGGTCAGAAGCACCAGAATGGACCCTGCTGCCGTAGCCCGGTGGTGCAGGGATGAAGGCATCCTACCCGGAAATGGCCTGGTGGTTGAAATCCAGAGAGAGGCCTGTGTAGAGGAGCAGCTAACTCCAGTCTTGAGAGCATTGTCCACGGACAGGAAGCCATGGGTGATTGACATGAAGACAGATACTATACACCCAGCAGAGAATAAAGATGGCCCCACATCCACTACTTCAGCAGGCCCCAGCACAGGAGGAAGCGCCCAACAACAGGGTCCCGGTTCACCACCATTGACCACCCTTAGCTCAGAATTATGCGCTGTCCTGGGGGAGATTGTGGCCAAGTGTAAAAAGGACCCTCCAGACTACCTGATGTCAGGATACAGGAAACTCAGGACTTTTTCTGGAAAGAAACCTGTGCCTTCAGTGGAGGATGGATTTGAAGAGTGGCTAGATGGCACCACTCAGGCCCTAGAAGAATGGGAGGTGCCAGAACAACAAAAAAAACAAAGGATTGTGGAAAGCTTAAAGGGGCCTGCTCTGGAGGCCATACGTAACCTCAAGGTAAGCAAGAAGGACTGCAATGCACAGGATTATCTGGATATTCTGCAGAATGTGTTCGGCGGGACGGAAAAGGTCACTGAACTCACTTACCAGCTGGAGCATTGCTACCAAAAGGAGGTAGAGAAGCTGTCAGAATTCATAAGACGCTTGGATAAGATCCTGCATCAGATCCTACTGAAGAAAGGGATCGATCCAAGAAAAGTGGATGAGGCCCGTGCCCAGCAGGTGTTGAGGGGAGCTCAACCCTTGGACCCCATCGCATTAATGCTACGCACCCGGCAGGATGGGAGCAGCCTGGAATACTCTGACTTGATCCGGATAGTCAGGGAGGAGGAGGCCATGTTGGAAGACAAAAGGAAGAGTCAGCACACCGAACCAACTGCCCGAGTCAGAATGTTAGGTGCAGAAGGAGGTGATTCAGAAGTTGAACTCCTGAAGACCCAGGTGTCACAACTAGTAGAAATTGTGTCCATGCTGACTAGCCAGGCCTCTGTGCTACACAATAAGAACACTTCAGAGGAACAAAAAAACCCTCTCCCGCGCCAATACGGAACTAGTACAGAAGCCTAAGAGATTGATAACATGCTTCAATTGTGGGGGAATCGGGCATGTTAGAGCAGTGTGCCCCAGTCCAAGGAAGAACCGAGGCACTCACTACCAGCCGCGGAAAACTTCAGAGGGCCTCGGTGAAGGAGTCAGCCGGGCGCCCACTACTTACAGAACGCTCCGAAAAGATTCAAAAGAAAGAAGAGGCAAAAGAGAAGGGAAACAATGCCCCTCCTCAAATCCTCAATACCACCTGTCGGGAGTTGAAATTTAACAATCTGAGGAAAATCAATGCATACCAGGTCCAAAAAGGGTTGAGGTCCAGAGAAAAATGGAAGAAAAAGAAAACCACAACAGGAAAATCAAGGAGTCCAAGGAAGGAGACACCCCAGGAGATGTTTCCAGACAAGCTAATAGGACCCTCCCCTCTAGTCTCTGTTCAAGTGGAGGGAGTTTACACCAAGGCCCTCCTAGATACAGGAGCCCAAGTGACTCTTTTGTACAGGAGACTTTTACCGGAAACATCTGAGTCACGTGCCCTTACAGAAGCTGGAAGACCTACAGATAGGGAAAGCTATGAGTACCAATTCCCCCTACGACGGTTATGTCTCAATCAGGCTGGCCTTTGATCCCTCGGTGACAGGAAAGGTAGTTTGCCCTCGCCCACCAGGGGCCAACACAAGTTCCATGATAATAGGGACCAACACTGACCTGGTCAGGAGACTGCTGACCCCTCTAGTGCAGGAACAGAGTACTTCACCAGACAAGATTAACCCCAAGCTGCAACAGGTCTACCAGAAGTTGGTCCTGGAACAGAAGGCCTCGGAAGAGGGGGTGGGAAAAGTCTGGAGACTGTCAAGAAAGGAGAAGATATTGCAGCCTGGTGAGGTAACCTGCCTTCAGGCTACGGTGAAACTCTCCTGGGAGCAGCCCGGCCCCTTTGTGGTCCTGGAGCCAGACCCCTTGGACACCCACCCAGGGTTGGAAGTGATCCCTGAAGTGGTCCCGTTAAGGGCATTGAAGAAGACGAAGGGCCAGATTCCAGTGAGCATCAGGAATGTGACTAGTTCTACCATGAAGATTCCAGCCCGGGTACTACTGGGCAAAGTAAATCCTGCTACCCCAGTGGCCCTGTCTGACTTGAAGAAAGCTGAAGGAGGGGAACTCACCCTGGAGGGACTCTGCCTGGAAGACACCACCTTACCACTGAAGTGGAAGGAGAGAGCCAAGGCCCAGCTGACCAGATGGAGAAAAATATTCTCGGAAGATGAGTTTGACGTGGGGTGTGCGAGGAGTGCCACCCATAAGATTCGTCTGCAGGAAGACAGACCCTTCCGAGACAGGGTCCGGCAGGTCCCCCTGGCTGACTTAGAAGATTTGCATGAACAGTTGGCAGAGCTTAAGAGAACTGGGGTTATTCGAGTGTCCAGGAGTCCATATGCCTCCCCCATCGTGGTGGTCAGGAAAAAGAACGGGTCATTGAGACTCTGTATAGACTACAGGACTCTCAATAGGAGGACCATACCCGACCAGTACACTACTTCCAGGATAGAAGATGCCTTACAGAGTCTGTCTGGGGCTAAGTGGTTCAGTGTCATGGACCTGAAGAGTGGGTATTACCAAATCCCAATGCACCCTGAAGACAGAGAGAAGACAGCCTTCATCACTCCGGTGAGATTCTATGAGTTCAATAGGATGCCTCAAGGCCTGTCGGGGGCCCCCGCCACTTTTCAGAGATTGATGGAGAAGACAGTGGGGGACATGAATCTTATCGAAGTCCTGGTGTACCTAGATGACATCATTGTCTTCGGGAAGACTCTGGAGGAGCAATGAAGAGAGATTGGAGAAAGTCCTGAAGAGACTCAGTGAAGAGGGACTAAAACTCTCCAGGGAGAAGTGCCAGTTTTACCAGTCCTCGGTCCACTATCTGGGACACAGTGTCTGCAGAAGGAGTGTCTACAGATCCCGGCAAACTGGACGCAGTTACCTCCTGGCCCAGACTAACTACAGTGAATGAGCTCAGATCCTTCCTAGGGTTCTGCTCTTACTACCGTAGATTTGTGGAGGGGTTTGCGAAAATTGCCAAACCCCTGAATGAGCTACTGAAGACAGAAGAAGAGGAGGATGATACTGGCCCCAGGAAACCTGGAGAGTCCGTGGAAGGCCAGTGGACAGAGAAGTGTGAAGAAGCCTTCAAAATGTTGAAGAAAATTCTGACCACTGCCCCGGTCTTGGCCTATGCTGACCCTAAGAAACCATATGAACTGCATGTAGATGCCTGCCATGATGGTGTGGGAGGTGTGCCGTACCAAGAGTATGAAGGACAGTTAAGGCCAGTTGCCTATGTCAGTAGAAGTCTAACACCAGTGGAAAAGAACTAACCCACCCACAAGTTGGAATTCCTGGCCCTAAAGTGGGCAGTCGTGGATAAGCTCAAAGATTACCTGTATGGAGCCGACTTTACAGTAAAGACCGACAATAACCCACTCACCTACCTCTTCACCACAGCCAAGCTGGATGCCACTGGCCACCGTTGGTTGGCAGCCCTGGCCGGATTCAACTTCAGTCTGAAGTATAGGCCTGGGGCTGGGAATCGTGATGCAGATGCATTGTCCAGAAGGGCTCATGCACCCGTCCACCACACAGAAGACTGGACCCAGGTAACCCCGGATGGGGTACGGGCCTTGTGTCAAGGAGCACAACTTCAAGCTAGTGGTGGGTCAAGGGCGGAAGAGATCGGAGTTTCGGAAGTGGGGTGCCCAAGTGTTATTGTGACGTGACCCAGATTGGCGAGGACGACCTGCCAAAGCTGTCTAAGAAGGACATAAGAAGAGACCAGTTGGAAAACCCCTGGGGAAGATTGGCTTTGAAGGCACTGGAAGACCAGGACCCAGGCAGGCTCCTGCAGGACCCCTCAAAAGGTTTCTCGACTGGTCCGCAAAGAATGGGACAAGTTTCAGGTTCATCAAGGGGTGGTCTACCGAAGGGGCCCCTCTGATGACCTAGAAGAGAAGTGGCAACTGTTCTTACCAGAAAAACATAGACAGTTTTAGCTTCCCTACATGACCATCATGGCCATTTGGGGGCCGAACGGACTTTCCAGCTTGTCAGGAGTAGATTCTACTGGCCTTGTATGCGGGCTGAAGTGGAGGAGTACTCTCACTCATGTGCTCGCTGCGTTCAAAGGAAGACATTACCACGTCAAGCTGCCCCAATGGGCCATCTGCAGAGTCAAGGACCCTTGGACTTGGTATGCATCGACTTTCTCTGTCTAGAACCTGACTTGAGTGGACAAGGAAATGTTCTGGTGATAACCGACCATTTCACCCGTTATGCCCAGGCCTTTCCAACTAAAGACCAGAAGGCCTCCACCGTAGCCAAAATCTTGGTGGAAAAATACTTTGTGCATTACAGGCTACTACAGCGCCTGCACTCAGACCAAGGGAGAGACTTTGAGAGTCGACTGATTAGGAAATTGCTGGACTCTTTAGGTATAAAGAAAACTCGTACCACCCCTTATCACCCCCAAGGTGATGCCCAACCGGAAAGATTCAACAGGACTCTTTTAAATATGTTAGGGACTCTGAGCAGCGAGAAGAAGCAGCATTGGAGCAAGCACATAGCAGAAATAGTGCATGCTTATAACAGCACAACCAGTGATGCCACAGGGTACTCTCCCTACAGATTAATGTTTGGCAGGGAAGCAAGACTGCCTGTGGATCTGGCCTTCGGCATATCAATGGATCACACATCAGCCACCTCGCACAAGGGATATGTAGATAGGCTGAGGAAGAGCCTGAAACTGGCGTTTGAACAGGCCCAAGCGGCATCAGAGCAAAGAGGAGCCCGGAACAAGAGGAACTTTGATCTTAAAGTTCGGATCCAGGATTTGCAACCCGGAGACAGAGTGCTGTTGCGGAACTTGGGAGTCCCTGGGAAGCACAAACTAGCAGACAGATGGAGACTTGAACCGTATGTGATCTGCAAAAAGTTACCAGGCTTGCCGGTATATTAGCTGAAGCCAGAAGGGAAGATAGGGCCGCTGAAGACCTGGCACAGAAACCACTTACTTCCACTTTCAGAAGTAGGGATGAGCTCGGTGTTCGAGTCGAACATAGGTTCGACTCGAACATCGGCTGTTCGTGTGTTCGGCGAACAACGAACGATTTGGGCCGTTCGCGCCAAATTCGAGTGATGCGAACGGCCCACAATACACTGCGCCATCGCAGTGTAATCCCGGCGCTGTGATTGGCCAAGCATGCACTGTGACCCTGCATGCTTGGCCAATCACAGCGCCGGCAGCGAGGAGAGCAATGATTGGCCACAGGCAGGATGCCTGTGGCCAATTATAGCTGAGGGGGTTTAGTACACGCCCCACACTATAAAAGGCCGCCAGCGCGGCGGCCTTGTGTAGTGTTTTCCGGAGCAGGGAAAGTGAAGGATAGGCAGGGACAGTGTCAAATCTTGTCAAATCTATTCTTTGCTAAACCTTGTGTGTAGGGACAGAGAAGGATAGGCAGGGAGAGTGTCAGTGTCATATACTTTGATAAACCTTGTGTGCAGGGAGAGAGAAGGATAGGCAGGGGACAGTGTCAGTGTCATATTCTTTGCTAAACCTTGTGTGCAGGGAGAGAGAAGGATGGGCAGGGAGAGTGTCAGTGTCATATACTTTGATAAACCTTGTGTGCAGGGAGAGAGAAGGATAGGCAGGGGACAGTGTCAGTGTCATTGTTGCTAAGCCTCCTGCACATTATACACCTTAACTTAGCCTGTATTGCTGCTTTTTCCTGGTGTGTTACACCAACAGGATTTTGCGGCACTTACAGCGGGCGGAGTGTACCTCCTGACCATATTACACCTTAACTTAGCCTGTATTGCTGCTTTTTCCTGGTGTGTTACACCAACAGGATTTTGCGGCACTTACAGCGGGCGGAGTGTGCCTCCTGACCATATTACACCTTAACTTAGCCTGTATTGCTGCTTTTTCCTGGTGTGTTACACCAACAGGATTTTGCGGCACTTACAGCGGGCGGAGTGTGCCTCCTGACCATATTACACCTTAACTTAGCCTGTATTGCTGCTTTTTCCATTTCCCTGCAGGCCACTAGAATGTCTGGAAGGCAAACAAGGAGAGGCAGACAGTCAGGAGCCAATAAAAGAGGGCAAGCAGGCTCTGTGTCTAGAGACAACAGTGCTGGTTGTGGACGCGGTGCATCGCCATCAGCACGTGGCCATGGGACACGCTTGTCCTTCTTTTCGGCAGCTGGACGTGTTGAGCCGCATCATGCCGAAGACTTGGTAGAGTGGATGACCAAGCCCTCCTCATCCTCCTCATCCTCTCTCACCCAGGCTCAGGGTACTGGCAAAGCAGATGCCAAAGCGTCCTCTTCCCTGGTATCAATGTCATCATCAGTCACTCCTTCCCTAGACCAACCATGTCCTCCTGAGGAGTCCCCCGAACTGTTTGAGCACAGTGTTGGGTACATGCTCCAGGAGGATGCCCAGCATTTCGAAGGGTCTGATGATGATACCCAGCTAGAGGAAGGCAGTAGCGTGAGAGCAGAGAGAGGGGATGCTCAAGAAGGACACCAATCTGGCAGTCATGTTCCAGCAGCTGCAGCATACTGCCAGATTGGCTCCAGTGATGAGGAGGGAGGGGATGATGAGGTCACTGACTCCACGTGGGTGCCTAATAGGAGAGAGGAGGAGGAGGAGGAGGAGGATGAGGAGGAGGCACATCTCCAACGAGGCAGGATGCCCTCGGGGGGCCAGCGTAAGGGCAGCACACCGACGGAATCACACCGCAGAGCTCCGCCTGTGCAGGGCGCTGCCTCTGCCCGTTATTCAAAAAGTTCTTTGGTGTGGGCCTTTTTTGAGTCAAGTGCATCAGATCGCACAGCTGCTGTTTGCAACATATGTCTCAAGCGTATATCGCGTGGCCAAAACATCACCCGCTTGGGCACCACATGCTTGACCACACATTTGTTGACCTGCCATGCAGCTCGTTGGCAAGCCTACCTTAAAGACCCACACCAAAGAACAAAGCTGACCTTTTCTTGCACCGCATCTGCTGGGATCTCCAACCCCACTATACCTTCAGTCCTCTCTGAAACCTGCTCTGAGAGGAATGAAGGTGTAGAATTAGGTGTGTCACAGCCAAGTACTTGCGAGCACTCTGCTAGCAGTACACCGACGTCCGATTCTAGCAGGCAAATTTCCCTGCCCCAGCTGCTGGACCGTCGAAAGAAGTTCACTCCCAGCCATCCACATGCCCAGCGGTTGAATGCTAGCTTGGCTAAATTGCTAGCGCTTCAAATGCTGCCTTTTCAGTTGGTAGACTCGGCCCCCTTCCGTGAGTTTGTGCAATGTGCGGTTCCTCAGTGGCAGGTTCCCAAACGCCACTTTTTCTCACGGAAGGCGATTCCGGCTCTCTACCGGCATGTGGAAGGCAATGTCTTGGCCTCGCTGGACAGGGCGGTCAGCGGTAAGGTGCATATTACCGCTGACTCATGGTCCAGCAGGCATGGACAGGGACGTTACCTTTCTTTCACGGCCCATTGGGTCACTCTTTTGGCAGCTGGGAAGGATGCAGGACAAGGTGCAGTAGTGTTGGAGGTTGTTCCACCGCCACGCCTCCAAAATGCTACTACTGGTTGTGACACACCTCTGTCCTCCACCCCCTCCTCTTCTTCTTCCTCCGTGGCCTCTTCCTGTGCTTTGTCCTCGGAACCAGCGGTGCTCCGTAGGCGTTCAAGGGGCTACGCAAGTACGCAGGCAAAAAGATGCCATGCCGTGCTTGCGCTGGTGTGTTTGGGGGACAGGAGCCACACTGGGGCAGAGGTTCTGTCTGCTCTGCAGGGGCAGGCCGAGAGGTGGTTGACGCCACGCCAGCTTAAGCCAGGAATGAGAGTTTGCGACAATGGCACCAACCTCCTCTCCGCTCTCCGACAGGGACAACTGACCCATGTGCCCTGTGTGGCTCACGTCCTTAACCTCGTGGTGCAGCGGTTCTTGGGCAGGTACCCGGGCTTACAGGATGTCCTGAGGCAGGCCAGGAAAGTCTGTGTGCATTTCCGCAGATCTTATAATGCCAGTGCTCGCCTGGCTGAGCTGCAAAAGGAGTTGAACCTGCCCAAGAACCGCCTTATATGTGACATGCCCACCAGGTGGAACTCAACGTTGGCCATGCTGCAGCGGCTGCACACGCAGCAGAGGGCCATCAATGAGTACCTGTGCGACTACGGCACCAGGACAGGGTCAGGGGAGCTCGGGTTTTTTTCACCACGCCAGTGGGGCATGATCAGGGATGCATGCACTGTCCTGGCACCATTTGAGGAGGCCACCAGGATGGTGAGCAGTGACAGTGCATGCATCAGTGACACTGTACCTCTTGTCCACCTGTTGGAACATATGCTGCGTGGAATAATGGACAGGGCACTTGAGGCAGAACAGAGGCAGGAAGGAGGAGGACTTCCTTGCCTCTCAAGGCCCCCTTTACCCAGACATTGTTCCTTCTGTCCCACCCATCGCACAGGAAGAAGAGGAGGAGGAGGAGGATTGTGTCAGCATGGAGGTGGAGCCTGGCACTCAGCATCATCAGCAGCAGTCTTTTAGGGATGATTTACAGTCCCAAGAAACCAGTGGACTTGTACGTGGCTGGGAGGAGGTGGCTGCGGATCATGTCGTCCTTAGTAAACCAGAGGACTCCGGACCGATTGCCTCAGCTAACCTACGCTGCATGGCCTCCCTGATCCTGCAAAGTCTGCGGAAGGATCCTCCTATTCTTCGGATCAAGGAGAGGGACCATTACTGGCTGGCCACTCTCCTTGATCCACGGTACAAGGGTAAGGTTGCGGACCTTATCTTACCGTCGCAGAGGGAGCAGAGGATGAGACAACTCCGGGAGGCCTTGCAGAAAGGTCTGTGCAACGCGTTCCCAGAGACTGGGAGGTTACAAACTCCTGGTCCTGGACAACGAGTTGCTGAGGCTTCGGTCAGTCAAAGAAGGAGCGGTGGGGAAGGTGGCCGTCTGACCGAAGCGTTCAGACAATTCTTTAGTCCGCAGCCCCAAGGTATGATCGGTTCCAGCAACCATCGCCAGCGTCTGATATACATGGTGCAGGAATACCTAAGGGCAAGGTCAGACTTGGACACCTTTCCCACCGAAAATCCTCTGGCTTACTGGGTCTTGAGGATGGATCACTGGCCAGAGCTTGCACAGTATGCAATTGAGCTACTGGCCTGTCCTGCATCCAGCGTTCTTTCAGAACGCACATTCAGTGCTGCTGGAGGATTTGTCACGGATCACAGGGTGCGCTGTCCACCGACTCTGTTGATCGACTGACCTTCATAAAGATGAACCAGTCTTGGATCACCACCAGCTACCAAACACCTGAAGCTGATATAACAGACTAATTTATTTTCAAATGTCACATCCCTTCAAGACTGATGCTGATGCTGAGAGACTGTCCTGTTATGTTGACTGACTATCCTCCTCCTCCTCAATGATCCGATTGACGATGATAGCTTGGAAGAACATTTTTGTTTCTGGGTGCCGCCACCAGTGGCTAAGGCCCAATTTTTTAGCCCCTGTTTAACAGGGGTGTGTTATTACAATTTTTTATGCAATGCTTTGCAGCAGGGCTCATTCCTGCACTCCAACTAGAGTATCTGGGAGTGGTTGCAGTGTCGTGGCACCAGCACCAGTGGCTAAGGCCCAATTTTTCAGCCCCTGTTAAACAGGGGCGTGTAATTACAATTTTTGATGCAATACTTTGCAACAGGGCTCATTGCTGTGCTCCAAGTACAGTATCTGTGAGGGGTTGCAGTGTTGTGGCACCAGTGGCTAAGGCCCAATTTTTCAGCCCCTGTTTAACAGGGGCATGTAATTACAATTTTTTATGCAATGCTTTGCAGCAGGACTCATTCCTGCACTCCAACTAGAGTATCTGGGAGAGGTTGCAGTGTCATGGCACCAGCACCAGTGGCTAAGGCCCAATTTTTCAGCCCCTGTTTAACAGGGGCATGTAATTACAATTTTTGATGCAATACTTTGCAACAGGGCTCATTGCTGCGCTCCAAGTACAGTATCTGTGAGGGGTTGCAGTGTTGTGGCACCAGTGCCTAAGGCCCAATTTTTATGCCCCTGTTTAACAGGGGCATGTAATTACAATTCTTGATCTAATAATTCACAGCAGGGCCCATTCATGCGCCCACCAAGAGTAACTGTGAGGGCTCACAGTGTTGTGTCAACACCACCACCACCACCACCACCAAAGGCCCAATTTTTCAGCCCCTGTTCAACAGGGGCATGCAATTACAATTCTTGATCTAATAATTCACAGCAGGGCCCATTCATGCGCCCAACAAGAGTAACTGTGAGGGCTCACAGTGTTGTGGCAACACCAACATGTAAGGGGCAAATTTCAGCTGAGTATATACGGCAGGCCCCTACTTTCAAACATCCAACTTACAAACGACTCCTCCTTGCAAACGGAAGGATACAACAGGAAGTGAGAGGAAATCTACCCCTAGGAAGGCAAATTCTCTCCTGTAAGAGTTAATATGGGAAAAAAAGTGTCTCCTCTCCACTGATGCTTTATCACCAATTCTTGTTTCAATAAAAACCCCAAATTTTCAAAAAACATTTGTCATTAGGACGGAAAGTGAGGTGAACTGTTCTGAACAGGTGCACACTGCACAGACAGCAAAACAAATGTTACAGGGGTGATAACCCTTCCCTATGTTTTCCAAAAAGCTTAAAAATAGATTTTTTGCCTGGAGCTACACTTAAACAATGTACCTGTTCAAAATTACAAACAGATTCTACATAAGAACAAACTTATGCGGGGTTCCCCTTAATATCCATACAAGACCAAAAGGGGCTGGTAATGGGCTGGGGTAGGGGGGGGGGTGTGTGATGGGGTAGCTATGCCATTTTTCTTAAAGATTTTCATCCATATTACCGGAACCAGACATTACATTAAAGCCGCAAGCAGTTTTAAATGGCTTTTTTTCCTTTTAGAAATGTAATTTTGTGCAGGGACAGTTCTAAACACGGGAAACACGTGGCACTTCACAGGCATACTTTAGACACCCCCAGGTACGATATTTAAAGGAATATTTGACTTTTTTTTTTTCACTTTATGCATCATTAAAATGACTGCTCCATAAAAACTTCCGTTTTTAAAACTTCTTTTTGCATTGATACATGTCCCCTGGTGCAGAAACCGGGTTCCCAAACCCTTTTTAGGACAATAACATGCATAATAGTCGTTATAATTAGCACTTTAGATTTCGAACGTTCGCATCCATTGTATTTAATAGGGTTCTAAAGTTCGTGCAAACTTTCGATCCGTTCGTGGGTTCTGGTGTGAACCGAACCCGGGGGTGTTCGGCTCATCACTATTCAGAAGCAGTTTGGATACCTCCTGTAGAGGATTCCCCTGGACCATCCTCAAGTCTGAATACACCTAGGCCCAACACTCGGTCTCAGGCACCTCAGTCTGGAGGAATGGATGGCACGGTTCAAAGTGAAGATGAAGAAGAAGAGCTTGAATGGTTGTGGCCGTCCCAGGCCCCTGAGCCTCTGTCCATAGACCTCTGAAGATACTTTAGATAGTACATTGAATGTAGAAGCCACCGAGTTTGTCCCGTCCAGCATTCAATTTGATAAGTGGGAAGATGCCATAGAGTCGCTCTATGCTGAAGATCAAAGGAACTCTCTGTGTCCTCCTTCACCTGATCAGGATGCTCCAGAAACAATGGAACCCAATACACCTACTCCAGAAGAAGAGCCTGTGGTGGATGAGATGGTTACCCCAAGAGAACAGAGAGCGAAGAGAACCATTCGTCCTCCATGGAAGTTAACCTATGCCCAAATAGGAGAAAGCTCTGAGGACACAGTAACTACTGCAAGAAGGACAATACAAACACCTGGTCCCTCCACTGCACATTTGGTGGAGGGAAACCCCAGCTCACTTTCTGGCACAGTTAGGCAGGTCACCCCCATTGACGTGACCTGTGGGCAGGACAAACTCCCTTCCCAGTTTTGGTGGGAGTTTCCCCTGCCGACTTCCCTTGCAGCCCTCAATGAATGTGTACATATTGTTAATACTGTCTTTGGGGACCAAAGATTCTAAGTGGGGGAATGTGTAGCGGGGTATTGCCCGCAGTTTTAAAAAAATCCTCTCTCCACTCCTCCTATTGCAGAGTGTTTATTGGGATCTGTAGTCCAAAGAGTCTATGGGTCCCATTTTATGGTTGTTGTCCCAAACTACAACTCCCAGTATTCTCAGTGCTCTGCATAGAAATCTATGGGATTGCTTGGCTTTTACTCTCCCCCTGCTGACCAGAGGAGAATGGTGCAGCATAACATCAGTATCTCACCAGAAAGTAAAAGTAAAGTAAATTGAGTGTTAAAGCGGAGGTGCAGCCCAAAAAAAATAAAAAAGTCAGCAGCTACTAACAGTGTAGCTGCTGACTTTTAATAAGGACACTTACCTGTCCTACTCGCCCGCGATGTCGGTCCCACCACGGCGATCGATCGCTGCTGGCAGGTCCCGGCTCCTCCATCCTGAGTAAGGAAAGCAGGCAGTGAAGCCGTAAGGCTTCACTGCCTGTTTCCTACTGCGCATGCGCCGCTCGCGCGGCGCTTTGTGAATGGTCGGCTTGCCTCCTGGGATACACACAGTTCCCAGAAGGCAGCGTGGCCCATTCACAAGAAGAGGAAATGGAAGGAGACCCACCACGGACGAGAAGAGAAACATTAGAGGCAGATTAGGGGACTTCCGCATAGCAACAGACATTTAGGGTGAGGATAAAAAAAAAAAATTATGATTTTTAATGTAAAGATTTTTTCAGGGTGGACCTCCGCTTTAAGGGGGAAATGTCTATTTATCCATATTTCTGTAGTCATAACATTGTCTAGTTTCTTAATAGACAGTCTTCTACATTAAGGGCCAGTTCACACCATTGGAACGCAGTCCAGATGCGTTCCAGATGCTTTTCTGCATTTGTGTTTTTGATGCGTTTTTGATGCAGTCCAGTGCATTTTTCCCCCTCTTTTTTCTTAACCTTAATTAAGGACATGTGTGTTCCAGTGTGTTTTTTATGCGTTTTACAGTGTTCTAGTGCAGTCCAATGCAGGAAAAATGCAGCATGTTCTACTTTTTTTTTTTTCTGGAACTGGAACGCACTGGAACTGCAGGCACTGGTGTGAACTAGGTTATTGAAAAACATATAACCTACTTTCCATGTGTTTTTGATGGAGAAAAAAAAACGCACTGGACTGCATGTGGTGTGAACTGGCCCTTAAACGTGATAAAAAAAGTGTTAAGAACTGTACATTTAATAACATAACATATCATGGCAAGTGGAATGAAGTAACTAAGGACTAGGTATACAGAGGGCTGTTCCCATCTAAGGGGTCTTTCACATAGTAGAAAATAGGCAATACTCATCCGTATGAACATCTACTGTACGTCTAAACCTCTATATCCATACCCATAATATGTTATAAAAAAATTATACCTGTAGGAGTCTATGGAGAACCAATTGCAGAGGGGTCAAGTCTGGAACATCCAGACAGTTTTACCAAATGGTAAAAAAAAATCTTAGCAGCATTCCAATGTTTATTTAAAAAAAATTCTTGTATCAAAGTAGAGTTTACATGTTTAATCCAATTTTTTATAGTGGGGTATGCAGTGACATCCAAAACCAAGCTATTTGTTTACAAGCCAGGTACCGGAGCCTGGTCACTGCTATATACAGTAAATCTGGGGAGTTACCAATTCCTATGGAGCCCAAAAGACAGGTGATAGGGTCTAGTGGAACAGTAATCAGAAACACAGAGGCTATAGTATCATGCCGCTTACACACGACCGTTTTTAATGACGAGAAAAATGTCATTTTTTAAAATGGTCATTAAAAATGATCGTGTGTGGGCTTCAGAGCATTTTTCACGACGTGAAAAACAGCCATGAAAAAATTGGAACATGCTCTAATTTTTCACGTCGTTTTTTACATTGTCGTTTTTCTCGTCATGAAAAACGGCCGTGTGTGGGCTTTAACGACGTGAAAAAAATGCGCATGCTCAGAATCAAGTATAAGACGGGAGCGCTCGTTCTGGTAAAACTAGCGTTCGTAATGGAGATGGCACATTCGTCACGCTGTAACAGACTGAAAAGCACGAGGCTGAAAAGCGTGAATCGTCGCTCAACAAACTTTACTAACATGAAGGGTGGCGCCATCCGAATGGAACTTCCCCTTTATAATGCCGTCGTACGTGTTGGACGTCACCGCGCTTTACTCGAACATTTTTTTCCACGATAGTGTGTAGGCAAGGCAGGCTTGAGAGGAAACACGAAAAATCACGTCAAGAAAAATGCTGTTTTTTTCAATGACATTAAAAACGGTCGTGTGTACGCTGCATTAGTGATATCTTTCCAGTATCTAAATAGTTTCAGACATTGCCAAAACATATGTTATTAAGTCTCGTACACTTGGGGCATAGGGGAGAGTCCCTCCTCCCCCATTTATGATCTGAGCTGGTGTCCTAAATGCATGATGTAAAAGGAAGAGCTGGGAGAGCTTTGGGGAAAGTGATACTGATAAAAGGGGTATAGATGCTAAGCACATCACCCATTTCTCACCCCCAATTTCTCCCAGATACAGTTCCCAGTTGCTCCTGCATGGTAGACCCACAATGTCGTGAGTGACAGCAGAGTAAATCTGTGAAATCATGCCTTTGTTTGTTGTTTTCTAACATAATATCATGAATTAACCGATGGTCTGTCAGAGCTATAGTAGAGTGGAGAGGTCGAGTCTGGAGCACAACTGTACATTTCTAAAAAACTGATGTCTAGAGAGTGTGAATTCCTATTGTAGGCAAAAAAAATGACTTTAGTACATTCTGAGAACACAACTGTGCTATAAACCAGATACCCTGGTCTCTCCACGATTGAAATCCTTGCAACTTTGCTGCTTATGTATAATTGGGGTTATGCCATAGGGGCTTATCTTGTAAAAACCAACCATTCGCTTGAAAGCTAATTATAACATGTGTCCAGAGCTTTTTTAATAGGGATACTGTAGGACATTCAAAGGGTAAACTGGGAAATCCAATCTCTAGGTGGACAGAAATTACATTTCAGAGACCGTGGACTGTAGCAGATTACGTATGGGGTCCGAGTTATCATTCAGTCCGTATCCCCCCAGATGCTACTTATGTAGCAGACATTGTATCTTGTGTATCACACAAATCAACTAATTGTGTCAAAATGAATGTACTGTATTTGCTGGCGTATAAGACTACCTTTTACACTTAAAAAAACTGGCCAAAAAGCAGGGGTCGTCTTATACGCCGGGTCAGCTGCTCGGATGCCTGCTGGATGTGCGGTAATACTGTATGTAGCTTCAGCTACATACAGTATATACCGCTTAGCCAATCCCGGTGGGCGATGTATTCAAATGAATACACAGCCTGCTCGGATTGGAGTAACAACCTCTGCCAATCCGAGCAGGCTACATACAGTAGCCTGCTCGGATTGCCTTTAGAGTCAGAGAGGTGTGGGCTGATGATGTTACAGCCTCTGCCAATCCAGGCAGGCTTTGTATTCATTAATAGAATACATCACTCACCGTGATTGGCTCCAGCTCCAGCAAGAAGGAAGAAGAATATGGCTCCAGCTCCAGCAAGAATGAAGAAGAATATGGCTCCAGCAAGAATGAAGAAGAATATGGCTCCAGAAGGAAGAAATATGAAGCGTCGGAAGCCTCAGAAGGGGGGTCGTCTTATACGATGAGTACAGGCAAAAAATCTTAAAAAAACTGTAAAATTAGGGGGTCGTCTTATATGCCCAGTCGCCTTATACACTGGCAAATACGGTACTGTAATGGTCGCCTCTGTACGAGTGATCAGTAAATATAGCTTAGTGTAGCGTCACCTATAGTAGTCCCAGTTCCTTTAAGCCTAGCCTACTGGTACATGGCTGCCCCCCAGGAATTAAATATTGACTGGCCAGGAAGTATAGGAGGCCGAAGAAAAGAAGAACAGAAGAGTTCCTGTGGTTCCAGGAGTGCAGTTGTCCACAGGGGATGGCTAGGACTGGTGTCTTACAGGAACATAGTCAGTGAGATGTGCAGATCGGTCACTAAAGGTGCAGCCAGGGACATGGTCAGCAAGCAGGCAAATGATTGATCCAGGCAGCAGGCAGAAATGTGGTTGATAAACAGACCAGGATTGGTACAGGCAGCAGACAGATGCAACACTGCACTGGTGTGGCATTGGTCAGGAACACTAACTGGTGTGGAGGTGATCTGGGACATTGGGACTGGTGTGGTGGTGATCATGGACACTGCAACTGGTGTAGCGATGATCACGGACACTAACTGGTGTGGCGGTGATCAGGAACACTGTACCTGGTGTGGCGGTTATCACAGGCACCATAACTAGTGTGGCGCTGATCAGGGACATGGTAACTGGTGTGGCAGTGATTAGGGACACTTGTGACAGTGAGTTAAAAAGAAAAAATATATACAATTTTTAAAAAAAATTAGTGGTTAGTGATAGTGGGCGGATTCTACAGGAAACAGTAGGCATCCGTTTGTGGGAGCAAACCTCTTCTGCTATTGGCAAGAGCTGATTACGGTGCTAAATCTTTAATGGACCAGTCTTCCCTTATGGGTGGCTCTGATAGGCCGGCAGTCTAGGTAGCTGTCTGCAGAAAATTTCAAGTTGAGGTTTCCAGCAATCATCTAGTTTGAGTTTCCCGGGAACATACTGATCTCTGAGCAATACTCTGTCCCCAGGTTGCAAGTCCTGTACTCTTACTTTGAGATTGAAGTTCTTTTGTTCCATTGGCCCTGGGCCTCTGAGGCCCCCAGTTCTGTCTTGTGAGACGTCCCTAAAGTAAGATCTAAGGAAGTGCCAAAAAGCAAGGTCAACAGGTAGTCGGGCCACCCTTCCGAACATGAGCATGTACAATGAATAGCCGTGGCATAATTTTCATTATTATTATAGGCGTGCACTATAGCTGCAATGTGTCTGCTCCAACGTTGTTGCTTTTCAGCAGAAAGGGTCCCAAGCAGATCTAGAAGAGTGTGATTAATTGTTCTGGCTGGGGATCCCCTTGAGGGTGGTATGGGGTCTCTGAATACCAAGTAGATCTAACAGTCTTTTAATAAGCTTACTCTCAGGCCTCCTACACAAGACCGATTTTCTCGGCAAGAACCAGCAAGAAACTTGCTGGCAGAGATGTCTTGCCGAGTAAATCGGTCGTGTGTACGCGACTATCGGGTTTCTCGTCGAGAAAACCGACAAGTAACCTCGATGAGAAAATAGATAACCTGCTCTCTATTTTCTCGTCGAGATTCTCGTCAGCCTGTTTCTCGACGAGAAAAGTGAGTGTGTGTACACTTACCTGTCCGCCGGGAAGCCCGCGCATGTTCGAAATGAATTCGACGCATGCGCGGTAGCTTCCTAGGCATACGTAGGGTATACCAAGATGGCGGCGACGGCATCGAATGTGACGAGCGCATGCTCGTCGTAGTCGATGACGTCACCGCGTACGCTCCATTCAAAGAACCGCGGGTTCTTTGAAACGAGCGTGTGTACACTCGGCCGGGACAATTTTCTTGTCCAGGAATCTCGTCGAAAAAAACGACATGTTTTTTTCAATGAGAATCTCGGCCGTGTGTACGAGGCCTAAGTCTCCTTTCTGGTTGGAATGGGAGCTCCAAGGCCATAGTTCACAAAGGACTTTTCCACAAGCACTTTAGCTATGGTTGAGGCTTGTTGATCTTTAGTTGGGAACACTTAAGCATACTGGATAAAGTGGTCAGTTACTACTAGGACCTTTCATTTAAGTCAGGCTCCAGACACAGAAAGTCAATGGGGAGACACAGGGAGAACATGCAAACTCCAGGCAGATGGTTTCATGGTCGGGATTCGAACCAGCAACCCTTTTGCTGCTAGGTGAAAGTGCTAACCACTACACCACTGTGCTGCCCACTGCTATCGACGTCAGTTTGCATACAAGGCCAGTAAAAGTGGTCATTGACTAGCCTGAAAGTCCTGTCAGACCCTAGATCAGTGTTTCTCAACTCCAGTCCTCAAGGCGCCCCAACAGGTCATGTTTTCAGGCTTTCCATTATTTTGAACAGGTGATTTGATCAGTTTACCTGCCTTAGTAATTACCACAGCTGTTTCATCTGAGGGAAATCCTGAAAACATGACCTGTTGGGGCGCCTTGAGGACTGGAGTTGAGAAACACTGCCCTAGATGGCCATTCTCATCATGTAAAGCGGCTAGTACAGTCTCTCTGTTTTTCTGGTAGAAACGTCTGCCATCTTCAGGACTGTCCGAGGGGCTCCTTCATTAGATCATCCCATCTCTTAGCTGCAACCCTGTACCGTGCCCAGTTTGCTTCTGCTAGTATCAACATGTAGTTCATATGGTTTAGAGGGTTTAGCATAAATTAGAACAGGGGCATTGGTTAAACTCTTTTTTAGCTGGGGAAATATCTGTGTCAGGGATCTGTCACCTAATGGTTAATAGTTTAGACTGATTTCAGTGTCTGGCAACAGGCTGCCTTATTTAAACCCCTCAGCAGCACTGTGTCTTTGCTGTCTGATCTGCAGTTTATCCTGAGACCTGATCCTGCACCTGCACCTGATATCATACTGACCTGGCTCTCTGACTCCGCTGCCATCTCCAGTCCTGACCTTTGGCTTCCTTGACCCTGCTCGGTTTACCTGTCTGCCAGATCCTCTGTTGCCGAATCCAGCCTGAACTCTGACCATTCCTTGCCTGCTTCTTTGCCTGAACTGATCCTCCGTGTATGACCTGGCTTGTCTGACTCCTATCCTGCCTGTCGTCTGCAGTTGCGTGCGCCTGTTGCTCTCAGGCTGACCTGCATCCTGCTGACCAGCATCCAGCTAACCAGTAACCAGCATCCGCTGCCCTGCATCCGCTGACCTGCATCCAGCTGACCTGCACCTACAGCGCTTCAGCCGGCTCCAGCCTTTCTCATTGGCCTTCATCTCCAATTTCAGAGAACTCTGCAGGCACTCATACCTCACTGTGCTCTTACGGTCACTGTCTCAACCCCAGTGATCCCAGAACCAGGGCGGTACTAGAGGTCTCCCTCTGCACGTCAGGCTCATTCCCAAGGTACGTGTCAGTCTAATGTTTCACCAACGGTTGCTAAGCACAGTGGCTGTAAAATGTACTTTTTGGCTTCAGAGTCTCTTCCAGCGACTCTAGTGAACAGGCACTGGAGTTTTCTTCGCTACGTTGCAGCCCCTGTCAGGGGGAAGACATCCCTCCAAGAGAGTTACCAGAGGCCCCGCCGTCACCGGATTAATGCTGTACCGGGCTATTCGGAAGGGTTACACTCCCTGGCCTCCTCACCTCAGATACGGGTCCCAACACCTTAGGGCCCCTCGGACTCCTCCACCCTCGCGGAGCCCAGTCGAAGTTTCTGGGTCCCATGCCTTGGCCGTAGTACCTCACCCCAGGCTTAAGGTGCCTGGGATGGACTCCATCCCTCGCTCCGGCCAGGTCAAGGGCACCTGGGCCCGGAACTCTGGAACGCCAGCACCCAGGCTGAAGGTGCCTGGGCGCGGCCACGTCCTCCAACTCTGAATCCCAAGGTCAGGGCGTCCGCCCCTTTATCTCCTCCACCCTCGCGTCACAGCGGGTTCCCCGCCCCGCTGTACCAGCGCCAGGAAAGGACAAAAAAGGAACAGTCTTGCGGTGCAGGTTCAACTCTGGCCCAGGGCGACAATGCCACCTGCAGGCCACAGGGAACCTTGCACCACCAGAGTCCTCCAAGAACCACAAAAGGGATTCTCAGATTCCCTAACAATTAGTACATCTTGGTTGAATAACCCAGATGCTCCCCCCCAAATTTAAATGCCCGCTACAAAAGCTTTGCCCAATTAGGGCACATAGCACTGTCCCAGCCATGATTGGACACTGTCATGATGACTATATTCAACCATGGCTCATTGCTCTTAGTCCCACCCCACACTATAAAAATATTCTTCCCATAGTGGC
The DNA here is from genome assembly GCA_029206835.1 of Rana muscosa. Lineage (NCBI taxonomy): Eukaryota > Metazoa > Chordata > Amphibia > Anura > Ranidae > Rana > Rana muscosa. The sequence continues at coordinate 232,255,047 of CM055127.1, read as the reverse complement.
CATTTGCAGTGTGATATTGGTGTGGAGAGAGGTAACATAGGGCTCTATTTAGTGCTACTAGCGAGTTAGTGTGCTATAGTGGGCTATTGTGCTATAGTGGGCTATTGTGCTATAGTGGGCTATTGTGATTCTATTGTAAATGTAAAGTATCAGTTTAGTGTAAAATTTAGGGATAGTGCAGCGTGAGTGTAGTGTGACTGTTCCTTTTTACTTTAGTGTCATTTTATTTTGTCAGGGCAGGTTTCCTGCAGTATATTTCAGTTTTCTACTGCACATTTAACGCAGTATATTGCACATTTACCGCAGTTAATTGCAGTGCATTGGTGCACGTTTACCGCAGTATATTTCAGTGACTTAGTGCACGTTTAACGCAGTATAGTTCAGTGCATTAGTGCACGTTTAACACTGGATATTTCAGTGTGTTATTGCTCGTTTACCACAGTATATTGCAGTGCGCTAGTGCATGTTTAACAGAGTATATTTCAGTGCGTTACTGCACGTTTAATGCAGTATAGTTCTGTGCGTTAGTGCACGTTTACTGCAGTATATTGCAGTGCGTCAGTGCAGTTTTAGTGCAGTATATTTCAGTGCATCAGTGCACGTTTAATGCATTACGTTTCAGTGCGTTGGTGCACAATTTACCGCAGTATATTGCAGTGCATTAGTGCATGTTTAACGCAGTATATTTCAGTGCATTGGTTCATGTTTACCGCAGTATATTGCAGTGCGTTAGTGCGCGTTTACTGCAGTATATTGTAGCATGTCTGTGTAGTGAGTACTCAAATGAAAGTGCACCATACACCACTTTACAGGGCTCAAAATTTAAAGTCCTGTGCTACTAGCCAGGCCTCAAGGGCTACTCACACCTCAGTTGCCCCACCCAACCCCTACCCTGCCCTGCCCCTAATTCCCCCCTAAACACACCCTCATAAATTATCTCATGAAATGACACTTAAATGTTTTATGCAGAATTAAGTTATACAAATAAATATCAACAACTTTATCAGTGCAGCCTCACCTGTGCCCATCGATGCCGCCTCACCTGTGCTCATCGATGCCGCCTCACCTGTGCCCATCGATGCCGCCTGCAGGGGAAGAGAGAGGAGAGCAGGCGGCCGGATTATCAGAGAGCGGGGATAGCGCTGTAACAGCTTACATTTCAATTGCTGAGTGTTCCTGCCGCTCACGTCACATACAGCCCGAGGACTTTGATATACGTCTCGGTATTGGATGGGGGATCTGTCTATCAGAGTATCGAGGCCAGGAGGCGGGGCTGTATGTGACAGCGAGTGCGGGGAACACCGGCAATTTAAATGTAAGCTGTTACAGCGATGTCCCCACTCTGGTAATCCTGCCGCCTGCTCTCATCTCTCTTCCCCTCCGCGATCAGTGGGAGAACGGCTGCCATTCAACTCTGGCGGTGCTCACCCCCCCCCCCCGCTCACAGGCAGTCCACACTCGCCAGCCTTCATTATTTTCCACGACTCCATTGCGAGTAGGCGAGTGGAAAATTTGAGGGCTGACACTTTACATTGATTAACCACTTAAGGACCTTGCCTGTTATTCAGACTCGGTGCTTACAAGTTTAAAACAGTTTTTTCTTGCTAGAAAATTACTTAGAACTCCCAAACATTATATTGTTTTTTTTTTCTAACACCCTAGAGAATGAAATGGCGGTCATTGCAATACTTTTTGTCACACTGTATTTGCGCAGCGGTCTTACAAGCGCACTTTTTTGGGAAAAAATTCACTTTTTTTTATTAAAAAATAAAACAGTAAAGTTAGCCCAATTTTTTTATATTGTGAAAGATAATGTTACGCCGAGTAAATTGATACCCAACATGTCACGCTCAAACTTTTACCCTTAAAAATCTCCATAAGTGAAGTTTAAAAAAATTCTATAGGTTGCATATTTTGAGTTACAGAGGAGGTCTAGGGCTAGAATTATTGCTCTCGCTCTAACGATTGCAGCGATACCTCACTTGTGTGGTTTGAACACCGTTTTTATATGCGGGCGCTACTCGCGTATGCGTTTGCTTCTGCGCGCGAGCTTGTCGGGACAGGGCCCTTTAAATTTTTTGGGGGTTTTCTTATTTAATTTACTTGATTTTATTTATTTTTACACTGTTTAAAAAAAAAAAAATGGGTCACTTTTATTCCTATTACAAGGATTGTAAACATCCCTTGTAATAGAAAAAAGCATAACAGGTCCTCTTAAATATGATATCTGGGGTCAAAAAGACCTCAGATCTCATATTTAGACTAAAATGCAATAAAAAAAATTGTCATTTGAAAAAATGACAAAAAAAATGTCCCTTTAAGTCGTATAGGTAGGGGGCAGGAGCCACACCCGAGCAGAGATTCTTGCAGCTCCGCAGGGGCAGGCCCGGAGGTGGTTCACGCCACGCCAGCTGGAGCCAGGAATGGTGGTGTGCGATAATGGCACATACCTCCTGTCCGCCCTTAGACAGGGAAAGTTGGCACGTGCCATGCCTGGCAAAAAAATAAAAAATAAAAAAATAAAGCCTTTTAATTTGCAAATGCTTTTAGTTTACATTAAAACTACTTTTTAATTCAACACTGGTCAAAATGGAAGAAAATATGCCTTTCCCTCTTGTTGTCTTACAGGACAGCCCCTGAGATATGGCTCCTCCTCCTTTTTACCTTGACAATAAAAGAGAGAGACTCCAGTATCCCATGTAGTTATTGTGTTTCCCCTGGCCTGGTAAGATACTTTGCTTCTGGCCCTAAGCACCTTGAAGGTACAGATAGCAGCACTCAGTGTGTATCTGCAATAATCTCTACAAGAAAACCCATTAATACACAGATTTTGTAAAGCCTTAGTCAGGAAAAGACTGGTTAATTCAAGAGCATGTCCAAGATGGAATCTGTCCATAGTAATGAAGGGCCTTAGCAGGTCTCATTTTGAACCTATTTCAGAAGCCAGCATTAAAAATCTGACTGTGAAAACTGTATTTTTGGTGGCAGTTACTACGGCTCAAAGAATTGGTGAGCTTCAAGCCCTATCATTCAGAGAACCATATTTAACTCTATAGTACTGAGGACTGATCCAGGTTTTCTGCTGAAAGTTTATTTTTCATTTCACAGAACTCAGGACAGGACCCTCTTTCTGTCAGAAGCATTCTAATGATAAAGAAAGACAGTTCAGTGTCCTGAATGTAAAAAACTGTGCTCTAGCCAGGGGTGGGCTGGGCTGGGTGGCAGGGTGGAGATTTCCCCCCAGGCTGCTTTGATTCCCTGAAAAAAGGCCGCTGTGCGGCCAGCTCAGAACTGCGCATGTGCAGTTTTAGGAGCCCAGCCGAGTGCTACTGCGGGGGGTTTACAGGGCTGGATCATTAATTAGCGTTAATTACACTCCATCACGTGCTGCAGCTGCGCTGTGTTCTGTGACAGGGATATTAGCTGCACCTGTCACAGGGCTGAGAGTGTGTGTATTCCGTCTTGCAGAGTACAGCCCTCCCCCCTCCTCTCCACTAATGGGAGAATGATCAGCTCTGCCTCCTCCCGCCCCTCTCGCTTGTGCCTGTCCACACTCGATGCAGACCGTGTGCTGTGTGAAGGAGCTATGTGGGCGGGAAACTTTGAAGTCGGCAGCCACAATGTCCCACCCTAAACATAAAGACGCTGCGTCACTGAGCCAGTGAACCTCCTGCTGGGACTGTGCATTGTGCAAGTGAGTGAGCTCAGCTGTGACCAGACTCTCCCCTCATCCCTCTCTTCCTTCCTACTCCGTCTCTCCCTCAGCCTTATCATTTACCTCTTGCCTGCCAGGCACTTTCTTTCACCCGCTTCCTGCCCAGAACAATTTTCAGCTTTTAGTTCTCTCACACTGAGCCCTGGTTCACATTGGAGGGATTTGGCATGCAATTTGACATGTCAAATCGGGTGCCAAAATGGTGGCAATTGCCGGCGATGGCACCATTTGAATCGGTGCAACGCCGCATCGATTCCATTTGCGGTGTCGCACCGATTCCCAAAAGTAGTCTCTGTACTACTTTTGGCAACTTCGGGGTGGGATTTCAATAGACATCTGTACAGGAACCCGCACATACAGTATGTCTCTGAAATTGCACCCCAAAGTCGGGACTGACATGCGAGCATGAAATCGTTCAATAGTTCAGCTGAACTTGCTCGATTTCATTCCCAATGTCAGTGTGAACCTGGGCTCTGAATGACAATTGCGCGGACAAGCAACACCCATATTACTGTGGCGGTATTTAAATTTAGGGGGAAGCATCTGGGTGGTAGTATGACCCAGATACACTGATTGTTAGGGAATTTGGGACCCTTTTTATTCGTGGAGGATTCCAGTGGTGTGCAGTTCCCTGCGGCCTGTGGGTGGCGCTGTCGCCCTGGGCCAGGGTTGAACCATCACTGCAGCGCTGTGCCCTTTTTATCCTGTTTCGGCAGCCGTGCAGGGAACCCGCTGTGCCTGTCGGGAGAGGAGATAAAGGCGAGAGACGCCCTCAACACGAGGTTCAGAGTCGGAGGTCACAGCCGCGCCCAGGAACCTTCAGCCTGGTTGCCGGTGTTCTGGAGTTCTGGGCCCAGGTGCCCTTGACCTGGCCGGAGCGGGAGATGAAGTCCATCCCAGGCACCTTCGGCCTGGAGTGAGGTACTACGGAGGAGGCCCGGGGCCCAGTACCTTCGACTGGGTACCACAGGGGTGGAAGAGTCCGAGGGGCCCTAAGGTGTTGGGCGCCCGAATCTGAGACGAGGAGGCCAGGGAGCGTAACCTCTCCGAACAGTCCGGTGCAGCATTTGCCGGTGACGGCGGGGCCTCTGGTAACTCTTGGAAGGATGTCTTCCCTCTGACAGGGGCTGTATTTAGCGAAGGTAATTCTGTTCCTGTTCTACACGGTCGGTGGCCGCGGCTGTGCGCCATAACCGTTGGTGACACTACAATGGTTAGTTCTATTTGAGGATTGTGCCTTGACCTACTCCCTACTTATACTGAACTGTTCTTTGGGTCACAACCTGTCTGCTGTTAAAAGACGATTTATTTCTGTCAGAGAATAAATAAGAGTTGGACCTTTTCAGTGGTGTGGAACTCCAGTTACTGGGAGCAAAGGGGGGGGGGTCATCTATAGAATGGACTTGGCTCTGGGTTATGCACAGGACCCAAAGGTAAACAGGTGTTGGCTTTCACCTCTACACATTAGAGGACATAGGCCGTAGTGTACCGCACCCCTCCTCCCTGATCCCCCTAGACCAGACAACAAGCCGAGAAGAAGGGGTGAGAGGGGTGAGGCCGCTACATGTGGGGGCGTCGTCCGGGATGTGTGTTATACAGATGGAGCCGAGAATGTCTGTCTACATTTGAACTTTACTGCCCGGAGGAGTTCCGAGTAGGTCGGCCATGTTGGCCAGCACGCCACGAGGCACACCATAGCTGCGCAGTTCGTGGGCGGGGAGAAGAGAAAGCCTGCAAGTGCAGAGTATGGGAGGAGTCTGGCCATGTGGAAGGACACACGTGAAGATTCCGGCGCAAATTGGTCAGTGCGCAATGGAGCAGCAGACAGTCGGGATGACCTCAAGTGCCCCGTGGATTCCGGTTCCTTCCACCACAAGAATGACTTCCTTTGCTGCTCCGATCACAGACACAGGAATAAGACTAAGGCCCCGAGGACGTTTGGCTCTGTACACATGCAGAGACATAGAGGCCCTCGGTGTGATCTGTCCCGGCTGTTCGGGACTGGTGGTCCACTTGAAGCCATTCGGGCGATGTGAGGCCTGCAAGGAGTTCCTCTTTGAGGTGGAGCCTTTCACCTCAACTGCCTCACAGGCACCGCCACTCCGGAGGGAGAGATCAGAGCCTATGCGGACATTCCTGCGCGCAATGACCGGGGCGAGGAGAAGGCCCCAGCGGAGACTGAGAAAGAGAAATCCGAGGATGCTGCCTCGGTCACCACAAGCTCCCTGCTCCCACTGCCGAAGAGGAAAGTCGGCCTGGTAAAGGCATCCTGTGGTCGTGGAAGACCTTCGCCCCGTCGCTTGCCTGGCCTGGATGGATCCGGAGGGAAGAGCCATGGACATCCCTGTTCTGATAAAGGCCCAGGTGAGACAGGAGTTGGGACTGTGTGTGTGGTTGGAGGTGTCGGGAGTCCACAGTCGATGGCTCCCATTCAGGGGGGTGATTCCGTGTCCACTGGGAATTACCTGCCCGCGGAGTTCTATGAAACCTCTGACCTAGAATCATTATCTGATGCTGGTGATGACTGGGAATTTGACGAGATCTTCCACCGGAAAGGTTGGGACAAGATGCCGCTACTCTCGTCCCAAGCAACAAGGAACCCACCCATGTCTATTGGGGATAGTACACCCCGGGTGGAGGCCCTGGAGCCTGAGGAGGAATCTGGTCCCCTGTCTGCCTTTCCACTCCCTGAATCACCTGCTGTTTCATCCGCTCCTGTTGCGGGAGTGCAACGCGCATCACTGCGGGCTCCTAAGCCCAAATCTACAGGAGGTAGTTAAAGTACCTCGTCACCCTGAATCCATTGTTCTGCCTGGAGAAGGAGATCGTGCCACAATGCCACCTTTGGCCAGGCTGCAGCGACTCTTTTGCCAGAAGGTTGCCTGTGAATATGGGTGGGAATACCCGTATTTACCCCGAGACTTGCTCTATGAGGTGGAGGTCTTGCGGCAGCGGTGATACAATGAATTCATCTGGACACAACTTAAGGTGCCCCACGCTCGCAGATACCTCTCGTGCTCACCTACAGCTTCTAGGAAGTTCAGAGACTGTAAGGCGGAGTGGATGCTGGGTCGGCATATCCATGCGGACAGGGTGCTTATCTGTCGGAAGGATGGAGAGGCCATTGAGTATAATGTGGAGTCCTTTGATAAGCACTTAAAGCCCCTGTTCCTGCCGCACCCAAAGTTTTACCTCTAGGAGGAAGAGACTCCTTTGTGTTTTTTTTCATTGCTGGACTTTCCGGAGTGCCTTTGCCGGAACCCAGGGACTGTGCCCTAGTCATATGGGTGTTTTGCTCTTTGGAGAAATGGGAGCTGTTGCTGTTTGTTCTCCCCCCCTCTCCTCTCACCACAAGGAACATAGAGATTTTGGGGTGTAGCCAGCATAGGGCCACAGCACAGAGAAGTAAAGTTTCATCTGGATTTGACCAAGTGTCTTTACCGCGGCATTACCACCAGGTGGCGGTGCTGCGCAACGACTGTTTTTTTTTTTTGTTTTGTTTTTTACACTTGCACCATACTTATTGGAGCGAATGGGTTTCTTTTCGGATAGACCCATTCATTCCAAAAAACACACATTGTGATAGGATGTATGTTTTCTTTCCCCTCTGCTGGAGATTCATCTATCAAGGCTGCTGAGAATGGGGTGGTCCTTAGATAGCAGAGAGGGAGGGGGATGTAAATGTGTAAAATACCTAAAGTATATTTGATGAGAGTTCATTGTTTTATATTTTTGTTTTCCCTTTCCCATTTTAGGTCCTGACACAATTCATGGTTAGTTTGTAAGGTTTGGTTCTATGTGTAGTTTGGTCTATGGGTGGAACTTATGTTACCACACTTTGGGAGACATGGGTTTGCACCAGACACTGGGGACCAGTGTCAAATCACCAGGGGGAGAGTTTAGCGGGTATTTAAATTTAGGGGAAGCATCTGGGTGGTAGTATGACCCAGATGCACTGATTGTTAGGGAATTTGGGACCCTTTTTATTCGTGGAGGATTCCAGTGGTGTGCAGTTCCCTGCGGCCTCTGGGTGGCGCTGTCGCCCTGGGCCGGGGTTGAACACCATCACTGCAGCGCTGTGCCCTTTTTGTTCGGTTTTGGCAGCCGTGCAGAGGGGCAGGGAACCCGCTGTGCCTGTCGGGAGAGGAGATAAAGAGGAGAGACGCCCTCAACACGAGGTTCAGAGTCGGAGGTCACAGCCGCGCCCAGGCACCTTCAGCCTGGGTGCCAGTGTTCCGGGCCCAGGTGCCCTTGACCTGGCCGGAGCGGGAGATGGAGTTCATCCCAGGCACCTTCAGCCTGGGGTGAGGTACTACGGAGGAGGCCCAGGGCCCAGTACCTTCGACTGGGTTCCGCAGGGGTGGAAGAGTCCGAGGGGCCCTAAGGTGTTGGGCACCCGAATCTGAGACGAGGAGGCCAGGGAGCGTAACCTCTCCGAACAGTCCGGTGCAGCATTTGCCGGTGACGGCGAGGCTTCTGGTAACTCTCTTGGAAGGATGTCTTCCCTCTGACAGGGGCTGTATTTAGCGAAGGTAATTCTGTTCCTGTTCTACACGGTCGGTGGCCGCGGCTGTGCGCCATAACCGTTGGTGACACTACAATGGTTAGTTCTATTTGAGGATTGTGCCTTGACCTACTCCCTACTTATACTGAACTGTTCTTTGGGTCACAACCTGTCTGCTGTTAAAAGACGATTTATTGCTGTCAGAGAATAAATAAGAGTTGGACCTTTTCAGTGGTGTGGAACTCCAGTTACTGGGAGCAAAGGGGGGTCATCTATAGAACAGACTTGGCTCTTGGTTATGCACACGACCCGAAGGTAAACAGGTGTTGGCTTTCACCTCTACACATTAGAGGACATAGGCCGTAGTGTACCTCACCCCTCCTCCCTGATCCCCCTAGACCAGACAACAAGCCGAGAAGAAGGGGTGAGAGGGGTGAGGCCGCTACATTACATTGTTATTTTTTTTTCACACAAATGGAGTTTTCATTTCGGTGGTATTTAATAACTGGGGTTTTTTATTTTTTGCTAAAACATGAAAAAATACTTTTTTTTTTTTTTTAACCACTTAAGCCCCGGACCATTTTGTAGCTAAAGGACCAGAGGTGTTTTCAGAATTTTGCACTGCGCTGCTTTAACTGGAAATTCTGCGGACATGCAATGTTGTACGCAAACGAAATTTGCGTCCTTTTCTTTCCACAAATAGAGCTTTCTGTTAATGGTATTTGATTGCCTCTGCGATTTTTATTTTTTGCGATATAAAAACGGAAAAAGACCGAAAATTTTGAAAAAAAATGATATTTTCTACTTTTTGTTAAGGGAAAAATCGAATAAACTAAATTTTAGTCATACATTTACGCCAAAATGTATTCAGCCACATGTCTTTAGTAAAAAAAATGTCAATAAGCGTATATTTATTGGTTTGCGCAAAAGTTATAGCGTTTACAAACTAGGGTACATTTTCTGAAATTTACACAGCTTTAAATTTATGACTGCCTATCTCATTTCTTGAGGTGCTAAAATGGCAGGGCAGTACAAAACCCCCCCAAATGACCCCATTTTGGAAAGTAGACACCCCAAGGAAATTGCTGAGAGGCATATTGAGCCCATTGAATATTTTTTTTTTGTCCCAAGTGATTGAATAATGACGAAAAAAAAAAAAATTACAAAAAGTTGTCACTAAATGATATATTGCTCACACATGCCATGGTTATATGTGGAATTGCACCCCAAAATACATTATTCTGCTTCTCCTGAGTACGGGGATACCACATGTGTGGGACTTTTTAGGAGCCTAGCCACGTACTGGACCCCGGAAACCAAGCACCGCCTTCAGGATTTCTAAGGGCGCAAATTTTTGATTTCACTCCTCACTACCTATCACAGTTTTGAAGGCCATAAAATGCCAAAATAGCACAAAACCCCCCCAAATGACCCCATTTTGGAAAGTAGACACCCCAAGCTATTTACTGAGAGGCATGTTGGGTCCATGGAATATTTTATATTTTGCTACAAGTTGCGGGAATATGACAAACTTTCTTTTTTTTGCACAAAGTTGTCACTAAATGATATATTGCTCACACATGCCATGGGCATATGTGAAATTACACCCCAAAATACATTCTTTTGCTTCTCCTGAGTACGGGGATACCACATGTGTGGGACTTTTTGGGAGCCTAGCCGCGTACGGGACCCCAAAATCCAAGCACTGCCTTCAAGGTTTCTAAGGGCATAAATTTTTGATTTCACTCCTCACTACCTATCACAGTTTTGAAGGCCATAAAATGCCAAGATAGCACAAAACCCCCACAAATGACCTCATTTTGGAAAGTAGACACCCCAAGCTATTTGCTGAGAGGCATGGTGAGTATTTTACAGCTCTCATTTGTTTTTGAAAATGAAGAGAGACATTTTTTTTTTCTTTTTTCAATTTTCAAAACTTTGTGACAAAAAGCGAGATCTGGGTGTTGCATTTTTTTTTCCACACAGTATTTGCGCAGCGATTTTTCAAACGCATTTTTTGGGGAAAAAACACACTTTTTTTTATTTTTAATGCACTAAAAAACACTATATTGCCCAAATGTTTGATGAAATAAAAAAGATGATCTTAGGCCGAGTACATGGATACCAAACACGACATGCTTTAAAATTGCGCACAAACGCGCAGCGGCGACAAATTACATTCATTTTTAAAAGCATTAAAAAGCCTTTACAGGTTACCACGTTATATTTACAGAGGAGGTCTACTGCTAAAATTACTGCCCTCGATCTGACCTTCGTGGTGATACCTCATATGCATGCTGCAATTGCTGTTTACATAAGACGCTAGACCGACGCTTGCGCTCACCTTTGCGCAAGAGCAGGGGGGGACAGCGGTGCTTTTTTTTTATTATTTATTTTGCTTTTTTATTTTATTTTTAAACTGTTCCTTCCATATTTTTTATTTTATTTTTATTGTTATCTCAGGGAATGTAAAAATCCCCTATGATAGCAATAGGTAGAGACAGGTACTCTTTTTTTGAAAAAAATTGGGGGGTTAGACCCTAGATCTTTCCTCTGCCCTCAAAGCATCTGACCACACCAAGATCGGTGTGATAAAATGCTTTCCCAATTTCCCAATGGCGCTGTTTATATCCGGGGGGGGGGGACATTCCCTCCCACTGCTTGTAAAAGCAGTCTAGAGGCTAATTATCTGCTAGAATTGCTTTTACATGAAAGCCGGCCACTGGCTGAAAAGAATGATACCAAGATGATACCTAAACCTGCAGGCATCATTCTGGTATAAACATTCAAAGTCCAGCAACATACCAGTACGTTGCTGGTCCTTGTTGGACATGTAATGTAATCCTTTTTTTCATGCAGCCTGTTGGCTGAACGAAAAAAACAGATTGATCGGTGGGTATGCCCACCATTAGAATACCTCCCTTCATCCACCCACTTCTAATGATGGGCATACATGCACCATTTATATATGCCGAAGCATGGGGGCATCCTCCCGCAAAAAAGTTATGCCGCGTACACACGGTCAGACTTTTCCACGGGCAAGCCTCCGTCGGAATTTCGACCGTATGTACGCGGCATTAGGAGCAAAATCGCACCTCCGCCCCTGCTGCCCCCATGCTTCGGCATATATGCTCTTTTTTTTTTAACTGTGGTGGTGAAATCACCTCCTACAGCGTTGGAGTCACGGCTTTATGTATCGTGGGAGCAAACGCTGTTGCTGTCAAGATAAATAAATGGCGTACCTGCTAAGCAAATGATGGTTAACATTAAAACAAAGTAACATTACAGTATAACAGTAAGACCTTACCCTACCATACCTGCAAAGCAAATACCAAAAAAAAAACTATTATAAAATAAAAAATTTTTTTTAACGCAACCTGTGCCTAAAATATATATATATGCCGAAGCATGGGGGCATCCTCCCGCAAAAAAGTTATGCCGCGTACACACGGTCGGAGTTTTCCACGGGCAAGCCTCCGTCGGAATTTCGACTGTATGTACGCGGCATTAGGAGCAAAATCGCTCCTCCGCCCCTGCTGCCCCATGCTTCGGCATATATGCTCCTTTTTTTTAACTGTGGTGGTGAAATCACCTCCTACAGCACTGGAGTCACGGCTTTATGTATCGTGGGAGCAAATGCTGTTGCTGTCAAGATAAATAATTCCGCGCTGCAGTTGAATGGCGCACCTGAAAACAAAAAATTACATACCTAAAAAGCAAGCATGATAAAACATTGCAGAATAGAATACAGTAAAAAAGAGCAGAACAATAGAGAGAAAATAGAGAGAGAGAGAGAACAATAAAACGACAACTATTTTTGTTTTTTTTATTTTATATTTTTTTTGTGTTTTTTTTCTTTTTTACACTTTTTTTTGTAACTTTAACAACTGTAATGGTTCGGGTCTCTCAAAATGCGATGGCATCTTGGGAGACCCTGTGTAAGTGTGTCCTAGTCTGTGAAATGCTGTACCCTACGCTAAGGCCTCGTACACACGGCCGAGATTCTCGTTGAGAAAAACATGTCGTTTTTTTCGACGAGATTCTTGGACAAGAAACTTGTCCCGGCCGAGTGTACACACGCTCGTTTCAAAGAACCCGCGGTTCTTTGAAAGGAGTGTACGCGGTGACGTCATCGACTACGTCGAGCATGCGCTCGTCACATTCGATGCCGTCGCCGCCATCTTGGTATACCCTACGTATGCCTAGGAAGCTACCGCGCATGCGTCAAATTCATTTCGAACATGCGCGGGCTTCCGGGCGGACAGGTAAGTGTACACACACTCACTTTTCTCGTCGAGAAACACGCCGAGGAGAATCTCGACGAGAAAATAGAGAGCAGGTTCTCTATTTTCTCGTCGAGGTTTCTTGTCGGTTATCTCGACGAGAAACACGCTAGCAGCGTACACACGACCGATTTACTCGGCAAGACCTCTCTGCCAGCAAGTTTCTTGCTGGTTCTTGCCGAGAAAATCGGTCGTGTGTACGAGGCCTAAAACTTCACTTTTGAGTGGAAGCGTTCAAAACATTTACCAATGCAAAGACCAGGATTGTCAGGACAGAGTGGACAAAAATAACGGGTGTCACGCCTAAATCCGCGCTTGCTACAGACACGACATCTTTTTTGGGGGGTTCGTTGGGTAGGGGTACTCTCGAGGACATACGGATAATGCCTCTCATGCAGCCGGCTTACTGCATTTGGTTGGGGATGGTGAGGTGCAGAACCGCCTGGATACAGGAGTTCTGTGACTATCTCATTCTGGAATTTTAGAAGAGATAATGTCCCGCCTGAAGCTCTGTATAGCACATGAGCGTTTAGCAGGATATAAGGATAAGGATAGATGCACTTTTTTTGTATTGCCTTACGTTCAATTAGATACAGCGCCAACAACTGGTCGTTGAGGTCCACCCCTCCCATATTTTTGTTATATTCGTGGTCACAGAGGGGTTTCTCCACAACACAAGTCGCCGTACGAATTTGGACTGCCGTGTCTGCATGAAGGGAGGTAAGAAGGAAAACATTCTTATTGTCCCTCCACTTCATAGCGAGCAAGTTATTACACTTCACGCAGGCTCTCTCCCCCAGCCTAAGACGGGCATCTACAAGCCGCTGGGGAAAGCCCCGGCGATTAGGTCGCACGGTGCCACATGCTCCAATCTGATGATCAAACAAGTGACTAAACAGTGGCACGCTCGTGTAAAAATTGTCCACATACAAGTGGTACCCCTTTCCGAATAAGGGTGACACCAAGTTCCACACTATCTTGCCAGCGCTCCCTATGTAATCCGGGCAGTTGACCGGCTCAACCTGACTATCTTTTCCCTCATAAACCATAAAGCTCCATACATAGCCTGTTGCCCTGTCACAGAACTTATAGAGCTTGACCCCGTATCTGGCACGCTTGCTGGGAAGGTACTGCTTGAAAGCCAAGCGGCCAGAAAATTTAATCAGGGACTCATCAACGCAGAAAACTTGATCGGGAATAAACAAGGCTGCAAAACGTTTGTTGAAGTGGTTTATGAGGGGTCGAATTTTGTAGAGCTGGTCGTATTTAGGGTCTCCACGTGGACGACAAAGTTCATTGTCGTTGAAGTGCATGAACCGCAAAATCTGCTCGTATCGTGTCCTGGGCATGGAGGCAGAGAACACGGGCATGTGGTCAATTGGGTGCATGGACCAATAAGCACGCAATGACGGGAATATATGTGTGCCCATGTTGAGGGAAAGGCCCAGAAAGGTTTTAAATTCAGAAACTGTAATTGGTTTCCAATCTTTGGCAATGGAAGGCAACTGGGGGTTAGCGGCGATGAATTGACCAGCATATAAATTACTCTGGTCCACAATAGATCTATAGAGATCTTCCGTGAAAAACAGCGAATAAAAATCAATTGGCTTAAAATCAGCTGTTTCCACCTGAATACCGGGTTGGGCAGTGAATGGGGAAAGTACGGGTTCTGCAGAAGTGGTGGGGACCCAACCAGGATAGGCGAATTCTGCAGGAAGGCACTATGGGCACGACGGGCCTGCCTTTGTCTTCTTCTTGGTGTCAGCGGGATACTACTTGTGCTTGCCACCTCGCCAGCTTGAACTGCACTTATGGGACTCGCCACATCACCACGTGATACTGCAGTGCTGGATGTACGCCCAGGCTGTACTAGGCCGCTGGTGCTTGCCAATTCACCAGAAGGAATAGCGGCGCTAGTACTACTCTGCTCCATGATACGAGAGCCCTGCGGTTCTTGCTCCTCAACAACAGCAGAAGATCGGGATCGGGTACGCCTGACCTTAGCAGGGACCTCACCTTCGTCGTCAGAGCTATCTGACATGGAGCCGCTGACTTCACTGTCTTCTACAGGAAGATATTCTGAGCCTGAATCTGACAGATCCGTGACCTCCTCTTCACTATCTGTCATGCTCAGAATCTCGTAGGCCTCTTTACTAGTGTACCTTCGATTTGCCATTTTGGGCTCTAAATTTAGGGGTACACTAGTAAGATTCACAGGTAAAAAAGCACCTGACTGTCAGAAAATGTATCGAACGCTTAAAAAAAAACTGTTAGCGATCGCAGGGATCAGGACTGTCTCTGCGAACGCTGCAGTTATGTGTTTTGTGTTTGGTAAGTGATAGTGATCGATCGATACTGCACTTAGGTGGGCTGGGCTGGGCTGGGCGGAGGGGCTAAACGCAGGTGCTAGCAGGTATCTGGGCTGATCCCGCTAACACTGCGTTTTTGGGAACCCTAAACCGCTGGGGACACTAGTATAGATCTGATCAGATCAGATATTGATCTGTTCAGATACTATACCACTAAGGGAGGTGTATGCTTTGCGCGTGGGTGTTAGCCTTACTGGCACTAACCTAACGCTGCCTGGGGCAACGTAGACCCTCTCTGGAGCTAAGACCCAATTGATATCACCCGCCGGGCGATCAGGGGGGTTAAACCTTTATTGGGTTATATACGGCGGGTGCCCTGATGCTATAAAAAGCAAACTAACCAACCAGCGTCACCCGTAACCTTTATATGGTGATCACTGGTGAAAGGGTTAACTAGGGGCAATCAGGGGGTTAAAACCTTTATTAGGTTAAATATGGGGGTACCTGACGCTATAGAAAAACCTGACGGGTAACCTAAATAACTAACTGGCTAACCAGTGTCACCAGTGACGCTTATACGGTGATCACTGGTGAAAGGGTTAACTCTAGGGGCAATCAGGGGGTTAAAATAATATATGGGGGTACCTGACGCTATAAAAACCTGCGGCGAACCTAAAAAAAATAACTGCCTATCTAGGGCACCAGCGACACGAATACAGCGATCGGAAAAACGATCGCTTAGTGACGCTGGAGTTAGGGGGTGAAAGGGTTACCTGGGGGGCGATCAAGGGGTTAAACCTTTATTAGGGGGGTTAGGGGGATACCCTGGACCTAAAGGGGCCTAAACCTTACTGCCCTGCAACTTTTTACTGTCACAGATGACACTAAATGCAGTGATCAGTAAAATAAATGATCACTGCAATCAGTGACACTGTGCCTGGGGGCTGGGGGCTGACCTGGGGGGTGATCTGGGGGGTGAAATGTGTGCCTATGTGTGCCTACGTGTCAGTGGGCTGTTGGTGCACTAACCTTCTCTCCTCGGCGCTGCGGAGGAAAAGACCGCCACGAGGGGAGATGACATCACTTCCTCTGCCTGTGTTTACATTTACACAGCAGAGGAAGATTCTCATTCGACGGGAGCGATCGCGAGGGGGTGGCCGGAATCGAACGGCCGTCCCCTCATCACGGATCGCTCCCGAACAACTAACGACTGCTCACTGTATAGAAGGGGGGTCCCAATGGACCCCCGAACTATACAAAGGCAGTCACGTACAGGTACGTGACTTTGCCTGTCGGTGCCATTCTGCCAACGTATATATACAGTGAGCGGTCGTTAAGTGGTTAAACATCAGGACACAAGCAGCCCCCGGGAATGAGCGGATGTTGATTTTACCAGATAAGCCCAATATTATTGCTTGTTTGTGAGTGTACTTCCTATATTTATGTAACCTTTAAATATAACAGTTTCACTGCTACGCTTAGAAGGGGCTGCTTTTTTCCCTTCTGCTACATTTCAGATCCTTCATCTATCTGCAAGCTGGCAGCCATCTCTGCGGAAAGCTAGTTTTTGAGTAATTAAATGGACTAATTGTCATGGACTAATATATATATTGTTCCCTTTGAACATCCATTCCAATCCCTTTCCCTCTTATATAGTAGTTGTTTTATACACCGGTATCCAGAGTGCGCTTAATTAACACCTTGTTTTGTATCTCCTTCCATAATGTGGTGGTGGATGCAGTTGCGTGGGAACAAAAAGAAACGGATGCAATGGTGACAGTGACCAATACATTTTAACCTGCTTATCTTAAGGAGGAGGCTCTGGCACCTTCACCCGTCAGCCATGCAAATTTCACTGACAAAGCTAGCTCAAGATGTGGCAGCCTTGAAACAGAAGGTAGCCTCCTTTAAAAAGGACTCACACCAACCCCATAGGGGGGAGAACCCACTGTGCAGGGACCCAGAGGAGGACCGGAAATGATGGCGGTGCGGCTGCTATGGACACATATCCAAAAACTGTGGGTGGTCTGGATATATAAACCCCCTCCAGGCCATTGAGTGGGGACAGGGCTAAGCTCTGTGTGTCAATCAGCTCTCCTGGCTCTGTCCCTCCTCACTGGGAAGATTGATAGCAGCGGGAGCTATTGGCTTTCTATGGGGGCACTCACCGAAGAGGACCCAGGAGCACCGGTGTGGAAGGATCAGGTAAGTATACCATGTTCAATTTTTTTAATAAAAATGGTTTAATATCACTTTAAAAGGATACATTTACCTTTTTTAAAAAAAATAAATAAACGCACATCTTTTTGCAGGTAAAAAAAATGTGCATTTATATTTTTTTTTATTTGGAGCCTGTAAAGCATTGCACTCACGATCTGCTGATATGCCAGGCTTTTGCAGACTCTGTGTGTAAGCTGTCTTTCCATACACCATACGGCCAAGCACTTACACGCTAACAGGAAACATCAGTGAACTACCACAGCACTCAACAGCCATGGTAGTTTATTGAGAACTACAAGCAAAGGCTGCCGGAACTTGTAGTTTACTTTTCACAGAACTCTGTGAATAAATGATGTGGTTGTGTGGGCGGAGCCCCGCACGGCCATGTTTGCAGACTGTGACAGAGAGCGGGGGGACAAGATCTCCCGCTCTCTGTCACAACGGTAAATTGGGGGGTGTGGGGGATGGAGGGAGGCCTGGAATGAAAAGACAAGAAATGCAGAGTAATGAAGGGCTGGCATGACTAGGGGAAGAGGAGAGGCAACAAAGGGTTAATCTGGGGAATGCCAGAGGGGAGGAGGCTAGAAGTTAAAATGAACTAAGGGGGAGGAGCGATATAAAGGAAGGTGGTGGGACTGGCAGGGTTCACTTGGAGGGGTTTAGACAGAGAGGAAGCTTTTTCACGCTTCTTCTCTCAAATTTTAAAAATGTAGACAAAATCCTGGCGCGGTTGCGAGCTGCAGCCGCATCGAAGGGGCCTGGCTGGCTGAAGTCACAGGTGGGTCCGCTTCTAATTGATCAGGCGGGGGGATCGGCTGCCGACTGTGAGGTGGAGCAGCGCGCTCAAAGGTCTCGGCCTCCGGAGCGTTATTCGCCTGGCCCCTCCACATGAGCTCAGCGCCACACTAGGAGCCCTCAGATTGACCCGTTGGCTCCCCCAGCTAAGCGTGCTTCTGCTTCGGCTGTGGGGGTGACCGGGCGGAATCCTCACCAGCGGCGGAGCTCGGGGGGCATGGCTACGGGCAATAATGGCGCCCGTTCCCTTGTTCCGCATCACAGGACCTCCGGGAGAGCGATCCCCCCCTCTGCAAGGACGGCACCTAGGAGGGAGATTCAGCGGGGGAGGAGCAGAGAAGCGCCCGTGGGGCCTCTACCAGACGAGGCTGACAGGTCCGGGACTGATGGCGGACGGATAGACGTGAGTAGGGGAAGGACTATCATGGCAGGGCCCAGCGGTGGCTCCACGCGAGACGGCAGGAGGAGCGGGGAGGCAGCAGGTGGAACTCCAGGGGACCGTGAGACTGCGCAGATGGGTACCTTGGCCTCCAGGCGGGCTTCGCCCACGGGGCTCCCTACACCCATGCTGCCAACCCAGGATCAGATGTCGGAGGGAGAACTATCAGGCTCAGAAGAGGAGGAGCGCAGAGAAGTCGAGTCGACAGGGACCGGCAGAGCAGCGGCTGTGGGGGATGTGCCCGGTCAGCCCAGTAAGTCTACTCCTTTATCTACAGTAGCATTGTCTGAAGTGTTGTGTAGGTTGTTACAGTTCGCCTGCCGCTCCTGGGACGGCGGGGACATTGGCGGGGCTCTTGAGAGGTCTGAGGGATTTGGTTCAACGTTTTAAAGTTTCAAAAGGGGGTCCGGCTAATGTGGAGCCGTGGGTGGATGGACAGGCAGGTGGGTCAGGGACTGGGGGGAACCCCACGTCAGTTGCGGTGCCACCCGCTGTTCCAGTTGGATCCATGACGGTGAGTAAGGATGCGTTACAAAAAGCTGGGGGAGACGGGGGCAACGGTCAGGGCGGATATAGTGCGCATCGCAGATGCGGCAAAATGCGAGGTTTATGTCTGCTTTGAGGGGCCTTTGGGTGTGCACTTGAAGCAGGAGGTCAGGGATAAAATCGGAAAAGGTGAGTACGTTGAGATTTTTTCCTTATTGCCGCTGGAGAAGTTCAATTTGGATAGGGTTAAACCTGATGCTTCCAAGAAGGATGAAGAGGAGGTATCGCTTGATCCCGAGGACGTTTGCGAAGTGGCTGCAGGCCTTCGCGATCCTGGCCAGCGTGATAGGTGAGAAAAACCCGGAGCATTGCTCGGCATTGTTCTGCTACATGGATGTCATAGGGGAGGCTCATAGTGTATGGGGGGACCGCATGGATGCGTTACGGCGAGCAGTTTCGACAACGTAGGGCTGTTCGTCCGGCTCTCCAGTGGGATCACAAAGATATAAGCCTGTGGATGCGATTGATGCCGTCAGCTCGGGCCCCGAACCAATTTTTTTTAGGGGGGGGGGTTCGGGTGGACAACTGCCTCTGGACCGTCGACCGGAAAGAAATGGGGGGTTTGCTGGCAATTTAATGAAGGGTCTTGCAAGTTCGGGGGGGCCATGTCGTTTTAAGCATGAATGCTCCGGATGCGGGGGGGACCCATCCCTTCTCCCGATGCTTCAAAAAGGGGCAAGTGTGCCGGCGATTTTTGTAAACAAGAGGGGCGACCCCGGTGAGGGTGGAAAAGATTCGTTTTTTTTTAAATAGGTAAACAAAATAAAAAGAACAAGTGCGCTAATGTGATTTGACTAATATTTGGAAATTAGTAATAACAAATCCACACATATAATGAATAAATAAAGTTCAATGGTGATGACAATGAATGTGTCCTGTGAGAATGGATATATCCAAAATAAGTCCCATCAAAAACCAGAAATAAAGGGAAGCCGTGAAGGAGTGAACCACAACTGGTTAAAATTCGGTGCATGCACACCCGTGTCCATCACCAACAATGCAAGCTGCTTACCAGAGGTAAGAAACAAATAGGCCCATCCACAATCCCAGGGGGAGATCCAAAGAGATCCAGAGAACTCCAGAGAAATCCAAACGTCACTTGATATGCAGTGGATGCATCAAAGGTTTCCCAAAGAGAAAGAGGAGGCTCGATAGTGCATTACCCAATGTAAAATTTATTTTAGGAAAACAGGGCAAAAAACACTTACACAATATAAATCTTAAAGAACGTAACAACCGGCCGGTCCGCCGTACCTGTCCCTTAGTGATGACGTCAGCACGCACACCTCCCGACGTACGTTTCGTGTTCCTACAAGATGACGTGTAGGAACACGAAACGTACGTCGGGAGATGTGCGTGCTGACGTCATCACTAAGGGACAGGTACGGCGGACCGGCCGGTTGTTACGTTCTTTAAATTTTATATTGTGTAAGTGTTTTTTACCCTGTTTTCTTAAAATAAATTTTACATTGGGTAATGCACTATCGAGCCTCCTCTTTCTCTTTGGGAAACCTTTGATGCATCCACTGCATATCAAGTGACGTTTGGATTTCTCTGGAGTTCTCTGGATCTCTTTGGATCTCCCCCTGGGATTGCGGATGGGCCTATTTGTTTCTTACCTCTGGTAAGCAGCTTGCATTGTTGGTGGTGGACACGGGTGTGCATGCACCGAATTTTAACCAGTTGTGGTTCACTCCTTCACGGCTTCCCTTTATTTCTGGTTTTTGATGGGACTTATTTTGGATATATCCATTCTCACAGGACACATTCATTGTCATCACCATTGAACTTTATTTATTCATTATATGTGTGGATTTGTTGTTACTAATTTCCAAATATTAGTCAAATCACATTAGCGCACTTGTTCTTTTTATTTTGTTTACCTTATATGTTATCACATATCTCAGGTGCTGCTGTATATTTACTGTACTTATGTTTATTGGTTAGCGCGGTTTATTGCTTTAGTTTTTTGCACCATTATTTTTTAAACAGGTATCCTGATAGAGAGGCTGCGGGGCTGTTGTCTGCGGGGATCTCTGAGGGTTTTAAGATACCGTGCTCACTGGAAGTAGTGCCGCCTTTGGCACGGAACTTGCGGTCGGCACTGGTTAATCCTGGGGTGGTTTTGGAAAAATTGGCAAAGGAGCTGGCGTTGGGTCGCATGGGTGGGCCATTTCGAGAGAGGCCATTGAGGGATTTAGTAGTGTCACCGCTAGGGGTGGTGCCTAATAAGAAACCGAATAAGTTTTGACTTATTAACCACCTCTCGTTTCCCAAAGGGGCGTCGGTTAATGATTCTATAGATCCTGAGGCGTGCACGGTGTCGTATATGTCTTTTGATGCTGTGGTTCAGTGGGTACGGCGATATGGTCAGGGCGCACTCATGGCAAAATCGGACATTGAGTCAGCATTCCGCTTGCTTCCAGTACACCCGGACAGTTTTTGGCTGTTGGGTTGCTGCTGGGAGGGAGCGTTTTATGTAGACCGGTGTCTGCCCATGGGTTGCTCCATTTCCTGCGCCATGTTTGAAAAATTTAGCTCGTTCTTGGAATGGGTTGTTCGAGACGTGGCGGGTGTGGATTCAGTGATCCATTACCTCTATGATTTTTTGTTGGTGGGGCCTCCTTCCTCCAATGTGTGTGCGATTTTGTTGGCTACGTTGCAGCACATTGCGGGTAGGTTTGGGGTCCCGTTAGCGGAGGAAAAAACTGAGGGTCAGACAACGGTAATTTGTTTTTTGGGCATTGTGATAGATTCTGGAGCCATGGAGTGTAGATTACCGTTGGACAAGGTGGAGGGCGTTGCGGGGCGAGATTCGGGATCTGATGGGGCAACGGAAGGTGCAGCTTCGGGGGCTTCAGTCCTTGTTGGGGAAGCTAAATTTTGCGTGTCGGATTATTCCGATGGGCAGGGTTTTTTGTTGACGGCTGTCGGCAGCTACTGCAGGGGCTAGGGCCCCGACCCATTTCATTAGAATCACCAGGGAACATAGAGAGGATTTTAGGGTTTGGCACACGTTCCTGGAGACGTACAATGGGCGGTCGGTCTGGATGGGGGGACCAGTGAGCAATTTCGATTTGGAGTTGGTTACGGAAGCTGTGGGTTCCATGGGATATGGGGTGTTTTTTCAAGGGCAATGGAGTGCGGAGGCTTGGCCGGAGTCTTGGGTGGAGGCAGGGTTGCTTCGTAATCTGGTATTGTTGGAATTATTTCCGGTGGAACTGGCTATGGAGTTGTGAGGAGCATCCTGTAAGGACTTGAAGATCAGGTTGAACTGTGACAACATGGGGGTCGTACAGGTCATTAATCAGGTCTCCGTGTCTTCTCAACCGGTGATACGATTATTGCGCCACCTCGTATTGCGTTGCTTACAGCCGAATGTTTTTCTGTATGCTGTGCATATCTCGGGCATTGACAACACGTTAGCTGATTCCCTGTCTAGGTTTCAGTGGGACAGATTCAGGGAACTGGCGCCGGCTGCAGAGAAGGAAGGGATTCCTTGCCCGGGTTGGCTGTGGGAGGTTGCCTTGGGGATGGATCAGGAAGTCGGTAAGTGGGCAGACGTGGGCGGCCTATACTAAGATTTGGAACGAGTGGCTTGCTTTTGTACAGCTGGCGGACGCCGAGCTGGGGGGTCTGAGATGAGGTTACTGGTTGTGCGTTTTGTTTCGAGGCACATGGAGGGTGGGGGATCAGTGTCCGCAATTGAACAGAAACTGGCGGAATTGGCCTTTTGGTTTAAGCTTCAAGGCCTTACGGATTTCACTAAGGATTTTTGGGTGTGACAAGCGCTAAAGGGGTATCGTATGGTGCACCCTCAGAGAGATACCAGGAGGCCAATTTCCTTTTCACTTTTGCTGGTTATTAGCGAGAAATTGGGTGGGGTGTGTTCGTCTGGGTACGAGTTAATTTTGTTCAGGGCGGCTTTTTCGATCGAGTTTTTTGGGGCATTCAGATTAGGGGAGCTGGTGAGTCCGTCTCGGCGGGTGTCGGGGGGCTTAACGGTGGGCGATGTGGGTGCCTTGGTTGATAGGGTGGTGTTACGGTTGCGTAGGTCAAAAACGGATCAGAGAGGAAAGGGGGTAAATATACAACTGTTTACTTTGCCGGGGATCAGGTATGCCCGGTTAAGGTGGTGAGGGAATTCTTGGAGGTACGTCCAGTTGGGGGTGGGCAATTCCTGGTGCATGAGGATGGGTCCTTTTTATCTAGGTTTAAACTCGTGACAGTTTTTCGCAAGTGCCTTAGGGCGGCAAGTGTCGAATGCACGCAATTCGCCTCACACTCCTTCCGCATCGGGGCGGTCACAGAGGCTGCCAGGTGCTGGTTGGATGAGGCAGCTATAAAAAGGATTGGGAGGTGGGAATCCAGGAGGTTTCGGTCTTATGTGCGCCCTCATTTGTTAGCGGATGTGGTTTGACAGGGTGGTGTGTGGCGCCCGGGACTTGGCTGTTATGGGGGAGGCTGTATGAGGTGAGGGGGGGAGTGCCGTTGATGTTTTTGTGTGTTTGGTTCTACCTCATTGTGTTCCCTTTTCGCTTCAGATGGAGGTCAATTACGCCTCCTCTGGATCCTAGGGCATTCCTACGTCTTTTGGGGGGCCAGGAGAGCAGATGTTAGGCCTGATGGCAGGCAAGTGGGGATCTTGAGAAGTGAGGCTTGCGTTCATTGATTAGGCATCCCGGGTATGGTGTGGAGCAGGGTGGTGCCGGAAGTTCAACGTTACGCGCGGTTTGACAGACCGCCTGACGTACTGGTCTTGCACGTGGGAGGGAATGATTCGGGTGTCAGATCCATTGGGTATCTGATTTCGGCTGTGAAGGCGGATTTTCTGACGCTGAGAAAGGCTTTTCCAAATACATTGATAGTGTGGTCGGACATAGTGGCGCGGACTAGGTGGCGGCTGGCGAGGTCGGTGGTCAGGCTCAACAAGGCGAGAGTAAGGGTGAACAAGGTGGTTGGGCGTTTTGTGGCCAGCAACGGGGTTTGGTGATTCGGCACATGGAGTTGGAGGTCAATGTGGGGATGTACCTGCGTGGGGACGGAGTGCATTTGTCATCAGTGGGCATCGATCTCTGGGCATTGGGTCTGCAAGAGGGGATTCAGTGTGCCCTGCGGGTGTGGCGTGGCCCTTAAGGGTAAGGGGTTCCCCTTCTCGGGCTGTGGCAGTGTCTTTGGTCTTTGACGGTGGCAGAAAACAGATGTCATGGAAGTGGTGGGGGGGCTCATCGGTGGTATGTGCCCCTCTGATGGATTCCAGCGGAACGGTGTCTGCTGGAATACGGTTATGGTTGCACTGCGGGAGGGGGTTGTCTCCAAGCTGGATACGGCTGGAGGCCTGGTATAGTAATATTATGGTCCCGCAGTGTAGTGGTGGAAAGTGTATAAAAGTTTGGGGTGCCGTCATAGACCAACAGACTGGGAGTTAGGAAAACTCTGGTTTAAAAATGTTGAAATATGTTAATGGAAAGTTATTTAATTAAAAGTTAATTAATATTTGGAGTTATTTATTTTATTTTGTTAATAAAAAAGGCTGTTATGGCCAATTATACTCCAACTCTGGTGTGGTCTATTATTGATAAAAAGGGTAAGAAAGGGGTGTGTAAAAGGAGGGGTTAAAAAAGGGAAAGGGGGTAGGAGAGAGTTGGGGATATCTCGAATACACTGGTCATGGATTTTTAACATGTTATACCCTGAATATAATAACATGTTAGAAAAGGTGAACTTATCCTGTAAGATTAGAGAACAAAACAAAAAAGAAAACCTTCAGCCTTTAGAACCACTTTAACTACTGATGCAAGAATGTTTATAAGTAACTAAAGAATTTATAGACAAATTGATTCTCTCACATTTTCTACTTATTGTAGATTTACAGTAAGACTCATTTCAACTATTTCAACTTATTGAAGCTTACCTGCTGCTGGCATTTGGGAAGGGTCCTGTACATTGACTGGATATACTGGGGCTGAAGCAGGAATATTAAACCCTGCTGCAAGATATCCTGAGCTTATTGCCTGATTTCCTAAGAGCCAAAAAGTAACCATCCATTAGAAATGTACAGCATTTTTTTTAGTGTGGAAGGCATAACAGCAGGCAGATTGTTTAGAAGAGAAATGCAAAACATTTGACAGTGAAGAGTTTGTGCAATAGAGATGTTTGGAGGACATTACACTATGTACAGATAAGACATGACATGTTAAAGACCGATCCTTCACTTTGACTTAACCTCTACCACCTTACCCACCCCCTTGTACCATTCTAATAAATAACGACTGACAAGGTTGTGGAGTAAAATTGGCCTTCCGGCCTATTTATTTTAACAACTTTTATATGAAATAAATAACCACTTAAATAACCGTTTAAATAACATTTATAACACTTCCAATACCACTGGTGGGCTTATAGACCACCAACTCCCAACTTGGGCACTGGGACTAACATATCCCTTAGGCCTCCAGTCGCAAGACACCGACTCGGAGACGGTACACCTGTCCACAGTGCCCTACCATTTACCCCCCTTCCTGGTTAACCCTTGTTGACCAGAAGGTACTCAAAAAACCCCATACCACGTATGGGTACCACCTTTTTCTCCAGACCTTCCCCTTTTACCTCCTTTTCCAGGAACCAAACTCCGCCACAGCTCGCAAGGGGTAAAACTTTACCCTTGCGAGCAACCCCACACCCTAAGGGCCTGCTGAATTCCTTCCTGCAAACCCATGTTCCACAGGTCGATGCCCACTGCATTCAGGTGGACCCCATCTCCCCTTAGGTACCTCCACGTATCCACCTCCAATTCGCGGTGGCGCACCACCAGGCCCCCATTCCTCACAAAAAATCTCCCCACTTCCTTATTGACTTTTATCCGGGCCTTATTGACTTTGTCCACCGACCATGCCCACCGCCAGGATGTCCTGCCTACCATGTCCGATCAAATAACCACCATACCCGGGAATGTAGTGCGCAACCTTAAAAAATCAGACTTAACGTCCCGTATCAGTTGGTGCATTGATCTGGCCCCCATGTCGTTACCTCCCGCATGTAGCACCAAAACATCCGGCGCCCTCTCCCGACCAGCAAACCTCTGTATTTCCGGCATAACCCCACTCCACGCCATCCCCGGCACCCCGATCCAACGAACCCGAGCTTCTCGTAAGGGAATTCCCAACTGCCGTCCATTGGGCCGAACATCGGCCCGTTTTGCCCCCCAGAACACGTAAGAGTGACCCAAAATCCAAACTAGTCTGGGTTCACCACCTGAAAAACATGAAAATAACATTAGGACAACGAATTATTGGCACATTCTAACCTGCCATCACACAGACCCCATACAACACCAACCCAAATGCCCTCTACTCCTGTAACAGCTGAGGGCGAACATAAAGGCGAAACCTATCAGACTCCCACCTCCCAATCTTCCTCACCGCGTCCGCCTGCAGTCCTGCCCTAGCCGCCTCTGTAGCTGCCCCAATGCGGAAGGAGTGAGAGGCATAACCCTTCGGGTCATACCCCGCTGCCACCAAACATTTTTTGAACACCGCTATGAATTGAAACCTTGACAACGCTGCCCCATCCCGATGCATAAGAAAAGAACCCTCTAGTCCCGGACGCATGGAACAAAAGGATTCCACCGCCCGTACAGGACAGATCGACGCCTCTGGGATGCGAAACAACTGGAGCCGCATACCTTTTCCTACTTGGTCCGTTTTGGACCTGCTTACCCATATGCCCACCGAATCACCCGAACATTGCACATCCTGCGCCAACAACCCCCCCGGAGCCATTTTGGAAGAACTGACCAGCTCTCCTACCCTCAGGGCCCCAAAAAAGGCAAGCGCGAATGCTGCCCGGAACAACTGACACTCATATTCCGAACTGCACACGGAGCGTAGCTGCAGAAACAATTTTTCCAACATTCTGAACGAGACCGGCCTGCGGCTATCAGCCGCCTTCCGACCTTTTCTGTACCCCTTCACTGCCTGCTTCACCCAAAATTCTTTAGTATGGTCCTTGCAGCCCTGCCATTTGAACAGAAACGCCAAACCCGCTAGTGTACGGTCCACCGCGGACACAGAAACGCCTTGCTCCATTTTCAATGTGAGAAAATAAATCAGAGCCGCTCCCTCTTCTCTACCCCCCGGGGAAACTCCCAGCCCCCGAACAAATGACCCCCACTCCTGCCACACCTTAGCATAGGCATTCCACGTGGCCCCACTCACCGACCGTTTAATCCACTGTGCTGCGCTGTCAAGGCAATGTCCCACATCCAGTCGGGACAGGTAACCCCTCGTTGCTCCGCTGCTGGTGCCAACTCCCGGAACCTGTCCCACTGAAAACGAGACAAAGCGTCAGCCAGGGTGTTATCCACCCCAGGAAGATGTACCGCGTACACAAACACATTGAACTGCAAGCAGCGCAAAACCAGATGCCTCAGCAAACGCACCACTGGCTGTGATGTGGCTGACACTTTATTCACTACCTGAACCACTCCCATGGTATCACAGTTCAGGCGCACCTTGCTATTCCGGAATGAATCCCCCCATAACTCAAACGCCACCACAATTGGGAAAAGTTCCAATAGTACCAGGTTCTTCAAGAACCCCGCTTCTTCCCACTCCTTTGGCCATGGAGCCGCACTCCATTTTCCCTGACAGAACGCCCCATACCCCGTGGAGCCAGCCGCATCTGTAAACAAGTCCAGATCGAAATTGCTAATGGGCCCCTTCATCCACAACGCCCGCCCGTTGAAGGATTCAAGGAATCCATGCCACACTTCCAAATCCTCACGAAGCTCTCTTGTTAGGCTCACAAAATGAGTAGGAACCCGCACCCCGGCTGTCGCAGCCGACAACCTGCGGCTAAATACCCTGCCCATGGGCATGATCCTGCAAGCGAAACACAACTTACCCAATAGTGACTGCATCTGTCGCAACTGGATCTTACGACGGCCGATAACACCTCGCACCTCCCCCTTCAATGCTTCCAGCTTATCCTCCGGCAGTCGGCATTCCATCTTCTCAGAATCTAGCTCTATGCCCAGAAAAACTAAGGACGACGTAGGGCCCTCTGTCTTCTCAGGGGCCAAAGGGACCCCAAAACGGTCGGCCACGTATTGCAGCGTACCCAGCAGGACCCTGCAAACGGTAGACCCCGGCGGGCCCACACACAGAAAATCATCCAGATAGTGGATGATCGAACTGATCCCCGACACGTCCCGGACCACCCATTCTAGGAACGAACTAAAAGTCTCAAAGAGCGCGCAAGAGATGGAGCAACCCATGGGCAAACAGCGGTCCACGTAGTAAGCCCCGTCCCACATGCAGCCCAAGAAACGAAAGCTGTCCGGGTGTACTGGTAGCAACCGAAAAGCAGATTGAACATCGGCTTTTGCCAACAGCGCTCCCCGTCCACACCTACGCACCCATGTCACAGCCGCATCGAAAGAGGTGTATGATACCGTGCAGTCCTCCGGCGCAAGAGCATCATTCACCGACCCACCCCTGGGAAAGGACAGGTGATGAATCAAGCGAAATTTTTGAGGTTCCCTCTTGGGGACAACCCCCAAGGGAGACACCACTAAATCAGGTATGGGCGCATCTGTGAACGGTCCGGCCATACGCCCTAACTGCACCTCCTTCTCCAGCTTCTCCGAAACCACCAAAGGATGTAGCAACGCAGACCGGAGGTTCTTGGCTGCCGGGGGGACTGCAAACGGCGCGCAAGGAATTCTGAAACCACCGGCGAAACCCTCCTCCAACAACTTAGCTGCACACCTGTCGGATACCTATTGAGAAAGGGAAGCATCCTTTCCACCCGGATTGGCGTCGTTCCCTTTTCCCCCAGAATCCCCGGGGCGACCCCTGCCTCGCTTAAAGCATTTGGACAAGGCATGACTGCCCCCACATCCTGAACACACATGCTTGAAGCGACAGCTTGCTCCGTACTTGCAGGTGCCCTCGTTGAACTGCCAGCAGTAGCCCCACCTTTTCTCGGTCGGTTGTCCTGAGGCCGCAGCACCTCCGACCCCCCCCCCCCCTGAAAAAACTGATTGGATGCCCGCGACGCTGTCATCAGTCGCATCCACAAGTTGATGTCCTTGTGATCCCATCGCAGTCCCGGTCTCATGGCCATCCTCTGCCGGAACTGTTCGTCATACCTCAACCAGGCTACGCCACCATACGTCCTGTACGCTTCGCTAACCGCCTCCAAATAAATGAACAGCCCAGAACAATGTTCTGGGGCCTTCTGCCCTATCACACAAGCCATGATCGCAAACGCTTGCAACCAATTGGTGAAAGTACGGGGTATAAGACGATAACGCCTCTTTTCTTTTTTTTTTAACATTATAGGTTTATTGAGGATAATATAGACAAGGACAACTGAACATAGCATTTGCAGATGCAGCTGCACGTTAGATATGTTTATGCACATATCGAGCAAGTAATAATTCAGCATAGTTTCTATGACCACAATAGTCTAACTCGTAAAAACCAGGGAGTAAAAAACACTAAGGAAAGCAAAGAAGAGTATCTGGTTTCAAGCTCAGCTATAGCTACGTGAGTAGCTGGTAACATGAGTTGTTAATAATAACACTTATGGTAAATCTGGGTGGTGGTCGTACAACATCAATTATGAAGGGCAACTGTGTTCTCAACATCAGAAGACAAAAGAAATATGTATAATACAAAGGGGAAAGTGCTAGGAGGTGGGGGTGGTGGGGCCGGAGCCCCGGCCCAGAGAAAAGGTAGAGAAAGGGGAAAAAGTTTTGGCCTGAGGGAAACCGCTGTATATCAGTGGAGAAATGTAGGGTCGGAGGACCATCATGGGTCTCCTACTCCGCCCTCACGTTGGGGTCCCCAGAAGGTGAGTTGGACATGATATCCGAGTAAACTGAAGAGTATCTAAATATCAGCCATGGTTGCCATGTAGAGCGAAATTTTTCCACCACATCAGTGGTTTGAGTCAGGGTCTCTTCCATTTCGTAAACCTCAGACACCTTTTTTTAGCCAATCAGCAATGGAAGGAACCCTCTGTGATTTCCAATGGAGCGGGATCAAGGACTTAGCCGCGTTTAGCAGATGTCGCGTTAAGGAGTTTTTATACCTCCTCAGAGATACATTCGTGACGTGAAGCAGGCAAGTGGCCGCATTCAGCAAGATCTTAGTTTCGGTGATTTGAGAAATTAGGAGTTTGACCTTCTCCCAAAATATAGAAATTTGCGGGCATAGCCACCATATGTGGAGCAATGTGCCCACCCCTTGCTGGCATCTCCAGCAAGTGGCTGGTATCTGTGGGTTCCAACCATGCATCTTGGCCGGGGTGTTGTACCAATGTGTCATTAATTTATATGCAGTCTCCTGCGTCTTGGTGCTTATAGAGCATTTATGAGTCAAGATACATGCATACCTCCATTGTTTAGGGGAAATCTCCATCTGAAGCTCCTCCGCCCATCTCGCTCTGAGTGTATCTGCGGACGTGTATTTTAGGTTTTGTAGGTACGAGTAGGTCAGTGACGTAGTTCTCGCACTTGTGTCACCCAGCTGAAAAATCGACTCAAAGGCCTCAAGGGGTCTCTGTAATTTGCCCCTGTCAGGCCTAGTCCCTAGGTAGCTACGTAATTGGAAGTATTCCCAGAGGGACATGTGTGGGAGTTGTGCGTCAGTTTTGAGTGTCGCCCAGTCTTTCACTACTCCCCCCGCCATGCATTCCCCTGCCAGCAGGGGTTGAAGGCGAGACTTTGATTGGTAATGTGGGTTATTCAGACCTGGAGCGAAGTCGGGATTGTCTTTTACTGGCGTCAGGGGGCCAGGTTGTGAGGAAAAGGGTAGGTGTTTGGTCAGGTTATAGAAAATTCTCAACGTGCTACCAGTGAGGGGGTGGTGTTTGAGGCTGTGTGGTAGGCTGTTCCAGGGAATCCATGGGGCAAATTTAAGGGGAACAGGGGATAATGCTTTTTCTAGGGAGACCCAGTCTTTAGCTGCCTCATGGCAATGCCAATCAGCAATTCTAGTCAGGTGAGTGGCTTGGTAGTAAGACCTGAAGTCTGGTATGCCCATTCCACCCTGATCTTTAGGCCTCATCAGGTACGAAAACCTGATTCTGGGCTTTTGCGAGTTCCATAGAAATTTTAGGAGGATGCTCCTAAGGGACGTGAAAAAGGAGGCAGGTATCAGAAGTGGGAGAGCGTGCAATAAATAGAGCAGTCTGGGAAGAATAGTCATCTTAATTATTGCCGCCCGTCCAAACCAGGAGAAATAGCCCGACTGCCATCTGAGTAAGTCTTCTCTGACTCTCTTAAGGAATTCCGGGAAATTGCACCCAAACATGTTTCCTAATCTGGGGGTGAGCCGAATCCCCAAGTACTTCAGGGCCTTCGGTTCCCATCTGAAGGGAGAGGCTGTCATCACCTGCCCCAGCAATTGCCTAGGAAGGGAGACATTCAGGGCTTCCGACTTAGCGTAATTTATCTTAAGATTGGAAACGTAGCCAAATTTGGTAAATTCCTGCATCAAATTCGGCAAGGAAATTATGGGGTTGGATAAAAAGAAAAGCAAATCATCCGCGTAGGCGGCCACTTTGTATTCTTTAGTTGACACTCTAAAGCCCCGAATGTCTGCATTAGCTCTAACCGTTCTAAGAAAGGGCTCCAGGGATAAAATGAACAGAAGAGGAGACAGGGGGCAGCCCTGTCTTGTGCCGTTAGTTATCCGTACGATATCTGATAGGGAACCATTGATTTTCAATCGGGCCGTTGGGGATTGATATAAAGCAGAGATCCTGGCTAGCATACGTGGCCCCAGCCCTATCTTCGTACAGGTGGCTAGCATAAGGTCCCAAGCCACGCGGTCGAAGGCCTTCTCCGCATCCGTGGACAGGAGAAGGCCCTCTATCTTCCCAGTATAGGCCGCATTAGACAATAGCATTGCCTTAATCACGTTGTCTTTAGCCTCGCGGCCAGGCATAAAGCCCACCTGATCTGGGTCGATGAGATTCGAAAGCAAGGGGCTCAGCCTGGTAGCCAGGACCTTTGCGTATAATTTGACATCAAGGTTTAGTAGTGAGATCGGACGGTAGCTGGCACATTCCACTGGGTCTCTACCTGGTTTGTGAATTACTGTGATATGGGCCGAGAGGAAGTCTGGGGTGACCTGTCTGGGATCAGACAATGAGTTCAACGCAGCTGTTAGTGGCGCTACTAGAAGCTGAGAGAAAGTCTTATAATAGATAGAGGTGTAACCGTCTGGGCCCGGGCTTTTACCCGATTTTAGTTGTTTAATGGCAGTTTCAACCTCTGAGGGTGTAAGTGGCTCTTCCAAGAGTGCAATGTCCGAGTCAGGAAGAGCGGGCATCCCACTCTTAGTTAAGTAGTCCTCAATAATCCGCGCCCTGTCTCCCTCCATGGTCCCCCCTTTGTGTTGAGGTGGGAGGTTATATAACTTTGTGTAAAAACCATGAAAATGTTGCGCTATCGCCTCTGTGGTTATATCTAGTTTACCATCAGGTCTCCTAATGCCCGATATTAGGTTTCTGGCATTCTGTTCTCTCAGTGCCCTCGCAAGGACCTTACTAGGTTTGTTCCCGAACTCATAGTAAATTCTCTTTTTGAAAAATAAAAGTCGCCTTGATCTATTATCAAAGAGCTGTTGGAGATTCTTCCTGAGATCTAGAAGGTCAGTCGCCGTCTTCATACTAAGAGACTGTTTATGGAGGTTTTCCAACTGTTTAATTTTGCCCGTTAGGGTAGTCATTTGTTCCTCTCTTTCTCTTTTGCGGATTGACCCCATTTTGATAAGTTCCCCTCTCAAGGTACATTTATGAGCCTCCCAGGTCATGAGTGGGTCCGTGTCTGGGGTGGAGTTCCGATGAAAGAAGTCTTTGATTGAGGCGGTCAGGGTCATCAGTGAGTCAGGGTCTGTTAGTAAGGACGCATTTAAACGCCACGACTGTGGGCGTGGAGGGGGGGAGTGTACATTCAAGGTTAGTGAGATCGGCGCATGGTCCGAGAGTTTTTAAGCCTATATGTGAACCTGAGACACGAGTCAAGTCCCTTTGGGAAATAAAGATAGTCAATGCGGGAATGTCTGTTATGTGGGGGTGAAAAGAACGTGTAGTCTCGTCCGTCTGGATGGCCAAACCGCCAAGCGTCAATAAGTTGCAAGCTTTGGAGTAGGGTCTTGATCCTTCTAAGGATCCTGTATGTAATGCAGGTTTTACCATTAGAGGTGTCTACGGACGGATTGAGGGGGATATTAAAGTCGCCCCCTAAGACCAGGCAGCCTGAAGTAAAACCCAACAGTTCCCTTACAATGTGTTGACAAAAGGTCACATGAGACCTATTTGGGAAATAGACGTTGGCCAATGTCAGAGGCCTATTATTGTATAGGCCCTTCAGAAAAACAAATCTACCCTTGGGGTCTATCAGCTTTTCCTGTAAGGTAAAAGGGGCGTGTTTGCTAATCAAGATGGTGACACCCTTGGTCCTAGAGTCGTCATTGGTCGCATGGTATGCCTCTGTGAAAAAGGCGTTTGTCAGACTGGGGACGTGGTGCGTTTTAAAGTGAGTTTCCTGTAAAAACACAAAGTGTGGTCCACATTTCTTGAGTTCCCGTAAGAGCGTAGAGCGTCTCTCGGGCACATTCATACCTTTAACATTGTGTGAAATCACGAGCGGACCTCGTCCAAGGTCAGAGTAGGCCATGTTGAAAGGTCAGAGCGAGATGGGTCGGAGTGTGCCTGTAAGACAAAACTGTCGCGATAAGGTTAACAGCAGTACCTCAAGTCAAATCAGCGGCCAAATATATACAGAGCCAGAAAGGAAAGAGAGAGAAAGAAAAGGGGGAGGGATGGTGAATGAGAGATGGCAGAGAAAATCAGAGAATTCCCTGATCAGGCAGAACACGTCGTCCTGAATAAGGAGTAAATTAGTGTGTCCAGGGCTGCCCTGGCAGTCCCGGACACACTTGTTGGGGAGAGCGGGAGACGCCCAACTTTTAGGGTTTGGATTGGGCTAAAGCCCTCAATTATGCCAAACCAAAAAAATAAAAATTTAAACGTTGCACACAGTGAGATAAAGGGAAAACAGAAATATGTAGTGCAATCTAACATATATACACACACACAGCCTGCTTGAGAAACAATAAACTGAAATAGGCTGGTTCGAACCGGAGTTCAGAACATATCATGTCCACCCGACCCATTGGAAGGGTTCACCGCGTAAGCGATGGGCAGTACGCAACACAGGGGGGTTGATCAGTATTAATCAGGTGTCCCCTCTCCTCTTTACACATATACATCAGAGCTATTACCCCCGAAGGGGGTGGGTGTGGGTGAGGAGGGAGGAGGAAGGAGAGGAAGATGAAAAAAAAAAAAAAAGGGGGGGGGGGGGGAAAGGTGAGGGGGAGGGAGGAGGAGGAGGGGGAGGAGGGGGAGGAGGGGTAGGTGGAGAAAGGGGGGGCGAGAGCTGAAGGGAGGAGGGGTATGCGACCCCAGGGCATATGGAGTTAATCACTCCTAAATTAGTTGAGTCAGAGCAATCCTGAAAAAAAAAAAAAAAAAAAAAAAGGGGTGAACTGATAAGTAGAAATATAAGTGTCACACTCATCAGGGAGGAGCTCAGAGGGTCCTGGTTTAGGCTTCAGCTTGTCCTCTGCGGTCTTCCCTTGAAGATCTAGGTGTTCCAGCCGTGGAGCCTCCTGCGCGCTGCGGTTTCTGCTTCTTATAGAGCCTCTTCTCCGGAGTGGATTGAGGGGATCTTGAGGGTGATCTGTCACAAGGTGGGTCTTGGAATTCTGCATACCAGTCAGGTAGAGAGATCGGGTCCAGGCCTAGGGCTTCACAGAAGGCAGGTAAGTCATCAGGCTCGCGCAGCACATGCTGATATCCATTAAAGTGGACTGTTAAGGCAAACGGGAACTTCCAAGTATATTTCATATCGCGCTCCCTCAGTTTCTCCAGCAGAGGGCGCAAGGCTCTTCTGTTTCGCAGGGTGATCTGCGAGAGATCCTGAAACAATACGATGTGAGCTCCATTGAACACAATTTGTTCAGACCTCCTGGCCTTGCGCATGATCTCTTCTTTCAGAGTAAAACTCTGAAGACAGCAAATGATGTCACGTGGAGGTGCAGAGTCTGGGCCCTTAGGTCTGAGTG
The DNA here is from genome assembly GCA_029206835.1 of Rana muscosa. Taxonomy (NCBI): domain Eukaryota; kingdom Metazoa; phylum Chordata; class Amphibia; order Anura; family Ranidae; genus Rana; species Rana muscosa. The sequence continues at coordinate 232,220,091 of CM055127.1, read as the reverse complement.
CCCTGTGTGCTCTTATGAAATCAATCTCTGTTTCTTCCTGTCGTTCAAGCACACTATTAAAAACTCTCTGGAGGGCAGGGATGACATGGGGGGGTTCTACAGACTCCGGGATCCCTCTCACCCGGACATTATTTCTCCTTCCCCTATTGTCCAAGTCCTCCAGGTGCCTATTGATTTCAATAAAACGGCGATTATGAGAAAGGTTGATCGTCTCTAATCGGCGGATCGCCTTGTCCCTGTGCTTCCCTGCGGACTCCGCCGCCGCCATTTTCTCATTCAGGGACATCAGGTTGGATTTCAAGTCCGTAATGGCGGCGGAGAACGTGGACTTGATGTCCGCTGCAATGACCGACATTGCTGCGAGCGTGAGGGGCTGGTCAGGGAGTGCTAAACTCCTACCTGAGTCCTCTGGAGCAGACTGGGAGTCTTCACTATATTCCTCCTCAAGCTGATCAGGCGCCATTTTGGATTTCCCCACGTTGTTGCTGCGGGTCCCTGTATGGGCTTTAAATAGGTCCGGGATGTTCCGCGATGTGGCAGCGGAGGACCCTCGCCTCGAGCGTGAGTTTGGGGTGTTGTAGAGCCGCTTGCCCGGCATCGAAGATCGCTGGGTCGGGTGGATTAGCAGGTGCAGGCCGTGTGTGTACCGGAGCTCTTCTACTGTGCGTCCATGCTCGTTGCGCGCCAAGCCACGCCCCTCAACGCCTCTTTTCTTCGTCCTCCTTCCTGCTCTCTTCCGGCTTCACCCTATCCAGGTTGAATTTGTCCAAGGGGAGCAACGTGAAGATCTCCACATACTCACCTTTCCACAGCTTTTCTCTAACCTCCGGCTTGAGGTGAGTTCCTAACGGTGCCTCAAAACAAATGTACATCTCATTTCTAGCGGCGTCCGCCAGCCTGACCACCTCCTTGTTTTTCTCTCCGGTAGCCACTTGCCCCCCTGCTGTGGCTGCCCCCCCTTCCAATGGGGCCTGCACCTCCTCTGACACCTCTACCGTTTGCACGCCTAGGGCCCCGGCTGTGTCCGAAAGCCCCGCCCCCTGCGATGAACCCCCAGTTGTCCCCCAAGCCGCCGCGGGCGACCCCATGTCGCCCCCGCCCGGCTTAAAACGCCTGACCAAATCCTCCAACCCCGACCACAAGTCCTGCGTCTCCCCTGCCGCTTTTTTCCCCAGTGGGGAAGAACGCGACCCAGGTGTTGCACCTAAGCCCCCCCAACACCCCCTTGACCCAATAAATCTTGTAATAAGGAACAAATAACCACCGAAGAGTGGGACTCACCGGGCTGCCTGAGACTGGGTCCACCAGCCGCCGAACTGTTCTCCCTCGAAGCCAGTTGTCCCGAGTCCTCGCCACCGTCTGACCCGGACAGCTCCCCTTCAGACCTGTTGTCATCCGATCCCGCCGACACAAGCGCTGGCTGCACACCCTGCGGACGCGACCCACGTGGCAAGGGTTTTTGCGGCTGGGCCTCACGTCCTCTCGATCCCGGCACACCCGACCCACTCGCAACCTCCACCGATGAACTGCGGGTCCGCCCCCTGGCCCGGGTGTCATCCGCTCGACTCCCATCCGTCACTCCAGGCGCCAAACCCCACACCGCTCGTCCTGCTGGCACCGCCGGACCCCTGACCGCCACCGCCTCCCGGCCACTGGCCCGCGAAATAGATCCTCCACGCTGGGCCGCACGGCTGTTCTGGGCAACCCCCGCAGCCTCGACCGCGATGTCCCCGCATCTCCGACGCGCGGGAGGGGGAGGGGCAAGAGGGCCACTCGTCTCCCCCACCGCAAAACTCCCTCCACGGCGCGGATTCCTCCCGGCCCCCCCCGCCGACACAGGCTGCGTGCGGCCAGGGGATGCGGCCGGAGGGCCCCCAACGGGTCTCCGGACGGAAGTTGAACCACTCGGGGATGCCTCCGGACTGTACCGCTCAGGCGGCCTGGACCGCCTAGCGCGCCCCGGAGCGACCCCCCCACCGGCGGGCGCCGCCGCCTGCTCGTCCACCACTGCAGCAACCTGTTCCTGCAAAAAAGACATCCATCTGATGAGAGGTTCCAGTTTCTCTCTTTCTCTACACTTCAAGCATTCTGCCCTTGCACCCTGTCTGTGCCTCTCCGTCAGTTTGGTGCTGTGCCGTGGCTGTCCGGGTTTCTCCTTGATGGATGTCCCATGCCATCTTCTCTTTGACTCTCCTCTTGATCGAGTGGCCGTTGAAGTGTATATTGGGGGGCCTTCCCCGCCTCAGCCCCGGGTGAGACACTGTATCCAGGACCACCATTCTACGCCATATTTCAAATGCTTGGGACAACCCCATTCCGGGTTTTGCCATTGTCAAATGACATGCACCCCACTCCTGATGACTGGCTTTAAACGCCAAGAAACGCGTCGAGTCCATGCTCAGGGATGCCAAGTAAAGCCTGCCCAACTACGAATCTACAAAGTGTATTCTTGACATTTCAATTGGATAATTAATTTCACTGTTTCTGTATGTCCATTTAACTGTCACTACTTGCTCCAGCCATGTCTCAACAATGAATTGCGATTATGTCTATGTGATAACTTCTATTTACATTATGCCTTTGTTTGCATGATCTATGTGTACTTTTACCATGATACAGATCTCCATTCTTTAGACTGACTATGCAGCATGTATACCTGGCTACAGACCACTCCCCAACGGGACAGTGATGTTTACCAATTTTTGATATCTTAGACCCTTTTCCCCATGCCCATCCATGAGTCCATGCTCTGGCATGTCAAGTAAAGCTTGCCCAACTATGAATCTATTAAGTGTATTCTTGACTTTTTAACCGGATAATCATTTTCACTGTTTCTGTATGTCCATTTAACTGTCATTACTTGCTTCAGCCATGTCTCAACAGTGAATTTTGATCATGTTTTTGTGATAACCCCTATTTATACTATGCCTTTGTTTGCATGATCCATGTGTACTTTTACCATGATACAATACATTTTTATATTTATATCCATGCCTTGATCTCCATTCTTTAGACTGACTATGCAGCATGTATATATGGCTACAGACTATTCCCCAACGGGACAGTGATGTCTACTCATTCTTGATATCCTAGACTTTTTCCTACGCCCATCCATGCCTCATTTAAAGTCCCACAGCCCATTTTCTCTTTTCATTTTTAACCTGTTCCTGCAGCCAATCTGCCCCCTGCGCGGCCACCGCGGCCCGCAATTGCGCTAATAGTCCAGCCACATCAGCCATGGCACCGGCTGTGAAGCTTTCTACCTCGTGAGTGAAAAGGAGGAAGTGAGAAAACGTCACTTCCTCCCTGACTAACTGCACTCCCCCTCCCCTTCTTCCCCACAGCCACCCCCCTTTTCTTAAAGGAACCACAACCTCTGCTGCGTACAGCCTGTCTCACCTGTCATGCCGTCCCTCCGCTTATTTCCCCTTTTGTCATTGCTCCAGGACTCTCTGTATGGCCAGAAAGGATTGTGGAGGGCATGACAATACCAGCAACTGTTCCAGAAGGCATAATAAGGGGTATTGCATACACTGCTGAGGAAGAAATGTTTTCTATACAAACAAGGCATTTAGAGCTTTATGCATTCATTGATGAAAGTCTGGTCTTCTGTGTTCTAGACCTTTGTAGGCAGGTGCAGTCTACTTTCTCCACTGTAGGTGGTGCTCGTCTGCAGCGGCATTGCAGTTGAAGAGGAACATGGTTCTTCCATGGTGTCCAGTTACACTAGGGAAGCTATCTGCCCCATGTGACTCTAGCAGCCATCTTGGGTCAGGCAGAGCCTTTTTTGGGCCCTGGCTCCCAGGCTTTGCTTACATTTGTGAGTGGTTAGTGTAGGGACAGACAGTACTAGCGGCAGGGAAAGGTTCCACACAAGGAGGGAAAGCATAGGGTTCGCAACTCTCTGGACATCTGGGCACTGGACAGCCAGACCGCATTCTGCCCCTGTGCTGAGTGTTTCTGGTTGGACTGTCTTCCCACTGGGTTTATTGTGAACTGTCTTTGCCTTACTTCAATACAAGTTCTTTATATTGCACCTGGACTGAGTGTGTTATTGCTGCCGCTCCACGCTGCACCACCTACACCAACATTCCAGTACCCCTCGGTACAGCGTTCCACTCCCTCCAGCCCCAGCTTGACATAGACTTGTTCAGGCTGCAGGCTATCCCTCCTGGGTGCACTAAAAAGGCCAGAACAAATGCACACCCCCAGGTGACTGAACCGTGAAAAGCAGCAAACTGATAATCTCATCTCACTTTGACTGTCCTCTCTCCTTCTATCAGCATGTTCTTGTACTATAAATTTAAACTCCATGTAATGATGAAGTCATGAATACAGAGCTTAAAGTGAAATTTTATTTTTATAATAAATCTGTCATACTTACCTGCTCTGTGCAGTGGTTTTGCACTTGATCAAAAGGGAGTTTAGGTGAGTATTGCTGCTGCACACAGAAGTTTTTTTTTCCTTCATGCATATAATGAAGGACTGCTAATACTATCAGTGTCACTGAATTGCATGCAGCCAACATTCACAAACAAGCAATTTCCAAACCGACCTTTGCAGAGGAGGGTGACATGGACCTAGACGTTTTGCCACAGTGCACAAAATAATAAGTATGGTATTTGAGGTATAATGGCAGATCCCCTGTAAGGTTTTGATTTTCTGCATGGAAAATATATGTACCATTTAATGAAAAACAAGTCTAAAATTACCTTGAAATTCATCATTCATGTTGACCATGTATGGGGGAGGTTCAAGAGATATATTTGTGGCAGGATATTCTGGGGTTGTGTGTTGCTGTGAAGTCATAGTTACAGGGCTGTAGATTCTGGTAAAAATAATTGATAATTAGTCAATTAGAGCATGTTACACAATATTGGAACAAAACAGCTTAAGTCCTCGTTCACACTGAGCACGGCTTTGAAATCTGAAAAAAAAGTTCATCTGAACCCACGCGATTTCAAAGCCGCATTTCAGTCCAACCTGAAAGACATCTGTGCAGGTTCATGCACAGATGTCTATTGAAATCACCCCCGAAGTCGCCAAAAGTAGTGCAGGAACTACTTTTGGAAAGTCGGAGTCGCAGCGATTAGGACACTCCTATTGCTGGCAAAAGGCTCTGATTTGACATGAACATACAAATATAAACTTAAAATGCATGGTTCATTTAGCTCCAACAGGAGCAATCATATATTCTCTATGTGATATTTAGTGGGGGTTTGCTCAAAATACAGTATGTGTGTCTGTAGCGTGCAGGGGACACTGTATGGGGGGGCTGTGATTTCTAGAGGCACTGTATAAAGGGACTGCACTGTAATCATTACTGTTCCCCAAAAGGGAAAAAGGAACAGAGGGCGCACACGTCTTCACATTACCTTTGCAACATTTTAATTAATAAAAGATGTGTAAAAATGCATACTCATAAACGAGTTACATATTCAGACATAAAATATATAGTCCATAGGATGCACCATCAGCTGGCAAGCAACAGTAGTGGGATGTAGAGCCCAAAAAACAGCTGACGTGTTTCGATGGTGTCCCCTCTTCCTCAGAGCTAGATTTGATATGCAGGTAAATGGTCTTTCTAAAAGAGTCTGGGATCAGGGGAATAACCCATGTTGGTAGGTTAATTAGATCCTGTTTAAATTGGCCCTAGTTAGTATGAATGTGAGGTAGGGACCTTAGATTGTAAGATCCTTGAGGGTAGGGACTGATGTGAATATACAATGTATATGTAAAGTGCTGCATAAATTGACGGCGCTATATAAGTACCTGAAATAAATAAATAAAACAATAGTGATTGAAGGCCCTCCCTCTTGTGGGAAGGTTAATAGATTATGATAGATTATTCAAATACAAACATCATTCATATTTAGGACACAGATCACCAGCTGCAGAAAACTTATTCTTACTTTTATGTATACACTAGCCATAGTGTATGTATAACAATAAACACAGAATATCTTAAAATCAAATTCATATATAGGAATAAAAATTAAATTAAACTTGAAATTAAATAAACTGACACTTGCTGCTCAATTCTATTGTCCCAACTAGGGATGAGCCGAACACCCCCTGGTTCGGTTCGCACCAAAACCTGCGAACGGACCGAAAGTTTGCGCAAACTTTAGAACCCTGTTAAAGTCTAAAGCCCCGTACACACGATCGGTTTAACTGATGAAAACCGTCCGATGGATGGTTTTCATCAGACAAACCGATCGTGTATGGTACCCATCGGTCTTTTTTCCATCGGATGGAAAAAATAGAACTTGTTTTAAAATTTTCCGATGGATCAAGAACCGATGGTAATTTGCGATCGTCTATGGGCAAGTCCATCGGTTAAAAAACCCACGCATGCTCAGAATCAAGTCGACGCATGCTCAGAAGCATTAAACTTCATTTTTCTCGGCTCATCGAGTGTTTTACGTCACCACGTTTGGAACGGTCGGTTTTTGGACTTATGGTGTGTGGCCAAGACTGATGAAAAACAGTTTCATCGGATTTCCGATGGTCAAATCCATCGGACGAAAATCCATAGTTATCCGATCGTGTGTACAGGGCTTCAGGGACTCGAAGGTTCGAAATCAAAAGTGCTTATTATAAAGACTAATATGCAAGTTAGTGTCCTAAAAAGGGTTTGGGGACCCGGGTTCTGCCCCAGGGGACATGTATCAATGCAAAAAAAAGTTTTAAAAATGTCTTTTTTCGGGAGCAGTGATTTTAATGATGCTTAAAGTGAAAAAGAAAAGTGAAATATTCCTTTAAATATAGTACCTGGGGGGTGTCTATAGTATGCCTGCGAAGTGCCACGTGTTTCCCGTGTTTAGAACTGTCCCTGCACAAAATTACATTTCTAAAGGAAAAAAAGTAATTTAAAACTACTTGCGGCTTTAATGTAATGTCTGGTCCCGGCAATACAGATGAAAATCATTGAGAAAAATTGAATGGGTACCCCCCCCCCAGCCCATTACCAGTATGGATATTAAGGGGAACCCCGCACCCAAATTTAAAAAAGTAACGGCGTGAGGCCCCCAGGCCCTATATACTCTGAACAGCAGTATACAGGCGGTGCAAACAAGACAGGGACTGTAGGTTTGTTGTTAAGTAGAATCTGTTTGTAATTTTGAACTGGTACATTTTTAAAGTGTAGCTTCAGACAAAAAATCTATTTTTAAGCTTTTTGGAAAACATGGGGAAGGGTCATCACCCTTGTAACATTTGTTTTGCTGTCTGTGCACCTGTTCAGAACATTTCACCTCACTTTCTGTCCCAATGACAAATGTATTTTGAAAATTTTGGGGTTTTTAGTGAAACAAGGATTGGTGATAAAGCATCAGTGGTGAGGAGACACATTTTTCCCATATTAACTCTTACAGGAGATAATTTCCCTTCCTAGGGGTAGATTTCCTGTTGTCTCCTTCCGTTTGCAAGTAGGAGTCATTTGTAAGTTGGATGTTTGAAAGTCGGGGCCTGCTGTATATACTCCGCAGAAATTTGCCCCTTAGGTGTTAGTGTTGCCACGACACTGTAAGCCCTCACAGTTACTCTTGGTGGGCGGTGGAACGGGCCCTGCTGTGAACTATTATATCAAGAATTGTATTTACATGCCATTGTTGAACAGTGGTAGAAAAATTAGGCCTTTGGTGGTGGTGGTGTTGCCACAACACTGTAAGCCCTCACAGTTACTTTTGGTTGGCGCAGGAATGGGCCCTGCTGTAAAATATTAGATCAAGAATTGTAATTACATGCACCTGTTGAACAGGGGCATAAAAATTGGGCCTTTAGGCACTGGTGCCACAGCACTGCAACACCTCACAGATACTCTAGTTGGAGCGCAGGAATGAGCCCTGCTGCAAAGTATTGCATCAAACATTGTAATTACCCGCCCCTGTTAAACAGGGGCTGAAAAATTGGGCCTTAGCCACTGGTGGCGGTGCCCAGAAACAAAAATGTTCTTATAAGCTATCAACATGATCATTCAGGAGGAAGAGGATAGTCACTCAGTATAACAGGATAGTCACTCGGTAGGGATGAGCTCGGTGTTCGAGTTGAACATACATTCGACTCGAACATCGGCTGTTCGATCGTTCGACGAAGATTGAACGATTTGGGCCGTTCGCGCCAAATTCGAGTGACGCGAACGGCCCACAATACACTGCGCCATTGCAGTGCAATCCCGGCACTGTGATTGGCCAAGCATGCACTGTGACCCCGCATGCTTGGCCAATCACAGCGCAGGCAGCGAGGAGAGCCATAATTGGCCACAGGCAGGATGCCTGTGGCCAATTATAGCTCAGGGGGGTTTAGTACACGCCCCACACTATAAAAGGCCGCCAGCGCGGCGGCCTTGTGTAGTGTGTTCCTGTTCAGGGAGAGAGAAGGATAGGCAGGGACAGTGTTAGTGATATTCTGCTAAACCTTGTGTGCAGGGAGAGAGGATAGGCAGGGACAGTGTCAGTGATATTCTGCTAAACCTTGTGTGCAGGGAGAGAGAAGGATAGGCAGGGGACAGTGTCAGTGATATTTTTGCTAAGCCTTCTGCACAGTATACACCTGAAGCTAGCCCTTATTGCTGTGTTTTCCAGTTGTGTAACACAGGCAGGTATCTGCAGCACTTACAGCGGGCGTAGTGTGCCTCCTGCACATTATACACCTGGAGCTACTCCTTATTGCTCGTAGTTTTTTTCTTTTGTGTTACACTAACAGGCATCTGCAGCACTTACAGCGGGCGTAGTGTGCTTCTTGCAAAATATACACCAGAAGCTAGCCCTTATTGCTGTGTTTTCCTGTTGTGTATGTAGCGGGGTCCCTTTAATAGACTGCCAAACTACTATTCCCAGAACCCCGCTGGTTCCCAGGATGTTTACAGTTATGCCCCAGAGACTCATGGGGGAGGGCATATAAGGAGGAGACAAGGCCTGCCTCTTTCTCTTTTTGGACACGGGACGACAGTGAGGGAGATACACCTGTGCGGACCAGTGTTGTTCCAGGCCTGAAGCCTGGGGCCTGTGGAGCAAACCAAGGAGCCTTTCACCTTACCGCGAGCCTGGGTGGCATCCCAGCCTGACTTTGATGTAGTTGTCCGGATCGGGGACCCGATCGCAGGAATCGCTGTGGACGAGGACCGACACAGCCGGTGGAAGTCCCGGACCGAGGGAAGTGTTCCGGAGTGGTGAGCGAGCGCAAGCTCATCTTTAAACTGTTACTTTACACTTTGTGCCTATCAGACTTCCGAGGCCTAACAACTCAAGTTAAGGAGAAGTTACCCTTTTTCCTGGATTACAATTTCACTGTTCATTCTTCAAGTGCACCACCTTTACAGATCCTGTGCCGGTGAAGACTTTGTGTTCTATTAGAGACTGAGTTCCACGTTTAGGGATCAGGCCTGATCCGTTAGTTATTTACAGTTTAGTTGCTGCGCCATAGAGTGCATAGGTAACGGTCGCTCACATGCGCTCCGTCCCTTTTTCATTTCTAGAACACATACACTAAATGGTGATTCATACTGCAGGGACCTGCTTGTGTATTTGAACCAGTTGTTATATATATATATATCTGTTACTTCTAATTACCACTAGCAGTAAAGTCAGTTATTACATTTACTTCTTTTCTAAGAGTCTGAGTTATCCATCCACACACCCACACCTTTAAAGCATAAGTGCATTTCATGTATAGTGTTGTGGGTTAACTGTGCCAGAGAGGATAGAGCAGATTGCCGGGGGTTGGCGGAGCTGTGCTCAGGGACCCAAAACAACTTGCGGCCCTCTTAAGTGAGGGTATCGCTACACGTGGGGGCTCGTACATCCGGGATTACTGAGACAGCGGTGAAACCGCCAGAAGCTACCGGCATGGACCCGATAGAGGTGGGACAGTGGTACAAGAGATGGGGCGTAGACCCAGCCAGGACGGCAGTTATAGAACTCCCGGGGATATGGCAGACACAAGCCATGATACAACTCATAATGTCCCTATCACCAATTCACAAACCATGGGTGATAGACGTGAAAACTAGTGGTGGACTTTCACATGTCTTACTGGAATGGCAGGCAGAAATTCCTGAACAGTTTAGAGGCAACAGCATACAAGATGAGGACGATCAGGTCTATCATTTGCTGCATGCGCTGCCGCGCACAAGAGATAGCTCTCAGACAGAAATAACACCGTCAACGCAGCCATCTTCCCCGTCATCCCCACAGAAGGACACAAAGAGTCCCAGGACAAGCCCCGGCACTCTTAGTGCAGAATTATGCGCTGTTCTGGGGGAGATTGTAGCTCAGTGCAAGAAAGAGCCCACAGATTACCCGATGTCGGGGTACAGGAAACTCCGGATGTTTTCAGGAAGGAAACCAGTACCCTTGGAAGAAGAGGGATTTGAGGAGTGGCTAGACAGCGCAACTCAGGCACTAGAGGAATGGGAAGTTCCGGACCGCAGAAAGAAACAGAGGGTTGTGGAAAGTTTGAAAGGGCCTGCTCTAGAGGCCGTACGCAACTTGAAGATGAGCAAGGCAGATTGTACGGCACAAGAGTGCCTCGATGTGTTGCAGAATGTGTTTGGTGGGACAGAGAAAGTCACGGAGCTTGCTTATCAGCTGGAGCATTGCTACCAGAAGGAAGGTGAGAAACTATCAGACTATATGGGACGCCTGGACAAAATACTGCATAGGATGATCCTAAAGAAGGGGATCAGCCCAGGGAAAGTAGATGAGGCCCGTGCTCAACAGGTAGTGAGGGGAGCTCAACCCATGGATCCAATTGCATGGACACTGCGTGCCCGGCAGGATGGGAAGAATCTGGAGTACCCTGACCTCATCCGAATGATTAGAGAAGAAGAGGCTATATTGGAAGAAAAAAAAAAACGCCTGATAGAGCCCGTCAAACAGCCGGTAGCAATAGTTACACCGGCCATGACTCCCGATAGGGGAGCGGAGGTGGACACTTTGAAGTTGCAGATGTCCCAGATGATGGAGATGATGACTGCTATAATGGCGAAAGGTCAAGGTGGAGCAGAGAAACCAAGCCCCAGAAAGGAGTTGTTCCCGAATACCTCAGAACCAGCCTCCATACAGGACCGAGAAGAGATGCTATGCTACAACTGCGGGGGCAGAGGCCACTTTGCCAGTAGGTGTTCCAGTCCCAAGAAGAAGAAAATGGATAACCGCCAGCCGGCGGGAAACTACAGAGGGCCCCGGTGAGGGAGTCAACCGGGTGCCCATCTCTTTCAGTGAGCTCCAAACTGAATGGAAGGAAGCAAAAGAGAGAGAACAAAACTCCTCAGAAGGAGTCTAGGGCCTTTCAACCAAGATACACACCGGAGAGAGGGGACAAGACTCCTCAGAAGAGACCCAGGGCCACTCAGCCAAGCTACACCCCAGAGAAGGGGGGCAAGACCCCCAAGAGAGAACCTTTGCAAAGGAAAAGTAACAATATCCCTCAGCAGGTCTATACTCCTACAAAGAGGGGGAAGGTCAATGCATACCAGGCTCAGGAAAGGATAAAGTCCAAATACCGTTGGAAAGAGACGAGTCCACAGACGAAGGTAGCATCCACTCGGCCATATCCAGAAGAGCTGGTTGGTCCATCCCCTACTGTACCTATCCAGGTGGAAGGAGTGTATACCAAGGCTCTTCTAGACACTGGAGCACAAGTGACTTTGTTATACAGAGACTTTTATGATAAACACTTGAGCCACATGCCTATCCGGAAGATAGAGGAGTTGGAGATATGGGGCCTGGGAACCCAGAGTTTCCCCTACGATGGCTACCTGCCTATCAAACTGACATTCGACCCCTCTGTGGCTGGGAAACCAGAAGTGTTCGACACCCTGGCAATTGTGTGTCCTAGACCACCCGGGGCTAGCAAGATGTCCCTCATCATAGGCACCAATACGGATCTAGTGAGAAGACTTCTGACCCCCCTGGTGAAGATGAGGAGCCATCAAGATCCAAACATCCATCCCATGCTGAAGACAGCCTACCAACGGTTAGTGTTGGAGCAGAAGACCCCAGGAGAGGGGATAGGGAAGGTGTGGAGACTGGGGAGAGAAGGAGTGGTGCTGCAGCCCGGACAGGTGGCTTGCCTCAGGGCCACTGTGAAGCTCACCTGGAAGCAGCCTGGTCCCTTTGTCATGCTGGAATCTGACCCAAGGGAAGATCACTCAGGCCTGGAAGTGATACCGGAAGTGATTCCAATCAAGGCCCTGAAGAAAGCCAGGGGAAGAGTCCCGGTGAGTGTGAGGAACTCTACAGAAAGGGCCATAGAGATCCCTGCCCGGATGCTGTTGGGACAGGTGAGTCCTGCTGTCCCAGTCAGCTGGTCAGAAGTAAAGGGGACGGGTGAAGAAGGAGATGTTTGGGAAAAACTTTCCATGGAGAACCCGAATTTACCTGGAGCCTGGAAAGAGAGAGCCAAGGCCCAGCTGACTAGATGGGAGAAGATTTTCTCCAAAGATGAGTTCGATGTGGGGTGTGCGAGGAGTGCTACCCACCGCATCCGCCTGCAAGAAGACAAACCGTTCAGGGAGAGGGTTAGGCGAGTCCCTCTGGCAGATCTGGAGGATCTGAGGGAACAACTCGCTGAATTAAAGAAGACTGGTGTGATTCGGGAGTCTAGAAGTCCCTATGCCTCCCCAATAGTGGTGGTTAGAAAGAAGAATGGGTCGTTGAGACTTTGCATTGATTACAGAACTCTCAACAGGAGGACCATTCCCGACCAATACACCACACCAAGAATAGAGGATGCTCTCCAGAGTTTGTCTGGTGCCAAGTGGTTCAGCGTGATGGACCTCAAGAGTGGGTACTACCAAATTCCCATGCACCAGGAAGACAAAGAGAAGACAGCTTTCATCACCCCAGTAGGATTCTTTGAGTTTAACAGAATGCCTCAGGGCCTGTCTGGAGCTCCTGCTACCTTCCAACGCCTCATGGAAAAGACTGTCGGAGACATGAATCTTATAGAAGTCCTGGTGTACCTGGACGATGTAATTGTCTTCGGGAAGACATTGGAAGAACATGAAGCCAGATTGGAGAAAGTGTTGAGAAGACTCAGTGAAGAGGGACTCAAGCTTTCCCCAGAGAAGTGTTGGTTCTACCAATCTTCCGTGAACTATCTGGGACACATAGTGTCTGAAGAAGGGGTGGCCACCGACCCGGAGAAGTTGGAGGCGGTGACCTCCTGGCCAAGACCCACAACCGTCACAGAACTCAGATCTTTCCTGGGATTCTGCTCCTATTATAGGAGATTTGTGGAGGGATTTGCCCGAATTGCCAAGCCATTGAACGAATTGCTCAAGACTGATGGGGAAGAAGATGGCCTGGGTCCTAGAAGACCAGGAGAGTCAGTCCAAGATCAATGGAACCAAAGGTGTGAAGAGGCATTCAGAACTTTGAAGAGGAGCCTCACCACAGCTCCTGTCTTGGCCTATGCTGACCCCACCAGGCCATACGAGCTACATGTCGATGCTAGTCATGAAGGCCTAGGTGGAGTGCTTTACCAAGAGTACGAAGGGCAAATGCGACCAGTGGCCTATGTGAGCCGAAGTCTGACCCCCTCAGAGAAGAATTACCCCACTCACAAGTTGGAATTTTTGGCCCTCAAATGGGCCATGGTAGACAAATTGAAGGACTACCTGTATGGGGCGGAATTCACAGTTAAAACAGACAACAACCCCCTGACTTATCTTTTCACCACTGCCAAGTTGGATGCAACCGGACATAGATGGCTAGCTGCTTTGTCTGGCTTCAACTTTAGCCTCAAGTACAGGCCAGGGACTGGAAATAGGGATGCAGATGCCCTATCCCGACGATCTCATGGAATGGCTGATGACTGGGAAGACTGGACCCAAGTGGGCCCGGATGGGGTGCAAGCCCTCTGTCAGGGGGCTGAGTTTCAAGCCAGAGGAGGCTCCAGAGCAGAGGAAATAGGAGTTACCACAGTGGGAGTCCCAAAACATTACTGTGGGGTGACCCAACTCGAAGGAGAATGTTTGCCCAAGATGTCCAAGAAAGAGTTGAGGAGCGACCAATTGGAAGACCCCATGGGGAGATTGGTCCTTGAAGCATTGGAAAATGAGAGTCCAGAGAAGCTTCGACAACATCCTTCCAAGGAGGCTCGCCAGCTAAGAAAGTAGTTAGACAAGCTGCAGGTTCATCAGGGAGTGGTCTACCGAAGGGGCCCCTCTGATGACTCCGAAGACAGATGGCAGTTGTTTCTTCCAGAAAAGCACCGAGAGACTGTGCTGGTTGCCTTACATGATCAACATGGCCACCTGGGAGCTGAAAGGACTTTTCAACTTGTCAGAAGCCGGTTCTATTGGCCCTGTATGAGGGCTGAAGTAGAGGAATATTGCCATTCTTGTGCACGATGCATCCAGAGGAAGACTCTACCCCATCAAGCTGCCCCAATGGGCCACCTACAGAGTCAAGGCCCAATGGATCTGGTATGCATTGACTTTCTCTGCCTCGAACCTGACCGGAGTGGATTGGGAAATGTTCTGGTGGTAACCGATCATTTCACTCGTTATGCACAGGCGTTCCCCACCAAAGACCAGAAGGCTTCTACAGTAGCTAAAGTGCTCCTGGAAAAATACTTTGTTCACTATGGATTACCACAGAGGATCCACTCAGACCAAGGAAGGGACTTTGAGAGTCGTCTAATCCGGAACCTGTTGGACTCCCTCGGAGTGGAGAAGACTAGGACTACGCCCTACCATCCACAGGGAGATGCCCAACCTGAGAGGTTCAATAGGACTTTGCTGAACATGCTTGGGACTTTGGAGACAGAGAAGAAACAGCATTGGAGTCAACACATAGCTACATTGGTGCATGCCTACAATTGCACCACCAGTGATGTTACGGGTTACTCCCCCTACCGTCTCATGTTTGGAAGGGAAGCAAGATTGCCTGTAGATCTAGCCTTTGGCATCTCTAGAGATCATACCTCTGTTACCTCTCATAAGGGATATGTGAACCGATTGAGGCACAATTTGAAAGCAGCCTATGAACAAGCTCAAGCGGCCTCAGATCAGAGAGGGGCCCGAAATAAAAAGAACTATGATTTAAAGGTCAAAGTGCAAGATTTGGAGCCTGGAGATCGTGTACTGCTACGCAACCTGGGGATCCCAGGGAAGCATAAACTGGCTGATAGGTGGAGGCCGGAGCCTTATGTCATCTGTAGGAGACTTCCTGGACTACCGGTGTATAAGTTAAAGCCAGAGGGGAGAGTGGGACCCTTGAAGACCTGGCACAGAAATCACTTACTCCCACTTAAAGAAGCAGTCAGGATACCTCCAGTGAGAGACCCACCGGAATCTGTTTCCATTTTGGATACTCCCAGACCCAACACTCGGTCTCGGACTTCCCGATCTGGAGACAGACAAGATTCCCTATCAAGTGAAGATGGGAGAGGAGAACTTGAGTGGTTGTGGCCTTCTTCAGCTTCAGGAAGTTCAGCTATAGACCTTCCACCCACTGAGGATACGCAGGATGGGACCCTGAACCCAGAAGCTACAGAGTTCATTCCATCCAGTGGTGTGCCTGAATGCTGGGAAGATCTCCTGGGCCTGTACTCAGATGAAGAGGAGACAGAGGCCCCAGAACCAGTGGCGATGTCAGAGAGTGTTCCTGAATCAGAGTCTGTGGCACCAGAGCCTGAAGTCCCAAGGGAGCAGAGAGCTCGCAGAGTTGTGAGGCCCCCCAAGAAGTTAACTTACCCCCAACTGGGAAGAAGTTCAGAGGACTCTGTTGCCACCGCAAGGAGAAGTACTGAGTACTCTAGTCCTTCCACTGTTCATGTGGTGGAGGGCAACCCCAGCTCACTCTCTGGCACAGTTAGGCAGGCCACTCATGCCAGTGTGACCTGTAGGACAGAGAATCCCACCTCCGAGTTTTGGTGGCAATTCCCTGTCCCAGCATCATACTCCGCACTCTCGAAAATGGTTCATACCCTTTGTTGAAATGTTTATCTTTGGGGACCAAAGAGTTTTAGTGGGGGGAGTGTGTAGCGGGGTCCCTTTAATAGACTGCCAAACTACTATTCCCAGAACCCCGCTGGTTCCCAGGATGTTTACAGTTATGCCCCAGAGACTCATGGGGGAGGGCATATAAGGAGGAGACAAGGCCTGCCTCTTTCTCTTTTTGGACACGGGACGACAGTGAGGGAGATACACCTGTGCGGACCAGTGTTGTTCCAGGCCTGAAGCCTGGGGCCTGTGGAGCAAACCAAGGAGCCTTTCACCTTACCGCGAGCCTGGGTGGCATCCCAGCCTGACTTTGATGTAGTTGTCCGGATCGGGGACCCGATCGCAGGAATCGCTGTGGACGAGGACCGACACAGCCGGTGGAAGTCCCGGACCGAGGGAAGTGTTCCGGAGTGGTGAGCGAGCGCAAGCTCATCTTTAAACTGTTACTTTACACTTTGTGCCTATCAGACTTCCGAGGCCTAACAACTCAAGTTAAGGAGAAGTTACCCTTTTTCCTGGATTACAATTTCACTGTTCATTCTTCAAGTGCACCACCTTTACAGATCCTGTGCCGGTGAAGACTTTGTGTTCTATTAGAGACTGAGTTCCACGTTTAGGGATCAGGCCTGATCCGTTAGTTATTTACAGTTTAGTTGCTGCGCCATAGAGTGCATAGGTAACGGTCGCTCACATGCGCTCCGTCCCTTTTTCATTTCTAGAACACATACACTAAATGGTGATTCATACTGCAGGGACCTGCTTGTGTATTTGAACCAGTTGTTATATATATATATCTGTTACTTCTAATTACCACTAGCAGTAAAGTCAGTTATTACATTTACTTCTTTTCTAAGAGTCTGAGTTATCCATCCACACACCCACACCTTTAAAGCATAAGTGAATTTCATGTATAGTGTTGTGGGTTAACTGTGCCAGAGAGGATAGAGCAGATTGCCGGGGGTTGGCGGAGCTGTGCTCAGGGACCCAAAACAACTTGCGGCCCTCTTAAGTGAGGGTATCGCTACATGTAACACAGGCAGGCATCTGCAGCAGTTATAGCAGGCGTAGTGTGCTTCCTGCAAAATATACACCTGAAGCTAGCCCTTATTGCTGTTTTATCCTGTTGTGTAACACAGGCAGGCATCTGCAGCACTTACAGCAGGCGTAGTGTGCCTCCTGCAAAATATACACCTGAAGCTAGGCCTTATTGCTGTGTTTTCCTGTTGTGTAACACAGGCAGGCATCTGCAGCACTTACAGCGGGCGTAGTGTGCCTCCTGCACATTATACACCTGAAGTAGGGATGAGCTTCGAGTTCGAGTCAAACTCATGTTCGACTCGAACATTGCCTGTTCGCCCGTTCGCCGAACAGCGAACAAATTGGGGTGTTCGCGGTAAATTCGAAAAGTCTATGGGAGAAATCTAAAGTGCTAATTATAAAGGCTTATATGCAAGTTATTGTCATAAAAAGTGTTTGGGGACACGGGTCCTGCCCCAGGGGACATGTATCAATGCAATTTTTTTTTTTTTAAAACTGACGTTTTTTTGGGAGCAGTGATTTTAATAATGCTTAAAGTGAAACAATAAAAGTGAAATATTCCTTTAAATTTCGTACCTGGGGGGTGTGTATGATATGCATGTAAAGTGGCGCATATTTCCCGTGCTTAGAACTGTCCCTGCACAAAGTGTCATTTTTGAAGGAAAAAAAGTCATTTAAAACTCACTCGCGGCTATTAATGAATTGTCGGCTCCCGGCAATACATAGAAAAGTCATTGATAAAAAAAAAAAAAAAAAAAAAAAAGCGTGGGGGTCCCCCAGAATTCAATTACCAGGCCCTTCAGGTCTGGAATGGATATTAAGGGGAACCCCGCCAGAAAAATTAAAAAAAAATGGCGTGGAGTCCCCCCAAAAATCCATACCAGACCCTTATCCGAGCACGCAACCTGGCCGGCCGCAGGGGAAAAGGGGGGGATGAGAGAGCGGCCCCCCCTCCCTCCTGAACCGTACCAGGCCAAATGCCCTCAACATGGGGAGGATGTCCCCATGTTGATGGAGACAAGGGCCTCATCCCCACAACCCTTGCCCGGTGGTTGTGGGGGTCTGTGGGCTTATCGGAATCTGGAAGACCCCTTTAACAAAGGGCACCCACAGATCCCGGCCCCCCCATGTGAATTGGTAAGGGGTACATTGTACCCCTACCATTTCACGAAGAAAGTGTAAAAAAATGTAAAAAAAACAACACAAACACCTTGAAAAAGTCCTTTATTAAAAAAAAACAAAAAAAAACATTCCAGCGGAGAAATCCAGTGTCCCGCGGCGATCCGATGTCCAGCGGGAAACTTCCTTCACTGTGTAAATTTAAATTACACAGTGAAGGAAGTTCCCCGCTCAGGCCAATGACGTAGGCGGGGTCCGACATACCGAGGGGGCGGACCTGATGGGGAACTTCTCTCACTTTGTAATACATGTATAGACCCGCCCCTTTAGAAGGGGCGGGTCTATACATGTAATAGACTGCGGAGGAAGTTCCCCATCAGGTCCGCTCAGGCTCAGCCAATGACGGACAGAGCTGGACATCGGATCGCCGCGGGACACTGGATTTCTCCGCTGGAATGTTTTTTTTTTAATAAAGGACTTTTTCAAGGTGTTTGTGTGTTTTTAGTTTTTTTTACATTTTTTTTACACTTTCTTCGTGAAATGGTAGGGGTACAATGTACCCCTTACCAATTCACATAGGGGGGGGGGGGCGGGATAAGCTACCCCTTATTGCTGGTTTTCCCATCTCCCTGCAGGCCTTTAGAATGTCTGGAAGACAAACAAGGAGAGGCAGACAGTCAGGAGCCAATAAAAAAGGGCAAGCAGGCTCTGTGTCTAGAGACAACAGTGCTGGTCGTGGACGTGGTGCATCGTCATCAGCACGTGGCCATGGGACACGCTTGTCTTTATTTTCAGCAGCTGGACGTGTTGAGCCGCATCATGCCGAAGACTTGGTAGAGTGGATGACCAAGCCCTCCTCATCCTCCTCATCCTCTCTCACCCAGGCTCAGGGTACTGGCAAAGCAGCTGTCAAAGCGTCCTCACTGTCATCATCAGTCACTCCTTCCCTAGACCCACCGTGTCCTCCTGAGGAGTCCCCCGAACTGTTTGAGCACAGTGTTGGGTACATGCTCCAGGAGGATGCCCAGCGTTTCGAAGTGTCTTAAGATAATACCCAGCTAGAGGAAGGCAGTAGCGTGAGAGCAGAGAGAGGGGATGCTCAAGAAGGACACCAATCTGGCAGTCATGTTCCAGCAGCTGCAGCATACTGCCAGATTGGTTCCAGTGATGAGGAGGCAGGGGATGATGAGGTCACTGACTCCACGTAGGTGCCTGATAGGAGAGAGGAGGAGGAGGCACATCTCCAACGAGGCAGGATGCCCTCCGGGGGCCAGCGTAAGGGCAGCACACCAACTGAATCACACCGCAGAGCTCCGCCTGTGCAGGGCGCTGCCTCTGCCCGTTATTCCAAAAGTTCTTTGGTGTGGGCCTTTTTTGAGTCGAGTGCATCAGATCGCACCGCTGCTGTTAGCAACATATGTCTCAAGCATATCTCGCGTGGCCAAAAAATCAGCCGCTTGGGCACCACATGCTTGACCAGACATATGTTGACCTGCCATGCAGCTCGTTGGCAAGCCTACCTTAAAGACCCACACCAAAGAACAAATCGGACCTCTCCTTGCTCCGCATCAGCTGGGATCTCCAACCCCACTATACCTTCAGTCCTCTCTGAAACCTGCACTGAGAGGAATGAAGGTGTAGAATTAGGTGTGTCACAGCCAAGTACTTGTGGGCACTCTGCTAGCAGTACACCGACGTCCGATTCTAGCAGGCAAATTTCGCTGCCCCAGCTGCTGGACCGTCTAAAGAAGTTCACTCCCAGCCATCCACATGCCCAGCGGTTGAATGCTAGCTTGGCTAAATTGCTAGCACTTCAACTGCTGCCTTTTCAGTTGGTAGACTCGGCCCCCTTCCGTGAGTTTGTGCAATGTGCGGTTCCTCAGTGGCAGGTTCCCAAACTGCACTTTTTCTCACGGAAGGCGATTCCGGCTCTCTACCGCCACGTGGAAGGCAATGTCCATGCTGGACAGGGCGGTCAGCGGTAAGGTGCATATTACCGCTGACTCATGGTCCAGCAGGCATGGACAGGGACGTTACCTTTCTTTCACGGCCCATTGGGTCACTCTTTTGGCAGCTGGGAAGGATGCAGGACAAGGTGCAGTAGTGTTGGAGGTTGTTCCGCCGCCACGCCTCCAAAATGCTACTACTGGTTGTGACACACCTCTCTCCTCCACCCCCTCTTCTTCTTCCTCCATGGCCTCTTCCTATGCTTTGTCCTCGGAACCAGCGGTGCTCCGTAGGCGTTCAAGGGGCTACGCAAGTACGCAGGCAAAAAGATGCCATGCCGTGCTTGCGCTGGTGTGTTTGGGGGATAGGAGCCACACTGGGGCAGAGGTTCTGTCAGCTCTGCAGGGGCAGGCCGAGTGGTGGTTGACGCCACGCCAGCTTAAGGCAGGAATGGTGGTTTGCGACAATGGCACCAACCTCCTCTCCGCCCTCCGACAGAGACAACTAACCCATGTGCCCTGTGTGGCTCACGTCCTTAACCTGGTGGTGCAGTGGTTCTTGGGCAGGTACCCAGGCTTACAGGATGTCCTGAGGCAGGCCAGGAAAGTCTGTGTGCATTTCCGCAGATCATATAATGCCAGTGCTCGGCTGGCTGAGCTGCAAAAGGAGTTGAACCTGCCCAAGAACCGCCTTATATGTGACATGCCCACCAGGTGGAACTCAAAGTTGGCCATGCTGCAGCGGCTGAACATGCAGCAGAGGGCCATCAATGAGTACCTGTGCGACTACGGCACCAGGACAGGGTCAGGGGAGCTCGGGTTTTTTTCACCACGCCAGTGGGGCATGATCAGGGATGCATGCACTGTCCTGGCACCATTTGAGGAGGCCACGAGGATGGTAAGCAGTGACCGTGCATGCATCAGTGACACTGTACCTCTTGTCCACCTGTTGGAGCATACGCTGCGTGGAATAATGGACAGGGCACTTGAGGCATAACAGAGGCAGGAAGAGGAGGACTTCCTTGCCTCTCAAGGCCCCCTTTACCCAGACAGTGTTCCTTCTGTCCCACCCATCCCACAGGAAGAGGACGAGGACGAGGACGAGGAGGAGGAGGAGGAGGATTGTGTCAGCATGGAGGTGGAGCATGGCACTCCGCATCAACAGCAGCAGTCTTTTAGGGATGATTTACAGTCCCAAGAAACACGTGGACTTGTACGTGGCTGGGAGGAGGTGGCTGCGGATCATGTCATCCTTAGTGACCCAGAGGACTCAAATGCCTCAGCTAACCTACGCTGCATGGCCTCCCTGATCCTGCAAAGTCTGCGGAAGGATCCTCGTATTCTTCGGATCAAGAGGAGGGACCATTACTGGCTGGCCACTCTCCTTGATCCACGGTACAAGGGTAAGGTTGCAGACCTTATCTTACCGTCACAGAGGGAGCAGAGGATGAGACAACTCCGGGAGGCCTTGCAGAAAGGTCTGTGCAACGCGTTCCCAGAGACTGGGAGGTTACAAATTCCTGGTCCTGGACAACGAGTTGCTGAGGCTTCGGTCAGTCAAAGAAGGAGCGGTGGAGAAGATGCGTTCAGACAATTCTTTAGTTCGCAGCCCCAAGGTATGATCGGTTCCAGCAACCATCGCCAGTGTCTGATATACATGGTGCAGGAATACCTAGGGGCAAGGTCAGACTTGGACACCTTTTCCCACCGAAAATCCTCTGGCTTACTGGGTCTTAAGGATGGATCACTGGCCAGAGGTTGCCCAGTATGCAATTGAGCTACTGGCCTGTCCTGCATCCAGCGTTCTTTCGGAACGCACATTCAGTGCTGCTGGAGGATTTGTCACGGATCACAGGGTGCACCTGTCCACCGACTCGGTTGATCGACTGACCTTCATAAAGATGAACCAGTCTTGGATCACCACCAGCTACCAAGCACCTGAAGCTGAAATAACAGAATAACTTCTTTTCAAATGTCACATTCCTTCAAGACTGATGCTGATGCTGAGTGACTGTCCTGTTATGTTGACTGACTATCCTCCTCCTCCTCAATGATCCGATTCATGATGATAGCTTGGAAGAACATTTTTGTTTCTGGGTGCCGCCACCAGTGGCTAAGGTCCAATTTTTCAGCCCCTGTTTAACAGGGGCATGTAATTACAATTTTTGATGCAATGCTTTGCAGCAGGGCTCATTCCTGCACTCCAAGTACAGTATCTGTGAGGGGTTGCAGTGTTGTGGCACCAGTGGCTAAGGCCCAATTTTTCAGCCCCTGTTCTACAGGGGCATGTAATTACAATTATTGATCTAATAATTCACAGCAGGGCCCATTCCTGCGCCCACCAAGAGTAACTGTGAGGGCTTGCAGTGTTGTGGCAACACCACCACCACCACCACCACCACCACCAAAGGCCCAATTTTTCAGCCCCTGTTCAATAGGGGCATGCAATTACAATTACAATTCTTGATCCAATAATTCACAGCAGGGCCCATTCATGCGCCCACCAAGAGTAACTGTGAGGGCTTACAGTGTTGTGGCACCAGCACCACCACCGAAGGCCCAATTTTTCCTACCACTGTTCAACAATGGCATGTAAATACAATTCCTGATATAATAGTTCACAGCAGGGCTATCCAGCGCCCACCAAGAGTAACTGTGAAGGCTCACAGTGTTGTGGCAACACCAACATGTAAGGGGCAAATTTCAGCAGAGTATATACGGCAGGCCCCTACTTTCAAACATCCAACTTACAAACGACTCCTACTTGCAAACGGAAGGAGACAACAGGAAGTGAGAGGAAATCTACCCCTAGGAAGGGAAATTATCTCCTGTAAGAGTTAATATTGGAAAAAGGTGTCTCCTCTCTACTGATGCTTTATCACCAATCCTTGTTTCAATAAAAACCCCACTTTTCAAAAACAGTTGTCATTGGGACAGAAAGTGAGGTGAAATGTTCTGAACAGGGGCACAGACAGCAAAACAAATGTTACAGGGATGATAACCCTTCCCTATGTTTTCCAAAAAGCTTAAAAATATATTTTTTGGCTGAAGCTACACTTAAACAATGTACCTGTTCAAAATTAAAAAACAGATTCTACTTAAGAACAAACCTACAGTCCCTGTCTTGTTTGCACCGCCTGTATACTGCTGTTCAGAGTATATAGGGCCTTTTTTATTTTGTGTGCAGGGTTCCCCTTAATATCCATACAAGATCCAAGATCCAAAGGGGCTGGTAATGGGCTGGGGTGGGGGGGGGTGATGGGGTAGCTATGCCATTTTTCTCAAAGATTTTCATCCATATTACCGGGACCAGTCATTACATTATAGCCGCAAGCAGTTTTAAATGGCTTTTTTTCCTTTAGAAATGTCTTTTTGTGCAGGGACAGTTCTAAACACGGGAAACACATGCCACTTCACAGGCATACTTTAGACACCCCCCAGGTATGATATTTAAAGGAAAAATGTTCACTTTATGCATCATTAAAATGACTGCTCCTGAAAAACGGACGTTTTTAAAACTTCATTTTGCATTGATACATGTTCCCTGGGGCAGAACCCGGTTCCCCAACCCTTTTTAGGACAATAACATGCATATTAGTTGTTATAATTAGCACTTTAGATTTTGAACATTCGCGTCCATTGTATTTAATAGGGTTCTAACGTTCGCGCAAACTTTCGGTCCGTTCGAAGGTTCTGGTGCGAACCGAACGGGGGGGGGGGGGTGTTCGGCTCATCCCTATCACTCAGCATCAGCATAGGCAGTCTTGAAGGGATCTAACATTTCAAAAATTACTCTGTTACATCAGCATCAGTTGCTTGGTAGCTGGTGGTGATCCAAGACTGATTCATTTTTATGAAGGCCAGTCGATCGACCGAGTCGGTGGACAGGTGCACGCTGTGATCGGTTACAAAGCCTCCAGCAGCACTGAATGTGTGTTCCGAAAGAACGCTGGATGCAGGACAGGCCAGTAGCTCAATTGCATACTGTGCAAGCTCTGGCCAATGATCCATCCTCAAGACTCAATAACCCAGAGGATTTTCAGTGGGAAAGGTGTCCAAGTCTGATCTTGCCCCTAGGCATAGGCGTGCGCAGCCCATTGCATTAGGGTGTGCACCCCAAAGCTCAAACACACATAAGTGTATGTCTATATACAGTAGATGGCCCTGGCACATTGATATCCCTGCCAGCACAGTGAAAGAGAAGTACAAAAAAAATTCTCTTATGCCAGAATCAGTAAGAGGGAGATCTTTCCCATCTCCCCGCTGCTACACAGAGCGGTAATACTAATGCACACAAGGTGATTAGGGTGTGCCCTGGCCTCAGCACCACGTTGTCCAGGACCAGGAATTTGTAACCTCCCTGTCTCTGGGAACGCGTTGCACAGACCTTTATGCAAGGCCTCCCGAAGATGTTTCATCCTCTGCTCCCTCTGCGACGCCAAGATAAGGTCCACATTCTTACCCTTGTAACGTGGATCAAGGAAGGCTGCCAGCCAGTAATGATCCCTCTCCTTGATAGCACAAATACGATGATCCTTCCGCAGGCTTTGCAGATCAGGGAGGCCATGCAGCGTAGGTTTGCTGAGGCATTCGGTCCGGAGTCCTCTGGGTCACTCAGGACAACATGATCCGCAGCCACCTCCTCCCAGCCACTTACAAGTCCATGGGTTTCTTGAGACTGAAATTGATCCCGTGAAGACTGCTGCTGATGATGAGTGCTAGGCTCCACCTCCATGCTGACACAATCTTCCTCCTCTTCCTTCTCCTCGTCCTCTTCCTGTGTGATAGGTGGGCCAGCAGGAACACTGTCTGAATAAAGAGGGCCTTGAGAGGGCCAATTCCTCCCTCTGTTCTGCCTCAAGTGCCCTGTCCATTATTCCATGCAGCGTGTGCTCCAACAGGTGGACAAGAGGGACAGTGTCACTGATGCATGCACTGTCACTGCTCACCAAATGGTGACAGGACAGTGCATGCATCCCTGATCATGGCCCACTGGCGTGGGGGAAAAAAACAAGCTCCCCTGACCCTGTCCTGGTGCCATATTGCAACAGATACTCATTGATGGCTCTCTGCTGCGTGTGCAGCCGCTGCAGCATGGCCAACGTAGAGTTCCACCTGGTGGGCATGTCACAGATAAGGCGGTTATTGGGCAGGTTGTATTCCTTTTGGAGGTCAGCCAGCCGAGCACTGGCATTATATGACCGGCGGAAATGCACACAGAGTTTCCTGGCCTGCTTCAGGGCATCCTGTAAGCCCGGGTACCTGCCCAAGAACCGCTGCACCACCAAGTTGGGTCAGTTGTCCCTGTCGGAGGGCGGAGAGGAGGTTGGTGCCATTGTCACAAACCACCTTTCCTGGCTTAAGCTGGCATGGTGTCAACCACCTCTGAGCCTGCCCCTGCAGAGCTGACATAATCTCTGCCCCAGTGTGGCTCATGTCCCCCAAGCATACCAGCTCAAGCACTGCATGACATCTTTTGGCCTGCGTACTTGCGTAGCCCCTTGAACGCCTACGGAGCACCGCTGGTTCCGAGGACAAAGCACAGGAAGAGGCCATGGAGGAAGAAGAAAAGGAGGGGGTGGAGGAGAGAGGTGTGTCAGAATCACCAGTAGTAGCATTTTGGAGGAGTGGTGGTGGAATAACCTCCAACACTAATTCACCTTGTCCTGCATCCTTCCCAGCTGCCATCAGAGTCACCCAATGCAACGTGAAAGATAGGTACTGTCCCTGTCCATGCCTGCTGGACCATGAGTCAGTGGTAATATGCACATTACCACTGACCGCCCTGTCCAGCAAGGCCAAGACATTGCCTTCCACATGCCGGTAGAGAGCCGGAATCGCCTTCCGTGAGAAAAAGTGGCGTTTGAGAACCTGCCACTGAGGAATCACACATTCCACAAACTCACGGAAGGGGACAGAGTCTACCAACTGATAAGGCAGCAGTTGAAGTGCTAGCAATTTAGCCAAGCTAGCATTTAACCGCTGGGCATGTGGATGGCTGGGAGCGAACTTCTTTTGGCGGTGCAGCAGCTGGGACAGGGAAATTTGCCTGGTACAATCTGACGTCGATGTACCGATAGCAGATTGCCCACAAGTACTTAGCTGTGACACACCTAATTCTACACCTTCATTCCTCTTAGTGCAGATTTCAGAGAGGACTGAAGGTGTAGTGGGGTTGGAGATCCCAGCTGATGAGGAGCAAGGAGAGGTCCGCTTTGTTCTTTGGTGTGGGTCTTTTAGGTGTGCTTTCCAACAAACTGCATGGCAGGTCGACATATGTCTGATCAAGCATGTGGTGCCCAAGCTGGTGATGTTTTGGCCACGCGAGATACGCCTGAGACATATGTTGCAAATCGATGCACTCTTCTCAAAAAAGGCCCAAACCAAAGAACTTTTGGAATAACACGCAGAGACAGCAGCGCCCTGAACATACGGAGCACTGCGGTGTGATGCAGTCGGTGTGCTGCCCTTAAGCTGGCCCCTGGAGGGCATCCTGCCTCGTTGGAGATGTGCCTCCTCCTCCTCTGTCCTATCAGGCACCCATGTGGAGTCAGTAACCTCATCATCTCCTCCCTCCTCATCACTGGAGCAAACCTGGCAGTATACTGCAGCTGGGGGAACATGCCAGATTGCTGTCCTTGTTGGGCACCCCCTCTCTCTGGGCTCACGTTACTACCCCCTCTCTCTGGGCTCACGTTACTGCCTTCCTCTAGCTGGGTTCCATCATCGGAGCCTTTAAAGCGCTGGGCATCCTCCTGGAGCATGTACCCAACACTGTGGTCAAACAGTTCGGGGGACTCCTCAGGAGGACATGGCGGGGCTAGGGAAGGAGTGACTGAGTCCATTGAGCCGAGGGAAGAGGCCGCGTTGGCAGCTGCTTTGCCAGACAAAGTACACTGAGCTTGGGTGAGAGAGGATGAGGAGGATGAGGACTGAGGACTGCTTGGTCATCCACTCTACCAAGTCTTCGGCATGTTGCAGCTCAACATGACCAGCTGCCGAAAAGAAGGACAAGTGTGTCCCACGGCCATGTGCTGATGAGAATGCACTGTGTCCACGACCAGCACTGTTGCCTCTAGACACAGAGCCTGCTTGCCCTCTTTTATTGGCTCGTGACTGTCTGCCTCTCCTTGTTTGCCTTCCAGACATACTAATGGCCTGCAGTGAGATGTAGCTGCACAAAGGTGGGATGTGTGTGTATATATATATATATATATATATATATATATATATATATATATATATATATATATCTATACTGATTATACTGCAGCTAGCAGAATCAACTGCCTGCTGTGGTATTAGTATAAGAACACCAGCAATTGTCTTCAGTTAGTTTTAGGTGCACACTGTGCAGAGGACACTGAAAATACTTGCAGCTCCCTGCCTGTGGTATTAGTATGAGAACACCACCAATTGTATTCAGGTACCTTAAGGTGCACCCTGTGCAAAGGACACAGTACACTAAGTGAAAATACTTGCAGCTCCCTGCTTGTGGTATTAGTATGAGAACACCACCAATTGTATTCAGGTACCTTTAGGTGCACGCTGTGCAAAGGACACAGTACACTAAGTGAAAATACTTGCAGCTCCCTGCCTGTGGTATTAGTATGAGAACACCACCAATTGTATTCAGGTACCTTTAGGTGCACGCTGTGCAAAGGGCACAGTACACTAAGTCAAAATACTGCAGCTAGCACAATCACCTGCCTGCCTGTCAGTATGGAGAATAACAGGAATGGATCTAGCTAAACTGAATACAGTGTGTAAATATATATACAACATCTAGGATGCATATATACTCTACACACTGTAACTGCAGCTAACTGACTCGCCTGCCTGCTCTATCTAACTCAAATCAAATTACACTGTCTCTCTCTCTGTCTTCTAACCAACGCCGGAACACACTACACATGCCGGCGGTCTTATATAGTGAGGGGCGTGTACCTACTCCTCTGAGCCATGATTGGCCAAAGCCACCCTGGCTTTGGCCAATTACGGCTCTCTGTACTTACGGCGCTGTGATTGGACAAGCATGCGGGTCATAGTGCATGCTTGGCCAATCATCAGCCAAGCATGCACTATGACACGTCATGACATTCAAAGCAGATTTGGTCAAAAATAAGTCAGACAAATTTGAAAGAGATAGACTAGATTATCTACAGGGAAGGAAATTTAATTGGAGGAAAATGGCACAGAACCATAAGCATGCCAACATACACCATCCTCATAGGGAATCTGTTAGGGGCAAGGCCCTATGTGCATCCACTATGGATGGAATACAGTAACCAATGAAAGTTAAAAAACTAGAACATAAAGAATGTAACAGATCGTTGAATGATTCCCAGTCTTATGGTAGGTCTTCACACTATGTCAACCATTCAGATGGTAGACCCTACCATAAGAGTAAGAAACATAAAAATATAAATAAAAACACTACACATGAAGAACTACATCAGCATAACACTCCCAAATCAGGTAAAGGTGGACTGGAAAGTATCCCTATAGTAATCCTAGTCTACCTAGACCCGCTCCTCCTACCAGAAGAGCTGGCAGTGCTCCCCAAAATATGTCACATAGGCCTGAGTCGAATACTGGCAACACAGCTCAACAAGTAGGGACTGGCCCTCCATCACAGGGCAATATGGTTTGCCCTCCCAGTTCCAATACAATATCATCTAGTGTAATATCCACATCTATTAGCCAACATCATAACGAGGAGGCCACTACTTTTTTACTCCAGGAGGCTGTGGATGCCGAGACACCCACAGCCTCACACAAAGTTGTCATGGGCTTAAACAACAACATTGTCCCCAAAAAAGAAAAAGCACACGAGACGAAGAAGGAGAGGAGAAACAACGAAATGCAAAAAGAGGGAGATAATAACACCTGCTCTTAATACTATTAAATTTATAAGCTTTCGAGTTCAGTCTTTAGTGAGGCAGAATTAGATCTACCCAAGAAAGGGTTAAATTTTGCACCCCCCAATCTATTTGAATTATTTATTGATCTCAATAAATTTACCCGGAATCTTACATTCAAAAGGTTTTATGCACCTAAAGACAAAACTGATAGTCAAGCTAGAGCTCCCACATCTTCCTCACAACATCAAGAGGACCGCCCAATTCTAAATATTTTAGAGGATTTATATTCAGAAGGTCACAATAGTGATGATGAGAACACCAATAGTCCAGATGACATATTGGACGATCTTCCCCTTTAGACGGGATAGTGCATTCCACATTTAAACCCATTTCTACATTCCATCCACACTGGGTGAAAGAAAATCACATTCCCACTTTCTATGAGGTGGTATTTGAGGAATTTAAAGATTTATGTGGTAAACAAAACCAAATAAGAAACTCAGTTCAGTCCGATACATTTAATGTAATGCAACTAAATTGGCACTCAGGATAAATAAATAATAATGACAGTTGCTGCAGCAGCTGCGCAAAGAAGTGCTACAACTTCAAACGTGAAAAATAATGATTATCAAGCAGCGCTGGCAGCTCGCGTGAAAAACTAAGTGAAATGTAGTAGAAAATTAACTCCTATACGTGATTGAAATAGTGAATTGGTAACCACAGTTCAATGTGATAAGGAAGTGCCAAAGATAAAAATAGTTCATCACATGCCAATTCACTATTTCAATCACGTATAGGAGTTAATTCCTACTACATCCACTTAGTTTTTCACACGAGCTGCCAGCGCTGCTTGATAATCATTCTTTTTCACAATACATTATATGGAACAGTTGAAAGAGTAAAAAATAACAATGACATCGTCATCAGGCAAGCAGACAAGGGAGGAGGGCTAGTGATCCAGGATAAGGAAACCTATCAGGCAGAAGCTTTTAGATTGCTGGGTGACCGGGAGACTTATGAAACACTCCCGGGGGACCCAGTAATACAATACCAGAAAGAATTTAAAATCTTACTGGACACAGCTATGGGGAATAGAGTGCTGAACAAAGATGAATATTTTTCTATACAAAAAATATCCAGCTACCCCACATTTTTTATCATATCCCTAAAATGCATAAGGATGATAAAAATCCCCCCGGACGCCCTATTATAGCAGGTATGGAGAGCCTTACTAGCAATCTAGGCTGCTATATCGACTATTTTTTTACAGGAGATAGTTCCCTCCCTTCCTATGTGAAAGATTCTGACCATATGTTGGATATACTCTCCAACCATACATGGCAAAAACAATATAGGTGGCTTTCTCTAGACGTGACACCTTTATATATCTCTATTAAGCATGAATTTGGACTATAACCATACAATATTACCTGTGCAAAGACCAACCGTTCCATCACAAACAGGTTCAGTTCTTGTATGACATTATACAATTTGCCTTGACTCTCAACAACTTTTCATGCCTGGGGAAGTATTACAGGCAGATACAGGGCACTGCCATGGGGGCCAGGTTCGCTCCAAGTTATGCCAACTTATTCCTAGGATATTGGGAGCATCTTAACATCTGGTCAAATAGCCCATACAGTGCAAACCTGGTCCTCTATACAAGATATATTGATGACATCAATTATTTGGGATGGTACAAACGATCAGTTGGAGGGGTTCCTTCATCATTGCCAGAACAATCAGTTTGGCATTAACTTTACTCAAGTCCTTGACAATCACCATCTTATCTTTCTGGATTTAGATTTGAGATCTGAACCAGATGGCTCCATTCTGTCTAAGACTCATTTTAAACCAAGTGTGGGTAACTCTTATTTGCACGACAACAGTAACCACCATCCATGTTGGATAAAGGATGTGCCATTTGGGCAATTCTGCAGGCTTAAGCATTCTTGTACTCTCCTACAAGACTATATAGTACAAGGGATCCTTCCCAAGAGGAAATTCAAATATAAAGGCTATTGTGACACTCACATCGAGGAGGCATACAACAAATACGTACTCCTCTATGAGAGTCCGACTGCTACTAATAAGATCACTACTAAAACCACTATCAATAGCCCTCATAAGGTGAGTCAAATTGGGGATAAGCATTAGATTCAACAAATACATTTCTGCACTCGATACAACAACAAAGCATGGCGTATAATATAAAAAGCAATCAGCGCACATATGACTAAGAAAACTGCTGCAGCTGAACACCAATAGGTATATCACACAATGACCCAAGCAAAATATATAAAAAATAACAGTGCAGCGCAATAAATGTCCATATATGGTGAACAATGATGAAAAAGATGTACTGGAGAGATCTGATAGTATACTTCTTCATACAGTATATAACTTGTGTATCCAATGTAAGGAAAATCTGCTTACCGGAACAGATGGACCTTTTGAATGAACAAGAGGTCAAAAACGCTTGTTTTCCACCATAAGGGGAAGATGATCTCAGGTGTAAAATTCTACATCTGAGATGGACATTTATTGCGCTGCACTGTTATTTTTTATATAAAGCATGGCGTATGCAGCGGATTATACACAAAAACTGGGATATCCTCAAAAAAGATTCAGTTTTGGGGAGTTTAATTCCAGAAAAGCCAAGTTTCATATGTAGCGCCCTGCTCCCAATGAGTGGGCATTATGTGTTAAAATTATAGTTGTCTGAGCAATAGTTTGGCTCAGAAGGATTGTGTTACAAATTATACTGTGTTTCAGTTCAGCTGGTTGCATGATTTTCCTCCTGACAGTGGGTGTCGCTGTCACCACTGGTCAGGATAGGAAAGGCAACAGGCTGAATGCATTGGGTATCTTTCTCAGAAGTGGCTCATAGGCGTGGTCAACCAGCTGTGCATTCTGGGAGAGGGTACTTAAGAGACAGACACCATTTTGTGGGGTCGTCGTTCGTTGGTGGTGGGCACCACCTGCCTGATCTCGACCTGAGAGCCCTCATGGCCTCAGGGAAGTGCTGGCAGTTTCCGCCTCGGGGCCACGTTGGCCTGAGGCTCTGTTACAGGAGTTACTGGGGGCCTACTGATCCGGGGATGATCCTGCATCGCCTTACCTGCTGGAAGGGACCAAGCAATTGAGGACTCAATCGGAGGATGCATCCGGATCATAATCTACCTCAGTGCTGCCGGAACGGCTGGAAGATCCTGGCACTGAGAGCTGTGTTCTTTATTCAGAAGGAAACCCAGGGAAGGGTTACACCAAGTCTGTGGCAGAGACTGTTGTATTTTCACCAAGTCTGTGGCAGAGACTATATGTTATCGAGGTACGCATCGGTTGCTAGGCCGGTAAGATTTGGCCTATCCGGTGTTTGCTGAGTCCAGCGTGGAGACAGTTTTTCCTCTGGACCTAGGAAATTTCCTGTGATCCGCAACTAAGGTACCCGAGTCCTCCCCATACCTTCAACCCCCTCTGTTTTAAACTTTATTTAATAAAACCCTTGAAAGAGACTTTGTCGGTGCAAACTTCTTCTGGACAACTCTTCAAGGAGAACCCCTGAGACGAGCATACAGAACAGTAAGGTAACGGCAGGCCCAAATTTAAACTAGCAGCTCCTACGGGGGTAGTGTTACATGTGGGGGCTCGAGTCCGGGATTTGCCATTACCTCTAGAAACTAAAATAGACTGTTCATTTGGGGACCTATTCTACAGAGGGAGAAGCACTGTGCTAAAACGGGGAAGAAATTGCCATCACTTTCTGGCCGCGTGGGCCGTGGGCGGAGTCAAGGAAAAGAAAAGCCCGCAAGCTACGTGCCAAGAAGAGCAAGTGGGAAGAGTTCCCGCTTGTTTGCTGCTTGAGACGCCGCATTTGTGTCCAGCACTTAGAGAAACGGAGCACCGCCATGTCTTCAGTGTTATCGCTGCAGTCTGCTTTTGAGCCCAGGATGTTTCCTGTGGGCACCGCTGCAAGTGCCATGATGCCGGGAACCTTGCTGACGGACACTGGCATCCAACTGAAGTCGCATGGGCGGTTCATGCTCTACACGATCGGTGGTGTGGAGACCCTGGTTATGCTATGTAACAGGTGTGATGGACTGGCTATGCACCCCGTCCCTTTGTTCGATGCTGGGAGTACCTGTTTTCTGTGGAGCAACCCACCATGCCACTCCGCGCTTACCAAGTGGACTGGGTCATGGGCAACGTGACAGAAGAAGCTGATGCCTTCAACCAAATTGTCCGGCCCATACCCGCCGCATCTGCTGCTGTAAGTAATCCAGAAGGGGATGTTACTCTTCCCCCTGTGAGTGGGTTACCAGCGGATGCTACTTCCACTGTTTCTTTGACTGTGTCTGCTGTCGCTGCACCGATCTTCGCTGCACCTGTTCACAAGAAAGTGGGATACGTGGGGTCCTCCCGCGGCTGCGGTGGAGGTCCACCCTGGAGAGTACCGGAACCAGACCCCGAGAGAGATGTTGTCCCCGGGAGGTCACGTCAGTAACCGGTAAGACATCTGGGGAGAAAAACAAAATTTTTCCCATTCGACGAGAAAAACGATCGTCTGTGGGCTTTCTGTCGTTTTTTTCGACGAGAAAAACGGCTTTAAAAACGACGAGAAAAATTAGAACATGTTCTAATTTTTCTCGTCGTTTTTTTCGACATGTTTTCCGCGGCAGTGTTTCCCATAGGGAAACACTGCCGCGGAGCCCACACACGGTCGTTTTTTTCGATCAAAAAAAAATGACATTTAAAACGGCCGTGTGTGGGGGGAACAAGCTGTTCCTCGTTTTTAACGTCGCTTTTCTCGACAGTGTTTTCACCGTCGAAAAAATCGATCGTGTGTACGCGGCAAAAGTGCCTGAGACTGTACCGAACTGGTTGCTGTCAGAGGAAAAGAATTCCTTGTCAGATTTTTGTGGAAACGTAGTGGAGTCTATGGGGCTGATTTACGAAACGTTTGCGCCATGAGTATCGGCACATCTGCGTGCGCAACGGCTGTTTTGGTATTTACAAAACATTTGCGCCGGTAGCGCAGTGCTATTCCCCATTTACTATAGTGTTCTCGGCGCACGGGAGGAGGCGCTCAGTGCGCCACTATGGACCTGGTGCACGGCATCTTCAAATTAAAATATAAAGAAGCTGGAAGTGCCAATATAATGGGGGTGACATGGGGTGATGTGAGGAAGTGTAGTGACACCTGCCCAAGTAACAAATATGCCCAAAATAGAGTGAGAAAGTAACTTTTTCTGAACCAGTCCGCTGCGCCGGCAAGTACGTTTAGAACTGCAAGGGTTTTTTTTGTGCTCAGCGCAGGAATTTCACTCATTCAAAACGCGCCGGGACACTGGGCCGGCAAAATCTTCGTAAATGTCAAGTCACGTAAATCAATTTGCATAAGTTGAACAGGCGCAGCTCTGAACTTGCCATTATATAACAGTGCACCAGCAAAATTACATTTCTAAAGGGAAAAAAAGGCATTTAAAAGCACCCGCGGCTATAATGAATTGTCGGCTCCCGTCAATATAGAGAAAAGTCATTGATAAAAAATAAAAATAAATAAAAAATGCGTGGGGGGTTCCCCCAAATTCCATTACCAGGCCCTTCAGGTCTGGTATGGATATTAAGGGGAACTCCGCGCCAATTTTTTTTTAAAAATGACGTGCGGGTTCCCCTCAAAATCCGTACCAGGCCCTTCAGGTCTGGTATGGATTTTAAGGGGAACCCCCGCGTCAAACGTAAAAAAATAGCGTGGGGGTCCCCCTAAAAATCCACACCAGACCCTTATCCGAGCACGCAACCTGGCAGGCCACAGGAAAAGAGGGGGGGACTAGAGAACGGCCCCCCTCCCTCCTGAACCGTACCAGGCCACATGCCCTCAACATGGAGAGGATGTCCCCATGTTGATGGGGACAAGGGCCTCATCCTCATAACCCTTGCCCGGTGGTTGTGGGGGTCTGTGGGCGGGGGGCTTATCAGAATCTGGAAGACCCCTTTAACAAAGGGGACCCCAGATCCCGGCCCCCCCTGTGTGAAATGGTAATGGGGTACAAATCTACCCCTACCATTTCACAAAAAAAAGGGTCAAAATGTTTTTAAATGACAATAGCCGGTTTTTGACAATTCCTTTATTAATGTCTTCTCCTTTCTTCCATCTTCTTCCACCTTCTTCTTCCAGCTTCTTCTTTTCTCCATTCGGGTTTCTTCCTCCATCTTGTTCTTCATCTTCCTCTTCATCTTCCTTCTTCCTTCGATGTTCTCGTCCGCATCTTGCTCCGGCTTCTTGTTCCCCTCTTCTTTCTCCGGCCGCTCCGCTTGAATTCGAGGTTCCCGCTGTGTGACGCTTCAGTTCTTCAGTTCTCCTCTGGGTCCGATGCCACCCGGTGGCTCTGCCCCCCCCTCTGACACCACGGGGAAAGTCCCTGTGAAATCCATGTGCGTCAGAGGGGGGCAGGGTCACCGGGTGGCAGCAGACCCAGAGGAGAACTGAAGAACTGAAGCGTCACACAGCGGGAACCTCTAATTCAAACAGAGCAGCCGTAGAAAGAAGAAGGGAACAAGAAGCCGGAGCAAGATGCGGACGAGAACACCGAAGGAAGAAGGAAGAAGGAAGAAGGAAGATGAAGAACAAGATGGAGGAAGAAACCCGAATGGAGAAAAGAAGGTGGAAGAAGAAGAAGAAGGAAGAAGATGGAAGAAAGGAGAAGACATTAATAAAGGAATTGTCAAAAACCGGCTATTGTCATTTTTAACATTTTTGACACTTTTTTTTTGTTAAATGGTAGGGGTAAAAATCCATTACAATTTCACACTGGGGGGGGGGGCGGTATCTGGGGGTCCCC
Organism: Rana muscosa; assembly: GCA_029206835.1. NCBI lineage: Eukaryota > Metazoa > Chordata > Amphibia > Anura > Ranidae > Rana > Rana muscosa. Next base: position 232,184,327 of record CM055127.1, on the reverse strand, counting down.
TTTGTTAAAGGGGTCTTCCAGATTCCGATAAGCCCCCCGCCCGCAGACCCCCACAACCACCGGCAAGGGTTGTGGGGATGAGGCCCTTGTCCCCATCAACATGGGGAAATGGTGCTTTGGGGTCACAGATTCCCAAAGCATTCTCCCCATGTTGAGGACATGTGGCCTGGTACAGTTCAGGAGGGAGGGGGGGCCGCTCTCTCGTCCCCCCTCTTTTCCTGCGGCCTGCCAGGTTGCGTGCTCGGATAAGGGTCTGGTGTGGATTTTTAGGGGGACCCCCACGCTATTTTTTTTTACGTTTGGTGCGGGGGTCCCCTTAAAATCCATACCAGACCTGAAGGGCCTGGTTATGGAATTTGGGGGAACCCCCATGCATTTTTTTTTTCAAAGACTTTCAATGATTTTTATCTGTATTGACGGGAACCAGCAATTCATTACAGCCGCGAGTACTTTTAAATGACTATTATTTTACTTTAGAAATGTCATTTGGCTCTCGAACTGTTATAAACATGGAAAACATGCGCTACTTTACAGGCATACTATAGACACCCCCCAGGTATGATATTTAAGGCCAGTTCACACCGGATGCAGTGCAGTGCGTTTTTTTGATGCATGAAAAATGCAAAGAAAGTTGATCACATTAATGCCAATGGCATAGTTCGCACCACTGCAGTCCGTTCCAGTGCGTTTCAGAAAGGAAACAAAAAAATTGGTCATGCTGCATTTTTTATCTACAGGACTGTACTGGACCACAGTAAAACACATCAAAAACGCTACGGAACGTACCAAAAACGCACTGGAATGCACCGGAACGCACCTAAATGCACCAAAGACGCACTGCAACACACTTGTCCTAAGTGAAAGGAGGGGGAAAAAAACACTGGACTGCATCAAAAACGCATCACAAATGCACTGGAACGTGTCAAAAACGCGCATGCAGAAAAGCACCTGGAATGCATCCAGACTGCCTTTCTGTGGTGTGAACTAGGGCCAGTTCACACCATAGAAACGCAATCCGGATGCGTTCTAGGTGCATTTTTGCATGCACGTTTTTGATGCGTTCCAGTGCATTTTTGGTATGTTTTTGATGCAGTCCAGTGCTTTTTTTTACCCCTCTTTTTTATTAACCATAGATAAGGACAAGAGTGTTCCAGTGCGTTTTTGGTGCATTTAGGTGTGTTCCTGTGCGTTCCAGTGTGTTTTTGATGCGTTTTGCTGCGTTCCAGTACAGTCCAGTGCAGGTAAAATGCAGCATGTTCTACTTTTTTTGTGGAACTGGAACGCACTGGAACAAACACTGCCAGTTAGAACCATATAACCAACTTTCCATGCATTTTTGATGCATAAAAAACGCAATGGACTGCATGTAGTGTGAAATGGCCCTTAAGCAATTTGGCATATTTAAAGGCACTTTTCCTTGTTTTGTTTTTGGTGTTGTCCAAGTTGGTGACATTGATATATGTCCCTTAGGTTAGGACCTGGGCCCCCATTTTAAGACCAATAACTAGAAGATAAGCCAGCCAAGTGGGGAATAGCAAAATTAACTAGTCAGTTCCCATAGACTGCAATGATATTTGTTGGTAGGGGCGTGGGGGTGATTTTCCCGTCTCTAATTTGGTAGCATGCTGGATGATGTGCTTAATTTTGGACTGGAGGTGAGGGGGTTATTTTCTACTAGTTGCATTTGTGTTGTTCTGAGCATGGCCAGGGACCTCGTTTTTTTTGGGTGTTTTTTGTGTGTGAACAGCACCTGGATATTTCTGGGCATGCTCAGAGAGAGTGTTTTTTATGGGTTAGTAATTGAAGGACATCCTTAACAGGTGTAGCCACTTTGAAGTTCAGTCTCTACATTGGGTTAACTTTCATTTTGGGTGTTTCATGGACTGTGCATGTGTTTTCAATTGCCTCATTAGCACACAAACCTATGTTATATAAAACGGAAAATTGAATTCAAATACTTACTGTAATTTTCCTTTCCTGACGAGCTCCATGTCAGCACAGCTGGGTGAGGCTCCGCCCACCCCTACGTGATCAGGACTTAACTATACATTTTTCACTCACCTCAGCCTCAGCGTTTCGTAACTATTACTACTTAACTGGGCGGATTCTGTGCTGACATGGAGCTCGTCAGGAAAGGAAAATTACGGTAAGTATTTGAATTCAATTTTCAGTTTTCCTGACGGCTCCATGTCAGCACAGGTGGGAATTAACTAGCCAAAACAGGGGAGGGATAATGCTACACACACACTCCAATTCTGACTAAAACGGTAACAGAAAACATAATGCCTCTGACAAACTCAATTGTCATGAATATGAAAATGTTGGTGTCCACATAGTTGTATTGCGGATAGTTTGAGACACCTGGCCTGCTGTGGACCCTTCTAGTGAGAGTGCCGTGATTCTCCTGGCACAGCCAGCCCTACAACCTGCAGGCCAAGGAGATGAGGTTATCAACCAAGAGATAATGATTTTAAGGCTCTCAGCAAGATTATTATGTGTTCCACCTGAAAAGGACAAACAGATGTACAGAGCTCCTGATGGCAGGAGTCGCCTTGATTAAATATTTTAGCGCTTAGCCCACATCCGATGGGCTAACTTCTTGAGTACTCCCCAAAGGGAACATAGGAGGGAAACCTCTTATGTGATATGAACTATGAAGGTCAGTTCAGGTACATTTTAGAGCATTGGCATGAGCACCATCCTGCCTGGGAAGTACGCGAGTATGGGTTCCCTAAACCCAAGGACACCAATGCTGATGTAATTGCCACCAGTAAATCAGTTTCAGCGAGAAAGTACCACAGGGTGATTGAAGGCATCCGATGAATTGGTATATCTCATTCCAGAAACAAGTTTGAGGCTTCCACCAAATTGAATCTTGAAAAACTGTGTAATTAAGCGTTGGAAGCTTGCCGAATGCCGGTGAAGACAGCGATAGCCAAAATGCATGCCTATAGCATGCTTGCGCATAGAATTAAGTCAAGCCATGCCTGTAGGCATTCGAAGCAGGCTTCTGAAGAGTCCAGCGTAAAATCTTGATCAGCGAATATACTGGGCCTATATGTCCTGTTCTACTATAGGCATGCTTTAGCGCTGACCTTTCTCGTTTCGTAAAACTGTTCAAATCTTCACCAAGCATTCAACATCCATTAGGCTCTGTGTCTCGCTACCCAGGCCATCAGCCTGAGCCTGTCGGATGCTGAATGAATGGGACTGGAGAAGATTTGATCTACCAGGCAGAGGGCGTCACTCCTTGACACTCATCAGGATGAGTAGCGGGTACCAAAACTGTCACCTTCCCTCGCCCCAGCCTTAGCTAGAAGCTGAGAATCAGAGGGAGCAGCTGAAAAAAAGGCATAAGCAGTCTTGGCGATCCATTCTGCGGTCAGCACCTCCACTCCGAGAGCTTGCGGCTCCTGGGCCCTGAAATGGAACTTCAGCAACTTGGTGTCGACTGGGAATGTAAGCGGTCTACCTCTGGCAGACAAAACACCAAGCTCTGTTAGTTCTCGAAAGACTTGCAGTAGTCTGGATCATCCATTGTCGTCAGACTTGACCTGGACAAATAGATCGTCTGAAGATTTTTCCTACCAGGCACATAGGTCGCAGATTTTTGGGAGGATTGACTTGGGTGAATTCTAGATTTAGAGAAAACTTCAGAAGTGAGACACTGAGCCTTGTTTCCAGATGTAGGCCACAGTCGTTGTGCTGTCCAACTTTCCCAGGACAGGCTTACTCTGGATGAGATGACTGCAGGCTAAGAGCCTGAAAAGGCTGCCCTCAACTCCAAGATGGAGTCTTGGATCCTTGACAAAAGAACATTGGTCCTGAGCTCATTGTTCCTGAAGTAGGGCTCCCCTAAACTGGCTGGTATCTGCCTGTACCACCAGGTCGTCTGAGCTGCTGGGGCAAGGCGATTTCTATGGCTCAATCTGAGACGTGAAGGATGAAAGATCTCCAAATATGGCCCAAAATGCTTTCCTTAGGGGACCACGTGTCCATCCACAAGCCGTCCTTATGTTCACAGAGGAACCACATAGTGCTCCTAGGGCATGTATGGGTGGCACAATCCCAAAATAACAGAGAGCATCCTGACATGGAAGTTCTTATTGACTTCTTGGACTAAGCATTTGCTTCTTTGTCTCTCCTGGACTCCCATCCAGAAAAGCGCAGGAGCTACGCTCTCTGGCGTGAGCGTGAGCAATAACTCTTGAATTTTCGGTCTTTAACTCCGTAGACCTTCATCTTGAGGCAGGAAGCCAAACTGGCCACTATTTAATTTAGGCTTGCCCTTCTGCGATTAAGAAAAAAATGCAGTGACCGCGTTTGTCCTTGAGGGTCGCACCTTCTGATGGTAAGGTCATGTGAATGGCCGATCCCACAAGGGACACATATTAACCAGCGGGGTGGTCCCAACCCCTGGACTTCTATTTGTTCCAAAGGGCATAACTTTGACATCCTGCTGTGACGATATCCTCCAATCTTGACGAACAAGTACTGGATCCATTCAACATCCAGCCATCTTCTGGAGGTATTTAAAATACTTCCAAAGTTTCACCTCTATACACAGGCATTTCACCAACCTTAGCAATCTGGACACAGGTCGTCCTCTTTCTTCTGTTCAGAAGAGACTGGAGAGAATTGATTGGACCAAGAAGGCCCTGAAAGAAGGCTGGACATTGCCAAACAGACGGTCCCCAAACGAGAAGAATCTAGTCATTCCTTTAGAGTGTCTTGACCATCTGCTTAATTATGACAACTGGTTAGGTGTCGTCATCTTTATCCTAGGTTGCTTGAACTAGGTAACATCCTTGCCGCCTGTTTCTCTATGGAAGGATCTGAAGCAGATTGTTTTCTTGGGAAGGCTTGGAGAATTATTTTAGAGCGTATTGACCACATGTTTCATGAGTGTGAACACCTGTTAGGCGCCGTCATCCATATCCTTGGTTGCTTGACAAAGCAGACTGTGTGCAGTCATGTCCATTCGGAAGTTTGGAGAATGGGCTGCTTCACCTGGTACGGACAGGCGGCTTCTCATTATCAGAGCAGATAACCCTTTCACAGGGTGAGCCGAAAACACAGTTTTAGTGTATTGGCAATTTGTTTATTGGGTGTAGCACCTTTTAGGTGTTACCCTCCTCCCTGGCTGTTTAAGCGAGTGGGATACATACTGTCATGCTCATCCAGAAATTCGGAAATTCGGAAAATGGGCAGCTTCCCCTGGTGTGGACAGGCAGCTTCTCATTGTCAGAGCAGATGACCCTTTTTACAGGGTGAGCCGAAAACACCCCTTTAGAGTGTATTGGCAATTTGTTTATTGGGTGTAACACCTTTTTAGGACTCTAAAAATTGCGACCGGAGCCGAGACTGACCAGCGGGAGGCAAAGCTGAATAGCACAGCCTCATTCCCGCAACCCAGTGCGGCCCTGGACTAGGGAAAAAAACAGTTAAATGCAGTAAATAGATTGCTTAGTATCAAACCCTGAGGGGTTAAACACAGCTAGAGGGAGGCAGAAGCTTCCATCTACAGCCCTAACAACCAGATGGAGGTTAATTTGGCTAGAATCTATTCCTGGAGGAATCAGGTTATGATGAAAAAGTTTGTTTCAGAACATCAGACAAAAAGGTAGGAATTTGTAACAAAATTACAACCATGTGCAGTGTACACAAACCAAGGGAATTGTAGACATCATAAACATGCTTCTCCATACTCTTTTTTTTTTTTTCCTTCTTTTTTTTTTTTTTTAAGGAAGACCAAAGATCATATAGAAAAATACAAGGATATCCCATCCAAAGGCCATGGCTGGATTCAGTAGACATCTTCAAGATGGTTCCAATCTACCTTCTCTGCAAAATGCTGGTCTTTGGAGGGGTTTGGCTTAATGGCATGACAGTAAGCAAACATGAGCAGCCTCCAAAAGATTATATCCATGTGTGAACATACAAAGCGTTACTTTGTGTATTTGTTATGCAGAGTACTCCCTGTCCAGTAATGCAGCATACATTGGATACAAAGCATTTAGCTCACCCAACCTCCGTCATCCGACCGTCGACATTGGCACAGCGCGGGTGCGCGTGCATAGCGGAGTACTCTGCCACAACCGCTGTCCATCTTGTTGTCAGGACCTGGGCTTGAACCTGGGACCTCGTCTGTGTCTGGCATTTACTCTTCCCACTGAGCAATCTGGGATGCTGGACAGCTCCTTGCCTGATCTGCTGGACAAACCTATCTGATCCAATGGACAACCCTGCCTTGAGTCTTGATTACTGATGAACCTTGAACTCCTTGCTCCTCCCATGAACTTCCTATATAAGCCTTGTCTCAGCACTTCCTCTTTGCCAGGTTATTGTGCCTTCCCTGCCAGTGCCTTGCTGTTTGTTTTCCTGTTGCCATCTGTACCTACAACCACACGTGATTGACCTTTGGCTTGTTCCTGGACTTCTCTACTGCCTGATCCCAATCTGCAACTACCCGTGTTTGACCCTCGGCCTGTTCTTTGACCACGTTGCTGTTTCATCCTTGTCTGTTTATCCGCTATTGGACCCCGGCTTGCTCACACCCTGGTGGGGCAAACTTGAGGACTGCGACCTGGTACTAGCTTGCAGCCAAATCCAACTCCACCACCCGGAGCTCTGGGGAAAACCAGCTAGTACTTAGACTCCGCACCTCAGGTGAGCCTGTGTCATCTACCAGAAGTGACTGCCTGTATTCCTGTCCTGCCACTGCTATTGCAATTGGTCTTCAAGCCCGACGCCTGATCGTGACACTTGTTTGGACCAAGCAGACCCCAGACACGGCTGTTAGCCATGATAAAGCCGCCCCGAGGACCAGCAGCGGGGCTCCCTGGATTATGGTCATTTAGACGAGACACCAGGGACTTCATCCAGCTTCATCCACATGTATGGACTGTCCGCCAGCCATTTAGACCAGCTAGGTAGAGGAACACACCTCCGTCCTGCACGTAGGAGGAAAAAAGAAGAACGCTGAGGCGAGTGAAAAATTTATAGTTAAGTCCTGATCACGTAGGGGTGGGCGGAGCCTCACCCAGCTGTGCTGACATGGAGCCGTCAGGAAAGCTCACAGATGGCATCCTCTCCCTTGCCCTGAAAAGAGGCAAGTGTGTGTGTGTGCGTGCCTGGCAAAAAGTACATTTTGGTGTCCTTATCGAGTTTGTAACACATGTATTTTATTTGTTATGTCTTTGCAAAACAGATGTTTGTTTTACTTTTGTGGGTTGTATTTTTTTGTGTGGGGGAAATGTTCCCCATAAATAATTTTGATGTTGTTAATGTGTGTTGTTTGTTCACTTTGATTTAATTGTCTGTGCTGCATTATTTTGCTAAATCTTTCTCAAGATGTTGTGACTAATGTTTCAAATTGACCCTGTTTTTTATTTTGGCTTCCCTTTGTTTTGTTGACCAATAAAATTTGATGCAAAGTTTTGATGTTTCTTTTTTGTTTTCTATGCAACAAATGTGACAGCTGATTGGCATGTCAAAACAAAACAGGTGTGATTTGTCTACCCTGGTGCCTTCAGGCTAGCATATGCATGTATTGTGTGCTGCCATGGATAGTCACCAGGAAATGAAAAATACAGAGCGGTAAGTATTCAATTTTCCTTTTTACTGCAGTGGTTCTCAGCCTCAGTCCTCAAGTACCCCCAACAGGACATGTTTTGTGAGTTTATCTTATCGAGAATTGCTGTCTAAAATAAAAAAAACATTGACTGTGATGTAAAGCACATGTGCAAGATGAAGGAAAACCTGCAAACATGGCCTGTTGGGGGGTACTTGAGAAGCACTGATTTAGAGCACTGCAATTAAAAATAGCTCAAGGCAATAGTAAAGACAAATCCACTCTGCAGTAAAAGTGTAGCTGCTGAAAATTTAGTTACATAGTTAGTGTTGTGGAGATTTTTATGATGTATTGTCATAGTGTCACCCAGTGTTAGTACTTCCGCAGCCCGCTCCTAAAGAACTGACTGGGGCAGTCTGAGGCTGGTTGAATCCCGTCTGCTGGGGAAAACGTCTTGAGGTTGGAGTGTGATGTTTGCAGGGTGCGGATATGTCCACTGACGGGGGCCCTCTGTGCCTTAGCACGGACGATCATTGAGGGGACATGCTCGCTCTGCAACGACATCATTGGTTATAGGCAGATGCGTGCTCTTGTCTCTGCTGTGTCTGATCAACATTGATTGGGATTCGTAGCGCGCGTCTGCAGATAGCCTCCCTCCCCCATTAAATAATAGTATAATCTGAATATGCGTTATTCTATGGAATAGCGCAGAATAAGGATTCTTATCAGCGGTAATATGAGAGCTTATGATCGTTTCATAGTCGGGGAGAACGTCCATGTTTTAAAGCAATACGGCTTCGTTTGCTGGGAGCATGCGCGCTTTCCCTGCCTGGACACGCCCATAGGACGTTAGCCATCATGCGTTATTGTATTCACTGTATGTATTATTGTATTGAATCCTTTAAGCTATATTTCTTGAGTGGCATTCATGTACTGCATTCCCTGTTGGAAGGGATGTCCTTGTATTGTAATTTTCCCTGTGTGAAGGTCACATGCTGTGACCTCACTTCCTGTTGGTAACTTCTTTAGTGAGGATCACATGCTGTGACATCACTTGCTGTTGGGATTTTAATAAAAGAGAGAGACACACAGCTCCCAGGTCAGTCTGCTCTGGGATGGCCTGACGTTGAGACCTACGTGATGGTGCTGCTTTCTTTTGAGTGAATAATGGGATGAACGGTGAGTGGATTTTAGCAAACTTAAAGACAGCATTATTGCAAAAAGATGAATCTGAAGTGTGCTTAGGTAGCACAGGAATTATAGGCTGTGTGCTCTGTAAACAACAGCCTATAATTCCACAATAGTTAATGGCGGGCCAGGACCTTTGGGAATAGATGGAGTCCCTTTGGACATCGGATCGAGATGGGGGAGAGTGGATCTACGTTCCGATGTGTGGGGGCTCTGCTCTGTAAAAGAACACATTTTTCGTCTTTTTGAAATAATGCTGGCTGGAAGAGAATCGTATGTGTGTGTGTGATTTTGTTGGGAGAGAGATTGTATGCCTGTGAATCCAATCAGGTGGGCCTGTGTCCGTGAATCCGATCGTATGTGTGTGATTTTGTCATGTATCGTTTGTCTGTTTGTCTGTGTGTCCGTGGTATGAGAGATGCCTGTTGTGTGAGAGTGTAGCTGATGGTTAAAATGTTTGCTACCCATGTGCTTTGGTGGGGGAGGGGAGCCAGCATGGCCATCAGTTACAATGGTAAAATTTGGTGACTCTCTGTAAATAGCATGGAGGAGTTTTGTGTCGGGGGAGGGCTACGCCCTGAGAGATGATCTGATGGAAACTGTATATTGTGTATGAAATGAAGGTATAGCTGTGGTATTTAGTGCACTGAGCAGTTTGTAAGTAGATGATTGTTTGGCTGCCATGTGCTTGAATGGGGGAAGGGCTTGCCCACTGTTTGCAATGGAGAATGTTTTGTGTTGCTGGGGCTATGCCCTGAGGGAAGGAAACTCTGAGCAGACATGCAGGCAACATTGTACTGTATGTGTGTGGTGAATATCTCAGAGTATATTAACTTAGAGAAATTAATATGTTTTTAATATTGTTTATGTAACGAACATTTATTAAATGTGCTGTTTAGTGGCCAAAGGGTCTTAAAATGTTTAAGTGTACATGTGGTGTCTCAGGTGTGTGGTTTTGTGGAGATGGCATGAGCCTTGTGGAGTGTAGCTGACTCAAGACACACATTTTTCAGTGGATTTTGATGATCATTTAAAAAAAAAAAGTTTCAATGGTGTAGTCAGTCTTTGTGGAGGAAAAACATTTTTAATTCTCTAGTGAAGAGATCCTGGTTTTGGCGGCAAAAACTGCATGTGGTGGCCATCTTGTGGTCTGCCATGCGGTCATGGTTGTCGGCAGCCATCTTGAGAGATGCAGTTTCTCCTTAGCCTGTGGGCATCATATAAGGGAAGGTGCAGCCACCTTTCTTTTGGGCGCTATACCATGTGGCATTCGTCTGCTATTTCGCTGGTGGAATTTCTCAGCCTTTGGGGCAGATTTTGATGTTTGATGCGAATGTAGTGCGGTCTTTTCTGCGTTGGAATCTGGAGGCCATTTTTGTTTTCCCTTGTGTGGGGGAACCCATGTGGTGTTCATTGTGACGTCCCATGTTTGTGCTGGTTTTGGCGGGAAAAATTGCATGCGTTAATGGCGCCATTGTTGTTGTCCATGAGGCTTGCGATGGTTCATCCACCATTCGTGGGTTTGCCTCTGGTAAGCTGCTACCTTACTATGGTGGAGGGCACCTTTGTTTGCTGATGTCACTGGGTGTTGCATAATCATCTACTGATCTCAGCTTGTGATTTTGCAGGATTTATGCCTTTGCAATGGGACTATTAATCCATCATTTTTAGTTCTATAATTCAGTATTGTGGTTTAATTTTTTGGGTTTTTATTGCATCATCTGGGCATTCATCTGGACTTTTGTCCATATGTTTTATAATCATTGGCCATTGTTTTTTTTTTGGTATCTAGTGGTTGGTGCTTTTGTGGCACATCGGCCCCTGGATGCTGTATTGGCATTTGTTGATTGGCGCAGTTTTGTCCTGTTTTATGCGTTTGCAGTTTGACCTGTGCACTGCTGGGGAGAGTAGTGAGACACCAGGGTGACATACTGAGAGGCTGTTTTTGTTTAATGTTGAATTCGCTGGTTTAAATTGTTTTTCCAAGCATCACCTTTTGAGTTGAGTAGAGTGGTATCTTGAGATAGCGCGGTCTTACCCCGAGGGGCCACGACGCGCTTGCAGACACACACACACACACACACACACACACACACACACACACACACACACACACACACACATGCTGGGGCCTATTTATGGATGGGATCTGGCTGACCTACCAGCATTTGGAGTGTGGGAGGGAGGCCAACGCAGAGACAGGGAGGACATGCAAACTCCATGCAGGTGGTGTTAGGATGGGGATTTCTCTGTTTTCATTTAAAGTGAATGTAAGCTATTGCAGGGTCAGCTGACTTTGCAGTATATGAGCGGCGGTTTTTGTATTGGATTTTGTTTTTAAGTAAAAACTCCACTTTACACTGAATTTTGATAGATTGTAAGACTAACAGAGCTTTTGTACATTGATGTGTTTTTATGTTTAAATATTTGGGAGTTTCCCAGAAGGCAATTCATATGTTTTGAAGCTTGTATTATATAGCCTGTAGAGGAAGAGTGGGGGTTTGGTCGAAACTCCTAGAGCCATCTTTTTGCAGGAGTTTTGTATTTGAGTCTCAACTTGTGGTTTTGCTTGCAGGGGATGTTTGCTTCCTGAACAATGGATATGTAAATAAACCAGTTAGTTTTTTTTGAGAGCTGAGCATGTAGCATGAGGTTTTTTTCAGCATTTTATATATCAGCAGAAAGTTGGTGGGAGGAGCTTGAGGTTGTCTGATAGGTTGGCCAATGAGATTTGTGTTTGGAAGGAAAATAGAAAGCATTTTTGCGTTTAAAAGTCTTTTATATTTTGTTCCAGTTTTGTGAAGTTTTGTACTGTAATACAGTTTTGGGTAGAGAGCAAAACAGGGGGAGCATCACCATTGTTTTATCATCTAGATACAGAGAGAAGCCACATTGTTCTGCAGGTGGTAAACTGGCGTAATTGTTCTGTGTGGTTCAGTCTGGCAACGCAGTGTATGGGTGTATAGCGGAAAATGCTTGTGTATGCATGCACTGTGAGGGGTAGAGGCCTAATTCGGGGGTTGATCTGTGGTTGTTGCTGTAGTTCCAAAAGTGTTGGGACAACAAGCCATAGAGTTGACGCCTCGGTTAGGGTTTCTAGTTGGAGGACTTGACCATATAGTGGTTGTAGTTCTTCAATCCACCGTATAAGAAGACACCGGGCGGTGCTCGCCGAAATGGGTGCAACGGTTTAACCTGGACGCAGGTTTAAGATGATAAGCCGATTCGAATCGCCATGGACACAAGGAGGTCTGTGCAAAGGGAAGGAATGGAGGCTTCCCACAGTCAGATGGTCACACAGTGCACGAAGCCTAGTTTTGGGGCAAAGGCCTTTGAATCCCAAAAAGATTAACATAGGTGGTCCAAGGATACTATTTTGGGTATCCCTCTGGAGTGGATGTAGTTGAGCTGCGGCTTCAGAAATCTGTAATGATGAGTGTGTTGATGGAGGTGTAGTACACGCTTTTGTGATTCTCAGAGGAGGAATGGTGGTTAAATTCTCATGCCCGTTTGTTTTAACTTTGTATGGCTGGTCCATGCAAGGTTCTCGAGCTGCTCTCATGCTTGTCCCATTGTATTTTTTTCTATTGCTGAAAGAGCAAAGGGAGAATTCTGTCTGTTTTTGTTTTTTAATTTTTGGTTTTGCTCTCATGCTTGTCCCATTGTATTTTTTTCTATTGCTAAAAGAGCAAAGGGAGAATTCTGTCTGTTTTTGTTTTTTAATTTTTGGTTTTGGAAACTATGAAGTATCTCCCCCACATTTGTATCTGAATGTTTGTATGTAGTAACGTGAATATGTTTGAACTTACCGCGGCGATCCTCCGATGCGTCGCGGCTGTTGTATTTTTGTAGGAACGGGAAAAGTAAGGGTTACAGAGGGTTTTGTTTGAATCAGTTTTGAAAGAATGTCATTGACAATTTACCAATGTACAGGAATGTCATTATTGTTTACCATTCTTTGCAGGTTAAATATGAAGGATAGAGTAATGATTTTGTTTATAAGTATTTTTCAGGTCCAAGGAGTTTGTACATAGAGAGCAGGTGTATGTAGACAGCTGTACATATGGATAAATACGAGTCTAAGGAGGTAAAAGTATCATAGGCTATTTCATTGTTTCTTTTTTCCAGTACCACACATTTCTTCCGTCAGTCTGTAATGAGGAAGAAAAGGGGGAATGATAAATGTAAGAATGACAGTTTTTTTTTTTTGTCAATGTTAACCTCCTGTAATTCTAACCAAGTTTGTGCCAAGACTGTCTTTCTTTGATAGAATTTGAATCGGCAAGCAGCAGTCTGCTGAAGTAGGTTCCCATCCCAGATGCTAAGAACCTTTTGTCAATGGTTCCAGGTATTGTAAGCCACGCACAGGTTATGCAGTGACCACAGTCCTGATGTCTGGGTTATTGTCATATGAGGGTTGTTTGGTCAATCAAAACCAGAGTCGTACTTTCCTCATTAGCTGTCACTTATATTCTCGGCTGATGGGGGAGGTGCGATCGCTGTGACATGAACTTAAAAATGTCCACCACAGGGTTCACGAGTCCCTGCTGACACAATAATCAGTTTACATTCTTTCCAACCAGGTGACTGGGTCGTTGTAAAGAAGCTTGAAGGATGAGACCATGCCAGCCACTGTAAGAAGCTGCTCAACCACACCAAAGAATGAGGAGTATCTTTGTTTATTTATATTTTTGTTGTTTAGTAAATTTTAGCAAGGGTAACGGTGAAAAGCATCCCAAGTTATTATTTAAAGTGTATGTCCTGACTAGCTCAGAAAGCGAACAGGACTGATGGTCTGTTCTGAGTCTTCACCAAGTTTTAGTCCACAGCGATGACAGAGGTACATGCCATTTATGATGTTATTATGGGTATGAGGAGTTTTGACAAACTAGTGAAGACTCCAAACAGACACTTGTCAATGGAATCTAAACGATGCATTTTTAGAGGGTAAAGTTGGTTTTAGTTTTAATGGCTCTGCCTCTTGTCGGTTTGGGTATCTAGGTAGGTGACAAGTGTGTTTGAACTTTAGTTTGGTGTTTATGCGGATCTGCAGCTTATAAAGGTAATTCCCCCAAAGCAAGAGGTTCATGCGTGATGGTGAAGCTGTCCCAGCATCTTATGACATGGCCGATCGCGAGGATCTGATGGCGCAGGAAATTAAGAATGGCAGGGACAGCTAGAAGGGATTTGTTCACCAACCCCGACCAGGTCTGGGCATGGTGTCCTGCATGTACAAGGTGGGGGGCTCGAGCTTGGGATACGATTGAACAATTCTCATCCGTTAAGGATAGGGTTCTTCATGTAACTGTTGAAGCCAGAGTTGTAGCTAAGTGAAGGTTGGGAGTCCTTTTAAAGGGTCTGGGAATTTTTTGGGATCTAATTTTTATTTTACAGCGAATCGTGGATAAAGGAAGTGGGAATATATATACTCATGTAGTTTTTATTTCTATTCTTTCTATGTCGTGACGAGATGCTCCTGTTGCCTGATTTGACGCGTGACCAGAGTTTCCTTGATGAGACGCCCCGAAGCCGGACCCACATACAAGACACAGAGGATCACAGACGGATCAGCGATTACTACAGCTCACCATGTCGTGTCCTCCTTTATAAGTCATGCCCCTGAAGAGTAGAGTCTACATGTCAAGACGTGTTTTCCTTTTTATGGACTAAGGACTGATTCATTTCCAGGTGTAAGAAGCAGATCAAGCAGATACGACAAAAAAAAGGGAGGACTGTTGTGGAGATTTTTTATGATGTATTGTCATAGTGTCACCCAGTGTTAGTACTTCCGCTGCCCGCTCCTAAAGAACTGACTGGGGCAGTCTGAGGCTGGTTGAATCCCGTCTGGTAGGGGAAAACGTCTTGAGGTTGGAGTGTGATGTTTGCAGGGTGCGGATATGTCCACCGACGGGGGCCCTCTGTGCCTTAGCACGGACGATCGTTGAGGGGATATGCTCGCTCTGCAACAACATCATTGGTTATAGGCAGATGCGTGCTCTTGTCTCTGCTGTGTCTGATCAACATTGTTTGGGATTCGTAGTACGCGTCTGCAGATAGCCTCCCTCCCCCATTAAATGATGGTATAATCTGAATATGCGTTATTCTATGGAATAGCGCAGAATAAGGATTCTTATCAGCGGTAATATGAGAGCTTATGATCGTTTCATAGTCGGGGAGAACGTCCATGTTTTAAAGCAATACGGCTTCGTTTGCTGGGAGCATGCGCGCTTTCAGTGGCCTGGACACGCCCATAAGACGTTAGCCATCATGTGTTATTGTATTCACTGTATGTATTATTGTATTGAATCCTTTAAGCTATATTTCTTGAGTGGCATTCATGTACTGCATTCCCTGTTGGAAGGGGTGTCCTTGTATTGTAATTTTCCCTGTGTGAAGGTCACATGCTGTGACCTCACTTCCTGTTGGTAACTTCTTTAGTGAGGATCACATGCTGTGACATCACTTGCTGTTGGGATTTTAATAAAAGAGAGAGACACACAGCTCCCAGGTCAGTCTGCTGTGGGATGGCCTGACGCTGAGACCTACGTGATGGTGCTGCTTTCTTTTGAGTGAATGATGGGATGAACGGTGAGTGGATTTTAGCAAACTTAAAGATAGCATTATTGCAAAAAGATGAATCTGAAGTGTGCTTAGGTAGCACAGGAATTATAGGCTGTGTGCTCTGTAAATAACAGCCTATAATTCCACAACATTAGTCAGGTGGAAAAAAGACACAAGTCCATCCAGTTCAACCATAAAAAAAAAAAAGAAATATCGTACAATCCCATATACCCAATTCTATACCCACAGTTGATCCAGAGGAAGGCAAAAAACCCCAGCAGAGCATGATCCAATTTGCTACAGCAGGGGAAAAAATTCCTTCCTGATCCCCCGAGAGGCAATTGGATATTCCCCGGATCAACTTTACCTATAAATGTCAGTTCCCAGTTATCGTATGTACATTTTAAGAAAGAATCCAGGCCCTTCTTAAAGCAATCTACTGAGCTGGCCAGAACCACCTCTGCAGGGAGTCTATTCCACATTTTCACAGCTCTTACTGTGAAGAAATCTTTCCGTATTTGGAGGTGAAATCTCTTTTCCTCTAGACACAAAGAGTACCCCCTTGTCCTTTGTGTTGACCGTAAAGTGAATAACTCAACACCAAGTTCACTATATGGACCCCTTATATATTTGTACATGTTGATCATATCCCCCCTTAATCTCCTCTTCTCAAGAGTGAATAAATTCAGTTCCTCTAATCTTTCCTCATAGCTGAGCTCCTCCATGCCTCTTATCAGTTTGGTTGCCCTTCTCTGCACTTTCTCCAGTTCCCCAATATCCTTTTTGAGAACTGGGGCCCAAAACTGAACTGCATATTCCAGATGAGGTCCTGCTAATGATTTGAACAGGGGAAAAATTATATCTCTCTCTCTGGAGACCATACCTCTCTTAATACAAGAAAGGACTTTGCTCGCTTTGGAAACCGCAGCTTGGCATTGCATGCCATTATTGAGCTTATGATCTACCAAAACCCCCAGATCCTTCTCCACTACGGATTCCCCCAGTTGTACTCCCCCTAGTATGTATGATGCATTCATATTCTTAGCCCCCAAGTGCATAACTTTACATTTATCAACATTAAACCTCATCTGCCACATAGTCGCCCAATTAGACAGAGCATTGAGGTCGGCTTGTAAATTGGCGACATCCTGTAAGGACGTTATTCCACTGCATAGCTTGGTGTCATCTGCAAAGACAGAAATGTTACTTTTGATCTCAGACCCAATATCATTTATAAACATGTTAAAAAGTAAGGGTCCCAGCACTGAACCTTGGGGTACACCACTGATAACCTTGGACCATTCAGAGTAAGAATCATTAACCACTACTCTCTGAATTCTGTCTTTTACCCAGTTTTCTATCCATTTACAAACTGATATTTCCAATCCTGTAGACTTTACCTTGCACATGAGCCGTGAGTGGGGAACTGTATCGAACGCTTTTGCAAAATCCAAGTATACCACGTCCACAGCCACCCCTCTGTCCAAGGTCTTACTTACCTCTTCATAAAAAGAAATCAGGTTTGTTTGACAACTTCTGTCTTTCATGAATCCATGCTGTCTGTTGCTTAAATCGTTTTTTTCCAGCAAGAACTTATCTATGTGGTCTTTTATTAATCTCTCTAGTATCTTCCCAACTATAGAAGTTAAACTAACAGGTCTATAGTTACTTGGTAAAGACTTAATTCCCTTTTTAAATACAGGCACCACATTGGCCCTGCGCCAATCCAGTGGTACTATTCCTGTCATTAATGAGTCCCTAAAAATTAAATACAATGGCTTTGAAATTACAGGGCTCAATTCTTTTAGGATCCGTGGGTGTATGCCATCTGGTCCAGGTGCTTTATCCACCTTTATTTCATCTAAATATTTCTGGACCATATCACTTTTGAGCCATTGTGGATTTGGGGCTGTGTCACTACCACCCCCATCTGAGGGGAAGCACTGGTGATTGTAACATCCAATCATGTAAAAGCAAAGATGGTGTTTTTTTTTTTGTTTGCTTGCATGTCCCCCTCGGATATCCAGCAAGTGCACTTGTAGTGCAAAGTAGATTTGCCTTTAGTAAATAAACCCCAAAGTCCAAAATACCTAATAATTTGGGGTGTACCCCGCAATGTACATAATGGGGAAAGTATTTAGATTGACCTGTGTGTCCCCAAGGAAAGACATTGGGAGGGATTTAACCTCACTTCCTTTGTGGCTATGTGACAGGAAGTGAATAATTTGGAAGGATGAAGTGGCCAAATTTGGGAGTTGTCTTCACCCTATCAGGGGTGCAGACATCCCCAAAAACTGTCTAGACTTGTAATCCCTCTGCACTCTATCACCAAGCAAAAATAAGAAAGGATTTCATTTAGTTTAACTTTGCAAAGACACATTCCTAAGTTGAATTGTGATGCATGTCAATGGCCCATTTGGGCCCTCTTTAACCACTTGAGATCAGCGCTATAACTGATCGACGGCCACAGCATGGTCCTCAATTGCCGGGAGTCCATCAATAAACGTCCTCCCCTTCGCGCGCGTGCGCTGTGGTCACCGAGTCACTGAGATTCGGGTGATGACAGATCAAAGTAAGGGGCCGATACCTGCCCTTTACCATGTGATCAGCTGTCAGCCAATGACAGCTGATCACGTGATGTAAACAAAAGCTGGGTAATGGTTTTTGTTTTCTCCTTGTGCTGACAGCGTGAGCATAAAAAAAGGCAATCACCGGCTTATGTGCAAGGGACATCGGGCCCGAAGAGGAAGAGGCCATTCTGCGTCATCTGTGACAATCAGTAGCCCCTGCCAGTGCCACCTATCAATGCCCACCACTGGAGCCAATCAGTGCCACCTAGCAGTGCTGCCTATCAGTGCCCATCACTGCCAACTATCATTGCCACCTAGCAGTGCCACTTCTCAATGCCCACCAGTGCCAACTAGCAATGCCACCTCTCAGTGCCCAGCCCATCAGTGCAGTCTCATCAGTGTACATCAATGAAGGAGAAAAATTACCTTTTTTCTAAATTTTTGAAATATTAACCACTTCCCTACCGCCCACCGTCAAATGACGTCCTTGGCTTTGTGCTGTGACATCTGAATAATGCCTGCAGTTGCTAAAAAAAAAAATCAGTGTGGGGGCCCCCCTCAAAATCCAAACCAGACCCTTATCCGAGCACGCAACCTGGCAGGCCGCAGGGGAAGAGGGGGGGGGAGAACAAGAGAGCGGCCCCCCTCCCTCCTGAACCTTACCGGGCCGCATGCC
This sequence comes from Rana muscosa, assembly GCA_029206835.1. Classification (NCBI taxonomy): domain Eukaryota; kingdom Metazoa; phylum Chordata; class Amphibia; order Anura; family Ranidae; genus Rana; species Rana muscosa. The sequence continues at coordinate 232,165,759 of CM055127.1, read as the reverse complement.
CTCAACATGGGGGGGTCTGGTGCTCTGGAGCAGGGGGGCGACCTGCGCCCCCCCACCTCAAAGCACCCTGTCCCCATGTTGACGGGAACAAGGGCCTCTTCACGACAACCCTGGCCGTTGGTTGTCGGGGTCTGCGGGCGGGGGCTGTTAGGAATCCGGGAGCCCCCTTTAATAAGGGGGGCCACCAGATGCCGGCCCACCATCCTATGTGAATGAGTATGTGGTACATCGTACCCCTACCCATTCACCTGGTGGAAAAAAATGGCAATAAAAAAAACACACACAGCTTTTTAAAGTAATTTATTACACAGCTCCGGGGGTCTTCTTCCGACTCCGGGGGTCTCCGGTGTCGTCGCCGCGCTCTCTGGTTCTTTTTTCCTTCTGCAGGGCCTCCGCTATCTTCTTCCAGCTCTTTTGCTAGCAGGGCCCGGTCTTCTCCGTCGCCGTCTTTTCTCTACTCCTCCTCTCCGATTCTTTCTTCCTTCTGCCGGGCCTCTGATATCTTTTTCCAGCTCTTTTGCTAGCGGAGGCCCGGACTTCCCCGTCGTCTCGTCCGGCTCTCCATTGTCCTTCTGCCGGCCCCTCCACTATCTTCTTCCAGCTCTTTTGCTAGTGGAGGGGCCGCTCTTTCCGGCGCCGTCTTCTTCCCTCTTCTCCTCCTCGATGTTGACTCGTTGCTTCCTCCCGCTGTAATGCTGGCTTTATCGGTCCGCAGCGATTTATATAGGCTTCTCATGACGTCACAGTCACATGCTCCGGGTGGCCCCGGAGCATGTGACTGTGACGTCATGGGAACATGTGACTGTCGTCATGAGAAGCCTATATAAATCGCTGCGGAGCGATGAAGCCACGGGAAGACGGAACGGGAAGACCGGCCCCTCCACTAGCAAAAGAGCTGGAAGAAGATAGTGGCGGGGCCGGCAGAAGGACAACGGAGAGCCGGACGAGACGATGGGGAAGACCGGGCCTCCGCTAGCAAAAGAGCTGGAAGAAGATAGCGGAGGCCCGGCAGAAAGAGGAAAGAACCGGAGAGCGCGGCGACGACACCAGAGACCCCCGAAGTCGGAAGAAGACCCCGACAACCAACGGCCAGGGTTGTTTGGAAGAGGCCCTTGTCCCCATCAACATGGGGACAGGATGCTTTGGGGTGGGGGGGCCGCAGGTCGCCCCCCTGCCCCAGAGCACCAAACCCCCCATGTTGAGGGCATGTGGCCTGGTACGGTTCAGGAGGGAGGGGGGCCGCTCTCTCGCCCCCCCCTCTTCCCCTGCGGCCTGCCAGGTTGCGTGCTCGGATAAGGGTCTGCTTTGGATTTTGAGGGGGACCCCCACGCCGATTTTTTGGCTTAGAGGAGTCCTCTTCAAATCCATACCAGACCGAAGGGCCTGGTATTCTCCTGGAGGGAGAACCCATGCCGGTTTTTGATTTAAAAATTGGTGTGGAGTTCCCGCTCAGGATTCATACCAAACACAGTGCCTGGTATTGGCGGGAATCCACGTCAGATCTCCATCTACCGGCAATGCGTGTCGCTCATTGCAAAAGGAAAAACACAATTTTTCCTTTCCCGATGACGAGACAGCTCGGCGCTGGCTCTCGCGACGGGGCTCGTAGGGTGTCAATCTCGACGCTAGAAGAGGCGAGATTGACACAATATCGGCGGCACCTACTGTATCATTCTTTTCAGCCGGCAATTCTGTGCACGATAAAAATGATCATAGCGGCAGTTCCGCCGCTTGATCGTTCTTATAGGCGGCGGGAGGGAACGTTTGCCCCCCCCCTCCCGCCGCCATCCGGTGCTTCTTCGGGCTCTCCTGTGCCATCTGGGGCTCGGAGAACGAATTGGCCGGCGCCGGATGGGAAGCATAGAGATGACTGGTGACCAGATGGTCACCAGTCATCTCTATGACCGTCGGAGGCCCGGGCGCGACGTTATGACATCATGCCGGGTTCCCGTATGTAAACAAAGCCGTGATCTCGGCTGTCAGCATGAGATCGGTGAATTTTTTTTGACCGATCTCATGCTTTCCAGCCTGGTGGAGAGATGTGGGGTCTTTTTGACTCTGCATCTCTCCATGAAGAGGACCTGTCACAGTAGATTCGTATTATAAGGGATGTTTACATTCCTTGTAATAGGAATAAAAGTGATCAAAAAAACAAAAAAGTAAAAAAAAGAGTAAGAAATACAAAAAAGTAAAAAACAAAAAAAATAACAATAAAAAAAAAAAACGCCCATGTCCCCGGTAGCTCGCGCTCAGAAGCGAACACACACGTAAGTCCCGCCCACACATGTGAGGTATTGCTGCGTGCGTTAGAACGAGTGAAACAATTCTAGCACTAGACCTCCTCTGTAATGTGAAAATGGTAACGTGTAAAAAAAAATTAAGCATCGCCTAGGGAGATTTTTAAGTACTGAAGTTTGGTGTCATTTCATGAGTGTGCGCAATTTTAAAGCGTGACATGTTGGGTATCTATTTACTCGGCATAACAACATCTTTCACATTAAACCAAAAAATTGGGCTAACTTTACTGTTTTAAAATTTTTTTTTAATTCATGAAACCATTTTTTTCCAAAAAAAGGGCGTTTGAAAATTTATTGCGCAAATACCGAGCGAGATAAAAATTTGCAATGACCTCCATTTTATTCCCTAGGGTGTCTGCTAAAAAAACATATATAATGTTTGGGGTTTTGAAGTAATTTTATAGCCATAAATTTATGATTTTTACATGAAGGAGAGAAGTGCCAGAATAGGCCCGGTGCTGAAGTGGTTAAAATATCCCAATTTTTTTTTTTAGTCGGTCTTTTGTATTTATATTTAAAAAAAAACGCAGAGGTGATCAAATAGCACCAAAAGAAAGCTCTATTTGTGTGCAAAAAATAATACATTTTCATTTGGTTACAGTGTTGTATAAGCGCGCAATTGTCATTCAAATTGCATCAGCGCTGAAACGTGAAAATTGGTCTGGGCAGGAAGGGGGTTTAAGTGGCCAGTAAGCAAGTGGTTATTATAAGGCTACATGCACACCAACGTTTTTCCAGCCGCTTGTTTGAGCGTTTTTTGCAGCTTAAAAATGGCTTTCCACGTTAGCCTATGGCCTCAAGGCCACCATGGCGTTTTTGAGCTGTAAATGGCATAGGCGTTTTTAGGCCCCATGTACACGGGACGCTGGTGCAAAGTCTTCAGAACTAAGGTTGAAAGCGGCGTTCAGAAAGGTGCGCTTTGTTGCGCTTGCATGCCGTGTTTTACCACATTTGCGTCTATATGCGTTTAGTTAGGAAACATCATAAGGGGCCGCCCTAAGCTCCAAAAACAGTATTTTTAACCATTTCAGCTATTTTGTGAGACCAGAGTGAGTATCAGCAGCTGAGAGAGCAGCAGTGTACTTGTATTTAGCGTGTCACTTGCCACAAGTTGTGGATTGTCCACTTGCCACGTCACCTGCCACAAGTTGTGGATTGTCCACAATGCAATGGAAGCAATTAAATTTTTATATATATATATATATATATATATATATATTTTTATGGTTTTTCCTCATTTGCCATAATTTTTGAGTTTATCAATGTAAAAAAAGAGGTCACCTTCTAAACGAAAACGCGGCTAAACGCCGGTACCGCGTCTGAAATGTGGAAATCTTTGGCGCCTGAAGGCATTTTTTGGCTTTGTGAAAAACGAGGTTAAACGCAACTGCAGATTTTTTTTTCCAGGCCAAAAACAGTGTTTTGGATATATTAGAATTCAATGGACCCGCATCCAAAACGCAAGTACCGCGATTTTGCGGCGATTTGCGTTTTTTAAAAAAAAACTGTTTATAGCTGGTTGTTAAAGGAAATGTAAAATAAATAAACATTGCCGGCTCTAAAAAAAAAAATCTAGAAAAAAAACAGCGTGGGGTCCCCCCCAGGTCCATACCAGGCCCTTCGGGGGTCTCTTGTTCTGTTCTCCGGTGTTGTCTCCACGCTCTCCGGTTCTTCTCTCGCTCTCCGGTGCCTTCTCCACGATCTCCGGTTCTTTCTGCCTTCTGCCGGCGCCCCGCTATCTTCTTCCAGCTCTTTTGCTAGCGGGGTCCCGGTCTTCATCCCTCTTCTCTCCGCCCGATGTTGCCTCGTCGCTGTCTGCCGCTACAATGCTGTGTCCGCGGAGCACACCCACTTATATTGGCATGGGGCGTGGTCACCGGGTGATGCCATCCGCTGACCCCGCCCCGGTATGACGTCACAGTCCCATCATTCCCCGGGACTGTGACGTCATACGGGGGCGGGGTCAGTGGGTGGCATCACCCGGTGACCACGCCCCATGCCAATATAAGTGGGTGCACTCCGCGGACACAGCATTGTAGCGGCAGACAGCGACGAGGCAAAATCGGGCGGAGAGAAGAGGGAAGAAGACGACGATGAAGACCGGGACCCTGCTAGCAAAAGAGCTGGAAGAAGATAGCGGGGCACCCGGCAGAAGGCAGAAAGAACCGGAGATCGTGGAGAAGGCACTGGAGAGCGGGAGAAGAACCGGAGAGCGCGGAGACGACACCGGAGAACAGAACAAGAGACCCCCGAAGTCGGAAGAAGATGACGATGAAGACCCGGACCCCGCTAGCAAAAGAGCTGGAAGAAGATAGCGGGGCGCCCGGCAGAAAGACCCCCGAAGTCGGAAGAAGACGACGATGAAGACCGGGACCCCGCTAGCAAAAGAGCTGGAAGAAGATAGCGGGGCGCCCGGCAGAAAGACCCCCGAAGTCGGAAGAAGACGACGATGAAGACCGGGACCCCGCTAGCAAAAGAGCTGGAAGAAGATAGCGGGGCGCCCGGCAGAAAGACCCCCGAAGTCGGAACAAGACCTCCGGAGCTGCCTAATAAATTACTTTAAAAACCTCTGTTGTGTTTTTTTTATTGACTTTTTTTCCACCAGGTGAATGGGTAGCGGTACGATGTACCCCATACTCATTCACATAGGGTGGGGGTTCCCGGATTCCAAAAAGCCCCCCGCCCGCAGACCCCAAAACCAACGGCCAGGGTTGTCGGGAAGAGGCCCTTGTCCCCATCAACACGGGGGCAGGTGCTTTGGGGTGGGGGAGCGCAGGGCGCCCCCTGCCCCAAAGCACCCACCCCCCCATGTTGAGGGCATGCGGCCTGGTACGGTTCAGGAGGGGGGGCGAGTTCGCTCGCCCCCCCTTTCCTGACATGCCGGGCTGCATGCTCGGATAAGGGTCTGGTATGGATTTTGGGGGGACCCCCACGCCGTTTTTCGGCGTAGGGGGTTTCCCCTAAAATCCATACCAGACCTAAGGGCCTGGTATGCTCCTGGAGGATAACCCATGCCGGTTTTTTAGTTAAAATTTGGCATGGAGTTCCCCTTCATGATTCATACCAAACACAGGGGACAGCGAGCAAGAGGCTTGCAGTACCCTGTCGCCGAGAACCAGCGCGATAGCATCGCGCTGGAGACATTCTCGGGCAGGTAGTCGCCTCTAGGACATGACTTGACGCGGCTGCTTCACGCTCAAGTCATGTCCAAGTTGCCTTGCAAAGTCGCGCTGTCCCTGCACACGAGTCGCCCCGCAAGTCTTTATCCGACTTACCGGGCGACCTCTATTCAAATCAATGGGCTCCCATTGGGAACCATTCATTTTCAATAGAGCGCCGCTGAAATTTTTATTTACTATAGCAGTGCGCCACCGGTTCATGCGCTCAATTAAGGATTTATCAGGTGCACCAATTAAGGTATGAACCGGCGCAGCGCACTGTTGATAGTAAATAACCCCCAATGTCTCAAGAATTGCTGTGGAGCAACATGGAGGATGCTGCCTCAGTACATGGTCTTTCGGAGTTGACAGCCATGGATTCCGAGGAGACAACACCCAGAGAGGAAGCCCCAGTTGTTACTGGTGAAGTCCTGCCCAAAGTTACCAGTTCATATGGGTCAGGAAAACAGTCTGCAAATCGCATGGTACACAAGTCCGCAGTTTCTTGTATACCGCCTGGATATGGAAGTACCAGATCTTTGCCTAGGCTTGCCCGATCACAAAGATTGCTAAACAAATGGGTAGCCAGGGAGTATGGACTAGAGTTCCCCTATGTTCCCAGGGAAACCATGCAAGAGATTGAGGCCAATAGAGCGGAATGGTACAGTGAAGCTGTGTGGGACCACCTTGAAGTACCTAAACCGTTCCGGAAAATAGGCCATTCCTTTACCATGGATGAACGCTTCAGAGGGTGTTTGTTTTAGTGGAGCTATGATCAGCACATCTATGCGGACAAGGTAGTCATCTGCCTGCCTGGAAAGGAGGACTATGTCTATTTTGTTACTACTGTGGACAAACAAGGGAAATCATTAATCCTGCCTGACCCTTGCTTTTACTGGTGATCCTCTATAGAGACTGTTCCAGTTTTGTTATTTTGCAAAGGAGAAGATTTTCTTTTATTTTTTTCTTCTTTGAAGGACTTGGGGTGACTAGCTAGTTAGTGCTAGGGCATTGGAGACTTTGGGGCTGATTTACTAATAACAGTGCGCTGCGCTGGTTCTAACCTTAATTGGTGCGCCGGATAACTCCTTCACTGGGCGCAGGAACCAGCGGCGCACTGTTATAGTAAATAGAAATGTCAGCGGCGCTCTATTAAAAATGAATAGTTCCTTATGGGAGCCCATTGATTTGAATAGAGGTCACCCGGGAAATCGGATGAAGCGTATCTGACTCGCGGGGCGACTCGTGTGCCGGCTGACACAGGGACAGCGCGACTTTGCGAGGCGACTTGGACACGACCTGAGCGTAAAGCAGCCGCTCAGGTTGTGTCCTAGAGGCGACTAGCCGGCCGAGAATGTGTCCAGCGCGATGTCATCGCGCTGGTCCTCGGCAGCCTCGCTGTCCCATGTTTGGTATGAATCATGAAGGGGAACTCCAGGCCAAATTTTAAATAAAAAACCGGCATGGGTTCCCCTCCAGGGGCATACCAGGCCCTTAGGTCTGGTCTGGATTTTAAGGTGAACCCCCTAAGCCGAAAAACGGCATGGGGGTCCCCCCAAAATCCAAACCAGACCCTTAGGTCTGGTCTGGATTTTAAGGTGAACCCCGTAAGCCGTAAAACGGCGTGGGGGTCCCCTCAAAATCCAAACCAGACCCTTATCCGAGCATGCAATCTGGCAGACCGCAGGGGAAAAGGGGGGGACGAGAGAGCGGCCCCTCCCTCCTGAACCATACCAGGCCGCGTGCCCTCAACATGGGGGGTTTGGTGCTTCGGGGCAGGGGGGCGACCTGCGGCTCCCCACCCCAAAGCACCCTGCCCCCATGTTGATGGCTACAAGGGCCTCTTCCCGACAACCCTGGCCGTTGGTTGTCGGGGTCTGCGGGCGGGGGGCTTTTCGGAATCCGGGAGCCCCCTTTAAAAAGGGGGCCCCCAGATGCCGGCCCCCCACCCTATGTGAATGAGTATGGGGTACATCGTACCCCTACCCATTCACCTGGTGGCAAAATAAGTCAATAAAAAAGACAACACAGGTTTGAAAAGTAATTTATTGGGCAGCTCCAGGGGTCTTCTTCCGACTTCGGGGGTCTTTCTGCCGGGCGCCCCGCTATCTTCTGCCAGCTCTTTTGCTAGCGGGGGCCGGTCTTCTTCGTCGCCTTCTTCCCTCTTCTCTTCGCCCGATGTTGCCTCGTCGCTGTCCACCGCCGCAATGATCTGTCCGAGCAGCGGTGCCACTTATATTGGCATGGGGCGTGGTCACGGGCTGATGCTACCGCTGACCCCGCCCCCGTATGATGTCACAGTCCCGGGGAATGATGGGACTGTAACGTGAAACGGGGGCGGGGTCAGCGGTGGCATCAGCCGGTGACCACGCCCCATGCCAATATAAGTGGCACCGCTGCTCGGACAGATCATTGCGGTGGTGGACAGCGATGAGGCAACATCGGGCGAAGAGAAGAGGGAAGAAGGCGACGAAGAAGACCGGCCCCCGCTAGCAAAAGAGCTGGAAGAAGATAGCGGGGCATCCGGCAGAAGGCAGAAAGAACCGGAGATCGTGGAGAAGGCACCGGAGACCGGGAGAAGAACCGGAGAACAGAACAAGAGACCCCCAAAGTCAGAAGAGGACGGCGAGGAAGCCCGGGACCCCCGCTAGCAAAAGAGCTGGCAGAAGATAGCGGGGCGCACGGCAGAAAGACCCCCGAAGTCGGAAGAAGACGGCGAGGAAGCCCGGGACCCCTGCTAGCAAAAGAGCTGGCAGAAGATAGCGGGCGCCCGGCAGAAAGACCTGCAAAGTCGGAAGAAGACGGCGTGGAAGCCCGGGACCCCCACTAGCAAAAGAGCTGGCAGAAGATAGCGGGCGCCCGGCAGAAAGACCTGCAAAGTCGGAAGAAGACGGCGTGGAAGCCCGGGACCCCCACTAGCAAAAGAGCTGGCAGAAGATAGCGGGGCGCCCGGCAGAAAGACCCCCAAAGTCGGAAGAAGACCGCCCAATAAATTACTTTTCAAACCTGTGTTGTCTTTTTTATTGACTTATTTTGCCACCAGGTGAATGGGTAGGGGTACGATGTACCCCATACTCATTCACATAGGGTGGGGGGCAGGTATCTGGGGTCCCCTTATTAACCACTTAAGCCCCGGACCATTTGGTAGCTAAAGGACCAGAGGTGAATTCAGAATTTTGCACTGCGCTGCTTTAACTGTAAATTGTGCGGACATGCAATGTTGTACCCAAACGAAATTTGCGTCCTTTTCTTCCCACAAATAGAGCTTTCTTTTAATGGTATTTGATTGCCTCTGCGATTTTTATTTTTTGCGATATAAACGGAAAAAGACCGAAAATTTTGAAAAAAAATGATATTTTCTACTTTTTGTTATAAGAAAAATCGAATAAACTCAATTTTAGTCATTTGTATTCAGCCACATGTCTTTAGTAAAAAAAATGTCAATAAGCGTATATTTATCGGTTTGCGCAAAAGTTATAGCGTTTACAAACTAGGGTACATTTTCTGGAATTTACACAGCTTTTAATTTATGACTGCCTATCTCATTTCTTGAGGTGCTAAAATGACAGGGCAGTACAAAACCCCCCCAAATGACCCCATTTTAGAAAGTAGACACCCCAAGGAAATTGCTGAGAGGCATGTTGAGCCCATTGAATATTTTTTTTTGTCCCAAGTGATTGAATAATGACAAAAAAAAAAAAAAAATTACAAAAAGTTGTCACTAAATGATATATTGCTCACACATGCCATGGTTATATGTGGAATTGCACCCCAAAATACATTCTGCTGCTTCTCCTGAGTACGGGGATACCACATGTGTGGGACTTTTTAGGAGCCTAGCCACGTACGGGACCCCGGAAACCAAGCACCGCCTTCAGGATTTCTAAGGGCGCAAATTTTTGATTTCACTCCTCACTACCTATCACAGTTTTGAAGGCCATAAAATGCCAAAATAGCACAAAACCCCCCAAATGACCCCATTTTAGAAAGTAGACATCCCAAGGAAATTGCTGAGAGGCCTGTTGAGCCCATTGAATATTTTTTTTTTGTCCCAAGTGATTGAATAATGACAAAAAAAAAAAAATTACAAAAAGTTGTCACTAAATGATATATTGCTCACACATGCCATGGTTATATGTGGAATTGCACCCCAAAATACATTCTGCTGCTTCTCCTGAGTACGGGGATACCACATGTGTGGGACTTTTTAGGAGCCTAGCCACGTACGGGACCCCGGAATCCAAGCACCGCCTCCAGGATTTCTAAGGGCGCAAATTTTTGATTTCACTCCTCACTGCCTATCACAGTTTTGAAGGCCATAAAATGCCAAAATAGCACAAAACCCCCCCAAATGACCCCATTTTGGAAAGTAGACACCCCAAGCTGTTTGCTGAGAGGCATGGTGAGTATTTTACAGCTTTCATTTGTTTTTGAAAATGAAGAAAGAACATTTTTTTTTTTTTTTTTTTTTTTTTCAATTTTCAAAACTTTGTGACAAAAAGCGAGATCTGCAAAATACTCACAATACCTCTCAGCAAATAGCTTGGGGTGTCTACTTTCCAAAATGGGGTCATTTGGGGGGAGTTTTGTGCCATCTGGGCATTCCATGGCCTCCGAAACTGTGATAGGCAGTGAGAAGTGAAATCAAAAATTGACACCCTTAGAAAGCCTGAAGGCGGTGCTTGGTTTTTGGGGTCCCGTACGCGGCTAGGCTCCCAAGAAGTTTCACACATGTGGTATCCCCGTACTCAGGAGAAGCAACAGAATGTATTTTGGGGTGTAATTCCACATATGCCCATGGCATGTTTGAGCAATATATCATTTAGTGACAACTTTGTGCAAAAAAAAAAAAAAAAAATAATTTTTTCCGCAACTTGTGTCAACATATAAAATATTCCATGGACTCTACATGCCTCTCAGTATATAGCTTGGGGTGTCTACTTTCCAAAATGGGGTCATTTGGGGGGGTTTTGAACTGTTCTGGCATTTTATACACAACATTAGGAAGCTTACATCCACTCTTCTAACCACTTGAAGACAAAGCCCTTTTTGACACTTTTTGTTTACATGAAAACATATTTTTTTTTGCAAGAAAATTATGTTGAACCCCCAAACATTATATATATTTTTAAAGCAAAGGCCCTACAGAATAAAATGGTGGGTGTTGCATTTTTTTTTTCTACACAGTATTTGCGCAGCGATTTTTCAAACGCATTTTTTTGGGAAAAAATACACTTTTTTAATTTTAATGCACTAAAACACACTATATTGCCCAAATGTTTGATGAAATAAAAAAGATGATCTTAGGCCGAGTACATAGATACCAAACACGACATGCTTTAAAATTTCGCACAAACGCGCATTGGCGACAAACTACATACATTTTTAAAAGCCTTTAAAAGCATTTACAGGTTACCCCGTTAGATTTACAGAGGAGGTCTACTGCTAAAATTACTGCCCTCGATCTGACCTTCGCGGTGATACCTCAGATGCATAGTGCAATTGCTGTTTACATATGACGCCAGACCGACGCTTGCGTTCGCCATTGGGCAAGAGCAGGGCAGGACAGGGGTGCTTTTTTTTTTTTTTTTTTTTTATTATTAATTTTGCTTTTTTATTTTATTTTTAAACTGTTGCTTCCATATTTATTTATTTTTATCACTTTTATTGTTATCTCAGGGAATGTAAATATCCCCTATGATAGCAATAGGTAATGACAGGTACTCTTTTTTGAAAAAACTGGGGTCTATTGGACCCTAGATCTTTCCTCTGCCCTCAAAGCATCTGACCACACCAAGATCGGTGTGATAAAATGCTTTCCCAATTTCCCAATGGCGCTTTTTATATCCGGGGGGGACATTCCCTCCCACTGCTTGTAAAAGCAGTCCAGAGGCTAATTAGCCACTAGGATTGCTTTTACATGAAAGCCGGCCGCTGGCTGAAAAGAATGATACCAAGATGATACCTAAACCCGCAGGCATCATTCTGGTATAAACATTCAAAGTCCAGCAACATACCAGTACGTTGCTGGTCCTTGTTGGACATGTATTGTAATCTTTTTTTTCATGCAGCCTGTTGGCTGAACGAAAAAAAAAGATTGATCGGTGGGTATGCCCACCATTAGAATACCGCCCTTCATCCACCCACTTCTAATGATGGGCATACATGCACCATTTATATATGCCGAAGCATGGGGGCATCTTCTCGCAAAAGTAATGCCGCGTACACATGGTCAGACTTTTCCACGGGCAAGCCTCCGTCGGAATTTCGACCATATATACGCGGCATTAGGAGCAAAATCGCTCCTCCGCTCCTGCTGCCCCAATGCTTCGGCATATATGCTTTTGTTTTTTTAACTGTGGTGGTGAAATTACCTCCTACAGCACTGGAGTCGCAGGGATCAGGCCTGTCTCTGCGAACGCTGCAGTTATGTGTGTTGTGTTTTGCAAGTGACAGTGATCGATCGATACTGCACTTCGGTGGCCTGGGCTGGACGGAGGGGCAAAACGCAGGTGCTAGCATGTATCTGGGCTGATCCCGCTAACACTGCGTTTTTGGGAACCCTAAACTGCTGGGGACGCTAGTATAGATCTGATCAGATCAGATATTGAGCTGATCAGATACTATACCACTAAGGGGGGTGTATGCTTCACGTGTGGGTGTTAGCGCTACTGGCACTAACCTGACGCTGCCTGGGGTGTGACGCAGACCCTCTTTGACGCTAAAACCTAACTGATATCACCCGCCGGGCGATCAGGGGGTTAAACCTTTATTGGGTTATATACGGCGGGTGCCCTGACACTATAAAAAGCAAACTAACTAACCAGCGTCACCCGTAACACTTATATGATGATCACTGGTGAAAGGGTTAACTAGGGGCAATTAGGGGGTTAAAACCTTTATTAGGTAATATATGGGGGTACCTGACGCTATATAAAAACCTGACGGCGAACCTAAAAAAAAATTACTGGCTACCTATCGGCATCACCGACACTAAGACAACGATCATAAAAACGATTGCTTAGCGACAGTGGTGATAGGGGGTGAAAGGGTTACCTGGGGGGCGATCAGGGGGTTAAACCTTTATTAGATAATATATGGGGGTACCTGACGCTATAAAAACCTGCGGCGAACCTAAAAAAAATTACTGGCTACCGATCAGCATCACCGACGCTAAGACATCGATCAGAAAAATGATCGCATAGTGACGGCGGTGCTAGGGGGTGAAAGGGTTACCTGGGGGGTGATCAAGGGGGTTACACCTTTATTAGGTAATATATGGGGGTACCCGACGCTATAAAAACCTGCGGCGAACCTAAAAAAAATTACTGGCTACCGATCAGCATCGCCGACGCTAAGACATCGATCAGAAAAATTATCGCTTAGTGACAGTGGTGATAGGGGGTGAAAGGGTTACCTGGGGGGGCGATCAAGGGGGTTAAACCTTTATTAGGTAATATATGGGGGTACCCGACGCTATAAAAACCTGCGGCGAACCTAAAAAAAATTACTGGCTACCGATCAGCATCACCGACGCTAAGACATCGATCAGAAAAATGATCGCATAGCCACGGCGGTGCTAGGGGGTGAAAGGGTTACCTGGGGGGTGATCAAGGGGGTTAAACCTTTATTAGGTAATATATGGGGGTACCCGACGCTATAAAAACCTGCGGCGAACCTAAAAAAAATTACTGGCTACCGATCAGCATCGCCGACGCTAAGACATCGATCAGAAAAATTATAACTTAGTGACAGTGGTGATAGGGGGTGAAAGGGTTACCTGGGGGGCGATCAAGGGGGTTAAACCTTCATTAGGTAATATATGGGGGTACCCGACGCTATAAAAACCTGCGGCGAACCTAAAAAAAATTACTGGCTACCGATCAGCATCACCGACGCTAAGACATCGATTAGAAAAATGATTGCTTAGTGACAGTGGTGATAGGGGGTGAAAGGGTTATCTGGGGGGTGATCAGGGGGTTAAACCTTTATTAGGGGGGGTTAGGGGGCTACACTGGACCTAAAACTAAATGTAGTGACACTTTTACAGTCACAAATGTCACTGATTGCAGTGATCACTAAATAAATGGTCACTGCAATCAGTGGCACTGTGACTGGGGGCTGGGGGGGGCTGGGGGGTGATCTGGGGGGGCCTGGGGGGGCGATTTATGTGCCTATGTGTCCTGGTGTCAGTGTGCTGTTTTGTGTACTAACCTGGCATCTTCTCCTGTACGGCGCTCGGTATATGTGAGCGCCCCAGGAGAGATAACATCACTTCCTCCTTCCTGGCAGGCAGGGGAAGCTCTCTCATTCGCCGGGAGCGATCGAGAGGGGGTGGCCGGAATCGAACGGCCGTCCCCTCATGCCGGATCGCTCCCGAAGGTAAAACGACCGCTCACTGTAAAGAAGGGGGGTCCGATCGGACCCCCCAACTATACAAAGGCAATCACGTACATATACGTGATTCTGCCTGTCGGTGCCATTCTGCTGACGTATATTTACAGTGGGCGGTCGTTAAGTGGTTAAAGGGGGCTCCCGGATTCCGATAAGCCCCCCGCCCGCAGACCCCGACAACCAACGGTCAGGGTTGTCGGGAAGAGGCCATTGTCCCCATCAACATGGGGGCAGGGTGCTTTGGGGTGGGGGGGCCGCAGGTCGAAGATTCCGTGCTTGGTTCTCGCAGGCGCAGTTTCGCCAAAATGGCGGCGGCGGTCGCGCATGCGATTGGCCGCCAACGGATGGCAACTTTTTCCGGCGCAGGCGCGCTGTGGGGCGGTGACATCATTAACGGTGGCAGATTTAAATAGCTGTCAAAGCAGCTATTCCTTGGGGTGACTTGCAGGCTTATGCGGTGTTTACCCCAGGCACTGGTCTCTGGTTTACAAGGTAAATTGTTTGCTGCAGGCTCCCTGGGTGCTGGCTATGTTTTGTTATGTGCTCTCTCATGCCTGTTGTCACTCCTGTTTCTCATAAGGCTTTAATGATTCATTTCACTTTTAAACTGCCTTGCAATGGATCTGTCACCGCCCTCTTGTGGCCAACCCTTGCGCTGCAGGTAGGATTTATTTATTTTCTACCTGTGATGCTTGGGTTCACTCATTCAGGAGCTCTTAACCCTTTCTTTTTCACTCAGCTCTTCTAGGTCTGAACACCAAAGCACGGCAAAGACCGTCCTAGGTCTCAACGTTGTCACTCCTCTTCAAGGTCCAGACGTCAGATCTTCCTTTAGATCTAGGTACCACAGATAGGAGTCTAAAACCACCTCTGAGCGTCACTCTCACCGCCACTCCAGCCGCTCTGTGAGGAAAGCCTGCCGGTTCTGCGGGGCCCAGGTTCCTGAAGGCAAATAGCTCTGCGAGCGATGCTTTTCTAAAGTCGCATAAGAAAGAGAGGGTGGAGACCAACAAGTGGAAGCACTGGTCAGAAAGGTGGTCCGTGAGTCCCTGAGTAAAGGGGATTCTGGTCATACCCACAACCCTGCTGGCGTCACTATGTCAGTCCCTATTAGGGATGATCTCAAGGCTCCAGGCCCTTCACAGCCGAGCCATTCCTCAATTGAAGCCTCAGACAGTGAGGTGGAGGTAGATGACCCTGGTGCAGGTTTTTGAATTTGCCCTAGTACCACAGCTGGTCAAAAGCTGTCAAAGAAGCTTTGAGATGGAAGAGCCAGTGGAGGCACCCTCCAAACAGAGGAAATATTTTAAACACCTCAAAAAAGAACGCCATAATTTCTCCTTTTTGGGTGAACTCAGCGCAATAATTACCGACGAATGGGGTGGTGTTGAAAGGAAGAATTGCCTGTTAATGAAGGTATCAAAAACTGTACCCATTTCAAAGCAAGGATGTAAAACACCTGGAGTCGACTCCTCTCATTGACTCAGCCCTAATGAGGATGGTGAGGCACGTCACACTCGCATTGGAGGATACTGTTTCCCTTAAGGATTGCCTGTAGTGGAAAATTTATACCGACCTCAAGCGGATCTACATTACAGCGGGTATGACCTGCAAACCAGCTCTAGCTCTCGCAGCCCTTTCTAAAGCGATGGAAGTCTGGGCAGACAACGTAGATGCTTCTCTGAGGAGCATCTCGGAAGAACTGGCCAGGAGCTCACCTATTCATGGGCTAAGGTTGACGTTGGCTTTTCTCGTGGGGTTTCCCTAGACATAATTTGCCTGGTGGCTCGGATCATGCTGACATCTGTCACGGCTAAGCGTGCCTTGTGGCTGCGCCCATGGGTAGCTGACCCTGCCTCCAAGCAGGCATGGTGCAGGATTCCATTTGGGGGTTCGTCCCTCTTTGGGAACATATCGGACAGTGCCATCACCCGTGCCACAGGGGGCAAGTCGGGGTTCCTTCCCCAGGATCGCCGTCTGCTAAACCAGAAGAGAACACAGCCCAGGCAAAGTTCAGATCGAGCAAGGAATGCTCGCTACTATAGGCCTGGCCGTGAGTTCAAGAAGACCTGGAAGAAAAAAACAGCCTTCAGGCCAGAAGTTTTCAAAAGGGACATCTTCCGGTGGACAAGAATCCCCTAAGTCTTTATGATATTGCACCTGCCTAAAACAGAGCGAGTCGGCATCCTTGCCTCTCTCAGGGCGCTGCAGTTCCAGTTCCAGACGACAAAAGGTTTTAAGGGGTCTACTCGCCCCTCTTCATGGTGTTGAAGAAAAACGTCTCCTGGAGGCCAGTTATAGACCTAACCCACTTGACTTCTTTTATCTAGAAGGAGAAGTTCAAGATGGAGACACTACTCATGATCAGTCAAGCAATCCAACCAGGCGATTGGCTTGTCTCTATAGACCTGAAGGACGCCTACTTCCATGTTCCGATCGCGTCAGAATTCCAGAAATACCTTCGCTTTGCTGTCGATCAAATCCGTCTGCAGTTCACCTGTCTCCCCTTTGGGCTTACAACATCGACTTGTGTGTTTTCAAAACTTGTTGGCTGTCGTGGCTCTGATCAGGACCAGAGGTATCCGTCTGTATCACTATCTAGACGACCTGCTGTTGTCTCGGGACAAGGAGCAGTTGCTAATCCACAGATCCCAGGTCATCTCCACTCTACTCGAGTTTGGTTGGCTTCTGAATCTGGAAAAGAGCCATCTGGATCCTACGCAGTCCCTGGTATTCCTCGGGGCACACTTCAACGCTATCAAGAGCACCATCTTGTTACCCCTGGAAAAATCCCAGTGATCCGGGACAGAGTTTGGCTTGCAATGTCGTCCTCATCTCCAAGCCTCTCAATGCCTAAAGATCATTGGCACCATGGTGGCAACAACACCCATGGTAAAGTGGGCTCAGTGGAAAATGCGGCCCTTCCAGAAGGGTTTCCTCCAGCAGTATAATCCAGGGCTTCGGGATCACTTTATCCAAATAACCTCATCCATGCGGGAGAGCTTTCCTTGGTGGCTACAACAGAGGAACCTCCTCAATTGTCACTCCATCGCACCTGTGTCTTGGGTCACCATCACTACAGATGCCAGCAACAGGGGCTGACAGAAGTAGCCCAAGGCATATGGAATTTTCCCTCTCACAGGATAGTCTCCAATGTTCTGGAACTCCGGGCAGCGTTCTGCGCTCTGCAGGCCTTTCACCACTTAACAGCAGGAGACTCAGTCCTCCTAAGACTGGACAACACAACGGCAGTCGCATACATCAAGAGACAGGGGGGTACTCGCAGTCCCTCCCTGTCAAAGGAAATAGAGCCCATCATGATCTGGGCCCAGAAAAACCTGGCCAACCTGACAGCTGTCTATCTCCCTGGAGTCCCGAACGTTCAGGCAGATTTTCTGTTGAGAGTTTCTCTGGACAACGAGTGGACTTCCCCCCGAAGTCTTCAGGTGGGTCCTGTCCCTTGGAGTCATTCCGGAAGTAGACTTGTTTGCCTCCCCATGCAACTTCAGACTAGAGAGATACTACACGAGGTCTTGGTATTCCCAGGCTTTTGGGTAGATGCTCTGACAGACCATTGGTGGTTCCACAGGGCCTATGCCTTTCCCCCAGTTCCTGTCATTCTCCGTTTTTTTTGTCGAGGCTCAGGATGGAAGAAGCAGAGATAGTGGCAATAGTCCCGTACTGGCCAAACAAGCCATGGTTTCCACTGCTGATGCAACTCAGGTTCCGGGACCCAGTTCCTCTACCCTCCAGACCAGATCTCCTATCACAAGGGGCATTTCTACATCCATGCCCGGCCCATCTACATCTGATGATCTGGTTCTTGAGAGGGGAAGGTTCGAGGCCCTAGGCTGTCCAAGTAGGGCCATCTCCACAATATTAAATGCCAGAAGAACAGGCACCAACAGGGTCTACCAGAGGATTTGGAAAAAGTTTTCAGACTACACCTCTTCCACTGCAGGTTCTTGCAATAACCCAAAGATACATGATATCCTGGGCTTCTTACAATCAGGATTGGATCTCTCATTGTCAGTCAGCTCGCTGCGAGTCCAAATCGCTGTAATCTCTGCCTTTACGGGTGTTTCCTGGGCTAGACACCCTCTTACTCAGTAGTTTTTCAGAGGAGCAATAAGGCTCAGACCTCAGAGCCAAGTTTTTCTAATTGGGATCTTCCCCTTGTCCTGGATTTTTTCTTAGGTAGAGAGTTGGAACATGAAGATCAATCTTCTGTCAAATGACTCTCTCTAATAGTTGTCTTCTTGGTGGCTATAACATCGGCCAAGAGGGTCTCTGAAATCAGCTCTCAGGGATGCAAGGAGCCATTTCTAAACTTTTTAATTCCTATGTTGGGTTCAAACCCCAAAGTGGCATCTGTGTTTCATGACAATCAGGAGATTGCTCTTCCAGCGTTCAGATCTACCGAGGATTCCAGTGTTTATCCCTTAGATGTTGGAAAAGCTCTGAGTCAGTATATTGAAGCTACAGCTTCTTTCCGTCAGACCGACCACCTGCTCGTTCTTTTCACAGGAAGTATAAGGGAATGCGTGCCTCTTCCAGATCTATCGGAGCATGGATTGTTCAGGCCATTTAGTGGGCCTATAAAGCCAAGGGCTTGGCGCCTCCAGAAGCGGTGACTGCTCACTCAACTAGAAGTGTCTTCATCATGGGCGGCATCACGTCACGTGCCTCCAGAAGTTATTTGCAAGGTGGCCTTGTGGTCTTCAATTAACACGTTCATGGCACACTACTGCGTAGAGCCAGCCTCATTATCTTCTGTTTAATTTGGTTTACGTATCTTGTCTGTTGATGGTGCCAATTAAACCTTTTTTCTTTTGTCCAGCACTCTGCCCACCCGGGTGTGTATGGCTAGTTATTTCCCACACGTAGGCTGCCATGGAGTCTGTCAGGAAAACGGAAAATTTATATCAAATACTGGACTCCATGGCAGCAGGAGTTCCCTCCCAGTGGCTGGAGTAGGCTAAATTATGGAACACGGCCTCTGGCCCAGAGCAAAGATTTATGGGAGAAGGGTCCTATGAGGTATGAGGGGCGGGATTAACCCACACGTAGGCTGCCATGGAGTCCATCAGGAAAGGAAAATTACGGTAAGTATTTGATATAAATTTTCCGTTATATCTATATCTATATATATATATATATATATATATATATACAAAAATAAAATTGCTTCCATTGCATTGTGGACAATCCACAACTTGGGGCAGCTGACGTGGTAAGTGGACAATCCACATCTTGTGGCAAGTGATGTGGCAAGTGACACGCTAAATACAACTACACTGCTGCTCTCAGCTGCTGATATCACTCTGGTCTCACAAAATAGCTAAAATCGTAAATAATACTGTTTTTGGAGCTTAGGGCGGCTCCTTATCATATACACGGAAATGTGGTAAAACACGGCATGCAAACGCCACAAAGCGTGCCTTTCTAAACGCCACTTTCAACCTTAGTTCTGAACACTTTGCACCAGCGTCCCGTCTACATGGGGCCTAAAAACGCCTATGCCATTTACAGCTCAAAAACGCCATGGTGGCCATGAGGCCATAGGCTAACATGGAGAGATGTTTTTAAGCTGCAAAAAACGCTCAAACAAGCGGCTTGAAAAACGTCCGTGTGCATGTAGCCTTATATTAACCACTTGCGCACTGCCCAGACCAAGTTTCACATTTCAGCGCTGATGCACTTTCAATGACAATTGCGCGCTCATACAACACTGTAACCCAATGAAAATGTTTTATTTGTTGGCACACAAATAGAGCTTGCTTTTGGTGCTATTTGATCACCTTTGTGGTTTTTTTTGTTTTTTTTTATATATAAATACAAAAGACCGAGTTTAAAAAAAAAAAAAAATGGATATTTTACCCACTTCAGCACTGGGCCTATTCTGGCACTTCTCTCCTTCATGTAAAAATCATAAATTAATGGCTATAAAATTACTTCAAAACACCAAACATTATATATGTTTTTGGAGCAGACACCCTAGGGAATAAGATGGCGGTCATTGCAATTTTTTATCTCGCTCGGTATTTGCACAATAAATTATCAAACGCCTTTTGTTTGCTAAAAATATTACAAAACAGTAAAGTTACGGACAATTTTTTGGTATAATGTGAAAGATGTTGTTATGCTGAGTAAATAGATACCTAACACATCACGCTTTAAAATTGCGCACACTCATGGAATGACACCAAACTTCAGTAATTAAAAATCTCCCTAGGCGATGCTTTAATTTTTTTTACACGTTACCATTTTGGCATTACAGAGGAGGTCTAGTGCTAGAATTGTTGCACTCGTTCTAACACACGCAGCAATAACTCACGTGTGTGGTTTGAACAGCGTTTACATATGTGGGCGGGACTTACGTGTGTGTTCGCTTCTGAGCGCGAGCTACCGGGGACATGGGCGTTTTTTCTTTATTTTTGCATTTATTTATTTTTTACTTTTTTGTATTTCTTACTCTTTTTTTAACTTTTTTTTTTTTTGGATCACTTTTATTCCTATTACAAGGAATGTAAACATCCCTTGTAATAGGAATGTGTGTGACAGGTCCTCTTTATGGAAAGATGCGGGGGCAATAAGACCCCACATCTCTCCTCCAGGCTGGAAAGCATGATATTGGTAAAAAAAATCACTAATCTCATGCTGACAGCCGAGATCACGGCTTGGTTAACATACGGGAACACGGCGTGATGTCATAACCGCCGCGCCTCCGACGGTCAGAGATGACTGATGACCATCTGGTCACCAGTCATCTCCAAATCGTTCTCCGAGCCCAAGATTGCACGGGAGAGCCCGGAGAAGCACCGGATGGCGGCAAGAGGGGGGTGAAACGTCCCCTCCCGCCGCCTATAAGAACGATCAAGCGGCAGAACTGCCACTATGATCATTTTTATTGTGCACAGAATCGCCGGCTGAAAAGAATGATATCTGAATGATGCCTGCAACTGCAGGCATCATTCAGATGTCACCGCACAAAGCCAAGGATGTCATTTGACGGTGGGCGGTAGGAAACTGGTTAATATTTTTAAAAAAGGTAATTTTTCTTCTTCCTTGATGTACACTGATGAGACTGCACTGATGGGCACCGATAAGGTGGCAAGATAAGGTGGCAAGGGTGGGCACTGAGAGGTGGCATTGCTAGTTGGCACTGGTGGGCAGTGAGAAGTGGCACTGCTAGGTGGCAATGATAGTTGGCAGTGATGGGCACTGATAGGCAGCACTGCTAGGTGCCACTGATTGGCACCAGTGGTGGGCATTGATAGATGGCACTGGCAGGGGCTACTGATTGTCACAGATGACGCAGAATTGCCTCTTCCTCTTCGGGCCCCATGTCCCTTGCACATAAGCCAGTGATTGCCTTTTTTTTATGCTCACGCTGTCAGCACAAGGAGAAAACAAAAACCATACCCCAGCTTTTGTTTACATCACGTGACCAGCTGTCATTGGCTGACAGCTGATCACATGGTAAAGGGCAGGGATCGACCCCTTACTCGGATCTGTCATCACCTGAGTCTCAGTGACTCTGTGACCACAGCGCGCGCAAACGGGAGGATGTTTATTGACAGACTCCCGGCAATTGAGGACCATGCTGTGGCCGTCGATCAGTTATAGCGCTGATCTCAAGTGATTAAAGAGGGTCTAAATGGACCATTGACATGCATCACAATTCAACTTAGGAATGAGTCTTTGAAAAGTTAAACTAAATAATTTGGCCACTTTATCCTTCCAAGTAATTCACTTCCTGTCACATAGCCACACAGGAAGTGAGGGAAAATCCCTCCCAATGTCTTTCCTTGGGGACACACAGGTCAGTCTAAATACTTTCCCCATTATGCACATTGCACTCTAGCATATTGCGGGGTACACCCCAAATTATTAGGTAGTTTGGACTTTGGGGTTTATTTACTAAAGGCAAATCTACTTTGCACTACAAGTGCACTTGCTGTATATCTGAGGGGGACATGCAAGCAAAAAAAAAACACCATCTTTGCTTTTACATGATTGTAACATCCAATCACCAGTACTTTCCCTCAGATTTTCAGCAGCTACACTTTTACTGCAGAGTGGATTTGTCTTTACTAAACCCCAAACTATATAATGATTTGGGGTGTACACAACAAAGTGCTAGAGTGCAATTTGCTTAATGGGGACACTAGTTAGATTGATCTGTGTGTCCCCAAGAAAAGACATTGGTAGGGTTTTACCTTCACTTCCTGTTTAGCTGTGTGACAGGAAGTGAAGCCAAGTTTAAGAGACACAAAGGCCAAACTACAAAAAAAAAAAAATCTACAAAAAAAAAAAAACACACACACACACACACGCAGGGGTTCTAACACTTACTTCGTTTCCCTCAAAATGCCCACAATTAGAATTGTATTGCCTTGAGCTATTTTTAAGTGCAGTGCTCTAAATCAGTGCTTCTCAAGTATCCCCAACAGGCCATGTTTGCAGGTTTTCCTTCATCTTGCACATGTGCTTTAAATCACAGTCAATGGTTTTGATTTTTGGACAGCAATTCACAAAACATGTCCTGTTGGGGGTACTTGAGGACTGAGGCTGAGAACCACTGCAGTAGAAAAAGGAAAATTGAATACTTACCGCTCTGTATTTTTCATTTCCTGGTGACGCTCAATGGCAGCACACAATACATGCATATGCTAGCATGAAGGCACCAGATTAGACAAATCACACCTGTTTTGTTTTGACATGCCAATCAGCTGTCACATTTGTTGCAAAGAAAACACAAAACAAACATCAAAACTTTGCATCAAATTTTATTGGTCAACAAAACAAAAAGGGAAGGCAAAATAAAAAAGATGGTCAATTTGAAACAGTTACAGACTCAACATCTTGAGAAATTTTTGGCCAAAAAAAATTCAGCACAGACAATTAAATCAAAGTGAACAAACGACAAACATTAACAACATCAGAATTATTTCAGGGGAACATTTCCCCCACACAAAAAAATACAATCAACAAAAGTTAACCAATCACCTGTTTTGCAAAGACATAACAAATAAAATACATGTGTTACAAACTCGATAAGGACACCAACATGTACATTTTGCCCCCCACACACACTTGCCTCTTCTCAGGGCAAGCGAACGAATGCTCCTTGTGAGCTTTATATAACATATGTTTGTGTGCTAATGAGGCAATTGAAAACACATGCACAGTCCATGAAACACCCAAAATGAAAGTTCACTCAATGTAGAGACTGAAATTCAAAGTGGCTACATCTGTTAAGGATGTCCTTCAATTACTAACCCATAAAAACACTCTCTGAGTGAGCATGCCCAGAAATATCCAGGTGCTGTTCACACACAAAAAGCACCCAAAAAAAATCTAACTGGCTGGGCATGTGCAGAACAACACCAATGCAGCTAGCAAAAAATAACCCTCCCCCCGTCCAAAATTAAGCACATCATCCAGCATGCTACAAAATTAGAGATGGGGCAATCACCCCTCCCCCCCACCAACAAATACCATTGCAGTCTATGGGAACTGACTTGTTAATTTTGCTAGTCCCCACTTGGCTGGCTTATCTTCTAGTTATTGGCCTTAAAATGGGGGCCCAGGTCCCACCCTAAGGGACATATATCAATGTCACCAATTTGGACAACACCAAAAACCAAACAAGGAGAAGTGCCTTTAAATATGCCAAATTGCTTAAGGGCCATTTCACACCACATGCAGTGCATTGCATTTTTTATGCATCCAAAATGCATGGAAAGTTGGTTATATGGTTCTAAATGGCAGTGTTTGTTCCAGTGCGTTCCAGTTCCACAAAAAAAGTAGAACATGCTGCATTTACCTGCACTGGACTGTACTGGAACGCATCAAAACGCATCATAAACGCACTGGAACGCACAGGAACACACCTAAATGCACCAAAAACGCTCTGGAACACACTTGTCCTTATCTATGGTTAATAAAAAAGAGGGGTGAAAAAAAAGCACTGGACTGCATCAAAAACTTACCAAAAATGCACTGGAATGCATGAAAAACGTGCATGCAGAAAAGCACCTGGAACGCATCCGGATTGTGTTTCTATGGTGTGAACTGGCCCTAGTTCACACTATAGAAACGCAGTCTGGGTGCGTTCCAGGTGCTTTTCTGCATGCGCGTTTTTGACACATTCCAGTGCATTTTTGATGGGTTTTTGATGCAGTCCAGTGTTTTTTTCCCCCTCTTTTCACTTAGGACAAGTGTGTTGCAGTGCGTCTTTGGTGCATTTAGGTGCATTCCGGTGCATTCCAGTGCATTTTTGGTACGTTCCGTTGCGTTTTTGATGTGTTTTACTGGAGTCCAGTACAGTTTTGTACCTAAAAAATGCAGCATGACCAATTTTTTTTTTTGCTTTCTGAAACGCACTGGAACGGACTGCAGTGGTGTGAACTATGCCATTGGCATTAATGTGATCAACTTTCTTTGCGTTTTTCATGCATCAAAAAAACGCACTGCACTGCATCCGGTGTGAACTGGCCCTAAATATCATACCCGGGGGGTGTCTATAGTATGCCTGTAAAGTAGCACATGTTTTCCATGTTTATAACAGTTGGAGAGCAAAATGACATTTCTAAAGTAAAATAATAGTCATTCAAAAGTCCTTGCGGCTGTAATGAATTGCTGGTTCCCGTCAATACAGATAAAAGTCATTGAAAGTCTTTGATTACACAAAAAACAAAAGCGTGGGGGTCCCCCAAATTCCATTACCAGGCCCTTCAAGTCTGGAATGGATATTAAGGGGAACCCCGCTGCAATTTTTTTTTTTAAATGATGTGGGGTTCCCCCCAAATATCCAAACCAGGCCCTTCAGATCTGGCATGGATTTAAAGGGGAACTCCACCCCAAATGTAAAAAAAAAATGGCGTGGAGTCCCCCCAAAAATCCACACCAGACCCTTATCCGAGCACATAACCTGGCCGGCCGCAGGAAAAAAGGGGGGAACGAGAGCGCCCCCCCCCTCCTGAACCGTACCAGGCCACATGCCCTCAACATGGGGAGGATGTCCCCATCTTGATGGGGACAAGGGCCTCATCCCCACAATCCTTGCCCGGTGGTTGTGGGGGTCTGCAGGCGGGGGGCTTATCGGAATCTGGAAGACCCCTTTAACAAAGGGGACCCCCAGATCCCGCCCCCCCTGTGTGAAATGGTAATGGGGTACGAATGTACTCCTACCATTTCACAAAGAAAGTGTCAAAAATGTAAAAAATTACAAGAGACGGTTTTTGACAATTCCTTTATTAATGTCTTCTCCTTTCTTCCATCTTCTTCCATCTTCTTCTTCCATCTTCTTCTTCCATCTTCTTCTTTTCTCCATTCGGGTTTCTTCCTCCATCTTCATCTTCCTCTTTATCTTTATCTTCATCTTCCTTCTTCCTTCGGTGTTCTCGTCCGCATCTTGCTCCGGCGTCTTCCCTTCTTCTTTCTTCTTCGGCCGCTCCGTTTGAATTGGAGGTTCCCGCTGTGCGACGTTTCAGTTCTTCAGTTCCCCTCTGGGTCCGCTTACACCCGGTGACCCCGCCCCCCTCTGACGCACATGGATTTCACGGGGACTTTCCCCGTGGTGTCAGAGGGGGGCGGAGCCACCGGGTGGCAGCGGACCAAGTGGAGAACTGAAGCGTCGCACAGCGGGAACCTCCAATTCAAACGGAGCGGCCGAAGAAGAAAAAAGAAGGGAAGACGCCGGAGCAAGATGCGGACGAGAAGACCGAAAGAAGAAGGAAAATGAAGATAAAGATGAAGATGAGGATGAAGATAAAGATGAAGAGGAAGAAACCCGAATGGAGAAAAGAAGAAGATGGAAGAAGTAGAAGATGGAAGAAGAAGATGGAAGAAGAAGATGGAAGAAGATGGAAGAAAGGAGAAGAAGACATTAATAAAGGAATTGTCAAAAACCGACTCTTGTAATTTTTTTACATTTTTTACACTTTCTTTGTGAAATGGTAGGGGTACATTTGTACCCTATTACCATTTCACATGGGGGGGCGGGATCTGGGGGTCCCCTTTGTTAAAGGGGTCTTCCAGATTCCGATAAGCCCCCCACCCGCAGACCCCCACAACCACCGGGCAAGGGTTGTGGGGATGAGGACATCCTCCCCATGTTGAGGGCATGTGGCCTAATACGATTCAGGAGGAGGGGGGGCGCTCTCGTCCCCCTCTCTTTTCCTGCGGCCGGCCAGGTTGCGTGCTCAGATAAGGGTCTGGTGTGGATTTTTGGGGGGACTCCACGCCATTTTTTTTTAAAATTTGGGGTGGAGTTCCCCTTAAAATCCATGCCAGATCTGAAGGGCCTGGTATGGATATTTAGGGGGACACCCACGTCATTTTTTTTTAATTTGCAGCGGGGTTCCCCTTAATATCCATTCCAGACCTCAAGGGCCTGGTAGTTTAATTTGGGGGAACCCCCACGCTTTTTTTTTTTGGTCAAAGACTTTCAATGACTTTTCTCTATATTGCCGGGAGCCGACAATTTATTATAGCCGCGGCTGCTTTTAAATGCCTTTTTTTTCCTTTAGAAATGTAATTTTGCCGGCGCACTGGGAAGTTCAGAGCTGCGCCTGTTCAACTTATGCAAATTGAGTTACGTGACTTGACATTTACTAAGATTTTGCCGGCGCAGTGTCCCGGCGCATTTGAACCATTGAAATTGCCGCACTGAGCTCAAAAAAACCTCCCGCAGCTCGTATCGTACTTGCCGGCTCAGCGGGCTGGTTTTGAAAAAGTTACATTCTCTCTCTATTTTGGGCATATTAGTTATTTGGGCAGGTGTCCCTACACTTCCTCACATCACCCCACATCACCAACATTATATTCTCACTTCCAGCTTCTTTATATTTAGAGTTTAACATGCCGTGCGCCAGGTCCATAGTGGCGCACTGAGCGCCTCCTCCCGTCCGCCGACAACACTATAGTAAATGGCAAATAGGGCTGCGCTACAGGCGCTAATGTTTTGTAAATACCAAAACAGCCATTGCGCACGCAGATGCGCCAATACTCATGGCGCAAACGTTTCGTAAATCAGCCCCTTTGAGTCAAGATTCTCTACCTGGTCCAGTGCTTGTACCAAAAAAGAACTTTGCTTTGATGTTCTTCGACTACTAGGTGGCGGAGATGTACTGGACTTTTCTGCACTTAGCTACAAAACATTTCTTGCACTAAGAGAAATTTATATATAGAGGGAAAGTTTTATTTCTCCAGGAAGTAAGGCTTAGCTTCCATTGTACAGAAATGTTTAGAATATCTACCTGTGTGTGCTGTTTTGTTTTTCAGGTGTCCTGGATCTCCCTCCAAGCTGCTGTAAAGTTGGGTGGGTTAGATAGAGAGATAGGAATACTGTAGTGTATAGTAATAGGATTATTGCATGTCTATGTAAAATGTGTATTTCTTGTTACCTTTCCCTTCCCCATCCAAGTTTTTTTTTGGACTCAGGTAGCTGACCCTCAGGACTTGAGGGTCATATATTTTTCTCGACGATGGGGACATCGTTTGTTGTGGAGAGGGAAGTATGTAGCGCCCTGCTCCCAATGAGTGGGTGCTATGTGTTAAAATTATAGTTGTCTGAGCAATAGTTTGGCTCAGAAGGATTGTGTTACAAATTATACTCTATTTCAGTTCAGCTGGTTGCATGATTTTCCTCCTGACAGTGGGTGTCGCTGTCACCACTGGTCAGGATAGGAAAGACAACAGGCTGAATGCATTGGGTATCTCTTTCTCAGAAGCAGCTCAGGAGCATGGTCAACCAGCTGTGCATTCTGGGAGAGGGTACTTAAGAGACAGACGCCATTTGTGGGGTCGTAGTTCGTTGGTGGTGGGCACTACCCGCCCAATCCTGACCTGAGGGCCCTCATGGCCTCAGGGAAGTGCTGGCAGTTTCCGCCTTGGGGCCACGTTGGCCTGAGGCTCCGTTACTGAGATGTAGGCCCAGGAGTTACTGGGGGTCTACTGATCCGGGGATGATCCTGTGTCACCTTACCTGCTGGAAGGGACCAAGCAATTGAGGACTCAATTGGAGGATGCATCCGGATCATAATCTACCTCACAGTGTTGCCGGAACGGCTGGAAGATCCTGGCACTGAGAGCTGTGCTCTTTATTCAGAAGGTAACCCAGGGAAGGGTTACACCAAGTCTGTGGCAGAGAGTGTTCTATTTTCATCAAGTCTGTGGCAGAGACTATATGTGATCGAGCTATGCATCGGTTGCTAGGCCGGTGAGATTGGGCCTATCCGGTGTTTGCTGAGTCCAGCGTGGAGACAGTTGTTCCTCTGGACCTAGGAAAATTCCTGTGATCCGCAACTAAGGTACCTGAGTCCTCCCCATCCCTTCAACCCCCTCTGTTGGAAACTTTATTCAATAAAACCCTTGAAAGAGACTTTGTGTTGGTGCAAACTTCTTCTGGACAACTCTTTAAGAAGAACCCCTGAGACAAGCATACGGAACAGTAAGGTAGCGGCAGGCCCAAATTTAAACCAGTAGCTCCTACGGGGGTAGTGCTACACATATATAGAAAACCCTGTGACCTGAGAAGTCTAGTAGCCCCTAGTAGAATTAAAAAAGTAAAAAAAAACTACCCAACAGTCAATCGAGTGGATGGTCTTCTTTTTTCGATCAGAAGGAAAATTTTAGATGTGGGGTCAAGAATTGTGGCACATGTTGCTTTATGTGGCCTAAAAGTTCTGGGAACAGATGGAAGGCCATATTTGATCAAACAGTTTATCAACTGTGGCACTCCATTTGTTGTCTATGGAATACTATGTCCGTGTGGTCTGCTTTATGTTGGAAGAACCACGGGTCCTTGGGAGAACATAAGTGCAATATCCTTAATGAAAGGGACAAGTACTCTGTCCCGCGTCATTTTAAAGAAAAATATGGAGCGGACCCATCGAGCTTGAGAGTCTTTGGCATCAAAGCAATCTCTGATGAACTGGACAGAGAGAGGAAGTACCAGAGGCTCTGTAAATGAGAAAATGATTGGATCATCACCCTTGGTAGTTTGGCCCCTGAAGGGTTAAATGAAAATCTAGAGGTATACAATCCAGTACACTAATAGATTTATTTGAAAATGTGATCTAGGATTCGGTCTCCCCCTCCTTCACTCTTTCCTCTTCCCCTCTATGGGTTAATGGCTCGTAGCCTGTTAGACATCTTGGTTGGTGGCACACATAGGCTTTGAATTCCATCAGTGCCCATCTCTTTCAATGTATAGTCTATTCCTATATACTATTCCATTTATGGCATACATGATGAATATAACAATCATATATGTGCTTTTTTAAAACTCAACTTTAGAATTAATATAGTATCAATTAGTATTATTACAATATTAGTATTATTACTATTATGATTATTTTTGAATGGTTTTAAATATCTTGTAAAATTCTTTATAACACCATGTACAGGTTTTTGGTCCTATGTAAATAGGGGATATATATTATCTATATATGATTTTTATATATGTAGTGGGGTATACCCCTTTAATACAGAGAGACTACATTTCCCAGTGCATCCTGCAGTACCCAGGGTGCATTGCCACGGAGCAGGGGCTGCTGGGCAGACTTTATAAAGGGGAGGCGGAGATGATTCTGTCTCTTTGGACACCCCCTCTCCTAGCAAGAGGATCCCTGTGCTGAACTGCTGTTTGCATAAGGCCTGAAGCCTGGGCCTTGTGCATTTCTCCAAAGAGCCCTCCACCAGCCTAGCGGAACCTGAAAGACATCTTCTCATCCTTGCTGTACTACACCAGGAGGTCCGAAGACCCGGATGTCGATGCATCCATGTGCCTAGACGATTCGGTGGAGGAAACGGACTTGGACGGGTCCGGGTGGTGAGAGAGCACTTGCTCATAGACAAATACTGTATCTTTACTACCCGTCTGGATTATAAAGTTGGTTCATCAAGTGCACCACCAAAAGATTGCTAGCGAAGATTGTTTTACAGAACTTCCATTTAGTTCAGTCAGGCCTGACTGTGTAGGTAGACATTGCTGAAAAAAGGGAGAAAGGCCCTAAGGCCAAACGCTGCGCAAGATAAACCGTAATAGGATGTGTGATAAGTCAAATGAATCAAAAATGGTGAAAAGTAAGCTGCTAGCATGTATAGCTAAATACAAATAAAACTATAAAAAATCAAATGTGGTCAAAAATATGCAGCACTTATCCATGAAATTAACATAATTAATCAAAATTAGCATGTAATAATATATGTGCTAAGTGATAAGAACATAAATGAAAAAATATAAATATAAAATATGGAGTGAATAGAAAGTCCGAAAACTCAATCCAAGTAAAACTCCTACTAAGGGAAATGAGTCCAAAGTGAAGAAAAAAGTGTGCTCCAAAACACCTTGAAGAAAATAGCTTCAACACGTGAGTATGATCCTCTAAATAGTGCTGACACCCAAATTGAAGGGGATATGTTTCTGCTTACCAGAAAGCCATGACTGTGTGATGACAGTCTCGCCTAGCATAGGAAATAAGGTTTTCCCACAACCATAAAAATTCCAATACAGCGGTTCCACAGTCTACCTTAATCTCAGACATAAAAGAAAAAGCTCATGGTGTAGTATGAAAAACCAGCGGGGTTTATTAAAAGTTAAATTGCACTTACAAAATCCAAAAGTAAGTTCAGCATTGATGCGATACAGCAATGAAATTCCGGCATTCGTCCGTGTCTCTCACTAAGTTCCGTATGTTCCGCAACGCTGCTTCTCGTCCGAGGGAAGCGTGATGACGTCACCGGCCCCCTACACGTTTCGTCACGATAGGACATCAACTGGGGATTGGCCGAAGGCGACCGTCAGCACGCTCTGGATATAAATACACAACGGGCGCCATTTTGACTACTGGCACCCATAAGGATGTATTGAGAAAGCGAAGGGCAGCTAAATGAAGGCTGAATACTACGAATAGCGAAGAGACATATTAACAAAACATAAAGGATACTATGAAAATAGTATAGAGCCATCTTGTGGCCAAATAACCGAGTTGCAAGCGTGCAAAACAAAGGAAGCAGAAAGAGACAAGGACTCATGCACAGAAAAACAGAAAATCTTACAAATGGGTAAACCAAACATTGAAGTGCTGATAAAAACAGACATATAATATATTTATTAAACAAATAAAAAATGGAGTGTTATAAAAACACCTAACATTTGATTAAAAATGAAATATTAAGAATTATTAATAAAACAATTTATGTCCCAGTCCACATTGAGGCCAAAAGGTTTAAAACATTTCATAAGGAATATCCATCTCGTCTCGGACTGGGAGATGGCCCTAACCATATTGGTCCCTCTCCAATGTGGACGAAGGGAATCTATGGCAAAAAATTTTGTTCCCTTGAGTTGACGATTATGATATTTATCATAATGCCTAGACATTGCTGAGCGCTAGTCTGCCCCGAGGGGAAGTAGCTGTAAAAAGGCAGCATTAGATTTGCATAGTAATATATGTCTATTCCGTTCATTTAAATACTGTTTATTTCAGGGACCTGCAAATTGTTACATACTCTTGTTTATTACTTGCCCATTAGCCTCAGTAAAATATCTGGGTAAAGTACATTGGTGTCAGTTTCTCTTACTTTAATAGAAGTGTTAAAGTATATCACTGTGTGTGTTTACCATAGGACTGTGTCACCAAGAGTTGCGGTCACGCAGTCCTATCTCCCCTTACTAGCTGTGCCACGGGAGGATAGAGCCGATTGCCAGGGGTTGACAGTGGTGCACTACAGGGCCCAAATTAATACCAGCAGCCCTCTTAACTGAGGGTACCGCTAGACGTGGGGGCTCTGTCCGGGATTCCTGTATGCTGCACGCTGCAATCAAGCCAGTCAGGAATACCAGAATGGACACTGCTGCCGTAGCCCAGTGGTGCAGGGAGGAAGGCATCCTACCCGGAAATGGCCTGATAGTTGAAATCCAGAGAGAGGCCTGGGTAGAGGAGCAGCTAACTCCAGTCTTGAGGGCATTGTCCACGGACAGGAAGCCATGGGTGATTGACATGAAGACAGATACTGTAAATCCCCACACCTATGCATTGTGTGAGTGGAGGAACGGAATCTCTAAATACTTCAAAGGGGCCAGCATAAAAACTACAAACCAGGTAGAACTCCTCCTGATACACCCAGAAGAGAATAAAGATGGCCCTACATCCACATCTACAGAAGGCCCCAGCACAAAAGGAAGCGCCCAACCACAGGGATCCCGGTTCACCACCACTGACCACCCTCCGCTCAGAATTATGCGCTGTCCTGGGGGAGATTGTGGCAAAGTGTAAAAAGGACCCTCCAGACCACTCAATGTCAGGATACAGGAAACTCAGGACTTTTTCTGGAAAGAAACCTGTACCTTCAGTGGAAGAAGGATTTGAAGAGTGGCTAGATGGCGCCACTCAGGCCCTAGAAGAATGGGAGGTCCCAGAACAACAAAAAAAACAAAGAATTGCGGAAAGCTTAAAGGGGCCTGCTCTGGAGGCCATACGTAACCTCAAGCTGAGCAAGAAAGACTGCAATGCACAGGATTAGCTGGATATTCTGCAGAATGTGTTCGGCGGGATGGAAAAGGTCACTGAACTCACTTATCAGCTGGAGCACTGCTACCAAAAGGAGGGAGAGAAGCTGTCAGAATTCATAAGACGTCTGGATAAGATCCTGCATCAGATCCTACTGAAGAAAGGGATCGATCCAAGAAAAGTGGATGAGGCCCGTGCCCAGCAGGTGTTGAGGGGAGCTCAACCCTTGGAGCAGCCTGGAATACCCCGACTTGATCCGGATAGTCAGGGAGGAGGAGGCTATGTTGGAAGACAAAAAGAGGAGTCAACATACTGAACCAACTGCCCGACTCAGAATGTTAGGTGCAGAAGGAGGTGATTCAGAAGTTGAACTCCTAAAGACCCAGGTGTCACAACTAGTAGAAATGGTGTCCATGCTGACCAGCCAGGCCTCCGCGCTACACAATAAGAACATGCCAGAGGTACCAAAAAAACCTCCTAGCTCCAATACGAAACTAATACAGAAGCCTTATGCCGCGTACACACGATCGATTTTTTCGACGGTGAAAACACCGTCGAGAAAATCGACGTGAAAAACGAGGAACAGCTTGTTCCCCCCACACTCGGCCGTTTTAAATGACATTTTTTTTTTGGTCGAAAAAAATGACCATGTGTGGGCTCCGCGGCAGTGTTTCCCTATGGGAAAACTGCCACGGAAAAAAAACGATGGGAATCACGACGAGAAAAATTAGAGCATGTTCTAATTTTTCTCGTCGTGATTAATGCCGTTTTTCCCATCGAGAAAAACGACAAAAAGCCCACAGACGATCGTTTTTCTTGTCCAAAGGGAAAAATTTCATTTTTCTCGACGGGAAAAACGGCTGTGTGTACGCGGCATAAGAGGTTGATAACATGCTTCAATTGTGGGGGAATCGGGCATGTCAGAGCAGAATGCCCCAGCCCAAATTAAGTTGCATCCAGATACCGCAAGCCGGCGGAAAACTTCAGAGGGCCCCGGTGAAGGAGTCAGCCGGGCGCCCGCTATTCACAGAAAGCTCCACTAAGGTTCAGAAAGAGAAAATAATACAGAGAAAGGGGAACAGAGCCCCCCTAAAACCACTCAATACCCCCTGTCAGGAGTTAAAGTCTAACAACCTGCAGGGAATCAATGCATACCAGGCCCAAAAGCGGTTAAGGTCCAGAGACAAGTGGAAGATGAAGAAGAATCCTAAGGAAAAACCCCAGAGTCCAAAGAAGAAGCCGCCTTGGGAGAGTTTTCTGGACAGGCTGGTCGGACCCTCTCCACTAGTCCCTGTCCAAGTGGAAGGAGTTTACACCAGAGCCCTCCTGGACACGGGAGCCCACGTGACACTCTTGTACAGAGACTTTTATAAAAAACACCTGAGCCACATGCCTCTACAGAAACTTGACGACCTCGAGATATGGGGAATTGGCACACAGAGTTTCCCCTATGATGGCTAAGTTTCAATCAGACTGGCATTCAATCCCTCTGTACAAGGAAAAGCGGAAGTTTAACACTCTTGCAGTGGTCTGTCCTCGCCCACAAGGAGCTAGTAGAAGTTCCCTAATCATAGGAACCAACACTGACCTGGTCAGGAGACTATTGGACCCCATAGTGCAAGAACAAGGGGCTTCAGTCACCAGGATCCACCCCATGCTGCAACAGGTCTACCGGAATTTGGTCCTGGAGAAAAAGGCCCCAGAAGAAGGGGTAGGAAAAGTCTGGAGACTGTCAAGAGGAGAGAGAACATTACAGCCTGGTGAGATAACCTGCCTTTGGGCCGTTGTAAAACTCTCATGGGAACAACCTGGCCACTTCGTGGTCCTGGAACCAGACCCCCTGGATACCCAACCAGGGTTGGAAGTGATTCCCGAAGTGATCCCTTTGAGAGCGTTGAAGAAGTCCAAGGGCCAGATCCCAGTGAGCATCAGGAATGTCTCCAGTTCTCCTATGAAGATTCCAGACCGGGTATTGTTGGGCAGAGTAAACCCAGCTACTCCAGTGGCTATGTCGGAGCTGAAACAAGATAAAGGAGAGACCCTGGAGGGGTTGTGCCTGGAAGACACCACCTTACCACTGAAGTGGAAGGAGAGAGCCAAGGCCCAGCTGACCAGATGGAGAAACATCTTCTCAAAAGACGAGTTTGATGTAGGGTGTGCAAGGAGTGCTACCCATAGGATCCGTCTGCAGGAAGACAAACCCTTTCGGGAAAGGGTCCGGCGAGTCCCTCTCGCTGATCTGGAAGACCTGCGTGAGCAGTTGTCCGAACTGAAGAGAACTGGAGTGATTAAGGAATCCAGAAGCCCGTATGCCTCCCCTATTGTGGTAGTCCGGAAGAAAAATGGCTCATTGAGACTGTGCATAGACTACAGGACTCTCAATAGGAGGACCATACCAGATCAGTACACCACTCCCAGGATTGAGGATGCCCTGCAGAGCCTGTCAGGAGCAAAGTGGTTCAGCGTTAAGGACCTGAAGAGTGGGTACTACCAAATCTCCATGCATCCTGAGGACCGAGAGAAAACGGCTTTCATCACTCCGATAGGGTTCTACGAGTTCAACAGGATGCCCCAAAGCCTGTCGGGGGCCCCTGCCACTTTTCAGAGGCTAATGGAGAAGACGGTGGGGGACATGCACCCTATTGAAGTACTGGTGTACTTAGATGACATCATTGTCTTTGGAAGGACTCTTGAGGAGCACAAAGAAAGGCTGGAGAAAGTACTGAAGAGACTTAGTGATGAGGGGCTCAAGCTTTCACCAGAAAAGTGTCAGTTCTTCCAGTCCTCGGTACACTATCTAGGACACATAGTGTCCGGAGAGGGAGTGTCTACCGACCCTGACAAGCTTGTAGCATTTACCTCCTGGCCTCACCCAACCACTGTGACTGAACTCAGATCCTTCCTCGGATTTGATTCGTGGAAGGGTTCGCAAAAATAGCAAAACCCCTTGTGGCAGAGCGTCCCAGAGAGAGCTTGGGAAAGTCCTGTTCGGGGTTTATACATCTCCCAGGCTCCTCTCATATACATTCAGGGATCTCTGAGCCAGGATCCACTTCAGGTGTTGGTTCTCTCCCCCAGGTTAATTAAAAGCTCACCTGAGCAGACAGCCTTTGCTCAGCCTGGGAAACACAGACAGCATTTGTCTGTGAGAGCAAGAAGGTTTGTAAAACTTGTTACTCTGTTGGATGTGGAAGCTGACAAGCGTTAGGCTTGTCCAGCCTGGTAGTGAGGGCCTGTAAATACTGTGTAGTTAGAGCCGAGACACGGCTAGGCTTTTGTTTAGCTATTTTTTTCTTCTGTTTGTTTTCAGCACACTGTACAGCACCTGTCATTGACTTTGTATATAGCACCAATAAACAACACTGTGTTTTCACTGATCCAATGGACTTGGTATCTGTGCCTGCTCATCCCAGGGAGCTTTTGTACCTACTACCTGTCCCCCAGGTTACATATGGTGGAGGCTGCGACCAGCTGTAGTAAGTTACTACTTAAAAGGCCAGTACCTAAAGTGACAACATGGAGGATCTCCTCAAACAAATGGTGTTGGCAAATGCTGCGTTGCAGCAAGCAAACGCTGCACAACAGCAAACTAACGCTGCACAACAGCAAGCCAACGCTATCGCACAGGAGCAAACCAAGGTGCTGTTCCAACAGATTGGTGCTGTACAGGAGCAATCGCAGAGGCTGTTTGAACAGCTTGCCACTGCTGCAAAAGCGGATAGGAAAACCCTTACTGAGGTTGTGGAGACGCTAGCACAGGGGTCACCTGCGATAATGAAGGATATTGGAGACAAGCCCTCAGCCATCCATGTGGGTCGCTTTCTTTCAAAGATGACGGCAGATGATGATCCAGAGGCCTTCCTACTAACATTAGAACGGACCGCTGAGAGGGAAGGTTGGCCCCAAACCCAGTGTCGCAGAAGGCCTACTATGATCTGGAGTCAGCAGAAGCGGGAGATTATGAGAAGGTCAAGCGGGAAATCCTGGCACGACTTGGTGTTACCTTGGCTGTTCGAGCTCAGCGGGTCCACAGCTGGTTCTTCCAAGAAAAGAGGCCCCCAAGATCGCAGATGTTTGATCTGATCCACCTGGTGCGGAAATGGCTACAGCCGGAGTCCCTGTCTGCGCCACAAATAGTGGAGCGTGTGGTCATGGACCAATTCCTGAGGTCACTACCAATTCCCCTGCAGAAGTGGGTGAGTCAAGGAGACCCCAAGTCGGCAGACAACCTGGTGGAGCTCGTTGAGAGGTACTTTGCTGCAGAGAACCTGGTCACCACCCCTACAGCCGCACAGACTTTTCACCCAAAGCCACGGTCTCCCCAGGCAACCGATAAGACTGTTCCAGGGGAAGTGGGTGGTAAGCATGGCAAGGAAATAGGGGGGAGGATTTTTGGTGCCAGGACTGAAGTTTGGCGGCCCAAACAAGGGAAGCCACTGCCTATCAGCAAACCAAACTGAGGAAACATCAGGTGTTTTCGTTGCCAAAAACTGGGACATGTTGCAGCAAACTGTCCATTGACAGATGAACCAATGCAGTGTGATCTATCTTTTAGAAGGCAGTCTATGTTTGCTGCTGTTTCATGCGCTGCAGTGCCAAATGTGGGAAAACACGTGTCAAGTGACTATTAATAATAAGCCTATTACGGCCTTGCTGGACTCTGGAAGTCTTGTTACTTTGGTTACAGCTGAGATGGTTGAAACTGTGAATTTTCATGCAAAAAAAGTTGCTGTGATCTGTGTACATGGGGATACCCGCGAGTATCCAATAGCCACCGTTCAGTTTAAAACTGGCTTAGGTACGGTGACCCATTCGGTCGGACTGGTGCCCCACTTGGTGCACGAGGCTATCATTGGTAGGGACTTCCCTAAGTTTTGGGAACTGTGGGATTGTCCCGACCCAGTCGCAGTACCTGACTCAGTCGCAGAGCCAGAACTCATGGCCATTACTGACCTTGTGAGTTCAGGGGACTCCTCTCAGGGCTCTCCGGGTGATCCTTTCTCAGTTATGGCAGGAGAGCTGGGGGAGCCGGAAGAAGTCCCCACAACCAGTAGAGCTGGACAGCCGTCTGCTGAATCTGAGCCTACGTTAGAGTTTGCCAATCTTAATGTGCACAAGGAAAATTTTGGTACGGAGCAGAGAAAAGACCCTACCCTTGCCAGGGCCTGGGAAAATGTAATAGTGATTAATGAGGTACCTGTCGAACCAGGGGACAGGCTCTGTTTTCCATATTTCTGCAGCAATGAGGATTTACTGTATCGTGTATGTAAATCTAATGATGAAGTGGTTGAACAGTTGGTAGTCCCTAAGTTATACAGACGGGTGGTGTTGGAACTTGCCCATGGGCACTTGCTAGGAGGCCATTTAGGGGTTGAGAATACCACTGAAAGGGTGTTGCGCAGGTTTTACTGGCCTGGGATACGGAAAAATATAGAGAATTATTGTCAATCCTGTCCTGTGTGTCAGATGTCAGCCCCTCAACCCCACTTCCGAAGTCCGTTAGTGCCCTTGCCCATTATTGACGTGCCTTTTGAGAGGATTGCCATGGACCTTGTGGGTCCACTCCCCAAATCTGCCCGCGGTCATCAACATATCCTCGTGATCATGGATTACGCTACCCGTTACCCCGAGGCCTTTCCCTTACGCACTGCATCTGCTAAAAACATTGCCAAAGAGCTGTTTATGGTGTTCAGTCGGGTTGGCGTCCCGAAAGAAGTCCTTACAGACCAGGGTACCCCATTCATGTCACGAATAACTAGGGAGCTGTGCAAGTTATTTAAGGTGGCGCAGTTGCGAACCTCGGTGTACCATCCTCAAACGGATGGCTTGGTGGAACGCTTCAATAAGACATTAAAGAGTATGTTAAAAAAGGTTGTTGACAAGGATGGTAAAAATTGGGACTTCCTGATACCCTACTTGATGTTCGCCATCATGGAAGTTCCCCAGTCCTCTACGGGGTACTCTCCATTTGAGCTGCTTTATGGGAGACACCCTCGGGGACTCTTAGACATAGCCAAGGAAACTTGGGAGGGGGAGCAGACACCTCACAAAAGTGTCATTGAGCATATCGCTCAAATGCAGGACAGGATTGCAGCAATCATGCCGGTGGTAAAAGAACATTTACTGCAGGCCCAAGCAGCCCAACAAAGGATATACAACAGGGGGGCCCAACTTCGTGTTTTGTCACCTGGTGACAGGGTCCTCGTGTTGGTTCCCACTGTTGAGAGCAAATTTCTGGCTAAGTGGCAGGGACCCTTTGAAGTAATTGAAAGAGTTGGGGAGGTCAATTACAAGGTGTATCAACCAGGTAAAAGGAAGCCCGAACAGATTTACCACATAAACCTGTTAAAGCCCTGGAAGGATAGACTGGCATTAACTGCGAGGTCCCTCCCGGTAACCCTTAAAGGTACTGAATCCCCTCTGATCCCTGAGGTCACGATTCCAGACACCCTGTCATGTTCCCAGAAACAGGAAGCTAGAGAGTTCCTGATAAGGAATAAAGAGACATTTTCAGAGTTGCCGGGCACGACTTCAGCAGTTCAGCATGATATTGTTACTGAACCTGGAGTCCGTGTCAAGCTCAAACCATACCGAATTCCCGAAGCTAGAAGAAAGAACATCGGTGAGGAAGTTAAAAGGATGTTGGAGCTAGATGTTATTGAGGAATCTAATAGTGACTGGTCTAGCACCATTGTATTAGTCCCAAAACCGGATGGCACTTGGAGGTTTTGTAACGACTTCAGAAAGCTTAATGCGGTAACAAAGTTTGACACATACCCAATGCCCAGGGTAGATGAGCTTATAGACCGACTTGGCAAGGCCCGTTATCTGACCACTTTGGACTTGACCAAAGGATATTGGCAAATACCCCTGACTGGTAGTGCCAAAGAAAAGACTGCATTTGTGACCCCGGAGGGGTCGTTTCAATATAAGAAAATGCCTTTTGGGTTGCAAAATGTCCCTGCAACATTTCAGAGGGCTATGGACAGGACCCTAAGACCTCACCGACAGTATGCTGCAGCCTATCTGGACGACATAGTGGTGCATAGCACTGACTGGGAGTCTCACTTGCCCCGTGTCCAGGCTGTCCTGGATTCCCTCTTCAAGGAAGGGTTTACGGCAAATCCAAAAAAATGTGCCATTGGGCTAGAGGAAGCCAAGTATTTGGGCTACACTATTGGCCGGGGTGTCATAAAGCCCCAGGTGAAAAAAATAGAAGCCATCCAGGAGTGGCCACGTCCTGCCAACAAGAAGCAGGTCAGGGCCTTTCTTGGCATTGCAGGGTACTATAGAAGATTTATCCCAAATTTTGCAACTATAGCTGCCCCACTGACAGACCTTACGAAAGGGAAAGACTCCGTAATGGTGAAATGGTCTCCAGTAGCAGAAGAGTCTTTTCGAGTCCTGAAGAAGGCTCTTTGTGCACAGCCAATCCTATACTCCCCCGATTTCTCCAAAAACTTTTTGGTCCAGATGGATGCGTCTGATGTTGGTATCGGGGCAGTACTATCACAGGTACACAATGGGGAAGAACACCCTGTGGTGTACTTAAAGTGGAGTTCCACCCAATTTTTTTCCTTTTTTTTATTCCACTCCTCACCCCCTTACATGCCACATTTGGCATGTAATTTTTTCGGGGGGGAGTGGGGGCTTCAGTAGGAGTGGGACTTCCTGTCCCACTTCCTCCTTCCGCCCTGGAGCCGCCTAGGCGATACGTCATATCGCCTTGTGGCGGCTCCTCCCTGTTGGCGATCACCTGGAACATGACAGGTCCCAGGCGATCGCCTGTCCACTCACAGAGCGCTGCGCCGTTCGCGCATGCGCAGTGAGTGCCCGGCCGTGAAGCCGAAAGCTGTCACGGCCGGGTGCCCATACTGTGAATGGACGCACCGGCGGAGGAAGGGGGAGAGGAGCGGAGCTCCAGGCGGCGCGTCGCTGGACAGTGGAGCAGGTAAGTGTATGTTTATTAAAAGCCAGCAGCTACACTTTTTGTAGCTGCTGACTTTTAATAAACATAAAAAAGGGTGGAACTCCGCTTTAAGCAGAAAGCTCAATGACCATGAAAAAAAGTATGCAGTCATTCAGTGTCATCTTAAGAGCATTATAGGCCCCCGGGCAATACGGTGCACTGGGGCTCTGTCTACACAATCACGCACGAGAATTTTTTACTGGCAAAAATCATGACTTTTACTGGCAGAACCACATTTTTTACTGCCACTGCAAAAAGGTAAAAAATAACGGTGCAGCGCAACCAATGTCCATAAACGGATGAACTAAAGATGCATAATAAGGAAATCTTCATGCAATAGATGACTTGTCCACCCAAAGTAAGGATAATCTGCTTACCAGAAATGTTGGACCTATTGAGTGAACAAAAGGTCAAAAGTGCTTGTTTCCACCATGAGGGGAAGAAGATTTCCAATGAAGAGGATCCACAGATGTATTAGGCTCAGCATCAGATGCAGATATGATGAAGAAAAAAGAGGAATCTAAGTGTAGACTGCTTTTTATTGCTCCAAAAACATAATACAAAAATTGAATGAATAAAAATAAAAACGAAGATGCAGTAACACTGACTGCTGGAAAACTATGACAAGTTCAGGTAAGATGATAAAGCAGCTGCTGATCCAAACAAGAGGTGTAGCTGAGTGGCGTACACAGCTCTCCCTGGAGAGTGTGTGTAAAGTACAGCCTGCTCAGACACTGGCAGTCCTGCTAGGTGATGATGTGCAGAGGCTGGCACAAATTGAAAGCAGATAGATGCAGCCCAAAATATATATTATAAAGGTCCAGGTAGTGAGAGGACAGCGGTAATAGACCGCAATTCAGGCATGAGAAACAGACGCGGGTGACGTCACGGCAAGCTCCTCCCCCGTACGTACGTTGCGTCCAATGGGACTTCGTCAGCGGTGGGTGGAGCTACGACGTCACCCCTCGTCTTAAGTAAAGCCAGCGTTGCCATAGTGAGCATAATAGGGGCGGGACGGCCGATAGACAGTCCCGGATATGCAAAACCTATGACTCCACACGGAGTCACAGGAAAAAGCTGTGTAATCACACAGTACTAAGGGCTGGAAAGATTTAGTTCAAAGTGACAGACACCCGCGGCTGTTCCACGCCTGAATGATAATAACACACTATACAATACAGCATATAAAAATATGATGAAAACCGCTTATTTATGATGCATATCTAATATAGAAAAAATTAGTCATGCAGCAATAGATACCATAACATATGGCATATGTGCAAAAATAAAATAAATGAGATAAAAGGAGGGGGACTTCCTCCACTTCACAAACCTCACTAATAAAAATATCAAATAAATAAAAATGTAGAAATAAAAACACACATACACTCTAATGTGAGGCCACCTAGTGGAAGAAAAAGGCAACTGCATCATTTATCAGAAATGAAGCAGTTGAGATCGAAGTCAACATTGAGGCCTCCTGGCACGAGAACCTGAGTCTCGTGTATCCAGAAGGACTCGCGTTGGCTCAATTGTCTGATAAAATTGCCCCCTCTCCAATGGGGTCTTACTCGTTCTAAACCCCAGAACTTGAGGCACTTAGGGTCCCTATTATGAAACAGGCGAAAATGTTTGGAAACATTATGGGTTACCATCCCTTTGATAATGTTATTCACATGTTCGCCGATGCGCACATGGAGAGGTCTGGAGGTCCTTCCAATGTAATGTAAACCACAATCACATTCGAGGACATAGACCACTCCCACTGTGTTGCAGGTAATAAGGCTTTTGATTGTGTAAGTTTTTCCTGTGGTAGGGGCAGTAAAATCTTTTCTCCGTTTGATGTTCCGTTTACATTTTTTACATGCTGGACACCTGCCACAGGCATAAAAGCCGGTCATAAGGGGAAATAAATGATTCTCCTTTACCACTGGAGGGTCAACCACACTCGGGGCAAGAACATCCCTGAGTGTGGGAGCCCTTCTATAGATGAACCTGGGACGAGATGGTATAGTGGCTCCCAAGACTCTATCTTTTTTCAGAATGTCCCAGTGCTTCATGATGATTTTTTCGAATTTTTTATGTTGAATATTGTAATCCAAAATGATTCTAAGTTCAGTGTTGGCTGGATTAGATGTTATCTTAGGTCGGGAGCCGGCCACTAATGATGTTCTCTCCATGGTGCCAACTTTTTGGATTTCACTGAAAATATCATCTTTTTTGTATCCTTTTTGTATGAAACGATCGGCAAGAAGATCACATTGTGCACGATAATCCACTTCAGACGTACAATTGCGCCTCAGACGGATAAATTGGCCTCTAGGTATGTTACATAGCCAATTATGGTGATGGCAACTATCAAGAGGGATGTATCCGTTTCTGTCTGTCTGTTTAAAATGGTTTTTGGTTTTGAAAACATGCCCCTCTTTAAAAATTTCCAGATCAAGAAAAGTGATACTGGAGGTATCCGCATTCCAGGTCAGCCTGATATTTTGGGTGTTGCCATTTAGCCTGGACATGAATAATTGTAAACTCGTCATATTGCCCTCCCAAATGATGATCAGATCATCAATGTAGCGATAATAGCACTTTAATTGAACTGGTCTGTTATTGAAAATAGTTTCCTCTTCCCATAGTGACATGAACAAGTTTGCCACACTAGGGGCAAAACGTGCTCCCATGGCAACACCAAGGATTTGAAGAAAAAATCTATGATTAAACCAGAAATAATTTCTGGCTAAACAGAAAGAAAGTGCATCCACTAGAAATGTAATCAATAAGGGAGGGAGATGCGAGGCATCCAAAGCCCATTTAACTGCCCTGATGGCATCTTGATGGCCAATGATAGTATACAATGAGCCCACGTCTGCCGTAACCAATATGCTGTTGGCACTGGCAGGCGTGGACTCAACTACCTGTATAGCATGCCTGGTGTCTTTGAGATAGGCAGTAGTAGAACAAACCAAAGGTTTAAGGAAGTGGTCTATGTATTGGCCCAGGCGTGCAGTGACGGAATCAATTCCGTTTACAATAGGTCTCCCCGGTGGATTTTGAGCGTTTTTGTGCACCTTGGGAAGAAAGTAAATGATCGGCCGTCTACATGCACTGGGATCCAAATTTTAAAGAGGGGCATGTTTTCAAAACCAAAACCAAAAACCATTTTAAACAGACAGACAGAAACGGATACATCCCTCTTGATAGTTGCCATCACCATAATTGGCTATGTAACATACCTAGAGGCCAATTTATCCGTCTGAGGCGCAATTGTACGTCTGAAGTGGATTATCGTGCACAATGTGATCTTCTTGCCGATCGTTTCATACAAAAAGGATACAAAAAAGATGATATTTTCAGTGAAATCCAAAAAGTTGGCACCATGGAGAGAACATCATTAGTGGCCGGCTCCCGACCTAAGATAACATCTAATCCAGCCAACACTGAACTTAGAATCATTTTGGATTACAATATTCAACATAAAAAATTCGAAAAAATCATCATGAAGCACTGGGACATTTTGAAAAAAGATAGAGTCTTGGGAGCCACTATACCATCTCGTCCCAGGTTCATCTATAGAAGGGCTCCCACACTCAGGGATGTTCTTGCCCCGAGTGTGGTTGACCCTCCAGTGGTAAAGGAGAATCATTTATTTCCCCTTATGACCGGCTTTTATGCCTGTGGCAGGTGTCCAGCATGTAAAAAATGTAAACGGAACATCAAACGGAGAAAAGATTTTACTGCCCCTACCACAGGAAAAACTTACACAATCAAAAGCCTTATTACCTGCAACACAGTGGGAGTGGTCTATGTCCTCGAATGTGATTGTGGTTTACATTACATTGGAAGGACCTCCAGACCTCTCCATGTGCGCATCGGCGAACATGTGAATAACATTATCAAAGGGATGGTAACCCATAATGTTTCCAAACATTTTCGCCTGTTTCATAATAGGGACCCTAAGTGCCTCAAGTTCTGGGGTTTAGAACGAGTAAGACCCCATTGGAGAGGGGGCAATTTTATCAGACAATTGAGCCAACGCGAGTCCTTCTGGATACACGAGACTCAGGTTCTCGTGCCAGGAGGCCTCAATGTTGACTTCGATCTCAACTGCTTCATTTCTGATAAATGATGCAGTTGCCTTTTTCTTCCACTAGGTGGCCTCACATTAGAGTGTATGTGTGTTTTTATTTCTACATTTTTATTTATTTGATATTTTTATTAGTGAGGTTTGTGAAGTGGAGGAAGTCCCCCTCCTTTTATCTCATTTATTTTATTTTTGCACATATGCCATATGTTATGGTATCTATTGC
Organism: Rana muscosa; assembly: GCA_029206835.1. Lineage (NCBI taxonomy): Eukaryota > Metazoa > Chordata > Amphibia > Anura > Ranidae > Rana > Rana muscosa. The sequence goes on along the minus strand of CM055127.1, from coordinate 232,121,107 downwards.
TGCATGACTAATTTTTTCTATATTAGATATGCATCATAAATAAGCGGTTTTCATCATATTTTTATATGCTGTATTGTATAGTGTGTTATTATCATTCAGGCGTGGAACAGCCGCGGGTGTCTGTCACTTTGAACTAAATCTTTCCAGCCCTTAGTACTGTGTGATTACACAGCTTTTTCCTGTGACTCCGTGTGGAGTCATAGGTTTTGCATATCCGGGACTGTCTATCGGCCGTCCCGCCCCTATTATGCTCACTATGGCAACGCTGGCTTTACTTAAGACGAGGGGTGACGTCGTAGCTCCACCCACCGCTGACGAAGTCCCATTGGACGCAACGTACGTACGGGGGAGGAGCTTGCCGTGACGTCACCCGCGTCTGTTTCTCATGCCTGAATTGCGGTCTATTACCGCTGTCCTCTCACTACCTGGACCTTTATAATATATATTTTGGGCTGCATCTATCTGCTTTCAATTTGTGCCAGCCTCTGCACATCATCACCTAGCAGGACTGCTAGTGTCTGAGCAGGCTGTACTTTACACACACTCTCCAGGGAGAGCTGTGTACGCCACTCAGCTACACCTCTTGTTTGGATCAGCAGCTGCTTTATCATCTTACCTGAACTTGTCATAGTTTTCCAGCAGTCAGTGTTACTGCATCTTCCTTTTTATTTTTATTCATTCAATTTTTGTATTATGTTTTTGGAGCAATAAAAAGCAGTCTACACTTAGATTCCTCTTTTTTCTTCATCATATCTGCATCTGATGCTGAGCCTAATACATCTGTGGATCCTCTTCATTGGAAATCTTCTTCCCCTCATGGTGGAAACAAGCACTTTTGACCTTTTGTTCACTCAACAGGTCCAACATTTCTGGTAAGCAGATTATCCTTACTTTGGGTGGACAAGTCATCTATTGCATGAAGATTTCCTTATTATGCATCTTTAGTTCATCCGTTTATGGACATTGGTTGCGCTGCACCGTTATTTTTTACATTTCTTCCTTGGTTATTGTGTGATTTACCTTTTGGTGTTCAGCTGCATTGTTTTTTATTTTAGTCATATGTGCGCTGATTGTATCCCATATATTATATCTGTTATCTATCACATTTTCTTTTAGCAGCACATATGGATGTATTTCAATTTTTGGAACATAGGGAAGTTAAACTCAGTGAAGTATTTTCTGACACACCTACTCCTACCAATCCGGATAATTTATCCGTATGTTTCAAAAAATTGGGCTTTGCCTTTGAAAAGAAAATCAAGGCATGGTGGGATATTGCTTCTTTTGAGCAATATACTAAAAACAAACTTATCCCCAGACGTCTAAGGTGGGATGTCCCACCTAATGACGGACTCCTGGACGAGGAATCCATGCGAGAATGGCAAAATTTCTTTAGCCAAAAAGGCCAGGACCTCATTGACCTCCTTCTTATTAGGAAACATAGGAAAATGAAGTCTTTAGACAAACAAATAGGAGAACTCAAACAAAAAATTGAGCAGTTCCAAGAATCGGAAGATTTTTTCAAATTATCAGGAGATCTTAAAAATAAGATGATCAAATGGGACAAGGAGACACAGGAGAAGAAGAAAACTAAGTTTATTAGAGACTCTGGTGATTTTTCTAAGGGCGAGATCTTCAAATGGCAATCCAAGATCCTTAATTCGGATCAGGGATCCAATAGTATGTCCCGTCCTCATACTCCCCACATTCCAGCTCTCTCCACTCCTATTATCCAAAGAGTCCCTTCTGCCAAGGGTCCACCAACTCGAGGTGGGGGACGCCCCAATGGTAGGGGTCATCCAAATAGAGGGAGGAGGGGCAAAAGTACTCCCTACCATCATCCCCCCCCCATATGAACAAAACAACTGGCGTGACCATGGTTCCACTAGAGAACATCTTCCCAATGGTCCCCCGAGTAGGGACAATTACTACTATCAAAATTCCTATGGTAGGAATATAGACCATCCAAGGAGTAATGAGCCTTATCCTAATCAGGATCAGGTTCCTATGTATAATCGTTTTGCTCCGTTATCTCAGGAAACCAACCCTGCAAATGAAGGTTTTTTAGGCCAGCGCCAATTACACTGGGAAGACCCCTGGAGCCACACCCCCCCAGGAGCCAAACCAGGGGGGAAAAGAAGAGCAAGAGAGGAAGAAGAGCCGGAAGAAGAGTTAAAAAGACAAAGGAGATAATAGGAGCTGGAGTTTTTAACATCAGCGGTTCTGATCTGTCAGAGGAGGAGCTCAAAGTGCTTGATAAAGGGCTCAAGTTTGCCCCAGTTCGGAATTTCAACAAATTCCAAACTTACATAAGTTTACAAAAATTTGTTAGAACACTTAACATTAAACGTCACTTTCTCTCCAAGCCTGGAGCTTCCAATGCTACCTCAGTTCCTTCAGTACCCTTAGAATTCCACTCACATCTCGCCAACAAATCCACTTTTAATCCTCCAAAACATGATCACAAACACATTGAAGTTTTCAAAAACATGGTTGCTATTGACCTAGAACGTATGAAGATAAAGAAGGTGAGAGACCCCCATTATCTCAAAATGGGTATAGCTTCTTTGGAAAAAAATAAGAATGTGGTAGTAAGACCGGCTGATAAAGGGGGCGGATTAGTCGTCATGAGTAAAACCTTTTATGACAATGAAATGAATAGATTGCTATCAGACCGTTCCACATACCAACTTATGACCAAGGATCCTGTTTTTGATTATAAAAATGAACTTCAAGCTCTTATAGAGCAAGGCAGACTGTGTGGTGTCCTTACTAAGAAAGAAGCCTTGTATTTGGATCCCAGTGCATGTAGACGGCCGATCATTTACTTTCTTCCCAAGGTGCACAAAAACGCTCAAAATCCACCGGGGAGACCTATTGTAAACGGAATTGATTCCGTCACTGCACGCCTGGGCCAATACATAGACCACTTCCTTAAACCTTTGGTTTGTTCTACTACTGCCTATCTCAAAGACACCAGGCATGCTATACAGGTAGTTGAGTCCACGCCTGCCAGTGCCAACAGCATATTGGTTACGGCAGACGTGGGCTCATTGTATACTATCATTGGCCATCAAGATGCCATCAGGGCAGTTAAATGGGCTTTGGATGCCTGGCATCTCCCTCCCTTATTGATTACATTTCTAGTGGATGCACTTTCTTTCTGTTTAGCCAGAAATTATTTCTGGTTTAATCATAGATTTTTTCTTCAAATCCTTGGTGTTGCCATGGGAGCACGTTTTGCCCCTAGTGTGGCAAACTTGTTCATGTCACTATGGGAAGAGGAAACTATTTTCAATAACAGACCAGTTCAATTAAAGTGCTATTATCGCTACATTGATGATCTGATCATCATTTGGGAGGGCAATATGACGAGTTTACAATTATTCATGTCCAGGCTAAATGGCAACACCCAAAATATCAGGCTGACCTGGAATGCGGATACCTCCAGTATCACTTTTCTTGATCTGGAAATTTTTAAAGAGGGGCATGTTTTCAAAACCAAAAACCATTTTAAACAGACAGACAGAAACGGATACATCCCTCTTGATAGTTGCCATCACCATAATTGGCTATGTAACATACCTAGAGGCCAATTTATCCGTCTGAGGCGCAATTGTACGTCTGAAGTGGATTATCGTGCACAATGTGATCTTCTTGCCGATCGTTTCATACAAAAAGGATACAAAAAAGATGATATTTTCAGTGAAATCCAAAAAGTTGGCACCATGGAGAGAACATCATTAGTGGCCGGCTCCCGACCTAAGATAACATCTAATCCAGCCAACACTGAACTTAGAATCATTTTGGATTACAATATTCAACATAAAAAATTCGAAAAAATCATCATGAAGCACTGGGACATTCTGAAAAAAGATAGAGTCTTGGGAGCCACTATACCATCTCGTCCCAGGTTCATCTATAGAAGGGCTCCCACACTCAGGGATGTTCTTGCCCCGAGTGTGGTTGACCCTCCAGTGGTAAAGGAGAATCATTTATTTCCCCTTATGACCGGCTTTTATGCCTGTGGCAGGTGTTCAGCATGTAAAAAATGTAAACGGAACATCAAACGGAGAAAAGATTTTACTGCCCCTACCACAGGAAAAACTTACACAATCAAAAGCCTTATTACCTGCAACACAGTGGGAGTGGTCTATGTCCTCGAATGTGATTGTGGTTTACATTACATTGGAAGGACCTCCAGACCTCTCCATGTGCGCATCGGCGAACATGTGAATAACATTATCAAAGGGATGGTAACCCATAATGTTTCCAAACATTTTCGCCTGTTTCATAATAGGGACCCTAAGTGCCTCAAGTTCTGGGGTTTAGAACGAGTAAGACCCCATTGGAGAGGGGGCAATTTTATCAGACAATTGAGCCAACGCGAGTCCTTCTGGATACACGAGACTCAGGTTCTCGTGCCAGGAGGCCTCAATATTGACTTCGATCTCAACTGCTTCATTTCTGATAAATGATGCAGTTGCCTTTTTCTTCCACTAGGTGGCCTCACATTAGAGTGTATGTGTGTTTTTATTTCTACATTTTTATTTATTTGATATTTTTATTAGTGAGGTTTGTGAAGTGGAGGAAGTCCCCCTCCTTTTATCTCATTTATTTTATTTTTGCACATATGCCATATGTTATGGTATCTATTGCTGCATGACTATTTTTTTCTATATTAGATATGCATCATAAATAAGCAGTTTTCATCATATTTTTATATGCTGTATTGTATAGTGTGTTATTATCATTCAGGCGTGGAACAGCCGCGGGTGTCTGTCACTTTGAACTAAATCTTTCCAGCCCTTAGTACTGTGTGATTACACAGCTTTTTCCTGTGACTCCGTGTGGAGTCATAGGTTTTGCATATCCGGGACTGTCTATCGGCCGTCCCGCCCCTATTATGCTCACTATGGCAACGCTGGCTTTACTTAAGACGAGGGGTGACGTCGTAGCTCCACCCACCGCTGACGAAGTCCCATTGGACGCAATGTACGTACGGGGAGGAGCTTGCCGTGACGTCACCCGCGTCTGTTTCTTATGCCTGAATTGCGGTCTATTACCGCTGTCCTCTCACTACCTGGACCTTTATAATATATATTTTGGGCTGCATCTATCTGCTTTCAATTTGTGCCAGCCTCTGCACATCATCACCTAGCAGGACTGCCAGTGTCTGAGCAGGCTGTACTTTACACACACTCTCCAGGGAGAGCTGTGTACGCCACTCAGCTACACCTCTTGTTTGGATCAGCAGCTGCTTTATCATCTTACCTGAACTTGTCATAGTTTTCCAGCAGTCAGTGTTACTGCATCTTCGTTTTTATTTTTATTCATTCAATTTTTGTATTATGTTTTTGGAGCAATAAAAAGCAGTCTACACTTAGATTCCTCTTTTTTCTTCATCATATCTGCATCTGATGCTGAGCCTAATACATCTGTGGATCCTCTTCATTGGAAATCTTCTTCCCCTCATGGTGGAAACAAGCACTTTTGACCTTTTGTTCACTCAATAGGTCCAACATTTCTGGTAAGCAGATTATCCTTACTTTGGGTGGACAAGTCATCTATTGCATGAAGATTTCCTTATTATGCATCTTTAGTTCATCCGTTTATGGACATTGGTTGCGCTGCACCGTTATTTTTTACATTTCTTCCTTGGTTATTGTGTGATTTACCTTTTGGTGTTCAGCTGCATTGTTTTTTATTTTAGTCATATGTGCGCTGATTGTATCCCATATATTATACACTGCAAAAAGGTACCTAAAATTACAGTTTTCAGTGCCAAACCGTGCAAATATCAGTATTTAAACTATAAACATATAGATCGTGCTATTAGCAATGTGTTTAAGTTAAACAAAAGTAAAAAAAATAAACATTTCTTCATTGACATGAAGGTTAGGTTACTATAACCCAGCCAGCACAGAGTTTCCTCTTACATCAGAGTCTGCAGGATTCCCCCTTACAGTGAAAGGGAACTCTTATGTAAAGGGGAACGCTGCAGATCATGATGTAAGGGGGGCTCTGGTGACCAGAGACCACCTTATATCAGAGTCCACTGCTTTCTCTTTACATCAGAGTTCCCACTTACATCAGAGCAACAGACCACCCCCCGATCTCTTTGTGCAAGCTGCACAGTCAGCCAGACAGCCACTTACCGTACAACACCGACCAGGGCACTCCGTGTCTGTACTGGCTGGTGGCTGGGCAGGTTGCAGGCTCACAAAAACTGGCACTGCCGACAGGGGTCCGACTCCGCCACACTCTGCTTCAAGCCTGCTGTGCTGTCTGCTCTGACAACTCTACTCTGTCCATTCACCCTCAGCTCCTCCTGATTTTTTTTTTTAAGTCTGGCGGGTGTGGCTAATGTTATCATCGGCGACAGACAGAGGCAGCACTCGTGGAGGATCGGATCTTCTCGGCGATTTCCGCAAACTGCGCATGCACAGTTCTGACCCGCCGCTTCCCACCATTTTTTACTGGGGTCGCTGGGCAGCCGGTGGGGCCCCCCAGGCAAGTGTGGCCCCCGGGCAACTGCCCAGCGTGCCCAATGGAAAAGATGGCCCTGCAGTCATTGAAAAGGAATGTCTGGCCATAAAGTGGGCCGTGGACGCGCTCAGGTACTACTTGTTGGGGCGCCAGTTTGAGTTGATAACTGACCATGCTCCCCTGAAATGGATGGCCCAAAAGAAGGAGACTAATAGGCGGGTGAACCGGTGGTTTTTGGCCCTACAAGATTACGCCTTTACGGTAAAACACAGGCCAGGTGTTGAGATGGGGAATGTAGATGCCCTCTCCCGTGTTCACTCCTGTTGGGCTACAGGTGTTCCAACCCTGGGGTTGAAACAAGGGGGGAGGATGTGTGGCAGAGCGTCCCAGAGAGAGCTTGGGAAAGTCCTGTTCGGGGTTTATACATCTCCCAGGCTCCTCTCATATACATTCAGGGATCTCTGAGCCAGGATCCACTTCAGGTGTTGGTTCTCTCCCCCAGGTTAATTAAAAGCTCACCTGAGCAGACAGCCTTTGCTCAGCCTGGGAAACACAGACAGCATTTGTCTGTGAGAGCAAGAAGGTTTGTAAAACTTGTTACTCTGTTGGATGTGGAAGCTGACAAGCGTTAGGCTTGTCCAGCCTGGTAGTGAGGGCCTGTAAATACTGTGTAGTTAGAGCCGAGACACGGCTAGGCTTTTGTTTAGCTATTTTTTTCTTCTGTTTGTTTTTAGCACACTGTACAGCACCTGTCATTGACTTTGTATATAGCACCAATAAACAACACTGTGTTTTCACTGATCCAATGGACTTGGTATCTGTGCCTGCTCATCCCAGGGAGCTTTTGTACCTACTACCTGTCCCCCAGGTTACACCCTAAATGAGTTGTTGAAGACAGAGGGAGAGGAAGATGAGTCAGGCCCCAGGAAGCCGGGAGAGTCCGTGGAAGGACAGTGGACAGAAAGATGTGAAGACGCTTTCAAAATGTTGAAGAAGAGTCTGACCACTGCCCCAGTACTGACTTATGCTGACCCCAAGAAACCGTATGAACTTCATGTGGATGCCAGCCATGATGGCCTGGGAGGTGTGTTGTACCAGGAATATGAAGGACAGCTAAGGCCTGTCGCCTATGTCAGTAGAAGCCTAACACCAGCGGAGAAGAATTACCCCACCCACAAGTTGGAGTTCCTGGCCCTAAAGTGGGAAGTTGTGGATAAGCTCAGAGACTACCTGTATGGGGCTGAATTCACTGTAAAGACTGACAATAATCCGCTTACATATCTCTTCATCACAGCCAAGTTGGATGCCACCGGGCATCGTTGGTTGGTAACCCTTTCCAGTTTCGACTTCAGCCTGAAGTATAGGCCTGGAGCGGGGAACCGAGATGCTGACACTTTATATAGAAGGTCACATGCCCCCACTTGCCGCATTGAAGATTGGACCCAAGTGACCCCGGATGGAGTGAGGGCCTTATGTCAAGGGGCCCAGCTTCAAGCCAGTGGAGGATCCAGGGCCGAAGAAGTCGGAGTTTCTGTGGTGGGAGTACCCAAGTACTATTGTGATGTGACCCAGATTGGTGAAGATGACTTACCGAAGCTATCTAAGAAGGACCTTAGAAGGGATCAGCTGGAAGACCTCTGGGGAAGATTAGCTTTGGAAGTTTTGGAGGATCAGGATCCAAGTAGGCTTCTACATGACCCCTCAAAGGAGGCCCGGTCCATCCACAAAGAATGGGACAAGTTACAGGTACATCAAGGGGGTGGTCTACCGAAGGGGCCCCTCTGATGACCTGGAAGAGAAGTGGCAGCTGTTCTTGCCAGAAAAGCACAGGAAAACCGTCCTAGTTGCTCTGCATGATAATCATGGCCACTTAAGGGCTGAAAGAACCTTTTAACTAGTGAGAAGTAAGTTCTACTGGCCCTGTATGCGGGCTGAAGTGGAGGAGTACTGTCGCTCGTGTGCCCGCTGCATACAAAGGAAGACACTGCCACGTCAAGCTGCCCCAATGGGCCATCTAGAAAGTCAAGGGCCCCTGGACTTGGTATGCATTGACTTCCTTTGTCTTGAACCTGACTTGAGTGGTCATGGAAATGTTCTGGTGGTAACCGACCATTTCACTCGCTATGCCCAGGCATTTCCCACCAAAGACCAGAAGGCCTCCACCGTCGCAAAAATCCTGGTGGAGAAGTACTTTGTCCATTATGGATTGCCTCAATGCCTTCACTCGGACCAAGGGAGGGATTTTGAGAGTCAGTTAATCAAGAAGTTGCTGGATTCTTTAGGGATAAAGAAGACTCACACTACTCCCTACCACCCTCAAGGGGATGCCCAACCAGAGTGGTTCAATAGGACATTGCTAAACATGTTGGGAACCCTGTATAGTGAGGAGAAGCAACACTGGGGCAAGCACATAGCAGCAATAGTGCATGCCTACAACAGCACTGTCAGTGATGTCACAGGGTATTCCCCCTATAGACTCATGTTTGGGAGAGAGGCGAGATTGCCAGTGGATTTGGCCTTCGGCACTTCCGTGGACCATGCATCTGCTGCTTCACACAAGGGATATGTGGACAGGCTGAGGAAAAGCTTGAAGTTGGCCTATGAGAAGGCTCAGTTAACATCCAATCAAAGAGGAGCCCGAAACAAGCGGAATTTCGACTTGAAAGTTCGGATTCAAGATCTACAGCCTGGAGACCGAGTCTTGTTGAGAAATTTAGGTGTTCCTGGAAAACATAAGCTGGCAGACAGGTGGAGATCAGAGCCTTATGTGATCTGCAAGAAGTTACCGGATCTACCTGTTTACCAAGTGAAGCCAGAAGGGAAAATAGGGCCACTGAAGACCTGGCACCGGAACCATCTGTTACCTCTGTCTGAGGCTGTCAGGATGCCAGCCACTCAGGATTCTCCTGAGCTACCTTCTACCTCCCATACTCCTCGACCTCGCACTAGGTCGCAAGCAACTTTAGCTAGGGAGGAAGAAGACTCAGACCAAAGTGAGGAGGAAGCAGAACTCAGTTGGCTGTGGCCGTCTCAGGCCCCGGCGCCATTATCCATCGACCTTCCACCTTCTGAAGATCCTGTGGATAGTACTTTAAACATAGAAGCCACTGAATTCGTTCCGACCAGTCTTCAGTTCCAAGAATGGGAAGATATTCAAGACAATCCGCCTGCTGAAGATCAAGGGGATTCCATATATCCCTCTGCATCTGAGTTGGATGTCCAGGAAGCAGAGGAAATTTCCACCTCAGTGCCAGAAGAAGAACCTAGAGTGGCTGAAACTGTGACTCCCAGGGAGCAAGGAATGAAAAGAGCCATTCGCCCTCCCCAGAAATTAACCTACCCCCTGATGGGAGAAAGTTCCGAAGACACAGTCCTAACCGCAAGAAGGACCATACCCACATCTGGTCCCTCCACTGTACATTTGGTGGAGGGCAACCCCAGCTCACTCCCTGGCACAGTTAGACAGGTCACCCCCACTGAAGGGACCTGTGGACAGGACAGCTCCCCATCATATGATGATTGGTGGGAGGCTCCTCTGTCAATCCTATGCAACCACATTGAAGCTAAAATGTTTTGCAGATCTAAAATTTTAGATGTCTTTGGGGACCAAAGATTCAAAGTGGGGGGAGTGTGTAGCGGGGTATACCCCTTTAATACAGAGAGACTACATTTCCCAGTGCATCCTGCAGTACCCAGGGTGCATTGCCACGGAGCAGGGGCTGCTGGGGCAGACTTTATAAAGGGGAGGCGGAGTTGATTCTGTCTCTTTGGACACCCCCTCTCCTAGCAAGAGGATCCCTGTGCTGAACTGCTGTTTGCATAAGGTCTGAAGCCTGGGCCTTGTGTATTTCTCCAAAGAGCCCTCCACCAGCCTAGCGGAACCTGAAAGACATCTTCTCATCCTTGCTGTACTACACCAGGAGGTCCGAAGACCCGGATGTCGATGGATCCATGTGCCTAGACGAATCGGCGGAGGAAACAGACTTGGACGAATCCGGGTGGTGAGAGAGCACTTGCTCATAGACAAATACTGTATCTTTACTATCCGTTTGGATTATAAAGTTGGTTCATCAAGTGCACCACCTAAAGATTGCTAGCGAAGATTGTTTTACAGAACTTCCATTTAGTTCTGTCAGGCCTGACTGTGTAGGTAGACATTGCTGAGCGTTAGTCTGCCCCTGAGGGGAAGTAGCTGTAAAAAGGCAGCGTTAGATTCGCATAGTAATATATGTCTATTCCGTTCATTTAAATAATGTTTATTGCAGGGACCTGCAAATTGTTACATACTCTTGTTTATTACTTGCCCATTAGCCTCAGTAAAATATCTGGGTCAAGTACATTGGTGTCAGTTTCTCTTACTTTAATAGAAGTGTTAAAGTATATCACTGTGTGTGTTTACCATAGGACTGTGTCACCAAGAGTTGCGGTCACGCAGTCCTATCTCCCCTTACTAGCTGTGCCACGCGAGGATAGAGCCGGTTGCCAGGGGTTGACAGCGGTGCACTACAGGGCCCAAATTAATACCAGCAGCCCTCTTAACTGAGGGTACCGCTAGATATATATTTTTAACTCACACATTGCTATTTTCAATACAATCTTTTTAAAAATTATAGGGCCATTGTGGGGACGTGGGCGCTGACTGGCAATCGCTAAATGTTCCTTTCTTTTTCCCTTTTTCTCCCTCATTTTTTGGTTTTTGGCCATTCATTCTCTCCTTCCCCAGCTTTGTAACATTTTCAGTCACCCTCCAGTAGGGTATGCTTTTTTTGGTGCACTGATGGCAGTGTGTTCGACGGAAGTGTTTTTTCCATTCAGTTGTCCCAATGCTGCAATTATCAGCATCTGTGGGTATCTCACGGCTGTCTTTATTGCAGACCGCAGGAGGTCTCTTTGTTTATCTTCGTGTCACCGGAAGTGACGATTCTGGCCCCCTCTTGCCGACTACCAGAAGTGACGTCAAAGCACGACGCCGGTGGTGACGTTTGCGAAGGTAATGCGTAAGGCGTGTGCTCCCTCTGTTCCTTTTTCTCTTCTAGAATATTCTCTGGGTCCCCCCTGACCTGTTGTGAGTGGCTGCATGGCTGATGTGGTGGCTTTAATGTTTAAGACTTCTCCCATCTTTTTATAATCAACGGCAATCTCTTAAGCGCAGGAGTTTTTGACTTTTCTTTATCGACATTACTGTGCCCCTTTACAGTGCAGTCCCCTTTATATCACAGTGCTCCTTTTAGATTACAGTGCAAAGGACCGACTCCGTGAATATCCCGCCACCAACCGCCCCCCCGTGAATGCCCAGTCCTCAGTCTAAAATGGCAGGCCTATTTTTTGTCCTGGGTCTGGCCTTTGTTCCTAAATTGCATAAAAATTTTTTATGATCTGTCGATTGCGGGTAAAGTTTTCTTTTTCACATCGTTGCATGGTTTACTGTTCTCCTAAGGACTTTTGGCCTATTGGACTTTGGACTTGAAGAGCCAATAGCCATGATGTAAAATATGTAAATACATGCATACTAACAGTTAAATAATAAAATAAGAATAGAATTCAGCACTATAAACTTAAAGACTAGCTGCTAGCAAATAAAGGGCAATATATATATATAGCGGGGTGCTAAATTTAGGGGAAGTGTTTGGGTGGTAGTTATACCCAAACACCCTAATTGTTAGAGTTCTTGAAACCATTTTGGTCCACAGGTAGAGTATTGGTGTACAGTTCCCTGTGGCTTGCAGGTGGCGCTGCCATAGTAGGCCAGGGTTGAACCGCTGATACAGTGCTGTACCTTGTGTGTCCCCTCTTGGCAGCCATACAGTGAGTGTGGTATACCTGCTGGGCATGCTGGGAGAGGATATAAATGGGGCGGGTCTGCAGTTCGTGGTCGGTGGATCAATCCCAGGCACCTTTAGTCCTGGGGCTGGGGCAGAGGCCTGGACCCAGCACCTTCGGCTGGAGCCCATCAGAGATCGAGGAGTCTCAGGGTGCCGCCTTGCGAGGGGACCTGTATCTTGGAGGAGGAGGCCGGGGGAGGAACCGTTCCGAGGGACTGGTGCAGAAGTCACAGTGAAGGAAGGGTCCCAGTAACTCTCCGGAGGGACGTCTTCTCTCTGGGCGGAGGCCAAGTTCATCAGGTCTGTGGCAGAGACCGAGTTCACCAGGTCTGTGGCAGAGGCCTTGGGTAAAGTTGGAGTGTCATTTGGCTGCTAGTCTTGTCTTAAGTAGACTATCTTGTCTTAAGGAGCTGAACAGTGAAGTGATTGAGATTGTGCCTGGACCTCTCCCATATCTTATGCTGTCCTGTCTTCACTTAAACCTCTTTCCTATCAGAGACTGTTTTACTAAAGGAGGAAATAAACTCTGTGTTGGAGTTGCAGCGAGTGTGGACATTCCAGTTACTGGGGGAAACAAGGACTTATCTCTGTTATTCACAGAGGTGAGAGACATTTTCTGGTTATCTGACTGTGGAAGACCCATCAACAACACCGCTCAACCTCTTACTACAGGAATGTACGGGCTTGTGGCATGGTGTGCCCTTTTCTTCCTGCGAAGAGCCAAATAAAGGCAGGTAAAAGGGGGTCTGTGTGCTACACGTGGGGGCTCGAGTCCGGGATATTTCACAGCAGAAGAAGCCCAGAATTGTAACTTTGTTCCCCTGTGAAGTTCGGCCATCTTTGCAGAAGGTGACTGCGCCACGAGGAGAGCTCCAGCTGCGTAGTTCGCGGGCGTGCCTAAGGAAAGAAAGCCTGCGAACATTGCAGAGAGATGGGAGGAGCCTCGCCATGTGAAGAGTTGCACGTGGTGACTTTGGCGTCAGAGAGACAGTGTGCGATGGATCGGCGAGTGAGTAATATGGCGTCTAATGCCGCATGTATTCCGAGTTCAACTACCATGAACGTTACTTCCTTTGCTGCTTCTGTTACCGATACGGGGATCCGACTGAAGCCTCGGGGTCGGTTCGCCCTCTATGTATGTAGAGAGGTGGAGGCCCTTGGAGTGGTTTGTCCCGGATGTCAGGGACTGGTGGTGCATCTTAAGCCCTTCGGAAGATGTGAGCAGTGTAAGGAGTTTCTATTCGAGGTAGAGCAGCCTACTGAAAAGCCTCGGGCCTTCCGTCTGAACTGCCTTACAGGCGCCACCACTTTGGAAGAAGGAACCAGAGCTTCCGCAGTCACCCCTACGCGCACTGTTGAGACTTCGGAGGAAGTCACGGATGAAAGTGTTCCAGTTGTTGAGGAACAAGAATCGGAGAGACCGGAGGATGCTGTTTCGGTCTTTACAGAGTCCTCACTTCCACCGCCCAAGAGGAAGGTCGGCTATGTTACAGCTTCCTGCGGCCATGGTGGAGTCACACCCCAGCGCTTGCCCGGATCGGATGCATCCATGGGAAAAAGTCCCGGACGTCCTGCTTCAGCTACAAGCCGTGGTAAGCCGGGGAAAGGGACCTTGGCTGATGTCCGAAGTGTCGGGGATTCGTGGGTCAGGGACCCCAGGGCCCTTGAACTTGTTCAAGGCGGTGATTCGTCATCCACCCAGAGTTACCTCCGACCTGGAGTCAGTCTTCGATCCAGGGGATGACGTGGCAATTGATGAGTTATTTGAGCGGAAGGGTTGGGATAAGGTACCCCTGTCCTCGTCCCGTAGGAAAAAGGACTCACCCATGTTCACTGGGGATACAACACCCCGAGAGGAGGCCCCGGAGCCTGAGGAGGGATCTGTCCCGTTGTCTACCCTTCCACCACTGGAGATGCCTGTACCTGTTGCTGAGGTATCGAGAGAGTCATTGCAGGCCCCTATGTCTGGTCCGGAGGCAGTGAAAGTGCCTCGACACCCTGATACCATAATTTTACCAGGGATGGGAGACCGAGCAACCATGCCACCATTGTTCGGGTTACAGAGGTTGTTCAACCAGAAAGTTGCAAGCGGGTACGGATGGGAATACCCATACCTGCCTAAAGAATTGTTATTCGAAGTGGAGGCCTATAGATATCGGTGGTACGCGGACTCATTTGAAGGTACCTCAGGCCCGTAGATATTATTCCTGCTCTGCCGCAGCTACTAAACAGTACAAGGAGTGTAAAGAGTCGTGGATGCTCGGCAGACACATACATGCCGATAAGGTGATCATTTGCCGAAAGGACAGAGACAATGCAGAATACCACATTGACATGTTTGATAAAAACTGGAAACCATTGGTGTTGCCGAATCCGCAGTACTATCTTTAAGAGACTGGACTCTTTGTGCTTGCCTTTGTTTTATTCTGGAGTGTAGTCTCCTGGAGCCCAAGAACTTTAACCCTTATAGATGGGGTTTTCTACTTGCTGGAAGAGCAGGGGCAGTTTTTTTTTCCTCCCTCTCACAGCGTCAAAAAGACAGAGACTTTTGGGGTAGAAGTAGCTTAGAGCCAGGGCCAAAGGAGAAGTAAAAGGAAGATTTACCCTCAGAAAAAAAAAAGGGTTTGACAAGTGTCTTGACGGTGACGCTTCCACTAGGTGGCGGTGTTGCGTAACTTTTACATTGCAGTTTATTTGAATGTGACTTACTTTTTTAGAAGGAAATGATTTTTCCTTCGGGGAGAATTCTTTCACTTCTACTGTACATAGGTTAGAATGTCAATTATTGGTTGTGTGTTTTCTTTCTTCCTCTGCAGGTGGACACCAAACAAACCACTGAGAATGGGGTGGGTTAGCTGTTGCAGACGGGGAGGGAAATGTAAATGTAAATGATAAATGTGTTTATGTGACATTGAGAATGTGATGTGCACATGTGTTTTCTTTGCTCTTCTTTCACCTCTACGTTTAACTCCCTTTTCCCCATGTTTAGGTTCCGGCACAATCTAACCATTTTTTCAAATTATTTTTGTTTATTTTGTAGATAGTTTCTGGAATAGGTCTATGTTGACTCAGGCTTGAGATGCATAGGTTTTCTCCAGACACTGGGGGGAGTATGTAGCGGGGTGCTAAATTTAGGGGAAGTGTTTGGGTGGTAGTTTATACACAAACACCCTAATTGTTAGAGTTCTTGAAACCATTTTGGTCCACAGGTGGAGTATTGGTGTACAGTTCCCTGTGGCCTGCTATAGTAGGCCAGGGTTGAACCGCTGATACAGTGCTGTGCCTTGTGTGTCCCCTCTTGGCAGCCATACAGTGGGTGTGGTCTACATGCTGGGCATGCTGGGAGAGGATATAAAAGGGGCAGACGCTGCCTGTTCGGGGTTCTTGTTCCTGTCCGCCCTGGGCACCCTTGGCCCAGGGGCGGGTCTGCAGTTCGTGGTCGGTGGATAGGTCCCAGGCACCTTTAGTCCTGGGGCTGCGGCGGAGGCCTGGGCCCAGCACCTTCGGCTGAAGCCCATCGGGGATCGAGGAGTCTCGGGTGCCACCTTGTGAGGGGACCCGTATCTTTTAGGAGGAGGCCGGTGGAGGAACCGTTCCGAGGGACTGGTGCAGAAGTCCCAGTGAAGGAAGGTTACCGGTAACTCTTCGGAGGGACGTCTTCTCCCTGGGCGGAGGCCAAGTTCACCAGGTCTGTGGTAGAGACCGAGTTCACCAGGTCTGTGGCAGAGGCCTTGGGTAAAGTTGGTGTGTCATTTGGCTGCTAGTCTTGTCTTAAGTAGACTATCCATTAGGGACTGAGTCTGTTCGAGGAGCCGAACAGTGAAGTGATTGAGATTGTGCCTGGACCTCTCCCATATCTTATGCTGTCCTGTCTTCACTTCAACCTCTTTCCTATCAGAGACTGTTGTTTTACTAAAGGAGAAAATAAACTCTTTGTTGGAGTTGCAGCGAGTGTGGACATTTCAGTTACTGGGGGAAACAAAGACTTATCTTTGTTATTCACAGAGGTGAGAGACATTTTCTGGTTATCTGACTGTGGAAGACCCATCAACAACACCGCTCAACCTCTTATTACAGGAGGGTACGGGCTTGTGGCATGGTGTGCCCTTTTCTTCCTGCGAGGAGCCGAATAAGGCAGGTAAAAGGGGGTCTGTGTGCTACATATACAACCTTCGACCATAGACTACATTATAAAATTCCAGCGATCTGAAAGATAACATGATAAAATTTGTAAATAAATTAAATTCAAATTAGGCAATAAAGTTCAATGAAATTAGCATTCAAGTGAGTGGTCCTTTTTGTGTTCCCATCTGTTGGATAACAAACTCATCCAAACAAATTAACAAATTAATTAAGTGAAATTTAATATATAGACAGTTCATAAAGTGAACATTGATGCCGCGTACACACGACCGTTTTTAATGACGAAAAAAATGTCATTTTTTTAAAATGATCATTAAAAATGATTGTGTGTGGGCTTGAGAGCATTTTTCACGACGTGAAAAACGGCCATGAAAAAATTGGAACATGCTCTAATTTTTCACGTCGTTTTTTACACCGTTGTTTTTCTCGTCATGAAAAACGGCCATGTGTGGGCTTTAACGACGTGAAAAAAAATGCGCATGCTCAGAATCAAGTATGAGACGGGAGCGCTCGTTCTGGTAAAACTAGCGTTCGTAATGGAGACAGCACATTCGTCACGCTGTAACGGACTGAAAAGCACAAGGCTAAAAAGCGTGAATCGTCGCTCAACAAACTTTACTAACATGAAGGGTGGCGCCATCCGAATGGAACTTCCCCTTTATAGTGCCGTCGTACATGTTGGACGTCACCGCGCTTTACTCGAACATTTTTTTTCAATGATAGTGTGTAGGCAAGGCAGGCTTGAGAGGAAACACGAAAAATCACGTCGAGAAAAATGCGTTTTTTTTCAATGACATTAAAAACGGTCGTGTGTACGCGGCATGAGACTTGGTTCACACTGCAGCGATGCGGGAACCCTGCAAATCCACTGCGGGTTCGCGCATCGCATGTCTCCCGGTGGCAGTTCACACTGCCCTATGCGAACAGCTTGGAGTGTCAATTGAAAGTTAATGACACCCCTAAATCAGTTCGCATATTGGCCCTACCATGGGTCCCAGTGGGTCCATTGGACCCAGGCAGCACTTTGAGAGGGGCAGCAAATTAATCCACGGAATTTTTTTTCAGCAGTTGTGTGTCATGATAACTTCCCCCCGGGCTCCTATACTGCCCTAGACTGTCTATATACTACCCTAGCCTGTCTATATACCACCCCAGCCTGTCCCTATGAAATTGAACATAATGGTATGTCATATAAAAAAAAATTGTGGAGGGGGGGCAGCATTTCATTATGGACCCAGGCAGCACAATGTATTGGGCCAGCCCTGCATATCGCAGTGTGAACTGCAAATTCGAACAAGAATCGGATTTGCACAGACATCGCATGTGATTGGCAGTGCAGTGCGAATCACATCCGATGTCGGACATTGCACCAGTGGGAACCGGCCCTCAATTAAATAACCCTGCTGTACTCCAGTTCAGCTGCACTGCCAACTCACCAGAAATCCAGGCTGCTCAATTAAGTCCAGCATAAACGCATGTAGGTATAAGACACTGGGAATAACTTCTCCTAACTCCAACCAGTCACATGATCCAAGCCTTTCTTTAAAGAGTTGATATAAAAAGATACCTATGCGCCTACCAATAGGTGAAGCTAAAACTAAAATATAAAAGTGCTAATATTTATATGAATGACACACAGCAGCTAAACTTCTATAGTGTAACCAACACAAATGAATATAGGGAAAAATGTTGAAGCAGCGCTAAATGTCAAAGTGCAAAATGCTTAAAGTGAAACGTGCTATAAGTTTGCTATAAATAGTCCAATAACACAATAAATGTAAAAATGACTAATAGTACATGTGCATAAAAAAGCAATAATCATGTAAAAAAAAAAAAATATCCAAAAAATTGATGTGTTCCAAAAAATAGTGTATAATAGAAAGTTCACACAAAGGGTAATGATCTCCAAAAAAAGTGTGGCGGGGTCCCCAAATTTAACCCCGCTATACCTAAATTTAGGGGAAGGTTTGAGCTGTAGTTGGGCTCAGATCACCTTAATTGTTAGGGCAATCTGTTTTTATACCGCAGGTAGTATACTAGTGTGTGGTTCCCTGTGGCCTGTAGGTGGCGTTTGCCATAATGGGCCAGGGTTGAACCGCTGGTATAGTGCTGTGCCTTGGATGTCCTCTCTCGGCGGTTGTGTGGTGGGCGTGGTCGACCTACTGTGCACGCCGGGAGAGGATATAAAAGGGGCAGACGATGCTTGCGGGGGGGGGGGGTTCGGTCTTGGTTCCAGAGTTGGAGTCTTGGTACGTGGTACCTGGCCCTCCTGGCCAGGGGCCCGCGTACGCATCAGTCCCAGGCACCTTTAGCCCTGGGGCTGCAGCAACAACCTTGGGCCCAGCACATTTAGCTGGGGCCCGTGTCCTGGAAGGAGAAATCCCAGGGTGCCTCTGGCATGGGGACCCGTTCTGAGATGAGGAGGCCGGGGGAGGACCCTTCTGAAGGACCGGTGAAAAGTTCACGGAAAAAGAAGGGCCTGGTAACTCTCTGGAGGGATTAGATCCATCCAACACTAGAGGATTGAGATTAACGGTTCTGTGGCAGAGAATGTCCTAGTCGCATCTAAAGAAAAGGGAAAATGAAAGAAACGTCCGAGCATCACTTCGGCTGCTAGGATCCGCTTTCATAGGGAATTATCTGAGTGAGCTAAGCCTACTCGAGGAATGAGTAGTGAATACATAATTTGTCTTGTGCCTGGACTCATATCCAAACTCTTAAGCCTCGTACACACGACCGATTTTCTCGGCAAGAAAGCTCTGCCAGCAAGTTTCTTGCTGGTTCTTGCCAAGAAAATCGGTGGTGTGGACCTCCAAGCGATCCACGGAGGGTGACGGTAAGGAGGCTGGGGTCATGACTGTTCGGAGACTGCCTGGGAAGGGTACGAAAATAAGTGTTCATAGCATTAGGGATGCTTGGGTGTCTGACCCTAGAGAACTTTTGGGAGACAGCGAGTCTGCTTCCACTAAGAACTATTTGCCAGCAGAGGAGTGTGATACCTCAGAGATAGACTCTTCTTTTGAAGTTGGCGATGATGTCGAGATAGACAAACTTTTTGCCAGAAAGGGTTTGGACAAAATCCCCTTATCCTCATTCAGAAGTAGAAAGGATTCACCCATGGACTCTGGGGATACAACACCCCGGGTGGAGGCCCATGCGCCTGAGGAGAGGAATAATCCCATGCCTGCACTATCCGCACCTGTGTCGCCAGTGCCTGCTGCTGTGGCAGGAACGTGTGCCATTGCGGGCCCCTTTGCTGAAACTTAAGGCAGTGAAAGTGCCTAGGTCTCCGGATGCAATTGTCTTTCCGGGTGCAGGAGACCGTGCTACCCTTCCTCCAATTTCGAGGTTGCAGCGGCTTTTCAACCAGAGAGTGGCTGTCGAGTACGGATGGGAGTACCCCTACGTTCCGAGGGACTTGCTATTTGAAGTCGACGCCTACAGAGAGAGGTGGTATGCAGACTTTGTCTGGAACTACCTGAAGGTGCCCAATGCCCTCAGATATTGTATGTGCTCTGCTGCTGTTACTGACAGGTTCAAGGGGTGCAAACAGGACTGGAACCTTGGCCGGCACATACACGCGGATCGGGTGGTCATTTGTTGTAAGGAGCGAGAGGATTCTGTGTACTCTGTTGAGACTTTTGATAAGAACTGGAAGCTCCTTGTTTTGCTAGACCCTCATTTCTATCTGTAAGAGACTGGACTCTGTGTTTTCTTTTTTCTTTGTTTCGGAGTGTACCCTCTGGGAGCTCAAGGACTTTGCCCTTACTGAATTGGGGTAACCCGCTGAGATGAGAGAGTCAGGGGAGCTGTTGCCATTTCTCTCCGCTCACACCATCACAAAGATACAGACTTTGGGGTAGATGCAGTCAGGGTCATCGTGAGATCGACGTGTTCAAGTTGGAGAATGTCTTTTCAATGTTTAAACAAGGTGTCATGATGGTAGCACTTCCACCAGGTGGCGGTGTTCTGCAGGATTCTTTGTGCGCTCTATTGAGAAATGTCTATTTTACACTTGGCCTAGTGTATTTAAAACTTGGTGAAGGAAGTTGTTTTTCCCTCGGGAAGGATAACTCCCTTTGTGTGTATAAAGTAGTGGTAGGATGTTGTTTTTTTTTTTTATGTTTTTCTCTCCCTCTGCAGGTGAACTACGAGCAACCGCCGAAGAATGGGTGGAACTAGCTAGCCTAGGAAGGGTGGGAAATGTGAATAATAATGTTTATTATGCTATGTGACATTGAGTATGGGATGTCCATATTGTACTTTGTTGTTCTTCCTTCATTTCTTTCCTTCATATCCCTTACCCATTGCATAAGTTCCGGCACGAACACTTTGCAAATTTGTACATAGTTGGAATAAACCTGCGCTGACTCAGGCTTGAGGAGCGTGAGTTTACTCCAGACACTGGGGACAGTGTCTATTTTTCTGGGGGGTGTATGTAGCGTGGTCCCCAAATTTAACCCCGCTATACCTAAATTTAGGGGAAGGTTTGAGCTGTAGTTGGGCTCAGATCACCTTAATTGTTAGGGCATTCTGTTTTTATACCGCAGGTAGTATACTGGTGTGTGGTTCCCTGTGGCCTGTAGGTGACGCTGCCATAATGGGCCAGGGTTGAACCGCTGTTATAGTGCTGTGCCTTGGATGTCCTCTCTTGGCGGTTGTGTGGTGGGCGTGGTCGGCCTGCTGTGCATGCCGGGAGAGGATATAAAAGGGGCAGACGCTGCTTGCGGGGGGGGGGGGGGTTGGTCTTGGTTCCAGAGTTGGAGTCCTGGTCAGGGGCCCGCGTACGCATCAGTCCCAGGCACCTTTAGCACTGGGGCTGCAGCAACAACCTTGGGCCCAGCACCTTTAGCTGGGGCCCGTGTTCTGGAAGGAGAAATCCCAGGGTGCCTCTTGCATGGGGACCCGTTCTGAGATGAGAAGGCCGGGGGAGGACCCTTCTTAAGGACCGGTGAAAAGTTCACAGAGAAAGAAGGGCCTGGTAACTCTCTGGAGGGATTAGATCCATCCAACACTAGAGGATTGGGATTAACGATTCTGTGGCAGAGAATCTCCTAGTCGCATCTAAAGAAAAGGGAAAACAAAAGAAACGTCCAAGCATCACTTCGGCTGCTAGGATCCGCTTTCATAGGGAACTATCCGGGTGAGCTAAGCCTACTTGAGGAACGAGTAGTGAATACATAATTTGTCTTGTGCCTGGACTCATATCCAAACTCTTACTGTCCTGTCTTCTATCCACACTTTTCTTTACCATTGACTTTGCATATAAAGAAATAAACTCTATGTTGGAGTTTACTATTGGTGTGGACCTTGGAGTTACTTGGGGATATAAAGACTTGTCCTTACATTCTAAGAGACGGGAACCAACTAAAGGGAGAACCTTGCTGCAGGACCCTAGTTTGTGACACCGCTCAACCTCTTCACACAAGAGGGTACGGGTAGGTCTTTCCTGCAAGTGAGCCAAAGGCAGGTGAAAGAGAATGCCCGTGTGCTACAAAAGGATGAAAATTTCCAGAAAACAAGAATAGGAGAGAGGGAGAAGAACAGGCGTGGGAGTCCTGCTTTTCACATCAATAGGGAATCAACCATAACAGGCATATGCTCACAATCCTCCCCCGATGATACCAGCCTCTCACCTTATTGATGGACCCAGAAGGGTCAGATAAAGCCTTGATAAATCTCCAGCACTAAAGATGATGCTCTCCAACTCTTGTGTATATTCAGTAGGGATGAGCTTCGAGTTCACATCAAACTCATGTTCGACTCGAACATTGCCTGTTCGCCCGTTCGCCGAACAACGAACAATTTGGGGTGTTCGCGGCAAATTCGAAAAGTCTATGGGAGAAATCTAAAGTGCTAATTATAAAGGCTTATATGCAAGTTATTGTCCTAAAAGTGTTTGGGGACCCGGGTCCTGCCCCAGGGGACATGTATCAATGCAAAAAAAAGTTAAAAAAACTGCAGTTTTTTTAGAAGCAGTGATTTTAATAATGCTTAAAGTGAAACAATAAAAGTGAAATATTCCTTTAAATTTCGTACCTAGGGGGTGAGCGGACCTGATGGGGAACTTTAGAAGGGGCGGGTCTATACATTTAAAACACTGCGGAGGAAGTTCCCCATCAGGTCCGCTCAGGCACAACCAATGATGGACAGCGCTGGACATCGGGATCGCCGCGGGACACTGAATTTCATCGCTGGAATGTTTTTTTTTATTTATTTTTTTATTATTTTTTTAATAAAGGACTTTTCCAAGGTGTTTGTGTGTTTTTATTTTAATTTTTTTTACACTTTCTTCGTGAAATGGTAGGGGTACAATGTACCCCAATGTACCCCTTACCAATTCACATAGGGGGGGCCGGGATCTGGGGGTCTTCCAGATTCCGATAAGCTCCCCGCCCGCAGACCCCCACAACCACAGGGCAAGGGTTGTGGGGATGAGGCCCTTGTCCCCATCAACATGGGGACATCCTCCCCATGTTGAGGGCATGTGGCCTGGTATGGTTCAGGAGGGAGCAGGGGCCGCTCTCTCGTCCCCCCCTCTTCCCCTGCGGCCGGCCAGGTTGCGTGCTTGGATAAGGGTCTGGTATGGATATCCATGCCAGATCTGAAGGGCCTGGTATGGATATTTAGGGGGAACCCCACGCCATTTTTTTTTAAATTTGCGGCGGGGTTCCCCTTAATATCCATTCCAGACCTGAAGGGCCTGGTACTTGAATTTGGGGGAACCCCCACGCTTTTTTTAAATTTTTTATCAATGACTTTTGTATGTATTGATAAAAGCCGACAATTCATTAATAGCCGCGAGTGAGTTTTAAATGACTTTTTTTCCTTCAGAAATGACACTTTATGCAGGGACAGTTCTAAGCACGGGAAACATGCGCCACTTTACATGCATATCATACACACCCCCTAGGTACGAAATTTAAAGGAATATTTCACTTTTATTATTTCACTTTAAGCATTATTAAAATCACTACTCCTAAAAAAACGGCCGTTTTTTAAAAAATTTTTTGCATTGATACATGTCCCCTGGGGCAGGACCGGGTCCCCAAACACTTTTAGGACAATAACTTGCATATAAGCCTTTATAATTAGCACTTTAGATTTCGAACGTTCGAGTCCATTGTATTTAATAGGGTTCTAAAGTTCACGCAAACATTCTGTCTGTTCGCAGGTTCTGGTGCGAACCGAACAGGGGGGTGTTCGGCTCATCCCTGATATTCAGTAAACAGGGATCGCTGCAGCATTTCCACCACTTCCCACAGTATCTTCCTGGGGTTTTTCTCTTACTCCATGGCTGCATGAAAACTTTCCTCACTCATTGGGGCTGATTTACAAAACGTTTGTGCCATGAGTATCGGCTCATCTGCGTGCGCAAAGGCAGTTTTGGTATTACGAAACATTTGCGCCGGTAGCGCAGCGTTATTCCCCATTTACTATAGTGTTCTCGGTGCACGGGAGGAGGGGCTCAGTGCGCCACTATGGACCTGGCGCACGGCATCTTCAGATAAAAATATAAAGAAGCTTGAAGTGCCAATATAATGGGGTGATGTGAGGTGATGTGAGGAAGTTTAGTGACAACTGCCCAAGTAACATATATGCCCAAAATAGAATGAGAAAGTAACTTTTTCTGAACCAGCCCCCTGCGCCGGCAATTACGTTTATAACTGCGAGGGATCTTTTTATGCTCTGCGCGGGAATTTTACTCGTTCAAATGCGCCGGTTCACTGCGCCGGCAAAATCTTAGTAAATGTCAAGTCACGTAAATCAATTTGCATAAGTTGAACAGGCACAGCTCCTAAACTTGCCGTTATATAACAGTCCAACAGCAAAATGACATTTCTAAAGGGAAAAAAAAGGCATTTAAAATCACTCGCGGCTATAATGAATTGTCGGCTCCCGGCAATATAGAGAAAAGTCATTGAAAGTCTTTGAAAAAAATAAATAAAATAATGCGTGGGGTCCCCCTAAATTCCATTACCAGGCCCTTCAGGTCTGGTATGGATATTAATGGGAACTCCGCACCAATTATTTTTTTTAAAATGACGTGCGGGTCCCCCTCAAAATCCGTACCAGGCCCTTCAGGTCTGGTATGGATTTTAAGGGGAACCCCCGCGCCAAACTTAAAAAAAATTGCGTGGAGTCCCCCTAAAAATCCGCACCAGATCCTTTATCCGAGCACGCAACCTGGAAGGCTGCAGGAAAAGAGGGGGGACGAGAGAGCGCCCCCCCCTCCGGGACATGTTGATGGGGACAAGGGCCTCATCCCCACAACCCTTGACCGGTGGTTATGGGGGTCTGCGGGCGGGAGGCTTATCGGAATCTGGAAGCCCCCTTTAACAAAGGGGACCCCCAGATCCCGCCCCCCACCTGTGTGAAATAGTAATGGGGTACAAATGTACCCCTACCATTTCACAAAAAAAGTGTCAAAAATTGTAAAAATTACAATAGCCGGTTTTTGACAATTCCTTTATTAATGTCTTCTCTTTTCTTCCATCTTCTTCTTCCACCTTCTTCTTTTCTCCATTGGGGTTTCTTCATCCCATCTTTATCTTCATCTTCATCTTCCTTCGGTGTTCTCGTCCGCATCTTGCTCCGGCTTCTTGTTCCCTTCTTCTTTCTCCGGCCGCTCCGCTTGAATTCGAGGTTCCCGCTGTGTGACGCTTCAGTTCTCCTCTTGGTCCGCTGCCACCCGGTGGCTCTGCCCCCCTCTGACACCATGGGGAAAGTCCCCGTGAAATCCATGTGCGTCAGAGGGGGGCCGGGTCACCGGGTGGCAGCGGACCCAGAGGGGAACTGAAGCGTCACACAGCGGGAACCTCTAATTCAAACGGAGCGGCCGTAGAAAGAAGGGAACAAGAAGCCGGAGCAAGATGCGGACGAGAACACCGAAGGAAGAAGGAAGATGAAGATGAAGATGAAGAACAAGATGGAGGAAGAAACCCAAATAGAGAAAAGAACAAGAAGATGGAAGAAGAAGGTGGAAGAAGAAGGTGGAAGAAGAAGATGGAAGAAGATGGAAGAAAGGAGAAGACATTAATAAAGGAATTGTCAAAAACTGGCTATTGTCATTTTTAACATTTTTGACACTTCTTTTTGTGAAATGGTAGGGGTACATTTGTACCCCATTACCATTTCACACAGGGGGGGCCGGGATCTGGGGGTCCCCTTTGTTAAAGGGGTCTTCCAGATTCCGATAAGCCCCCCGCCCGCAGACCACCTCAACCACCGGCAAGGATTGTAGGGATGAGGCCTATGGGGGTCACAGACCCCCAAAGCATCCTCCCCATGTTGAGGGCATGTGGCCTGGTACGGTTCAGGAGGGAGGGGGGCCGCTCTCTCGTCCTCCCCTCTTTTCCTGTGGCCTGCCAAGTTGTGTGCTCAGATAAGGGTCTAGTGTGGATTTTTAGGGGGACCCCCACGCCATTTTTTTTAAGTTTGCCGTGGAGTTCCCCTTAATATCCATACCAGACCTGAAGGGCCTGGTAATGGAATTTGGGGAACCCCCACGCATTTTTTTTTTCTAAGACTTTCAATGACTTTTATCTGTATTGACAGGAACCAGCAATTCATTACAGCCGCGAGTACTTTTAAATGACTATTATTTTACTTTAGAAATGTAATTTGGCTCTTGAACTGTTATAAACATGGAAAACATGCGCTACTTTACAGGCATACTATAGACACCCCCCAGGTATGATATTTAGGGCCAGTTCACACCGGATGCAGTGCAGTGCTTTTTTTTGATGAATGAAAAACGCAAAGAAAGTTGATCACATTAATGCCAATGGCATAGTTCACACCACTGCAGTCCGTTCCAGTGCGTTTCAGAAAGGAAACAAAAAAATTGGTCATGCTGCATTTTTTTTGTACAGAACTGTACTGGACCACAGTAAAACACATCAAAAACGCTACGGAACATACCAAAAACGCACTAAAATGCACCAAAGACGCACTGCAACACACTTGTCCTAAGTGAAAAGAGGGGGGAAAAACACTGGACTGCATCAAAAACGCATCAAAAATGCACTGGAACATGTCAAAAACGCGCATGCAGAAAAGCACCTGTAACGCATCCAGACTGCGTTTCTATGGCGTGAACTAGGGCCAGTTCACACCATAGAAACGCAATCCGGATGCATTCCAGGTGCTTTTTTGCATGCTAGTTTTTGATGCGTTCCAGTGCATTTTTGGTACATTTTTGATGCAGTCCAGTGATTTTTTCACCCCTCTTTTTTATTAACCATAGATAAGGACAAGTGTGTTCCAGTGTGTTTTTGGTGCATTTAGGTGTGTTCCGGTGCGTTTTTGCTGCGTTTTGCTGCGTTCCAGTACAGTCCAGTGCAGGTAAAATGCAGCATGTTCTACTTTCTTTTGTGGAACTGGAACGCACTGGAACAAACACTGCCATTTAGAACCATATAACCAACTTTCCATGCATTTTTGATGCATAAAAAACGCAATGCACTGCATGTGGTGTGAAATGGTCCTTAAGCAATTTGGCATATTTAAAGGCACTTCTCCTTGTTTTGTTTTTGGTGTTGTCCAAATTGGTGACATTAATATATGTCCCTTAGGGTGGGACCTGGGCCCCCATTTTAAGGCCAATAACTAGAAGATAAGCCAGCCAAGTGGGGACTAGCAAAATTAACAAGTCAGTTCCCATAGACTGCAATGGTATTTGTTGGTAGGGGGGGGGGTTGTCCCATCTCTAAATTTGTAGCATGCTGGATGATGTGCTTAACTTTGGACGGGGGGGGGGGGGTTATTTTCTGCTAGCTGCATTTGTGTTGGTCTGAGCATGCTCATGCAGTTCGTTTTTTTGTTTTGGGTGCTTTTTGTGTGTGAACAGCACCTGAATGTTTCTGGGCATGCTCAGAGAGTGTTTTTATGGGTTAGTAATTGAAGGACATCCTTAACAGATGTACCCACTTTGAAGTTCAGTCTCTACATTGGGTGAACTTGCATTTTGGGTGTTTCATGGACTGTGCATGTGTTTTCAATTGCCTCATTAGCACACAAACCTATGTTATATAAAGTTCGCAGATAGCATCCTCTCCCTTGCCCTGAAAATAGGCAAGTGTGTGTGTGCGCGTGTGTCCGGCAAAAAGTAAATTTTGGTGTCCTTATCGAGTTTGTAACACATGTATTTTATTTGTTATGTCTTTGCAAAACAGATGTTTGTTTTACTTTTGTTTATTGTATCTTTTTGTGTGGGGGAAATGTTCCCCTGAAATATTTTTGATGTTAATGTGTGTTGTTCACTTTGATTTAATTGTCTGTGCTGCATTATTTTGCTAAATCTTTCTAAAGATGTGACTAATGTTTCAAATTGACCATGTTTTTTTATTTTGGCTTTCATTTGTTTTGTTGACCAATAAAATTTGATGCAAAGTTTTGATGTTTGTTTTTTGTTTTCTATGCAACAAATGTGACAGCTGATTGGCATGTCAAAACAAAACAGGTGTGATTTGTCTAACCTGGTGCCTTCATGGTAGCATATGCATGTATTATGTGCTGCCATGGATAGTCACCAGGAAATGAAAAATACAGAGCGGTAAGTATTCAATTTTCCTATTTACTGCAGTGGTTCTCAGCCTCAGTCCTCAAGTACCCCCAACAGGACATGTTTTGTGAATTTATCTTATCGAGAATTGCTGTCCAAAATACAAAACCATTGACTGTGATTTAAAGCACATGTGCAAGATGAAAGAAAACCTGCAAACATGGCCTGTTAAAAATAGCTCAAGTCAATACGATTCTAATTGTGGGCATTTTGAGGGAAACCAAGTAAGTGTTAGAACCCCTGCTTGTTTTTTTTAGGTTGGGCTTTGTGTCCCTTTTAGTAAAATTGGCTTCACTTCCTGTCACACAGCTAAACAGGAAGTGCAGGTAAAACCCTACCAATGTCTTTTCTTGGGGACACACAGATCAATCTAACTAGTGTCCCCATTAAGCAAATTGCACTCTAGCACTTTGTTGTGTACACCCCAAATGGGGAAAGTATTTAGATTGACCTGTGTGTCCCCAAGGAAAGACATTGGTATGGATTTTCCCTCACTTCCTTTGTGGCTATGTGACAGGAAGTGAATTATTTGGAAGGATAAAGTGGCCAAATTATCAGGGGTGCAGACATCCCAAAAACTGTCTAGACTTGTAATCCCTCTGCACTCTGTCCCCAAGCAAAAATAAGAAAGGATTTAATTTAGTTTAACTTTGCAAAGACACATTCCTAAGTTGAATTTTGATGCATGTCAATGGCCCATTTAGACCCTCTTTAATCACTTGAGATCAGCGCTATAGCTGATCGACATCCACAGCACGGTCCTCAATTGCCGGGAGTGCGTCAATAGATGTCCTCCCCTTCGCGCGCACTGTGGTGACTGAGACTATGGTGATGACAGATCCGAGTAAGGGGCCGATTCCTGCCCCTTACCATGTGATCAGCTGTCAGCCAATGACAGCTGATCACGTGATGTAAACAAAAGCTGGGTAATGTTTTTTGTTTTCTCCTTGTGCTGACAGTGTGAGCATAAAACAAGGCAATCCCTGGCTTATGTGCAAGGGACATCGGGCCCGAAGAGGAAGAGGCAATTCTGCGTCATCTGTGACAATCGGTAGCCCCTGCCAGTGCCACCTATCAATGCCCACCACTGGTGCCAATCAGTGCCACCTAGCAGTGCTGCCTATCAGTGCCCATCACTGCCAACTATCATTGCCACCTAGCAGTGCCACTTCTCAATGCCCACCAGTGCCAACTAGCAGTGCCACCTCTCAGTGCCCAGCCCATCAGTGCAGTCTCATCAGTGTACATCAATGAAGGAGAAAAATCACCTTTTTTTCAAAATTTTCGAAATATTAACCACTTCCCTACCGGCCACCGTCAAATGACATCCTTGGCTTTGTGCGGTGACATCTGAATGATGCCTGCAGTTGCAGGCATCATTCAGATATCATTCTTTTCAGCCGGCGATTCTGTGCACGATAAAAATGATCATAGCGGCAGTTCCACCGCTTGATCGTTCTTATAGGCGGCGGGAGGGGACGTCCCCCCCCAGCCGCGATACGGTGCTTCTCCGGGCTCTCCAGTGCCATCTGGGGCTTGGAGAACGAATTGGCCAGCGCCGGATGGGAAGCATAGAGATGACTGGTAACCAGATGGTCACCAGTCATCTCTATGACCTTCGGAGGCCCGGGCGCGACGTTATGACGTCACGCCGGGTTTCCGTATGTAAACAAAGCCGTGATCTCGGCTGTCAGCATGAGATCGTGAATTTTTTTGACCGATCTCATGCTTTCCAGCCAGGAGGAGAGATGTGGGGTATTTTTGACCCTGCATCTCTCCGTAAAGAGGACCTGTCACACACCATTCCTATTACAAGGGATGTTTACATTCCTTGTAATAGGAATAAAAGTGATCAAAAAAATAAAAATGTAAAAAAAAAGTGTAAAAAAAATTAAATTAAATTAAAACACCCCTGTCCCCAGTAGCTCGCGCTCAGAAGCAAATGCAAACATAAGTCCGGCCCACATATGTGAACGCCGTTCAAACCACACATGTGAGGTATTGCTGCGTGCATTAGAACAAGTGCAACATTTCTAGCACTAGACCTCCTCTGTAATGCGAAAATGGTAACGTGTAAAAAAATTTAAAGCATCGCCTATGGAGATTTTTAAGTACTGACGTTTGGTGTCATTCGTGTGCGCAATTTTAAAACGTGACATGTTAGGTATCTATTTACTCAGCATAACAACATCTTTCACATTATACCAAAAAATTGGGCTAACTTTACTGTTTTGTAATTTAATTCATGAAACCATTTTTTTTCCCCCAAAAAAAGGCGTTTTAAAATTTATTGCGCAAATACCGAGCGAGATAAAAATTTTCAATGACCGTCATTTTATTCCCTAGGGTGTCTGCTAAAAACACATATATAATGTTTGGGGTTTCGAAGTAATTTTATAGCCATAAAATTTAGATTTTTACATGATGGAGAGAAGTGCCAGAATAGGCCCGGTGCTGAAGTGGTTAAAATATCCCAATTTTTTTTTTTTCAGTTGGTCTTTTGTATTTATAGAAAAAAAACGCAGAGGTGATCAATTAGCACCAAAAAAAAGCTCTATTTGTGTGCAAAAAAATAATACATTTTCATTGGGTTACAGTGTTGTATGAGCGCGCAATTGTCATTCAAAGTGCATCAGCGCTGAAATGTGAAAATTGGTCTGGGCAGGAAGGGGGTTTAAGTGGCCAGTAAGCAAGTGGTTAATATAAGGCTACATGCACACGGACGTTTTTCCAGCCGCTTGTTTGAGCGTTTTTTGCAGCTTAAAAACGGCTCTCCATGTTAGCCTATAGCCTCATGGCCACCATGGCGTTCTTGAGCTGTAAATGGCATAGGCGTTTTTAGGCCCCATGTACACGGGACGCTGGTGCAAAGTCTTCAGAACTAAGGTTGAAAGCAGCGCTTAGAAAGGCGCGCTTTGTCGCGTTTGCATGCTGCATTTTACCACATTCGCGTCTATATGCATTTAGTTAGGAAACATCATAAGGAGCCGCCCTAAGCTCCAAAAACAGTATTATTAACCATTTCAGCTATTTTGTGAGACCAGAGTGAGTATCAGCAGCTGAGAGAGCAGCAGTGTACTTGTATTTAGCGTGTCACTTGCCACAAGTTGTGGATTGTCCACTTGCCACGTCACCTGCCCCAAGTTGTGGATTGTCCACTTGCCACGTCACCTGCCACAAGTTGTGGATTGTTCACAATGCAATGGAAGCAATTACATTTTTTTTGGATATATATATATATATATATATATATATTTAATGGTTTTTCACCATTTGCCATAATTTTTGAGTTTTTCAATGTAAAAACATAGGTCACCTTTAAAAACGCTTCTAAACGAAAACGTGGCTAAACGCCGGTACCGCATCTGAGACGTGGAAATCTTTGGCGTCTGAAGGCATTTTTTGGCTTTGTGAAAAACTATGTTAAATGCAACTGCCTAAGGGCCAGTTGACACCTTGGAAACACAGTCCGGATGCATTCCAGGTGTATTTGTGCATGGGGCGTTTTTTGATGCAGTCCAGTTCTTTTTTCCCCCCCTCTTTTCTTAGGCCTCAAGCCCACGGATGGACGTTTTAAAAAACGGTCTGTAAGGCTCGATTCCCACTAATGCGTTTTTGGTGCATTTTGCATAAATCCAGGTAAATTTTTTAACATGGGTTACTATGGAACATGTTGACATTAATGCATTTTTGTGCCTCTGCGTTTTTGGAAAGGGTCGCAGATTTTTTTTTCCAAGCAAAAAACAGTGTTTTGGATGTAACAGAATTCAATGGACCTGCATCCAAAACACAAGTACTGCGACTTTGCGCCGATTTTCGTTTTTTTTAAACCTGTTTATAGCTGGTTGTTAAAGGAAATGTAAAAAAATAAACATTGCCGGCTCTAAAAAAAAAAATTGAGAAAAAAAAACAGCATGACCCCCCCCCCCCCAAGGTCCATACCAGGCCCTTGGGTCTAGTATGGATTCAAAGGGCCCCCCTCCCACCAAAATAAAAAAAATGGCTTGGGGGTCCCCCCAAAATCCATACCAGACCCTTATCCGAGCACGCAGCTCGGCAGGTCAGGAAAGGGGGGGCGAGCGAGCCCCCCCTGAACCGTACCAGGCCACATGCCCTCAAAATGGGGGGGTGGGTGCTTTGGGGCAGGGGGCGCCCTGCGCTCCCCCAACCCAAAGAACCTGCCCCCATGTTGATGGGGACAAGGGCCTCTTCCTGACAACCCTGGCCGTTGGTTGTCGGGGTCTGCGGGCGGGGGGGCTTATCGGAATCCGGGAGCCCCCTTTAATAAGGGGGGCCCCCAGATCCCGGCCCCCCACCCTATGTGAATGAGTATGGGGTACATCGTACCCCCACCCATTCACCTGGTGTCAAAAAAAGTCAATAAAAAACACAACACAGGTTTTTAAAGTAATTTATTAGGCAGCTCCGGGATTCTTCTTCCGACTTCGGGGGTCTTCTTACAACTTCGGGGGTCTCTTGTTCTGCTCTCCGGTTCTTTCTGCCGGGCGCTCCACTGTCTTCTTCCAGCTCTTTTGCTAGCGGGGTCCCGGTCTTCATCGTCGTCTTCTTTCAACTTTGGGGGTCTCTTGTTCTGCTCTCCGGTGTCGTCTCCGCACTCTCCGGTTCTTCTCCCGCTCTCCGGTGCCTTCTCCACGATCTCCGGTTCTTTCTGCCTTCTGCCGGGCGCCCCGCTATCTTCTTCCAGCTCTTTTGCTAGCGGGGTCCCGGTCTTCATCGTCGTCTTCTTCTCTCCGCCCGATGTTGCATCGTCGCTGTCTGCCGCTACAATGCTGTGTGCGCGGAGCGCAACCACTTATATTGGCATGGGGCGTGGTCACCGGGTGATGCCACCCGCTGACCCCGCCCCCATATGACGTCACAGTCCCATCATTCCCAGGACTGTGACGTCATACGGGGGCGGGGTCAGCAGGTGGCATCACCCGGTGACCACGCCCCATGCCAATATAAGTGGTTGCGTTCCGCGCACACAGCATTGTAGCGGCAGACAGCGACGAGGCAACATCGGGCTGAGAGAAGAGGGAAGAAGACGATGAAGACCGGGACCCCGCTAGCAAAAGAGCTGGAAGAAGATAGCGGGGCACCCGGCAGAAGGCAGAAAGAACCGGAGATCGTGGAGAAGGCACCGGAGAGCGGGAGAAGAACCGGAGAGCGCGGAAACGACACCGGAGAGCAGAACAAGAGACCCCCGAAGTTGGAAGAAGACGACGATGAAGACCAGGACCCCGCTAGCAAAAGAGCTGGAAGAAGATAGCGGGGCGCCCGGCAGAAAGAACCGGAGAGCAGAACAAGAGACCCCCGAAGTTGGAAGAAGACCCCCGAAGTTGGAAGAAGACCCGCGGAGCTGCCTAATAATAAATTACTTTAAAAACCTGTGTTGTGTTTTTTATTGACTTTTTTGCCACCAGGTGAATGGGTAGGGGTACAATGTACCTCATACTCATTCACATAGGGTGGGGGGCCGGGATTTGGGGGCCCCCTTATTAAAGGGGGCTCCCGGATTCCGAAAAGACCTCCGCCCGCAGACCCCGACAACCAACGGCCAGGGTTGTCGGGAAGAGGCCCTTGTCCCCATCAACATGGGGGCAGGTGCTTTGGGGTGGGGGAGCGCAGGGCGCCCCCTGCCCCAAAGCACCCACCCCCCCATGTTGAGGGCATGTGGCCTGGTATGGTTCAGGAGGGGGGGTGCGCGCTCGCTCGCCCCCCTTTCCTGACCTGCCGGGCTGCATGCTCGGATAAGGGTCTGGTATGGATTTTGGGGGGGACCCCCACGCCGCTTTACGGCGTACTGGGTTTCCCATAAAATCCATACCAGACCTAAGGGCCTGGTATGCTCCTGGAGGATAACCCATGCCGGTTTTTTATTTAAAATATGGCGTGGAGTTCCTCTTTATGATTCGTACCAAACACAGGGGACAGCGAGCGCGAGGCTTGCAGTACCCTGTTGCCGAGAACCAGCGCGATGGCATCGCGCTGGAGATATTCTTGGGCAGTTAGTCGCCTCTAGGACACGACTTGAGCGGCTGCTTCGCGCTCAAGTCGTGTCCAAGTTGCCTCGCAAAGTCGCGCTGTCCCTGTGTCAACCGACATACGAGTCACCCCGCAAGTCGGATCGTCTTCATCCGACTTCCCGGGCGACCTCTATTCAAATCAATGGGCTCCCATAGGGAATAGAGCGCCGCTGACATTTTTATTTACTATAACAGTGCGCCGCCGGTTCACGCGCCCAATTAAGGATTTATCCGGCGCACCTATTAAGGTATGAACCGGTGCAGCGCACTGTTGTTATTAAATCACCCCCATTGTGTTATTGGACTATTTATAGCACATTTATAGCACATTTCACTTTAAGCATTTTGCACTTTGACATTTAGCGCTGCTTCAAAATTTTTCACTATCTTTAAAGTGTTGGTTATCCAACAGATGGGAACACAGAAGGACCACTCACTTGAATGCTCATTTCATTGGACTTTATTGCTTAATTTGAATTTCATTTAATTTAACAGTTAAATAATGCTGCAAGACATTATTTTGCCCTTATTTAGGGATTAGAAAAGGAGAAACAGTTCTGATGCTACCCATGACATACCTCCATTCCTAAATAATGCGACAGAAAAAGAGAATAGCCCCTGGGACTTTAAAATGAGGCAAGCATGGGAGCCAACAAAGTAGGGTAAAATATAGTAACATGGTTTATTAAAAACTGAGTATATACATAGTGTGACAGCAGGAAGGTAAAGTCACCTGGTTGCATCCAGGGGGGTAGATATATTTCGCCCAGATTCAGGCTTTACGCCGATTTATACAGCTAGGTGGAGAGTTGTATAAGCCCAGCTGAGACTAGTGGGCTCATTGATGACTCATACCTCTAGGGAGAGGGCTGGGCGTCGTGCAGACAGGGAGTTGATGAGTCCAGCTGAACCTTGTCAGCTCATTTAGGCCTCTATAAGAAAGCCCAGATTCATTAGATGTTAGCTCATGCCTGGAAGCAGACCTGTGTGGACTGTCTAGGGAGAGTGAACCCCTGTGCGGTGAGAGAAAGCCTGTGTGGCTATATTTTGCTTGGACATTTAAAACCAGGGACTTAGGGACTAGGACAGCACTAGGCTGATCCCAGTTGTTAGTTAGGAAACCTGTAAGTTTAGTCAGAGGTCAAGTTGACCAGGATTTATTTTGTGTTTGTTTTTTTTGCCTTGCTGTGTTTTTGTCACTGTAAATAGAAAATAAACCGCACCTTTTTGATTTTGAAAACCACAACCTCCGTCTGCTGGGCCTGTTTTTGGGTGGGGAGCCCATCCCGGGGGTCACACATACCCGCTGCCGAGCTAGCCCCCTCACAGTTGGTGGAGAACCAGTGGCAGTTTTTTTTTAAGCCAGCATGGAGGAGATACTGAAACAGCTGGCTCTAGCAAATGCCAATCAACAACAGATGGAAGCAGTAATGCAGCAACGTCCGCAGACCGGTGAGGAAAGCCGTCCCACTAATACCGCGTCCTTTGGGGTGAGTCGTTTATTGACAAAAATGACTGGAGAGGATGATCCAGAGGTATTTTTGACCACATTTGAAAGGACCGCTGAAAGAGAAAAGTGGCCTGAGGAGCAGTGGGCTGGACTGGTGGCTCCTCTGTTAACGGGTGAATCGCAGAAAGCTTACTATGACCTAGAGCCTGACCAAGCAAAAGACTATGTGATGCTAAAAGCTGAAATATTGGCAAGGCTGGGTGTCACCCTGGCTGTCCGGGCTCAGCGTGTGCATAACTGGACTTTCCAGCTTGGAAAACCCCCCAGGTCTCAAATGTATGATCTCATTCACCTGAGCAGAAAGTGGCTACAGCCAGAGACTTTGTCCGCACCAAAGATTGTGGAACGTGTTGTAATGGATCGGTTTTTGAGAGCTCTTCCTACTGCCATCCAAAAGTGGGTAAGCCATGGAGACCCAGAGACGGCCGATGGTCTTGTGGATCGTGTGGAGAAATACTTGGCTACAGAGAACCTGACGGCCTCTTCCAGAGACACTCGGACTTTCCACCCTAAGACCAGACCATCCCCAGGGGCGGATAAGATGATTCCAAGGGGTAAGGGTGGAGAGAGTGAGAGGGTGGGAGCTCTACCCCAAGTTTGGCGAGAACAGCCTGGGAAATCAGCGGCTCAAGAGGCGGCAAGAAGGATCATTTGCTACCGCTGCCGGCAAGCGGGACATATTGCAGCAAATTGCCCGGTTTTGGAGGAACCCATGCAGTGTGACTTTCTGACGGGCAGACGTCAGTCGCTGTGTGCGACAGTCGCATGCACTGCCATTCGGGGAACTGAGAAACATTTATGCAAAATGTGTATTAATGGTAGAAATGTTGTGGTATTGCTGGATTCAGGTAGCCTTGTGACCCTGATAAAGGCTGAGTTAGTTAAAACAGAGGTCTCTGGGAATAGCAAGGTAGCCGTTATTTGTGTGCATGGGGACACCCGAGAGTATCCAGTGACTACAGTGTGTTTCGAGACCCCCAAAGGTACCCTTTCTCATCCAGTGGGCTTAGTGTCTCAGTTACCGCATGACGCCATTGTGGGAAGGGATTTTCCGAAGTTCTGGGAACTGTGGGATGATCATGAGCCCCCCACTGGTGCCCCTATGTACCAGGAATATGATAGCCAGAACTCCTCTGAGAGTGGTGAGGACTCTCCCGAATTTCCCTTGTCAGTATTGGCAGGGGAGACTCAAGAAACTGGAGAGGAGCCCACCTCCTCAGACGAAAACCTACCGTCTGTGGAGTTTTCTGATCTTGAGGTTCACAGGGAAAACTTTGCCACAGAACAGTTGAAAGACCCCGCCCTAATAAAGGCACGGGAAAACGTAGTGAAAATAGATGGCGAGTTAGTGAACCCAGATAATACCTGCACTTACCCATACTTCAGCGTAGAGAAGGACCTACTGTATCGGGTGGCAAAAAGGGCAGAAGAAACCGTTGAGCAGCTGGTGGTGCCCAAACCTTACAGGAAGTTGGTGTTGGAGTTGGCCCATGGGCACATTCTTGGAGGTCATCTGGGGACAGAGAAAACCCGAGAGAGGGTATTACAGAGATTCTATTGGCCTGGGGTGATGAAGGACATAGAAAATTATTGTTCCTCCTGCCCTGTGTGTCAGAGGTCGGCCCCGATGCCACACTTCCGTAGCCCGCTGGTCCCTCTACCCATCATTGAGGTCCCGTTTGAGAGAATCGCAATGGATTTGGTAGGTCCTATAATCAAGTCCGCTAGGGGGCACCAGTACATATTGGTTATAATGGACTATGCCACCCGTTATCCAGAAGCGATCCCTCTCAGAAATACCTCGGCCAAAACCATAGCCAAAGAGCTATCTCTTGTTTTTAGCCGGGTGGGTATTTGTAAAGAACTGCTTACGGACCAAGGTACACCCTTTATGTCCCGGGTTATGAAGGAGCTGTGTAAATTGTTCAAAGTGACGCAATTACGTACATCTGTGTATCACCCCCAAACCGATGGGCTGGTTGAAAGATTCAACAAAACCCTAAAACAAATGTTGAAGAAAGTGGTGGATAGGGATGGAAAGGATTGGGACTGTCTACTTCCTTATTTGATGTTTGCTATTAGGGAGGTGCCCCAATCCTCTACGGGATTCTCCCCCTTTGAGTTACTGTATGGGAGACACCCAAGAGGGCTGTTGGATATTGCCAAGGAAACTTGGGAAAGTGAGAGTTCTCCCCACAGGAGTGTGATTGAGCATGTCGCCCTGATGCAAGATCGAATTGCACAGGTAATGCCCATCGTGAAGGAACATTTGGCCCAAGCGCAGTTGGCCCAGCAGAGAGTGTACAACCGTGGAGCCAAGACCCGTACCTTTTCCCCGGGGGATAGGATATTGGTACTTGTCCCTACGGTTGAAAGTAAATTCCTTGCCAAATGGCAAGGCCCCTACGAGATAATGGAAAAAGTGAGCGAAGTGAATTACAAGGTCAGACAACCAGGAAGGCGAAAGCCCGAACAGATCTATCACGTTAATCTGTTGAAAGCCTGGAGGGATAGAGAGTCCCTAGTCGCAGACACTTGGTCACCAGCTCAAACTGGTTGCGTGATTCCTGAGGTTGGAATCGCAGCCACCTTGTCACAACCCCAACAACAGGAGGTTAAGGAGTTTGTGCTTCGCAACAAGGAGGTATTCTCTGAGCTGCCGGGACAAACATCTGGGGTAGAGCATGACATTATTACCCCGCCCGGTGAAAGGGTGAAGTTAAAACCCTATCGGATCCCAGAGGCCCGACGGGAGGCAATACGGGAGGAAGTACAGAAAATGCTGAACTTAGGGGTGATAGAGGAGTCCCAAAGTGATTGGTCTAGTCCCATTGTGTTGGTGCCTAAACCGGATGGGAGCTGGCGATTTTGTAACGATTTTCGTCAGTTGAACAAAGTTACAAAATTTGACACCTACCCCATGCCACGTATAGATGAGTTGATCGACCGGCTGGGAACAGCCCGATACATGACGACTCTTGACCTCACAAAAGGGTATTGGCAAATCCCCCTGGCCAAGTCAGCCAAAGAGAAAACCGCATTTGTAACCCCAGACGGGGCGTTCCAATATAAAAGAATGCCGTTCGGGTTACAGAATGCGCCGGCCACATTCCAGCGGAAAATGGACCAGATGCTGAGGCCCCATCGGAAGTATGCTGCGGCTTACCTGGATGACGTAATTGTCCATAGCACAGATTGGGCCTCACATCTGCCAAAAGTGCAAGCAGTCCTGGACTCTGTTCGGGAAGCAGGGTTTACGGCTAACCCCAAGAAGTGTACCATTGGGCAGGAGGAGGCCAAATATCTTGGGTACACCATTGGGAGGGGAGTAATAAAACCCCAACTCAACAAAGTCGAGGCCATCCAGAGTTGGCCACGTCCCAACAGCAAGAAGCAGGTACGAGCCTTTCTGGGAATCGCTGGGTATTATCGGCGATTCATTCCCCACTTTGCTTCTAAGGCTGTGCCCCTAACCAACCTGACGAAGGGGAAAGGGTCGGTCATGATTAAATGGACCCCCGAGGCTGAGGCAGCATTCCAATTCTTGAAACAAGCCTTATGTAGCCAGCCAGTGTTGTACTCACCCGACTTCTCTAAAGACTTTGTCGTACAAAGTGATGCGTCAGATGTGGGGTTAGGAGCAGTATTGTCCCAGGTCTGGAACGGGGAAGAGCACCCAGTCATTTACCTCAGCAGGAAGTTGAAGTCCCATGAGGTAAATTACGCCACCGTTGAAAAGGAGTGTTTAGCGGTGAAGTGGGCTCTAGATTCCCTTCGGTACTACCTGCTAGGTAGGCACTTTGACATGGTTACGGATCACGCTCCGTTAAAGTGGATGGCTCAAAACAAGGAAACAAATAGAAGAGTGAATAGGTGGTTCCTGGCCCTCCAGGAATTCAACTTCACAGTAAAGCATCGCCCTGGCGTTCAAATGGGGAATGTGGATGCTTTGTCTCGAGTACATGAATGCCTGATTGCTGGTGTTCCAACCCCGAGGTTAAAACAAGAGGGGGGGGTATGTGACAGCAGGAAGGTAAAGTCACCTGGTTGCATCCAGGGGGGTAGATATATTTCGCCCAGATTCAGGCTTTACGCCGATTTATACAGCTAGGTGGAGAGTTGTATAAGCCCAGCTGAGACTAGTGGGCTCATTGATGACTCATACCTCTAGGGAGAGGGCTGGGCGTCGTGCAGACAGGGAGTTGATGAGTCCAGCTGAACCTTGTCAGCTCATTTAGGCCTCTATAAGAAAGCCCAGATTCATTAGATGTTAGCTCATGCCTGGAAGCAGACCTGTGTGGACTGTCTAGGGAGAGTGAACCCCTGTGCGGTGAGAGAAAGCCTGTGTGGCTATATTTTGCTTGGACATTTAAAACCAGGGACTTAGGGACTAGGACAGCACTAGGCTGATCCCAGTTGTTAGTTAGGAAACCTGTAAGTTTAGTCAGAGGTCAAGTTGACCAGGATTTATTTTGTGTTTGTTTTTTTTGCCTTGCTGTGTTTTTGTCACTGTAAATAGAAAATAAACCGCACCTTTTTGATTTTGAAAACCACAACCTCCGTCTGCTGGGCCTGTTTTTGGGTGGGGAGCCCATCCCGGGGGTCACACATACCCGCTGCCGAGCTAGCCCCCTCACAATAGACATAAAAGCCAAGCTGTATATCATGATGGCATAATGCTTAAAAAAGATGCACATGTTATTGTATACAATGTTAGAGTTGTACTAGCATCTATAACTTGACGCGTTTCGCGAGCCACTGCTCGCTTCTTCAGGAGTAGATTGATAGGTGTAGTCTCTCTAGAAAGACAAAGTATGCATTGAAAATACATGTCACAATGAATATATTTTTGCAAATAGGGGCCCAAAAGGAGCCCCATACTTGCAACGCGGCGAAGCCGTGGTTCCAAAAGGTGAATCCCCAGGAGGTGGCCACAGGATGCATCTGGCCCAGGAGCTGAAAGGGCGGAGCCAACAACGGACCGCCACGGGAACATGCGAGGGACAGATATGGCTCAATAGTGACATTTGTGTCGACTGGTGTGTCTTAATATTCAGGATAAGCCACTGCAATGTAAATAGGGATATGTATAACTGAATATTCTCATAATTCTATTATAACAAGCTATAAAGCGGTAATGATCTCAATATTATGTAGAGCATAAATAACTGTAGTATGAGAGTAGATGGATCTATCTAATGCTGTCACAGGTCCTGCCAGAACAATCTGTGTGATTGTGTTGAGTAAATCTCCATGTTTTGCAGCGCATGTGTAACTGCAATATAAATATAAATGTATATCTAAATATTTTCATGAATCTTGTAATGGCAGACTGTGGGATAGTAGTATTTAAATCAACAAATTGTGCAGGGCAATCCTGCTGTGCTATGAGCGCAGCACTACGAGAGGGGAATGTGCTCTAAATAATAACATTGCTTGTTACAATTAAGCAATGTTGTTATTTAGAGCACATTCCCCTCTCAATACACTCATAGCACAGCAAGATTTCCCTGCACAATATGTTGATTTAAATACATTTATATTTATATTGCAGTTGCACATGCTCTGCAAAACATGGAGATTTACTCAACACCATCACACAGATTGTTCTGGCAGGACCTGTGACAGCATTAGATAGATCCATCCACTGGCGTAGCGTGGGGGGGGCCGTCGCACCGGGCGCAACATTTAGGGGGGCACCCGCCAGTATGTGTCACAGTGGCTGCCTCCTAAATGTACTATGTCTCCGTGTCCCCGTGCCTGCCGCCATGTTCAGTCTCAGGCGCCCTGTGATTGGGCATATGAGGTCATGTGCGGCGGCGGGGCTGGCCTGTCCACGATCGCGGTAGATCCTTGGTTTCCGCCTTCACCCAATCACAGGGTGCAGGAGACTGAACATGGGTGGGGGCGGGACTCCAGGATCTACCGTGATCGTGGACAGGCCAGCCCCGCCGCCGCACATGACCCCATACGCCCAATCACAGGGCGCCTGAGATTGAACATGATGGCGGGGAATATCGCCGAGCAGAGCAGAGCAGGTGCGAACATGGCGAGTCGGATTACTCCAGCAAGGTACCTGGGATCGGGAGAAGGGCAGCCGCTGACACTCTTCCAGGCAGGCTGAGCCAATGCTGGGGAGGAAGGAGAGCACGGAGCCGGGAATAGAGCGCAGGCAGCAGGGGGTGGAGGAGAGAGGCATGCGGGAGAGGGAAAGTCACAGCCTGGAGGAGAAGAGAGAGGAATGGAGAGGAGAGGGGGAGCAGCCTGGAGGAGAGATGGAGGAAAGACACATGAATGGGACAGGAGGAAATCAGTGGAGCTGGGAGTGTCACATCCATGGGGGGGGACACATGGAATCAGTGGGAGATGACACTAACAGGAGCTGGGACTGTCACATGAGATGAGGGGTCCATGGATGGGAGCTGAGAGGGGTCCATAAATAGAGTACAACACACACAGGGACAGGAGAGAAACGTGCGTGGAGGCATGGACACTTACTGTGTGTTCTATAAACAATGAGATCCGCAGGACTTCCACACACCAGCCCAATCCCCCCACCTGTCATACAGCTATGCCATCCTGGACATCACAATCCCAGTACACCTCCACTACACCACACAGCACACCTCCACTACACCGCACAGCACACCTCCACTGCACAGCACAGCACACCTCCACTGCACAGCACACCTCCACTACACCACACAGCACACCTCCACTACACCGCACAGCACACCTCCACTACACCGCACAGCACACCTCCACTATAAGGCGGGGGGGGGCATTGGAAGGTGCCACAAAAATCTCCACCTACACAGTATAATCAGGGGCGGAGCCAATGGGGGTGTCAAAATTAGGTTTCACCTAGGGTGGCAAAAATCCTTGCACCGGCCCTGGTCAGTGTAGTGTAGAGTAGTGGTCAGTATAGCAATCAGGTAGGTCAGTGTAGTGTAGTGGTCAGTATAGGAATCAGGTAGGTCAGTGTAGTGTAGTGGTCAGTATAGGAATCAGGTAGGTTAGTGTAGTGTAGTGGTCAGTATAGGAATCAGGTAGGTCAGTGTAGTGTAGTGGTCAGTATAGGAATCAGGTAGGTCAGTGTAGTGTAGTGGTCAGTATAGGAATCAGGTAGGTTAGTGTAGTGTAGTGGTCAGTATAGGAATCAGGTAGATTAGTGTAGTGTAGTGGTCAGTATAGGAATCAGGTAGGTTAGTGTAGTGGTCAGTGTAGGAATCAGGCTGGTCAATACTATTGTAGGAAGGGAAGGGATAGGACTCGGGGAGTGCTAAAAGTCCGCAGGTTAGGGGGGCGCAAATTACTTGCCTTGCCCCAGGCGCTGACAACCCACGCTACGCCACTGGATCCATCTACTCTCATACTACAGTTATTTATGCTCTACATTATATTGAGATCATTCATTACTGCTTTATAGCTTGTTATAATAGTATTATGAGAATATTCAGTTATACATATTCTTGTAGTCAGAGTCTTCAAGTGTGAAATGCGATAACCCTAATCAACCAAGGCCTGAGGTGTGCCTTGGCCTAGCTGGTCAATTTGCCTGAAAAGAGGGCATACCCTGAATGTAAGAATAAGAAAAATACAATGAGTATGCATCAAATCTGGGGGAAACGGGTGGGTGGGAACCCAGAACCGACAGCAACCCAGACCCGACAGGGGAGGAGGCTTAAGTAGCCCTCTCAGCCTCCTCCTACAAATACAGGCTGGCCTTCAGCCAGCCTTACACTTGTAGTCAGAGTCTTCAAGTGTGAAATGCGATAAACCTAATCAACCAAGGCCTGAGGTGTGCCTAGGCCTAGCGGGTCAGTATACCTGAAAAGAGGGCAAAAAGACACAAATGTAGGTGAAGAAGGGAAGGTAACAATCCGTCAAGTGGAGTAGCGTGCGCCCGGATTGCAACAGTATATGTATCCGGTATGACAGGAGAACCCACCGACTCATGAGTTAGTGATAAGAAGGAACCCCCCATGGAACCTGCGACGCTACTGTAAGGTACCTGTGATAGGTAGTGTCCGAAGTGGAACTTGTGTGCTGAGGATTCAGGCGAAAACGTAGTCAGGCAGATTAGGTTGGCAACAGATCAGGCAAAACGGTACACGATCGAAATCCAGAGAGTGGTCAGGCAGGCAAAGGTCATACACGAGCTGGCGGTGAAGTACAAAATCAGAGTAGAGAGCAGTCAGGAATTCAGGCAGAAGTTCAACACGAAAATCAAGATCAAAAAGCAGTCACAACACCCAGGGAGCTATTCCACACAAACGGGCGCTGAGAGATAGCATCACTTCCTTTTTATGGGCTGCTTTGTTTGAAAATTGTCCACAGCTGGCAGCAGGTGGGGCTAGTGAGTCCAAGGTAATGCTTAATACTGAGAGGACATTTCCAAAAGTCTAGAACTGCTCCGTGGCACAACAGGTAAGGCTGCAGCTGTGGGACCAGGAAGATCCCGGTTCAAATACACCCAGGTACATGACAGGGCCCCCTCCCCAGTGGACCCCTCCGGGGGCCTAGCGGGACTTAGTGGGAATGGAGGCATGGAAGTCTTGAGTAAGAGAAGAGGCATGCAGATCTTTGGCTGGAACCCAGGAACGGTCTGTGACGGGATATCCCTTCCAATGAACCAGATACCGAAGGCCACGACCCTGTCTTCTAGAATCAAGAATCTTGGAGACTTCAAACTCATTTTGTCCATCAACAAGAACAGGAGACTGGCCCGACTCGAGCAATAATTCTGTAAGGACCAATGAATCGAGGGCCCAATTTGGTAGAAGGTTGTTTCAGTCTCACATATTTGGTTGATAGCCAAACTCTGTCCCC
Source organism: Rana muscosa (assembly GCA_029206835.1). NCBI lineage: Eukaryota > Metazoa > Chordata > Amphibia > Anura > Ranidae > Rana > Rana muscosa. The sequence goes on along the minus strand of CM055127.1, from coordinate 232,076,716 downwards.
CACCACATATGGAGGTATATGGCATCTTCGATTGTTGGAAAAAAGTGCATACTTGCCTGCTGACTTCCGTAGTAATAAGCAAATCTTTTTCTAATGTAGCAGAATATTTTTCAACCGCTGATCTGCTGCTGGTACACCAAAAGAAGGCTGAAGTAGGGGAAAAGTCTGAAGGTGATAGCCTAGGGCTGCGTAGAATGGTGTGATATGAAGAGCACTGTGCCAACGGGAATTAATGGCGAACTCAGCTAAAGGCAAATACTCAGACCAGTTGGAGTATAAGGCATTGACATAATGTTGAAGATAGGTTTCTAGGGTCTGGTTCATGCGTTCGGTTTGACCATCTGTTTAAGGGTGATGTAAGGTAGAGAGTGAAAGCGTTACTCCCAGTTTCTCTCCAGAATGGGGAAACAAACTGGGATCCGCGATCTGAGATGACATTGGTAGGTATGCCATGATATCTCACAATATGGGAAAGGAAGAGAATAGACAGTGCTTCCGCTGTAGGTAATCCCGGGAGCGGCACAAAATGAGACATTTTGGAAAAGCGATCCACTATGACCCATATAGCAGTCATGCCCTTGGACTTGGGTAAATCTGTAATGAAGTCCATAGTCAAATGGGTCCAAGGCTGACGAGGTGCCGAAAGTGGTTGTAACAGTCCAGTAGGCAATGTATGGGGTACTTTATTAGCATCACAAGTTGGACAGGCAGCCACATAGTCAGTAACATCCCTTTTCATATGAGGCCACCAGACATGATGCTGCAAGGTCTTAAGAGTGATCGTGACACCAGGATGACCAGATAACACACCATCATGTGCCCAGAGGAGTACAGGTTTTCTGAGGCTAGGGGCTACGAACAGGCGACCTGGTGGTATCTTCAAGCCTTGGGGAACACGATTCTGGGTTTCTTTTAACTGTTGGGAAAGAGCCGTAGAGATCTGTGCGACAATTTTGTGAGGTGGGATTATATACTGCTCGGTAGGTTGGTCTTCTTCAGAGGTAGCGAACTGTCTGGAAAGAGCATCGGCTTTCTTGTTTTTATGCCCAGGAACATAAGAAAGAACTAAATAAAAACGGGAGAAAAACAGAGCCCATCGAGCTTGACGTGAGTTCAAACGTCTTGCAGTCTGAAGATACAGTAGGTTTTTATGGTCAGTAAGGATAGATAAAGGTTTGGGAGCCCCTTCCAGAAGATGTCGCCATTCAGACAATGCCAATTTGATGGCCAGTAGTTCTCGATTCCCAACATCGTAATTCATCTCCCATGGAGAAAACTTTCTAGAAAAAAATGCTACTGGATGGATTCTACCGGACTTAGGCTGTCTCTGGGAGAGCACGGCACCTGCTCCTACCTCAGAGGCATCAACCTCAACTATGTACTGGAGATCGGGATTTGGATGCTGAAAAATTGGAGCTTTGCCGAACATGTCTTTTAATTGCTGGAAAGCCGATTCTGCTTCTGAGGACCATACCTTGCAATTTGTACCTTTCTTAGTCATAGCAGTAAGGGGGGCCGCAATGGAGGCAAAACCTTTGATCAAGCGTCTGTAATAATTTGCGAACCCTAGAAAGCTTTGGAGCCCTCTTAAAGTGGTCGGTTGGGGCCATTGCAAGACAGCGGAAAGTTTTTGAGGGTCCATTTGGAAACCGACAGCACTTATAATGTATCCAAGGAAAGGAATACGGCTTTGATGGAAACTGCATTTCTCAATCTTCGTGTAAAGATGGTTTTCTCTCAGTCATTGCAATACCTGCTTTACATGCGAGATGTGCTCTAAATGAGTCTTGGAAAAGATTAAAATGTTGTCCAAGTAGATGATCACAAAACTGTTGCTGAAATTATGAAAAATTTCATTCATGAAACGTTGGAAGACAGCAGGGGTGTTACACAACCCAAATGGCATAACCAGATATTCAAAATGTCCATTACGAGTGTTGAATGCTGTCTTCCACTTGTCCCCGTCTTTAATTCGAATCAGATTATAAGCCCCTCGTAGGTCTAGCTTGGAGAAGATAACAGCCCCCTTAAGTACATCAAACAGTTCAAGAATGAGAGTCAAAGGGTAGGAGTCTTTTACGGTGATTTGATTTAACCCTTGATAGTCTATGCATGGTCGAAGACCCCCATCTTTTTTTTCAACAAAGAAAAAACCTGCCCCTACTGGAGAAGAAGAGGGTCGGATAAAACCTCTTTCCAAGTTGTCTTTTACGTATTCCTCTATGGATTTTTGTTCAGACAAAGACAGGGGATAGGTCCTTCCTTTGGGAAGAGGTGCTCCAGGAATCAATTTAATTGCACAGTCAAAAGAACGATGTGGAGGTAAAACCTCTGCCTTTTGCTTGCAAAATACGTCTGCAAACGCATGGTATTCATGAGGTAAGGTAGGTGGGACGGCCACGGAAGCCAACATACAAGCAGAAAGTCATTTGGGTTGAGACAAACAGTTTGAATGACAGAATGACCCCCAAGAGGTTAGTTCTCCATTTCCTCAATCAAAAAAAGGGTTATGTTGTTGTAACCATGGGTAACCAAGGATAACGGGCAGAAGTGGAGAATCAATAAGAGACAAGACAACTTCCTCTTTGTGGAGTACGCCTACCTGAAGGGTGATTGTCATAGTCTCAAATTTACGCCATCTCCCAAGGATTGTCCATTCACGGGGGTAATGTTCAGGGGTCTAGATTTTGGAACAAATGGGATATTATTTTTTTTAGCAAAAGTGTAGTCCAAGAATATGCCAGCAGCTCCAGAATCCACAAAAGCCTCACAGGAGACAAGTTTACAGGGTAAATGGATAATTGCGGGAATGGTAATCTTGGTCTTAGAGGATATACCTGTAAGGTCTAAGCCAGCTCCTCCAACACTGGTTAGACCCTGCCTTTTACTGGACGGGAAGGGCAGACATATAATAAATGTCCTTTAAGTCCACAGTATAGGCATAGGCCCAATGCACGCCTCCTTTGTTTCTCAGACTCAGTTAGGTGGAGACGGCTTACATCCATGGGTTCCACAGGTGCCTGGGGTTCAACTGAGATTTCAGGTTCTGGCTGAGGTGGTGCTTGGAAGTTAGGGGCCAAACGGTAAACTGGCCTAGGAAACTTGCGAGTTCTAAGCCTCTCTTGGCACCTTTCATGATACCGGACATCCAGACGAACACAGAGCTCTATGAATTTCTATAGGTCTTCTGGGGAATCCTTATAGACTAATTCGTCTTTGATGCGATCTGCAAGACCTTTTCGGTAGGCTGCACGTAATGCCCTTGAGTCCCAAGTAGTCTCAGCAGCAAGGGTACGAAACTCAATAGCATATTGTGCCACAGACCTGGTGCCTTGTTGCATGTCCAAGAGTGAGTACTCAGCTGCAGAAGCTCTATCTGGCTTGTCAAATACAGTCTGGAGAGAAGCCAGAAATTTGTCAGCGTCTTGCAGCACAGGATCATTGCGTTCCAGATAAAGAGAGACCCAGGCCAGGGCCTTCCTCTTTAACAAGGAAATTACAAAAGTCACTTTGGCAGACGAAGTGCTAAAGGTCCCAGGGTTGTTGCGGAAATGCAAACGGCAAACATTTTAAAAGCATCTACAGTCCTCAGTATCACCACCAAATTTGTCAGGCAAGGGAAGTTTGGGTGGTACAGAAGAGGCGGGTTGGATCGTAGCAGAAGTAGGATCCGGAGTCTGGACCGTTGCAGAGGAAGCAGGCAAACAAGATTTAAGCATAGTACAAAGTTCATCTAACTTGGCATCCAGGGAAGAAAGATGCTGTTCATGAGCTCCAATCAATTGTCCCCGACGTGAAATCGCCTTAACAATCTCAGCAGGGTCCACTGTCATTGTGGCCCATTTGTAATGTAAGGTACCTGTGATAGGTAGTGTCCGAAGTGGAACTTGTGTGCTGAGGATTCAGGCGAAAACGTAGTCAGGCAGATTAGGTTGGCAACAGATCAGGCAAAACGGTACACAATCAAAATCTATTCCACACAAACGAGCGCTGAGAGATAGCATCACTTCCTTTTTATGGGCTGGTTTGATTGAAAATTGTCCACAGCTGGCAGCAGGTGGGGCTAGTGAGTCCAAGGTAATGCCTAATACTGAGAGGACATTTCCAAAAGTGTAGATCTGCTCCGTAGCACAACAGGTAAGGCTGCAGCTGTGGGACCAGTTAGATCCCGGTTCAAATACACCCAGGTACATGACAGCTACCCAGAACCCAACAAACGTCCCGTGAAAGAATGGAATGAGCCTGATGCCCGGTACAACCCAGACATGAGAATGACCTGCTAGTGAATGAGAGGATACATGGGGGAAAGGGAGCAAGGGCTGGCCCGAGTAGCCCCTGCAAGTGATGGCCGAGAAGATCGAAGTACTTCAATCGGACACCAGAGAAGTAGCTCAGTGAAATGCCCCCAACCCCTGGCCTACCCATACTTGGTATGGGGAAGTGAGAGGGTGAGTGCAAAAATGGACAACTGGCAGGAGTTGCAGTGCTGGATACCCGATGGATGGGTTGCTGGAGTAGGTGGACAAGGCCAATGCGCTATGGCAATAAGCATCATTAAGCATGGAGAAGCATGCCAGACACAGAACACTGGTCCCAACTGACTCGATCGGGTCGTGCTTCTGCCTGTGACCTGACAACCGAGTCTGAATCCTGAACCGAGGAAGGAAGGTCAGACTCCATCCCGGGGAAATAAGCATGATGCAAACATACCCAAAGTAACTGAAAGCCCCCCCTTACTTGGAACAGGCTGTGGATCGGAGACAGATGACTGGACTGACGTCCCTGGGCAGTCCTCCAGGCAACATCCCCGACAAGAGATCAGAGCCGATAGGGGAACCCAGAATCATGACGACATTTGCCCAAACTCACTTATGGCCGTCAGCACACACCCTGAGAGAGACTATGAATCCCTGGGCGGTGACCAGGGCCTTAGCAACAGGATGTCAACTGAAAGAAAATTGAAGACTGCATCCGGCCCAAGGGTGAGCCCAGTAGTGAACGACATCCACACCAATTAACTAGCCCTGGCAACAGGCAGGACTGATGGAAGTGAGTGCAAGCATGGTTGATGTTGGTGTGGAGTGCAGCCCAACCTGAGTACACAAACTAGAGAAAATGACAGACATGCGAATAACAACGCCCCTCTGTGCCTACCTAAATAAGAGAACATGAGCAGAAATGTCAAGACCACCGTGCGTAAATTAACCTGATGACGCTCCCCCACCCTTGTGTAAGTGGTAAGTGAGCCAGAGTAACCTGCAGCGCAGAGACAGGTAATTAAACTGAATACTCAGGGCTGGTGGTGGGTAGCCTTATAGGTGTAATGAATGAACGTGTGGCGAGAAGATTGTGGTCAATAATCATTTAATAAACAAACCTCAGCCCGTATGGATCTGTAGATGTGACAGATCCCGAAATGTGAGCCTTAGCTACCTAACCCAGGTACAAACATGAGCGAAGATTCAATGAGACATTGCAACCAACGAAGATGAGAACAGCTACCGAAGCATGCCGTGACTGAACCACAATGCCCCTCTGAAAAAATGCTAAGGCTGAAACGTTATGACAGAAATGCTGAGACTGAACGCTGAGGCAGAAACGCTACAACAGAAATCTTGGGGCAGAAACGCAAGGACAGAAAAGCTGAGACTGAAACACTGAGGCAGAAATGTAATGACAGAAATGCTGAGACTGCAACGCTGAGGCAGAAATGCAACGACAGAAAACCTGGGGCAGAACGCTATGACAGAAATGCTGAAACTGAACGCTGAGGCAGAAACGCAATGCCAGAAATCCTGGAGTAGAACGCCGAGGCAGAAACGGTATGACAGAAATCATGGGGCAGAGACGCTATGACGGGAATCCTGGGGCAGAGACGCTATGACGGGAATCCTGCGGCAGAGACGCTATGACAGAAATGCTGGGGCAGAAACGCTATGACAGAAATCCTGGGGCAGAAACGCTATGACAGAAATCCTGGGGCAGAAAACGCTGACAGAAATGCTGGGGCAGAAAACGCTATGACAGAAATGCTGGGGCAGAAAACGTATGACAGAAATGCTGGGGCAGAAAACGCTATGACAGAAATGCTGGGGCAGAAAAATGCTGACAGAAATGCTGGGGCAGAAAACGCTATGACAGAAATCCTGGGGCAGAAAACGCTGACAGAAATGCTGGGGCAGAAAACGCTATGACAGAAATGCTGGGGCAGAAAACGTATGACAGAAATGCTGGGGCAGAAAACGCTATGACAGAAATGCTCGGGCAGAAAAATGCTGACAGAAATGCTGGGGCAGAAAACGCTATGACAGAAATCCTGGGGCAGAAAACACTGACAGAAATGCTGGGGCAGAAAACGCTATGACAGAAATGCCGTTACAGAAATGCTGGGGCAGAAAACGCTATGACAGAAATGCTGGGGCAGAATGCTATGACAGAAATGCTGGGGCAGAAAGCTATGACAGAAATGCTGGGGCAGAACGCTATGACAGAAATGCTGGGGCAGAATGCTATGACAAAAATGCTGTGGCAGAACGCTATGACAGAAATACCGGGGAAGAACGCTATGACAGAAATGCTGGGGCAGAACGCTATGACAGAAATACCGGGGAAGAAAGCTATGACAGAAATGCTGGAGCAGAACGCTATGACAGGAACGCCGGGGCAGAACACTATGACAAAAACACTGGGGCAGAAAGCTGGGGCAGAAATGCTGGGGCAGAAATGTTGGGGCAGAAACGCTATGACAGAAATGCTGGGGCAGAAATGCTGTGACAGAACTGCTGGGGCAGAAATGCTGTGACAGAACTGCTGGGTCAGAACGCAGTGACCGAAATGCTGGGGCAGAAATGCAGTGACCGAAATGCTGGGGCAGAAATGCAGTGACTGAAATGCTGGGGCAGAAATGCAGTGACCGAAATGCTGGGGCAGAAACGCAATGCCAGAAATCCTGGGGTAGAACGCCGAGGCAGAAACGGTACGACAGAAATCATGGGGCAGAGACGCTATGACGGGAATCCTGGGGCAGAGACGCTATGATGGGAATCCTGCGGCAGAGACGCTATGACAGAAATGCTGGGGCAGAAACGCTATGACAGAAATCCTGGGGCAGAAACGCTATGACAGAAATCCTGGGGCAGAAAACGCTGACAGAAATGCTGGGGCAGAAAACGCTATGACAGAAATGCTGGGGCAGAAAACGTATGACAGAAATGCTGGGGCAGAAAAATGCTGACAGAAATGCTGGGGCAGAAAACGCTATGACAGAAATCCTGGGGCAGAAAACGCTGACAGAAATGCTGGGGCAGAAAACGCTATGACAGAAATGCTGGGGCAGAAAACGTATGACAGAAATGCTGGGGCAGAAAACGCTATGGCAGAAATGCTGGGGCAGAAAAATGCTGACAGAAATGCTGGGGCAGAAAACGCTATGACAGAAATCCTGGGGCAGAAAACGCTGACAGAAATGCTGGGGCAGAAAACGCTATGACAGAAATGCCGACACAGAAATGCTGGGGCAGAAAACGCTATGACAGAAATGCTGGGGCAGAATGCTATGACAGAAATGCTGGGGCAGAAAGCTATGACAGAAATTCTGGGGCAGAACGCTATGACAGAAATGCTGGGGCAGAATGCTATGACAAAAATGCTGTGGCAGAACGCTATGACAGAAATACCGGGGAAGAACGCTATGACAGAAATGCTGGGGCAGAACGCTATGACAGAAATACCGGGGAAGAAAGCTATGACAGAAATGCTGGAGCAGAACGCTATGACAGGAACGCCGGGGCAGAACACTATGACAAAAACACTGGGGCAGAAAGCTGGGGCAGAAATGCTGGAGCAGAAATGTTGGGGCAGAAACGCTATGACAGAAATGCTGGGGCAGAAATGCTGTGACAGAACTGCTGGGGCAGAAATGCTGTGACAGAACTGCTGGGTCAGAACGCAGTGACCGAAATGCTGGGGCAGAAACTTAGTGACCGAAATGCTGGGGCAGAAACGCAGTGACCGAAATGCTGGGGCAGAAATGCAGTGACTGAAATGCTGGGGCAGAAATGCAGTGACCGAAATGCTGGGGCAGAAACGCAATGACAGAAATGCTGGGGCAGAAACGCAATGACAAAAATGCTGGGGTAGAAACGCAATGACAGAAATGCTGGGGTGGAAATTAAATAACAGAAATGCTGGGGCAGTATCGCAGTGACAGAAATGCTGGGGCAGAAATGCAGTGACAGAAATTCTGGGGCAGAAACACAGTGACAGAAATGCTGGGGCAGAAACGCAATGACAGAAATGCTGGGGCAGAAACGCAATGACAGAAATGCTGGGGCAGAATTGCAATTACAGAAATGCTGAGCAGAAACGAAATAACAGAAATGCTGGGCAGAAACGAAATGACAGAAATGCTGGGCAGAAACGAAATGACAGAAATGCTGGGGCAGAAACGCTGTGACAGAACTTCTGGGGCAGAAAGGCTGTGACAGAACTGCTGGGTCTGAACGCAGTGACCGAAATGCTGGGGCAGAAACGCAGTGACCGAAATGCTGGGGCAGAAACGCAGTGACCGAAATGCTGGGGCAGAAACGAAATGACATAAAAGCTGGGACAGAAACGCAATGACAGAAATGCTGGGGCAGAAACGCAATGACAGAAATGCTGGGGCAGAAATGCAATGGCAGAAATGCTGGGGCAGAAACTGCCAGCTTGACACGTGGATATGTTGGTAGACAGCCCCCCATGCTGTCAGCGTGAGCCCGGAGAACATAGGCGGACAGCCCCCCCTTATACTGCCAGCGTGACCCCAGGAGAAATGGTGGACTGCCCCTCCATGCTGCCAGCATGACCCCGGGAGAAATGGTGTACTGCCCCCCCTTCCCATGCTGCCAGCGAGACCTCAGGAGAAATGGTGGGGCAGAAAAGCAATGACAGAAATGCTGGGGCAGAAACGCAATGACAGAAATGCTGGGGTGGAAACGAAATAACAGAAATGCTGGGGCAGAAACGCAGTGACAGAAATGCTGAGGCAGAAACGCAATGACAGAAATGCTGGGGCAGAAACGCAATGACAGAAATGCTGGGCAGAAACGAAATGACAGAAATGCTGGGCAGAAACTAAATGACAGAAATGCTGGGGCAGAAACACTATGACAGAAATGCTGGGGCAGAATGCTATGACAGAAATGCTGGGGCAGAAAGCTATGACAGAAATGCTGGGGCAGAACGCTATGACAGAAATGCCGGGGCAGAACGCTATAGCAGAAATGCTGAGGCAGAAAGCTATGACAGAAATATCGGGGCGAAATGCTGGGGCAGAACGATATAACAGTAACGCCGGGGCAGAACGCTATGACAGAAATGCTGGGGCAGAACGCTATGACAGAAACGCTGGGGCAGAAATGTTGGGGCAGAAACGCAGTGACCGAAATGCTGGGGCAGAAACGCTATGGCAGAAATGCTGGGGCAGAAAGCTATGACAGAAATATCGGGGCAGAAAGCTATGACAGAAATGCTGGGGCAGAACGATATGACAGTAACGCCAGGGCAGAACGCTATGACAGAAATGCTGGGGCAGAACGCTATGACAGAAACGCTGGGGCAAAAATGTTGGGGCAGAAACGCAGTGACCAAAATGCTGGGGAAGAAACGCAGTGAACGAAATGCTGGGGCAGAAACGCAGTGACCAAAATGCTGGGGCAGAAACGCAATGACGGAAAAGCTGGGACAGAAACGCAATGACAGAAATGCTGGGGTAGAAACGCAATGACAGAAATGCTGGGGCAGAAACGCAATAACAAAAATGCTGGGGTAGAAACGCAATGACAGAAATTTTGGGGTGGAAACGAAATAACAGAAATGCTTGGGCAGAAACGCATTGACAGAAATGCTGGGGCAGAAACGCAATGACATAAATGCTGGGCAGAAACGAAATGACAGAAATGCTGGGCAGAAACTAAATGACAGAAATGCTGGGGCAGAAACAAAATGACAGAAATGCTGGGGCAGAAACGCAGTGACCGAAATGCTGGGGCAGAAACGCAGTGACCGAAATGCTGGGACAGAAACACAGTGACCGAAATGCTGGGCAGAAACGAAATGACAGTAATGCTGGGCAGAAACTAAATGACAGAAATGCTGGGGCAGAAAAACTATGACAGAAATGCTGGGGCAGAATGCTATAACAGAAATGCTGGGGCAGAAAGCTATGACAGAAATGCTGGGGCAGAACGCTATGACAGAAATGCCGGGGCAGAACGCTATGGCAGAAATGCTGGGGCAGAACGCTATGGCAGAAATGCTGGGGCAGAAAGCTATGACAGAAATATCGGGGCAGAACGCTATGACAGAAATGCTGGGGCAGAACGATATGACAGTAACGCCGGGGCAGAACGCTATGACAGAAATGCTGGGGCAGAACGCTATGACAGAAACGCTGGGGCAGAAATGTTGGGGCAGAAACGCAGTGACCGAAATGCTGGGGCAGAAACGCAGTGACCGACATGCTGGGGCAGAAACGCAGTGACCGAAATGCTGGGGCAGAAACGCAATGACAGAAAAGCTGGGACAGAAACGCAATGACAGAAATGCTGGGGCAGAAACGCAATGACAGAAATGCTGGGGCAGAAACGCAATGACAAAAATGCTGGGGTAGAAACGCAATGACAGAAATTCTGGGGTGGAAACGAAATAACAGAAATGCTGGGGCAGAAACGCATTGACAGAAATGCTGGGGCAGAAACGCAATGACATAAATGCTGGGCAGAAACGAAATGACAGAAATGCTGGGCAGAAACTAAATGACAGAAATGCTGGGGCAGAAACGCAATGACAGAAATGCTGGGGCAGAAACGCAATGGCAGAAATGCTGGGGCAGAAACGCAATGACAGAAATGCTGGGGCAGAAGCGCAATGACAAAAATGCTGGGGTAGAAACGCAATGACAGAAATGCTGGGGTGGAAACGAAATAACAGAAATGCTGGGGCAGAAATGAAATGACAGAAATGCTGGTCTGAAACGAAATGACAGAAATGCTGGTCAGAAATGAAATGACAGAAACGTTGGAGCAGAAACAATAACATACATAGGCGGACAGCCCCCCCTTCATACTGCCAGCGTGACCCCGGGAGAAATGGTGGACTGCCCCCCCATGCTGCCAGCGTGACCCTGGGAGAAATGGTGTACTGCCTCCCTTCCCATGCTGCCAGCGAGACCTCGGGAGAAATGTGGACAGCCTCCCCCCCATGCTACAAGCGTGACCTCGGGAGAAATGTCGACAGCCTCCCCCCCATGCTGCCAGCGTGACCCCGGGAGAAATGGTGGACTGCCCCCCCATGCTGCCAGCGTGACCCCGGGAAAGTGGTGGACTGCCCCCCCATGCTGCCAGCGTGACCCTGGAATGGTGGACAAACCCTACCAGACAACAACGTGAGCCCGGGAGGAGGAGTGAGGCAAGTGGGTGGGTGGAGGATGGATGACGGGCAATCCCCCCCCCACTCCCCTCCGGCATGAGCGCCGGGAGAAGCGGGCGGCCCCCATGAAGCTGGAACACAGGGATGAAAGAAAGAAGCGGCGGCGCCCCCCCGACCATGTGGGATTGAGCCCAGCGAAGGTAGGTGGATGGATGGACAGATGACCCCCCCGGCGTGATCACCGTGGGAGGCGGGGGGCGGCACCCTGATGCCAGATGGAGCCCTGGGGAAAGACGGTGGGTGTTGAATGGACGGCCCCACCCACTTCTCCCGGTGCTCATGCGAGGTGGATGGAACATGGGATGAAATGGGGGGCGGGCAGGCGGTCCCTGATGGTGCCCATGAGAGGAACTGATACCATAGGTGCGGCCGACCGCCGTGCTGTAAGGAGGCCAGAAATTACGTGTGTCGGCCGCGTTACCCAGAAGCGACGGCAACCCAGACCCGACAAGGGAGGAGGCTTAAGTAACCCTCTCATCTTCTATTTTTTGTTCTTCAAGGCTGTTTTTTGGTGTTATCTGTCCAATTTAAAATCTAGCTTTGTAATTTTTGTAAATTACCTGCCTACTCACAAGCTAAATATTTAGCTTTAACAAAAACACATAGGCAAGTATTAACAGTAAAAAAAAATCCATTTATTCTGGTATACAAAATAAGAATAACCAAACTAGAAGGCAGCGCTGGAGAGCCTGCTGCAATTTGTGCAACTGTGTGGACACCAAAATTGGGACCTTGAGAAGCACATACATTAGTAGGTCAGGAACAGCAGCAGGGTAGATACATGTCCCAAGTCTGTGGAACTACAACAGGCTGCCTTCTGTCTGACCACATTACAGCAAGGGAATCACTTCCTGGTCTTCTTGGTCCGCTTCCCTGCAGCCTTCTTGGTAGGCTTCCCTGCAGCCTTTCCTGCAGCCTTCTCTGCAGCCTTCCTTGTCCGCCTGGCTGGAGAAGGTGCCTCAGGAGGTGTACTCATGTCAGGAGGAGGAGGTGGAGGTGGAAAAGAAGGAGATGGAGGAGAAGAAGAAGGAGGTGGAGGAGAAGAAGAAGGAGGTGGAGGAGAAGAAGAAGAAGGAGGAGGTTGTGAAAAAGGAGGTGGAGGTGGAGAAGAAGGAGGTGGAGGATAATAAGAAGGTGCAGGAGGATAGCCGTGGTCACAGATAACAGTGGTTTCTGTGAGTCTGCCCCTCAACCCCTTATTTAAAAGGGACATGGGCAGGGCCTCACAAAGTAGCCATTGCTCAGGTTGCATCTGGGCCATTTTCATGCCCACCAATGCTGCATAGCCCTCATCAGGGGTTGGGGGCTGCTGGAGGGTGGCATGTGCCTCTTTAATGAGGGCCAGTGCTGCCACACTCACAGCCCTATCCCTCCTGCCCCTTCTTGGTGGCATGCGGATTGGAGGCACCTGACACCTTGTCCTACTACTTGCACCAGCCACCTCCTTTCTGCCACTTGGACCAGGCACCTCCTCTCTGCCACTAACCCCAGCCTCCTCCTGCCTGACATTTTCCGACCTCTCATCCTGGCTGACCTCCTCCTGTGTAAAAAAAGGGACATATTTTAGAGTTTTGTTTCATCAATCACACACAGGGGGTTATTTAGTAAAGGCAAATCCACTTTGCACTACAAGTGCAAATTACAAGTGCACTTGTAATTGCTTTGAAAGTGTACTTGGAAGTGCAGTCGCTGTAGATCTGAGGGGGACATGCAAGGCAAAGAAAAAGCAGAAATTTAGCTTGCACATGATTGGATAATAAAATCAGCAGAGCTGGGGGCGTGGCTTGGCGCGCGTAGGAGATGGACGCTTAATTCAGGAGCTCCGACAGAGCCGCGGCCATAGCCAGTCTTTCTGCACCTAATTAGCTCCAGAATGAGCAAAAAGCAATTTGGAACACCCCGCACTAGATCCCGGAGAACCTCAGCAGCTCACCTGGGCCGGAACATCACGGACCTATTTAGAAATCCTCCGGCGCCACGGAACAACAAGAGCGGCAGAAAGATGGCGGCGCCTCATGTGGAGGAAGATTACAGCGAGGACTCACAGTCGGCTACGGAGGATAACGGTAGGGGACACTTACACCCCGACCTCCCGCTCACTTATGCGGGCATGTCAGGCTTTGCTGCTGACATCAAGGCGACATTCTCTGCAGCCATCACTGATCTTAAGTCCAGCATGCTTATTTTGACAGACAAGATGACCACCGCAGAAGCAGCAGGGAGGCACAGGGACAGGGCTATACAAAGACATCTGGAAGATTTAGACAATAGGGGGAGGAGGAACAATATCAGGGTGAGGGGGATCCCTGAATCGGTGGAAGCTGAGCAAATCACGCCAGCCCTGGAGAGGGTTTTCAACAGTCTTTTGGAAAGGCCGGAGGACACAGCTATTGAATTTGTGAGAGCGCACAGAGCTCTCAGAGCAAAGGGCCCGGACAATATGCCTCCCAGGGATATCATATGCTGCCTGCAGAATTTCTCACTAAAAGGGGACATTATGAGGAAGGCGCGCAGGAGCGATCAGATTGTATTCAATGGCGAGACTATTATGCTGTTTCATGACTTGTCCCAAATCACTCTCAAAAATCGCAGAGCGCTGAGACCCCTGCTGGAGAAATTGAGAGAGAAGGACTTGCGATACACATGGCGATTCCCCTTTGCTCTGCTGGTTCATCACAATGGCAAACAACACACCCTCCGCACACCAGAGGATCTTCCTGAGTTCTGCCAGGCACTTCAGCTTGGTCGGGTGGACTTGCCAGAATGGTACCAAGAATTCACACTGCCTGTAGTGGAAAAGATACAACCAAACTCCCCTCTTGCCTCACCGGACAAACACTCATACAAAAAGCTGAAACCATCACGCCCGGGCGGATCTCAAGCTGGGACACCTACGCACAGGTCACACTCGTCTAGAGCGGGAGAGGACCTGTAAGGGGTTCGCCAAGACAACAACTTAAGGATTGCGGAAAGTTCCCTGCACGACTTAACCTCAGCTGCTAACCGTTCATGTTTTCCCTTCAGGCAAGAAGGCTCTTACTACACACTGGATCTGAATGCGAGCGTATCTGCCGAGCTGGACGTGGTGGGCAGCCCTTGATTTGGTTACATTGCCTATTGCAGTATTTGCGGGATCCACCACGAACTTACGAGCGACACAGCACAGTACAGACTTTGAAGAGGTCCATAATGTGTGCAGAAGCAAAGCCCTGCCATGCCTGATCCCCCACTTACTGTTCAGGATGCAAACTTATATGCGGCTGTCATCACCCTAAAACTACACAAGGACTTAGAGGCCTGATGATACCTCTGGAGACTTGGGTAGGAAGGGATATTGGGAGAGGTATTCATAAGGTCTGGTTTCGATAGGCCTTTTTTTTTTTTTTGGTTTTCACACGCGAGGAGGTTGAGGAGAAAGCGATTCAGGTTATGGTTGACTATATGCACGCCTCCAAGATAATGTTCAAGCTGAGCAACGCTTTCTCATCTTCATTTTTGAAATGCAGATTATTGATGCAGGGAACTTTGTACCTAAACCATTTATTTTTCCCCCCATGCTAGTTGCATTTGTTTCCACTTAAGATAAATATGGTGCAGATTAGACTAATTTACAAATACCATAAGCTTCATAGGCTGTGGCCTGTCTAGGTTCATTTTCACAGTTTACGAGTTCACTTTACAACTCGAATCTGACCCGTTCAGGTCACCAGCCAACCGCTGACCCCCGCAAAGTGACTCTGGTTGGGGCTCTCACCCCTTCAGAGACCACTTAATTACTACACTTGGTTACGATTTAGTACCCAAGGGGATTACAGTACCTCTCACATTCTTATATTCACCTACCCCCACCCTACTACTCTTTTGACTATTCTTTCTTTCTCTCTGTTTCCCCTTTTTTCTCCCTCTTTTCCTTCCCAACCCATTCTTCTCGCTGTTTACACTACTTAGTAAGGGTAGCAAGGCATATAAGCCATATTGTGTGCTACCAGAATTGCATAACCTAACAAAACTTTTAGCTCTAATTACAGGCAGTGCCACGTCAACTGTTTAAAAGGAGCATATCATGGCTTACTCTGCTCTCGGTTAAAGCCCCACGGTGATCACACACAATGTGAGGGGTTTGAACATACCAGAAAAGCGCTCAGCCCTTCTCAGAGAACAAAAAAAAGGTAGGCCGAAATTTGTCTTCTTACAGGAAACTCATTTTAGGACACAACAAGTACCCAAACTAACAGACGCCTTCTTCACACAGGCGTTTCATGCGGCGAATGATCTAGCCAAATCCAAGGGTGTATCCATACTCAGTAGGGATGCATCCTTCGAACTAACTGACAGACTGACTGACCCTGGTGGACGATTCCTTTTCCTAAAAGGGAACTGCGCAGGCAAACCCATGACACTTGCAAACGTTTACTTTCCAAACAAGGCTCACCTACCCTTCTGTAAACGCATCATAAACGAACTCAAAAGCTTCAGCTCAGGATGCATCATCTTAGGGGGAGATTTTAATGTTCCCTTGAACCCCTTGTCTGACACCTCTACCGGCAAGACTTACATCTCCTATAAAATCCTCAAACAACTCAAATCACAGTTAAACTCCATTCAACTAGTTGACACATGGAGGTTCACTCATCCTGATGATAGAGACTTTACTTTCTTTTCTATTCCGCACCAACGGTATTCCAGGTTGGATTACATCTTCCTTACTCAAAGGGACCTGGAAATGATTTCTGGGGCACACATAGGGATCCAAACCACCTCGGACCATGCCCTGGTAGCCCTACACCTTGACCTAATGTCACCCTCCACCAAGTCCAACTCGTGGAGACTAAATTCATCTCTAATAACTGACCCAATCCTGGCACCCCAAATCACTACATCCCTACAAGACTATTTTCTACAGAAAAATACCCCGGGGATAGACCCAATGGTCCTCTGGGAAGCCCACAAATGCACTGTGAGAGGGGAATTGATAAGGTTGGGAGCACAGCGCAAGAAAGACAGGGAAAAAGAAATCAAACGCCTATCTGACTGTATACACATCTTAGAGACGCAACACAAACAATCCTTATCAGTACGCTCTGCAACAGACCTGTTGGAGGCTAGGAAGTCACTCCAACAGATATTTGACACAAAGGCCAAGAGACTGCTATTCTTCAGGAAGAAAATTTATTACGAATTTGGCGATAGGACGGGCAAATTTTTGGCGAGGGCCTTAAAAAGTGACAGACTGAACCAAAACATATTGGGCATACGGACGAAGGCTGGGACGCTTGACATCACGACAAGATGAATAGCTGATCATTTTCACAATTATTACACTTCATTATATAATCTCCCAGAACAATCCAAGCCAGGACAGACACGAGGAGACAGAGGACAGACCATCCTGAAATACCTTAAAGACTCGAAACTCCCGACACTAGATACTGAGGACATTACACTTCTAGAGAGACCTATTGAGGCCTCAGAACTACAATCGGCCATTAAAGACCTCAAATCAGGAAAAAGTCCTGGCCCAGACGGCTTTACAGCAATTTATTATAAAACATTTTCAGGCCTCCTAACCACACCACTTCTAAACGCCCTTAACTCACTGTCAGTACCCAGGGATGTCCCCCAAACATTCTTGTCAGCACACATCACGGTCATACCCAAACCGAACAAGGATCCGACTGATTGCGCCAGCTACAGGCCAATCTCCTTACTCAACTTAGACATTAAGTTGATGTCAAAAATTTTAGCCAACAGGCTGAAACCCTTACTTCATACCCTGATAGGGCCTGAGCAAGCCGGATTCATGCCGGGAAGGGAAACGAGAGACAATGTTTTCAAGGCTCTCAATTTGATTCATGCCTCGGGACCTCTTAAGGTGGAGGGCCTTCTCCTGTCTACGGACACGGAGAAGGCCTTCAACAGAGTGGCGTGGGATTACATGCTAGAGACCTGCAGACATGTGGGGCTGGGATCCCATATGATGGCATGGATATCCGCTCTGTATAAAGACCCAACGGCACAAATCAAAATTAATGGCTCACTATCAAACACAGTTAAGATCAGGAACGGGACCAGACAGAGCTGCCCCCTTTCGCCCCTTCTGTTTATCCTGACACTGGAACCCTTCATTAGGAAGATAAACATGTGCGAATCAATCACGGGGTTCAAAGTGGCAGGGAAAGATTACAAACTGGCGGCTTACGCCGACGACCTACTGTTCTTTGTGACCAACCCACACTCATCATTACCGGCTCTGATGACAGAATTCTCTCAGTTTGGACATATCTCCAACTTAAAAATAAATTACTCTAAGTCGGAAGCCATGAACCTAACTATCCCCACAGAAGACATTACTGACATAAAGACCAAATGTCCCTTTAAATGGGTTGATTCGGCACTCAAATACCTAGGGATATGGCTGACACCTAAACTATCCCAGATATATGATCGAAATTTTTTGCCACACCTGAAACTGATCAGTTCAGACCTAATGACCTGGCATCCACGGCACTTTTCTTGGTTTGGCAGAGTAGCAATATGCAAGATGGTCATATTACCGAGGGTGCTCTACTTGTTCAGGAATCTTCCTGTTAAAATCCCCCAAAGCTTCTTTCGAATCCTACGCTCGCTGCAACTTCAATTTATTTGGGCCCATAAAAAGCCCAGAGTGAGTTTCACGCTGCTCTCCCGGACCAAGGACAAAGGTGGGATGGGGGTACCCAACTTTAAGCATTACTATCTCGCATCACATGTCACTAGAATAATAGATTGGCACTGCCACCATACACTCAAAGACTGTTTGGGACTGGAGGAGGCTTTGAGCCCCGCCCCCTCAGGTTCTCGCCCTGGACATCATGGAACAGCATTCCTTATGCCCTAAAATCACACCCCCTTATTGGAACTACTGTGGCCAGTTTCCATGCCTTGACAAAGAACACCAATCTCTCCTCCCACTTGAGCCCAATCACGCCCCTACAAGACAACCATGACTTCCAACCAGGCCTGAGGAATCATAGTCTACACATCACCGACGCAAACACCCCACTATTGGCCACACATTGTTTCCTAGGTAACAGACTCAAGGACTTCACAGACATTAAGACCGACAATAACCTGCCAAATTTACCACTGTGGACGTATTTCCAGATCCGTAGCTACCTAAATCATCCGGTCAGAAAGGTACACTTCAACAGACAACTAACGGAACTAGAGACGATCTGCCTAAAAGGGGAACCTCTGGCCAAAGGGACGTCTAGCGCATATGGCTGGATCCAAGAGGGGTGTACACCTGGAGACAGCAAACTCAGGGATAAATGGGCAGAGGAACTAGGCACCTTCATTTCAGAGAAACAATGGCGAACAGCTTGTACACTAGCTCATAAGTGTTCACTTAGCACCAGAACTCAAGAAACAGCCTGTAAACTTCTCACACACTGGTATGCGGCTGCACACCTGGTACCCACAGAATCCAGACACATGTTGGAGATGCCAAAAGGAGAAAGGAACTTTGCTGCACATTTGGTGGCATTGTTCTGAGATTCAACCCTTTTGGTCCATGGTACGGGAACTAATATTTCAGATCACTGAAACAAAGTTGAGATTGGACGCAATGGGATGCCTCCTCCATGTCACAAGTTTCTCATTCAAAAGGTACAAAAATTCACTGACCAAACATCTACTAAACGCCGCTAAGGCGCTCGTTCCCATGTATTGGAAATCCTCGCACATTCCGTCCAGGCAGGAATGGCTTCGCAAGGTGTCTGAGATTTGTGAGATGGAGGATGTGGTGGCACAGGCAGGAGACAATGCCACGGCATTTCACGACACTTGGACACCTTGGTTCGCGTTTAAGTACTCCCAGGAATTTCTGAGCATGATGGCCACAAATTAGCTGCAAATGACCCACACTAGACACTAACAGGCTCTATAGTACACACGGCTTATGGGAAGTGGTATAACCCTGCTATACTTGAGGTTGATACCTCTCTGAGACTCTACTAGGCATTACACAGCCTATACTCAGCAAAAAGAAGAAAAAATAACAGCCCCCCCCTCATTCCTCCTTCCTGTCTGCTCTCCTCCTATCCTCTATTTCACTCTTTCTATCTCTCATTCCCAACTCTTGTAGCGTATTGAAACCATTAGAAGATTTTGATATGTATTATAACGGAAAGAAATAACCCCTCACTTGGTTACAAGGCAGATATTACTATAATACCTATTTGATCCGCAGGTTTTCTTCCTATTATTATCCCTTGAGTTTAACGGATGCCAAATATCAACATATCAGTTTGTAGCTACTTAAAACAAAGAAGTTGTGATGGTTTATGCATTCTTTATACTACTTTTAGGAGCTGCGACTCCAATGCTCTGTAAGTCTTTTTTTTCATGATATTTCAATAAACTTGATGTTAAAAAAAAAAAAATCAGCAGAGCTTCTCCTCATTTCAGATCTACCCCTCTGATTTACAGCGACTTTACTTCCAAGTGCAATTTAATTGCAATTTTTATTGCACTTTACACTTGCAGTTTGCACTTGTAGTGCAAAGTGGATTTGCTTTTAGTAAAGAACCCCCACAATGTTCAAATCATTGACTGTTGCAAATACTTCTAAATTGTTGTTTATAATACTCTCATTATGCCCCCATCATTTTGCAATCTTCTCCCAAACTTTTTTGACCACTACTGTCTATTGCTATGTCAAACACTTTTTCGTGATTGACTAAATTTGGTCCCATCTTAACATCTATTTTACATCATTAATTTTTTCACAAGGTTTTGAAAATACTATACCTGGCTCCAGACGGACAGATCTGGGTCCTCATCCCAGATCGAAGGCTCCTCCTGATCCTGGGAAGGATCATCTTGGCTGGAGGGAAGGCTGGAGGGAAGTCTGGACAGTGATTCCCTTGGTGTAATGTGGTCATTCAGAAAGGCCAACCTGTCGTAGTACCACAAATGTGGGACATATACCTCCCCTGCTGCTGCTCCTGACCTCTGAGATGCCAGGACCCGATTGCACGCAGTCCTATATGTGCCTCTCAAGGTCCCAATTTTGGTGTCAACCTGCTCAACGGTTGCATTGGGCAACCGTGTTTGCACAAATGGGAGCAGGCTCTCCAGCGCTGCTTTCCTTACCCCTTTTTTTTGTGCTGGGGATTTTTTGTCTCCCACAGAGCGGGCAGCTCCCTTAATCGATCAATGAATTCAGAAAATAATTCTTTCTCAAGAAACGCATTCATTGTTTCTGCAAGACAAAACACCAGACAAAAATACAAATGTCAATCACACTCTAAACTTGAGTAATCTTTATGCCCATATATGCCTCTACAATCTCTATGCAGTATAGGCCACTGATGTACCAAGTATTAAATGATACCTTCGGTCTTAACGTTCGGCGCTCTTAACTCTTCCTCCGCACACAGAACGTAGGTACGTCACATGTGTGTTAGCTTTATATACACTACACATGCGTGACACACGTCGCCCGCCAATGACTTTCTTTCTCGATATTTCCCCGCCCCTTTCGGCGCGCAGGCGACATGGCGGAGTCACAGCAGGTGTCTGTGATCTCAGAGAATTCTAATGAGGAGACAAGCCCAGAGCGGGAAACTTCACAAACAAGGAGGCGCTACAAGGCATCTAATATGTCCTTTGAGGAGATGGCGGAGATGGTGGCCATATTAAACAATTCTGATTATGATGCAAAGCATGGGCCGTAATCCCACCCTAATCTTCGGAAGGACAAAATTATGAAGCAAGTAGGGAAAGGTCTGAAGAAGAATTTCGGGGTGAAAAGATCAAAGGAGCAGCTCAGAAAGAGGTGGTCTGACCTCAAACTGAGGGAGCCAGAGCAGTTACGGAGCATTAACAGAATGCTTAAAAAAAGTAAGTACTTCTCCTGTGTCCCTAGTGTTGTATTTCACAACTTGCATGTTGCTCCCTGTTGTAGTTTTTTATTATTTAACATTCTTAAATGACATCTTCTACAATTTAGTGGGCACAGTAATCGGTCGATATAGACACATCATTTACACACTACATACGATGATTTGTCAATATCCGTTCTTTTTTAATAAAAAAAAAAAATGTATGTTTAAAATCAATAAATGTTATGACATTGTTGTCTAGATGATGTGTTTGAAAATAGAATGAAATGCAAACTTGAATCAATGTAAAGGAGAGGACACTCAGCAGTTGTTTACACATCTGCACTCACAGGAGCACTATAGTGTGGGCCACCAGAACAACCTTTTTAGGGTGTCCACCACAGGTGCTACAGTGGGTACTGGGGGGGGGGGCATGTGATAAAATTGTCACAAAAAGGACAGTATTCCAGCTTTGGTAAGTTATAAAATCTGGTCTTCAGCTTGGAAATGTGCCAAAACAGACAAGTGTACCCCACCTGCAAGCAATGTTTCATATTCCTAGTTATGACTTCATATATGTGTGTGTTAAGTGTACCATTTGTTTCAATCTCATAGGGGAGAGAAGACTGGGAGGACACCACTCCTCGGAGCCAAGGAACCCCACACCTTCTAAAGAACCCCCACCCCCCCAACAAGCCCAACCTGAGGATGTGGAGGAAGTCAAATTGGATAAAGGAGAGGTGGAGGAAGGAGAATTGGAGGAAGTAGAGGTGGATGAGGTGGTGGAACTTGTCACTACAACAGGTCAATATCTGTCACCACAGCTTCAGGTAAAAGAGATGTAGGCCTGGAGATTGTTATATTTTTATTTTTATTTTAGGGGATGAATATGTTGCTGAAATTCCACGATTCTCCAGGGATAGTGCACAAAGACTCATCCAACAAGTAATGGATTGTAGTACTCAACTGGACTTCATGAAAAAAAGGATTCATGATATGGAGAATACATTTAAGGACATCATAGATGTGTTGGGGCGAATAGACTAAAACACCCTTTTTTTTGCTAGTTTTTGGTCACTTTTGTAGCACTTTGTCGCAAAAACAAATTTAGAAGATGCACACAGTGGGTCAACATGTGCTATCTGCCATCACGGGATCTCCATGTACGTGTTTTGGCGGTGCAACCTCTTCCTCACAACTCAAGTAGGTGAAAGGAAGAAGGGGTTGCCCCCCCAAAACATGTTGAATGATCCCCCATGATGGCTGGTATCACATGTTCACAATAGGGATGAGGAAGGAAATAACCTATTTTACCCTCCCTACAATTGTGTGTATCTTCAAATTTTGTCTTGTTCAGGGGTGACAACACTCCATCTTTGATGAAGGGCAGATAGACATTTGTTTTTAAAAAAAAGGTCTGAGATCTTGCCGATATACGTTAAAAATTGTTGTATTTTGAGGAATGTTGAGGAGAGTTTTTGTAATTTAATTAGCACCAAAAATTGCCATGTTAGGTGAAAAGCCAAAAATGGGTTTCTAAAATGTAGAGACACAAAAAATGTTAAAAAAAAAACATATGTGTGATTCTGCACAGAGTAAAATACAAGAAAAAAAAAAAGTGTGGCTGCTCTTTTTTTTAACCACTATAACCTTTTTTGGATTTAGTTTTGTTAGCAGTGAAATGTTTGGTGTTTACTTAGGAAAATACACCTGGCACTACAAGTACACTTTGAAAAAGTAGCACACATCTCAAATATAAACAAAGCAAAACTACAAATTTAAAGTTCAGATATTTTTTATTTTATTTTTTGGGTAAAAGATAAAACTAGGAATGATCCTCTGGCATTGGAATGGCCCCCCTACCCATGAAATAATCCACATATTTCTGCCGTATTGCACGGGCACTTTGGGGGGGCAAGCCAGCACGGACATGTTCCAGGCCCGGCAGGGCATTGTCCGCAGAAAGTCCGGCCTCGGGCCCAACTGTGGCCATATAAGTAGGAGATTTCTTCCTTAAAAAATTGTGCAGAACACAACAGCAAAAAACAATATAGTTCAATTTGTACTCCGCCATGTTAATTGGAGTTAAAAATAGACGGAACACCACCGCCATCAGCCCGATACTATGAAACCCCTTGTAGCTATAAAAAAAGGAGCCCAAACAGGGTGGTGGCACGATGCGGATGTGCTTCCCGTCAATGGCTCCTCCGCAGTTGGGGAAGTCCCACCGCCTGGCAAACTCCAATGCCACAGTCTGCCATTCCTGTGGCGTGGAAGGAAGCTGGGGAATCAAACAAGATAAAAAAAAATTGTACTTTTGCAAATAACTGTAGCGGGGTATTCCCCTTTAATACAGAGAGACTACATCTCCCAGTACATCTTGCAGCACCCAGGGTACATTGCTCCGGAACAGAGACTGCTGGGGCAGACTTTATAAAGGGGAGGTGGAGTTTGTTCTGCCTCTTTTGGACACCCCCTCTCCTAGCAAGAGGATCTCTGTGCTGAACTGCTGTATGCACAATGCCTGAAGCCTGGGCCTTGTGCTCTTTTCCAAAGAGCCCCTCTGCCAGCCTAGCAGAGCCTTAGAGACATCTTCTCCTTCTTGCTGCAGTACACCAGAAAGATTGAAGACTTGGATGTCGGTGGATTCCTGTTCCTAGACGAATCGGCGGAGGAAACGGACTTGGACTTGTCCAGGTGGTGAGAGCTGTTTAAAGACAGATACTTTATCTTTACTATTCGTTGGGATTACAAAGTTGTTCTTCAAGTGCACCACCGAAAGATTGCTAGCGAATATTGTTTCACTGAACTTCCATTTAGATCAGTCAGGCCTGACTGCATAGGTAGACATTGTTGGGTGTTAGTCTACCCATGAGGGGAAGTAGATGTAAAAGGGCAGCGCTAGAGTTGCATAGCAATACTTTATTATTCTGATTACTCTGTTTATCTTTATTACTGTTTATTGCAGGGATCTGCAACTTGTTATACTGTTGTTTATTACTTGCCCATTAGCCTCAGTAAAATATCTGGGTCAAGTACATTGGTGTCAGTTTCACTTACTTTAATAGAAGTTTTAAAGTATATCACTGTGTGTGTTTGCCATAGGACTGCGTCACCTAGAGTTACGGTCACGCGGTCCTATCTCCCCTTACTAGCTGTGCCACGGGAGGGTAGAGCCGATTGCCAGGGGTTGACAGCGGTGCACTACAGGGCCCAAAACAAAACCAGCGGCTCTCTTAACTGGGGGTAGCGCTACATAACATTGCAAGCAGATTATACAAAAACATTCGTGGCCAACATAAGTATAACATTTTGGTTAAGGATTCTTAAAAAAAATATAAAAATCACAATTCTCACATTGCTCACCCCCATCTGATGGCCCATTGATTTTCTTTGGGGGGGGGGGCTAGATGAGTTTGGAACCCCCCAAAAATCACATTCAGGAAAATTAGTTAAACGTTTGAGGGGGGGGGGGGGGTCTACAATGGATATGAAAAAATACATTGTTAACAGACTAGGCTAGATGTGTTTGGGCCCAGGAGAGCATGCTGGAGAGGTAAGTGAAGGTAAAAATGCATGTAGGCCAAAAAATTACTTAAAAAAGTACAGCATGCATGGGGACAAATGGGACATTCTCAGCATATTACAATCATGCTAATTAGGGAAGGATGAAAGAAATACAATACATTATCATACATGAAATACATAGAATGTGATATTAAATGCGAAAACTTTCCTTCATATAGTCATCCTGCAGGACTTGGATGATGGCAGAACAGGTCTCTGGGATTATGACGCCCAGAGCCTGACGGGAGATACCTGTGGTGAGCTTCAGGTCCTGCAGAATTCTCCCTGTTGCCAGGTAACGCAACGTGGCGATGAGCCTCTGCTCAGCACTGATGGCTTCCCGCATAACGATGTCCTGCCTGGTAATATAGGGGGACACCAAAGCCAACAGATGCTGAAAAACGGGGTCAGACATCCGCAGAAAATTCCTGTAGTCCTCAGGATTATTCTCCATGATCTCCCACAGTAGAGGCATGTGAAAGAATTGGTCCCACTGGAGCATCCAATTCTTGGTCCATGAACTCCTCCTCACCCTGTTCATAGACTCGTCTTGGTCCAAGACAAGAAGACCAAGAGAAACACAAAGTCGGTGCACAACACGATTTCTACGATGAGAACGTATCCGCAACATGGCTAAAAAACGGTCGTCTGATCAGAACGAACTAAACAGAACGCACTGAAGAACAGCAAGCCCTATGAAGAACGACCTGAAAATCGGAAACGAGTGGACAAGAACGCACTGAAAAACAGATACGACCTGACTACTCACCCTGAAAGACAAGATACGAACCCAAAAGCACCTACTGAACCGCAGAAAACAAACTGAAAGCACGAAGTCTGAAAAGCGCGAATTGTCTCTTCCCAAACTTTAACTAACACGCGGCAACACGAGATTAGCAAAAGCAGCCCAAGGGAGGACGCCATGAGAATTGAACTTCCCCTTTATACTGCCGTCGTACGTGTTGTACGTCACCGCGTTTTTAGACCAACGAGATTTTGGAATGACAGTGTGTATGCAAGGAAAGCTTCACAAGAATCACGTCAAACTTGACAAGAAAACCGGTGAGAAAAACAACGTTTTTTTTGCGACGAGAAACTCAGCCGTGTGTACGAGGCTTGACACATATTTACATTGCAGTGGCTTATCCTGAATGCTAAGACATACCAGTCAACACAAATGTCACTATTGAGCCATGTCTGTCCCTCGCATGTTCCCGTGGCGGTCCGTTGTCGGCTCCGTCCTTTCAGCTCCCGGGCCAGATGCATCCTGTGGCTGCCTCCTGGGAGATCACCTTTTGGAACCACGGCTTTGCCGCGTTGTAAGTATGGGGCTCCTTTTGGGCCCCTATTTGCAAAAAGATATTCTTTGTGACATGTATTTTCAATGCATACTCTGTATTTCTAGAGAGACTGCACCTATCGATCTACTCCTGAAGAAGAGAGCAGTGGCTAGATGCTAGTACAAGTTGAAAGGCTGGCCGGAGGCCAGCCTGGATTTGTGGGAGGAGTCTGAGGGAGTATATCTCCCTCCTCCTCTGGCTTGTCCCTCGTCGGCTCGTCTTCTTGGTGGTTTCAGCCGACGAGCGTCATTTCCGCCCCGCCAGCTGACGTATTTCCGGGTGCCGTCCGCACACAGAGGATAGTCTCGTGGGAGCTCCGGGTTTCTTTTCGCCCACAGCGCTGGGCTGCAGGTACGGGGGGGCAGCGGTGTCACCAGTTCGATAGGGGGGCCACACGCGTCTGGCCATACGCTT
Source organism: Rana muscosa (assembly GCA_029206835.1). NCBI lineage: Eukaryota > Metazoa > Chordata > Amphibia > Anura > Ranidae > Rana > Rana muscosa. The sequence goes on along the minus strand of CM055127.1, from coordinate 232,050,060 downwards.
GGGGGCATGCGGCATGTCGGCCGCCACGTCAATACGATAGGGGCGACATCAGGTCGCATGAGGGTACTGGGGAGACTCTGCTTCAAGGCGCCACGTGCGTGGCCGGGGGGGGGCGGGGGTGTTTGGTGGGTGCCTCTGTTCACGGTCATGCCTGTACTGCGGCACCAAGTGCTAGATGTTAGGCATGGCATGTAGCGCGTGCAGAGTCGAAGGGTGCTTTGCTCTGTCACTGTCTTCATGCTGGGTTTGGTAAGTGTCCTATCATCCTGCTGCTGATCGGCATCACATGGAAGGGGGGGGGGGCAAGTGGGTCGGTTCAGTGCAGCCATGTAGCAGCAGGCTGGTTCAGCTGCTGCTGGGGGGGGCATCTTGCGGTGGGGTTGGTGCAGGGCCGGTCCGGTCAGCACTTAAATTGTCATGCAAGTGTTGTCAATAAAAAAAAAAAAAGGAGATTTTTATGTTGCTGTCATGTTCTGGTTAATTTCGTCATTTGTTTTGGCAATCGGTCTGGTCTACTGGGTATCTTTTCCTGAGGGGGGGGGGCTCTTTCAGTGCTTGGCAGGTCAAATCCATGGGTTGGTCCCAGGGGTTTTTTGGTCACGGCTGGGGGGGGGGGGGGCGCAGCAGCTAGTTAACTTCCCAGCTAGGTAGTCTTACAGGCTCCTTGCTTTGTGGCTGACAGGAGGGGGGGGGTTTGTGGGGCTTGGGCGGCCACAGGTCCTTTGCATGTTGCTGTCATAGGATGGTTTTCTGTCATATTGGGCATTTCATCAGGCTCTGTACTTTGGGGTATGCGGTTCTGTTCGTCATTTCTGTCTGTTTTCCACTTTCACTTCTGTTCATGGTTTCCGACCATTCGATTGCCTAATTTCTGGTACATGTGGTGTTATTTCAGGTGGATTTCAGAGTTTTTCTCGCAGTATCAAGGTGCGTGTGTATGCTTCCTGTCACGGATTTCAGTTCGTTTTAGTTAGGTTCACTTGCTTTCAGGATCTGTCACGTCTACAGATCCGTACAGGCTGGGGTTTCGTTTTTAAGTGATTGGTTGGACCACAATCTTCTCGCCTGTACATCACTCATCATATGTTGCACCTTCATTCTCTACGTTCAAATCTACCCACCACGGTCTGTGGCTATCGTAGCCCTGAGTGTTCGTTTTTAATTGCCTGTTATTGCGCTGCAGGTTTCTCGGGCTCGCTCATTCCATACATCTTAGGTTTGGTTGTGTCACTTAGGTTAGTTCACGCGCTATTGGTCTACCACTGATGTTTCACGCATTCAGACTTAGTTAGGTTGGTGCGGTCCATGCATTCTTTATTTTGCTATAGTTTGTTTTCCTCAGATATCGTTATGTCTCATGTGACAGAAAGCGACGAGTTCCCGTTCATCCCGCCTACTCTGCGTAGGGGTTCGAATCATGGAAGTTCACCTTCATTAAGGAGTTGGACTGTGCCTAGGATTATGGCCGAGCTACGTCGCAAGGGCATTTCTTTCCCATCTACTGCCAGGAAAGCGGAACTTTTTAGGTTATGTTTCCCTTCTGCTGAACCAGTACCGTCTACCAGTGCGGAACACGCTTCGGTGCACAACTCCTTGACGCAAATCCATGCGATGTTAAATTCCTTCTCCACCTCTATGTTGCAGTTACAGGATAGGATGGAGGCGATTGAGGCCCGGACGGCTGGTGCAGCAGTATCAGCCAGCACTGAGGTGCCTGCGGCCCCCTCAGCCCCTGTTCTCCTGAGCCCGGCTGCAGGTAATATGTCTTTACCTTCAGTGATGCCTTCACCGTCTGCGGCTCTGCCTTCGGTGTCACCGGCCCATTTCATCCCTGCCAGTATCAAGAAAGATATCTTGGAAGGGAAGGATGTCAATCTAGCCTCCCTACTCATAGCGGCCCAGGATGTGTCTGAAAACAAGTCATTTGCTTGTGGGGAGGTGTCGGTGGTGCTCAAGACCAAAGATCCTAGGCTCAGTCGCAAACTCAGAGTTTGTGCTGGCCTTCGGCATCTTTAGAGACATCATCTGTTCGGTCAGTCCAGGGAGGAGGGAAGAATTGGATCTATACCTTCATAAGGTTGTGGACTTGGCGCATAAGTACGGTGGTTCAATCTTCTACGATTATCATCGGTCCTTTGCGGCAAAGGTGGCGGCCACTTGGGCTCAGTTCCAAGTGGTGTCATGGTGGGGCACCATTGACATGGAATTATTTTGCAGGCATTTCGCTAGTCAGAGATCCCCTGTATGTGCCAACTGTCAATCATCGGCTCACACCACTGCCTGGTGTCCGAATTGCGAGTCCCCTAGTCAGATGGGGACCTCCAAACAGTCGGCTGGTGGATCTGCGGGTCTCCCAGGGCAGGTGGACAAAATGGGTAGACCCATCCGGTATCTGGGGAAGGCTCAGTTGTGCAATAATTACAACTATACTGGTTGCAATTACAACCAATGCAGGTTGTTGCATGTTTGCTCCAACTGCTTCAGAGCCCACCCCAAGTCCGCTTGCCTGGTCAAGGCCGTCGGCACCTCATGACTGTGCCGAGTCAATGTCTCCTTGTTGGGGGATTTCCTGAGTGATCATCCTTCACCAGCGTTCAGACAGTTTTTTCCTGGAAGGGTTGTCTTCAGGTTTCCATACTGGGCTCATTACCCTTCCTACAGAATCGTTCGAGTGCAACAATTTGTTGTCAGCTAAGAACCACCCTGATATTGTTGATGAGTTACTGCAGGCTGAATTGTCCAAGGGGTTCTTGATCGGTCCGTTCCTGTCATCACCTTTTTGCATGTGGAGGGTCAATCCCGTCGGGGTTGTCTGTGGAAAATTCTCAAATAAATTCTGTTTGATTTACGATTTGTCCGCGCCTCATTCATCTCACATTCCTAGTCTTAATTCTCTCATCCCCTCCGAGGAGTTTTCTCTAAAATATTCATCAGTAGATTTGGCAATCCAGCACATTTTGCAATTAGGTAGGGGTGCTTGGCTTTCCAAAGCTGACATCTCTGATGCATTCAAGCTGCTTCCTATCAGTCCTGCTCTCTGGCAATGGCATGGCATCAAGTGGCGCGGGCAGTATTTTTTCGCCACCAAATTAACGTTTGGGTCTAAAAGCAGTCCGTACTTGTTTGACACCTTTGCCCAGGCTCTTCATTGGATTCTGGGTTACTGCAGTGGTTGTCAGAGGGTAATTCATTATCTGGATGATTTTCTGCTGTTGGAAGATCCCGGTGTCCTGCCCAGGGATCTGCAGGTGCTTACAGGGCTATTTTCAGAATTGAATGTCCCATTAGCTAGGCATAAGATGGAAGGTCCAGCAAAAATCATCACCTTTTTAGGGATTACGCTTGACTCCAATCTCATGGTTGCTAGTCTGCCCTTGGAGAAATTAGTCAGGATACGCCGCTACATTCATCTCTTTGTTCTTTCCCCGGTATCTTCCAAGAGGGACTTGCAGTCTCTCTTGGGGATGTTGAATCACGCCATGAGGATCATTCCGCAGGGTAGGGCATTTGTGTCGAGGTTACTGGCTCTTCTCCCCCAGTGTCATGATTCTGATTCACCGGTCAAATTACTAGCGGATGCCCGTGCCGATTTAGTCATGTGGGATCAGTTCCTGTGCGAGTGGAATGGCATCTCCATGTTAATCCCGCATCCTACTAGTACTTCTCCGCGTGTGTTCTCAGATGCTGCCGTTTCAGTCGGGTTTTCAGCCATTTTTGGCCAGGAGTGGTTGGCCAGCCGCTGGCCCCCCGAGGTTTTCCTTCTGCCAAAATTTGCCCTCACGTCAGCACTATTTGAAATTTACCCAATCTTGGCGGCAGCTGTCACATGGGGTCCTGGCTGGTCAGGCAACTCGGTCGTTTTCTTTACGGATAATTTGGCTACAGCCAAAATTATCAATAAAGGAAGATCAGGGTCCCTGGTAATCATGTCCTTCATGCGCAAGTTGACATGGTTGGGCTTAACCTACAAGTTCCATTTCCGGGGTGAGTTCGTTAGTGGGGATCACAATGGTGCAGCTGATGCTTTGTCCCGTCTCAACATGCCGCAATTTTTCTTACAGCATCCGGCAGCAGATCGGACGGGCCAGCCAATCCCCCATCACTCACTATTAGTCATGGATTGAATACTTTCTGGTCTCAGGCGATCAATCTGGCCAACAGGTCCTTGTCCAGGAATACGCTGAGAGCATATACCATGGGTTGGAAGACGTTCCTTAGGTTCATGTCCTTACATCCTTGCAATTCCCCAGAGGATACCAAGTACATCATGATGTTTACTGCGTATTGCCACTGTGAGCTGGCATTATCGGCCAGTACTATCAAACTGTATTTATCAGGTATTCAGCATTTCAGGTCCCTGCATGCGCCTGACAGTCCATCCATTTTTGCTGCTCACCCTCTGAAAGCCATACTGAGGGGTATACAAAGAAATCAGGGGTCCTCCCAGTTGTCTCGTCAACCCATTACCAGGCAGATTTTCCGTGACATGTCGGATATGCTCTCCACTTCCCCTTTTGGCACAGGTCCCAGTTTAGTTCTCAAGGCGGCAGTTTACCTCTGTTTCTTCGGGTTTCTCCGACCCGGGGAAGTGTCCAAAGCCAGCTGTCATGCACCTGTTTTGCTCAGAGGTAGTCTTTCTAGATTTCCTGAGAATTATGAGCTGCAGCTTCCAAATAATAAGAATAGGCAAATTGGTCAGGGGTTTGTGGTTAAGTACTACCGAACGCACAACGGTTGGTGCACCGGTCGAAGTGCTCGACTCTCTTTGCCGTTTATTCTCAACACCCTTGAATGATCCTCTGCTCCCCTTCCCTACGCAGCCTATCACTTCCAAACAATTTGTTAGCCATGTCAGGATCTTGCTTGCCAAATTAGATTTGGATCCTAAGCGTTTCTCCGGGCATTCTTTCAGGATCGGTGCTGCATCAGCAGCTTCTAAGCAGGGGTCCCTTTGTACATCATCAAACACATGGGGCGCTGGAGGCCCTCCTGTTATAGCAGGTACATTCCCGAACCTCACACGGAAGTTCGCAGAGCTTTTGCCGTGTTGTTGAATTAAGTGTTACCTGTTCATTAAAGCTTATTACTTACCTATCTTCGTGTCTTTTTGCCCTCTTTTAGGCGTACCGTCCAGCTAGGCCAAGGCACACCGCAGGTCTTGGTAGTTGGGGTTATCACGTATCACGCAGATCTGGTTATTGGGGTTCTCACGTATTACGAGTGAAGACTCCGACGACAAGTTGAAAGGCTGGCCGGAGGCCAGCCTGGATTTGTGGGAGGAGTCTGAGGGAGTATATCTCCCTCCTCCTCTGGCTTGTCCTTCGTCGGCTCGTCTTCTTGGTCCCACCCTCCCGTTCCCCCTTTCTCATTTCATTCATTTTATACTCATTCATTTCTCTTACATTTACTCAGGGTATGCCCTCTTTTAGGTGTACTGTCCAGCTAGGCCAAGGCACACCGCAGGTCTTGGTAGTTGGGGTTATCACGTATAACGCAGATCTGGTTATTGGGGTTCTCACGTATTACAGGTGAAGACTCCGACGACAACTCTAACATTGTATACAATAGCATGTGCATGTTTTTAAGCATTATGCCATCATGATATACAGCTTGGCTTTTATGTCTATGTATATACTCAGGTTTTAATAAACCAAGTTACTATATTTTACCCTACTTTGTTGGCTCCCATGCTTGCCTCATTTTAAAGTCCTAGGGGCTATTCTCTTTTTCTGTTTTATTTAGGGATAAGTACTATTATGCAGTAAGTGTAAATATGAGGGTTGCACCAATACCGTATTTTTATTGGCGAGTATGAAGACCAGTACTTTTGATCAAGTACTCGCCCATACCGATACTTTGCGGTGCGATTTGCATCAGAACAAAGAAAATTGGTGCAAATTGCACTGCAAATAATTGCATGCGATTTGAACAAGAATGCAGTATGATTCCTGTCCGAATCGTATGCGATATCCCCCACCGCTCCTGTGTATGTGTGTGTGTATATAGAAAGGGATTTAAGTGCCATCTAGTTAGTTTAAACCAGGCATGTCCAAAGTCCGGCCCGCGGGCCAATCGCGCCCGCGTTCCGGTTTTGAACGCCCCGCCTGGTTATTTGGACATATATATCTTTTGTGGCCCCCAACGATCTCCCGGTGCCGTGGCCACAAAAGATATATAGGGGGTTATTTACTAAAGGCAAATCCACTTTGCACTACAAGTGCACTACAAGTGCACTTGAAAGTGCACTTGGAAGTAAAGTCACTGTAGATCTGAGGGGGACATGCAAGGAAAATAAAAAACAGCATTTTAGCTCGCACATGATTGGATGATAAAATCAGCAGAGCTTCCCCTCATTTCAGATCTACCCCTCAGATCTACAGCGACTGCACTTCCAAGTGCACTTGTAGTGCAAAGTGGATTTGCCTTTTGTAAATAACCCCCATATACTGCATTATGGCAGCCTTGGAGGTGACAGGGATGGGACGAGTGCCATACATACAGAAGGAGTATTTCCTGTTTACGGGCAGGCTCTGTAATAGGAAGTCCCGTATCCTGCGCTGCCATTGGACGACTGTTCTGTCCATCATAGGAGGCGGGACTGTCAGGGACGTACTGCCCGCTTCAGAAGGTGCGCGCCCATGCGCATGTGCGATTCACGGACTTTGCACTCCGATGCACGCATGCTTGCTCATTAGATGAGCTTTGGCACCCAACGGCCTATAAAAGCCGTTCCAGTGGTACTGTTCCTTGTGGATTGATCTGCTTCTGTTCCCTGTGTTCCTGATTCTGTGCCTGTATCGTGTTCCTGTGTTTGACCTGGCTTCCTGACCTCGCTCCTATCTCCAGTCCTGACCCTGGCTTGTTTGACCCTGCTCAGTTACCTGTCTGATCATCTGTTGCCAAGACCCAGCCTGGACTCTGACTATTCTCTGCCTGCCGTTTATGCTATTTACCTTGATGTGTATGACCTGGCTTGTCTGACTCCGCTGCTCTGCATACCTGCACATGCTGACCTGCATCCACGGCTCTGCACACCTGCACCTGCTGACCTGCATCCGTGGCCCTGCACACCTGCACCTGCTGACCTGCATCCGCTGATCTGCATACCTGCACCTGCTGACCTGCATCCGCTGCTCTGCATACCAGCACCTGCTTACCTGCATCCGCTGCTCTGCTTCCCGGCACCTGCTGACCTGCATCCGTTGCTCCCGGCTCCAGCAGTTCCAGCTTTCGCTTTGCTTCAATACACCCACCCGAGAGCACCAAGCAGGCACCCTTATCTCACCGCGCTCTTACCACCACTGTCCCCATTCCAGTGCTCTCCGAGCCGGGGGTTGTACGGGAGGTCTCCCTCTGCACATCAGTCTCACACCGAAAGTATCAAATCGCCATGTCTGAGCCTGCAAGAGGGACCTCGTCTATGGATGACGTCAGACAGCACCTCGCAGCCCTCACCCGGGTCGTGAAGTCTCTACAAGGCAGTTACATTTAAGTGGATAGACAGATGCAAACCCAGGCCATCACTGCAGACCCGCCTTCGGTCCCAACTTCCTCCTCTGGAATGCCACCACCTCATGAGCCTAGGGTCCCCGTTCCCGAGAAGTTTTATGGGGATCGAAGCAAATTCCGGGCGTTTCGCAACCCATGTGAACTATACTTTTCCTTACTACCTCTGACTTTTTCATTAGAGGTCACCAAAGTTGGGTTTGCTATCCCCCTACTACAGGGGGAACCTCAGGCTTGGGCCCACCATCTGCTGGAAGTCCGCCATGAAGCTCTGGACTCTCTGTCATCTTTCCTTGATGCCATGGCTCAACTCTATAATGACCCTCAATGGACTTCCACCGCCGAGGCTGCTTTCCACGTGGTCCAGCAAGGCCGCAAAGCGATCGAGGACTATGTGACTGATTTCAGATGCTGGAGCGTGGATGCCCAGTGGAACGATGCAGCCCTATGGCACCAGTTCGGTCTCGGTCTCTCTGAAGGGCTGAAAGATAAGTTAGCCCGGGTCGGTGTTCCTGATGCCCTAGAGACTTTAATCACCCTGTCTATCCAGATAGACCGATGACTCCGGGAGCGCAGAACAGATAGGGCTACCCCGGGTATCTCCTGCCATTGCCAGTTCAGTTCCAGTTAACTCTTTACCCGCCAATCAGACTTCTCTTACCATTAAGCCGAGACAGCTTGGACTGATGAGACCTTCCCTGTCAGCCGAAGAACGACTATGCCGGCAACAGAATAATCTTTTTTTATATTGTGGAGAAGCCGGCCATTACGTTTCCTCATGTCCTGCTAAGCTGCGCAAAGTCCCAGCTACCTCTTCTCCAAGTGGTCCACCTCACTCTGCCAACGCCACCCACCTGGCCCTACCTATCTCGTTCCAATTTCCAGGAAGGATAATACTAGTCACCGCGATAATTGACTCGGGGGCATGTAATTGTTTCATCGATCTAAAGTTTGCAGCACAACAACACATCCCACTCCAGCCAAAGACCCAGGTACTTTCCATCTTTTTGGCAGACGGGTCCCGTATTAAGTCCGGAGTAGTGACTCAAGAAACCCCTCCTTTGCTTGTAACCATCTCTACAGATTATAAGGAACTATTAAGCCTGAACGCCATTGCATCCTCTCTGTTTCCAGTCATCTTGGGCCTACTCTGGTTTCAGGCCCATAATCCACAGATCGATTGGGGGTCCGGGAGTATTAAAGCAGAGCTCCGCCGTTAAAAAAATATTAAAAGCCAGCAGCTACAAATACTGCAGCTGCTGACTTTTAATATATGGACACTTACCTGTCCTGGAGTCCAGCGACGTCTGCAGCAGAAGACGAGCAATCGCTCGTCTATCTGCTGCCCCCACCACCATACTCGGTGAAGGAATCAGGAAGTGAAGCGAGTCGCGCAGCGCCGTCCTCACTGGTACCCGCTGTGTTCTGGGAGCTGTGTGTTTCCCAGCACACAATGGGCGGGGGCGGGAAGTGACGCACTACCCGCAGAGAGGACTCCCAGGAGTGGGTGAAAATACCTGTTTTAGACAGGTATCTGCACCCCCCTCCCCCTGAAAGGTGCCAAATGTGACACCGGAGGGGGGATTCTGATTAGCGGAATTTCCACTTTAGGGTGGAGCTCCGCTTTAAGTTCTACTCGCCTTATTGCCAACACCACTGCATGCATCCATGTCTCAGCACTTCTGGTCCTCTGTTATGCCTGGAACCGGGATCAGATGTACGCACAGCTGTGCCCAAACAATACCATGGATTCTTGGACGTTTTCAGCAAACGTGGAGCTGAACCCCTTCCGCCTCATCGTCCATACGATTGTCCAATCAAGCTTCTCCCTGGGGCTGAAATTCCCTTTGGACGGATCTTCCCCTTATCTAAACGGGAGCTAGAGGTACTGAAAGAGTATGTTGACGAAAACCTAAAGAGGGGGTTCACCCGTCCTGCCCCTTTCCAGCAGGGGCGGGAATCTTTTTTGTGGAGAAAAGGGATCATTCTCTCTGGCCCTGTGTGGACTACCGGGAATTAAATAAAATTACGGTCAAGAACCGGTACCCTCTGGCCCTGGTACCCAAACTTTTTCAGAGGCTCAGGACCTCTTCTGTGTTTACCAAGCTAGACCTGCGGGGGGGGGGGGGCGTACAACCTGGTCCACATCCGCGCAGGGGATGAATTGAAGACTGCTTTTCGGACCAGGTTCGGCCATTACGAATACCTAGTGATGCCCTTTGGCCTATGTAACGCCCCTGCTACTTTTCAGCATCTAGTCAATTAAATTTTTAGGGACTGCCTGGACATTTACGTAATTGTCTATCTAGACGATATTTAGATTTTTTCCACTTCAATTGAGCAGCACTGGGAACATGTCAAGAACGTACTCTGTTGACTCCGTCAACATGGACTGTACGCAAAACCAGAATTCGAGCGACAGAGTATTCAGTTCCTCGACCTGGTAATTTCAACAGTGGGATTCAAGATGGATCCAGAAAACGTTTCAGCTATTCTGGATTGGCCTGCACCTTCAGACAAGAAGGGGGTGCAGCGCTTTGTTGGCTTTGCCAACTTCTACCTGAGGTTCATCAAGGGATTCTCCGCTATTATTTCCCTGATTTCGCAGCTGACCAAGCAGAATGTCCGGTTTTGTTGGAATCCCAAAGCACAGGCTGCCTTCACAAATTTAAAGGACTGTTCAGGTCAGCTCCTATTCTAAGTGACCCTGACCCTGCTCTACCTTATCTACTCAAGGTAAGATGCCTTAGAGACAGCGGTAGGAGCCGTTATCTGTCAACGTCAGGGTCTCAAGGACTTGATGCACCCAATAGCCTTCTTCTCTCGTAAGCTTACACCGGCCGAGAAGAACTATGACGTGGGGGACCGGGAGCTCCTGGCCATCAAGTCCGCCCTTGAAGAATGGAGGTATCTGTTGGAAGGAGCTGCGCATCCCATACTCATTTATACAGACCACAAAAACCTGGAGTATTTGAGAGCTGCCAAGCATCTAAGACCACGCCAGGCACGATGGGCTTTATTCTTCTCTAGGTTTTCATTTCACATTACTTACTGGCCGGGCTCAAAGAACACCAAACCAGACACCCTTTCCCGCATGTTCGATGATCCAAAAGAAGTGTCAGCTCCATATGCCATCCTATCAGAAGGTAACTTTCTACTCTTGGAAACAAATCTAATGTCCGGATTGAAGCAAGCTTCAGCTAATATGTCAGGGCCTCCTGGGATTACCCTGTTACCCAAGGATGGGTTACTATGGAAAGACAACAAAATCTTTGTACCAGAAGAAGTCTGAGTAACAGTACTAAATCTGTGCCATGATCATCCCCTGGCCGGCCACTTCGGAATGCATAAAACCCAGGAACTAATTCAATGCATGTTTTGGTGGCCGGATCTTGAAAGGAACTGCAGGGATTATGTAAATTCATGTGCCACCTGTACCCGTAGTAAGACCGCTAGAAGCAAGTCCTGGGGTCAGGGGCGGGCTGGGCCGGGGGACAGGCATGCGTTTGCCCCTGGGCTGCTCTAATATGCTCTACAAAGGCTGCCAGCTCAGAACCGCACATACCCAGTTTTTAGCTGGCCGAGAGCAGCAGCTATATCCACTATAGTGAGCCAGCGATGTCTTCTGTCTCACGGCTGACAGTCTTCTTACACAGAGCCCAGCCCCTCCCTCCTTCACATGATTGGCTGGCAAAGGCTGGACCTGCTCTCTCTCTTTTCCCGCCCACACTCTGGGCAGCCTGTGTGCTGTCTGTGAAGAGGATATGTGGGCAGGAAAGTTCAATATGGGTTGTCGGCTCAAATCCAGTGAATCTCCTGGGAGGCTGGGACCAAACAAGTAAGTGAGCTCCTCCTCTGTCCCTGTCTGCAGCTAAAACGTTTTTTTTTTTTTCTAGCAGTCTGACAGTACCTTGCCCTCCTAGGTGTTATGATGTGGGCTCATACTGGCATGCTGTGGTTTGTCTGCAGGGCTGACACTCTTCCTGCATGTTGCCCGTATTCCCATAGTGGTTGCACATTTTTTACTGCATGTTCTGAAAGTGCACAAAACGTCCTGCATGCTGCATCTTTGGTGCAATTCCAGAAAATGCAGCAAAAATGTGCAACCTGAGGGACTATGACTGTGGAAAACTGCCAGTACAGCAGTGTGAGCCCAAAGGCTTGTATTCACTTGCATCAGACACTGCCACTCCACTGAAAAGTGACAGGCAGAGGAGGTGATATCACATTTCATCCCTGCCTGTTTTAACCCCCTAAATGCCAATCCCTCCAAGTAATGGCACAGTTCACTTTGAACTCCACCTTATTTCCATTACTCTCTGTAGGTATCAGATGTCCCTGTTTGTCGTGATATATGTAGAGAGACAGCACAACCCATTACTGTACATAAGCCATGTTTACTGAAAGAACCAGCAGGAAACAGGAAACACAACACAGGAAGAAGTACAACAGAGATGCACCATAGAGTTGCATTTAAAGAAACATGTCATCCATAACATCTCCCCCTTTTAGTGTTAATAAATGAACATTGTGAAATTTAAAAGAGACACAGCAATAACACATTCTACAGGTTAAGTCTCATAGGTGGTTTTGAACATCTACCACTACGGGTGAAGACTGGCCCTTGTACAAGGATTCCTTTAGCCCTTTCTGAAGTTACTGGGCTCCTCTCATCACGTAATGGCATGCTCTGCGCTTGACAGCTGTCGGGTATACTTGGTTACCCAGAACTGTCATTGCCGTTGGTATGAGGCATTCCCTCTGTACATACCTCACTGTCAATGGGTGAGTCTGATCTATCAACGGGATACTGAGAATCAGTCTGCTCTGCCACTCTCAAATCCACTCGATTGCGGCGATAGAGAGTTCCTTCAACGTCCACAAGATAGGAGCGTGTTGCAACCTTTTGCAGACAAGTACCTAGTCTCCAACGGCCTGTTCGATCTCCAGGTAATGGTTTTATACGGATTCGTTCTCCAATATTTAATTCTGGCAAATCTCTGGCCGATGTGTCATAGCGTGCCTTTGACACTTGTCTCTTAATCCTTATCTTTTCTGGAACACCTTGTATAACAGAGGGTTCAAGCAGCCTATTTGATACTGGTAAGGAGGTCTTTAATCTCCTTGACATCAGTCTTTGTGCCGGGCTACTATCCATGCCTTCAGTCGGAGTGTTTCTCCAATGTAAAATGGCCTTCCATGGGTCTTTACCATCACTTTGTGCTTTCTTGCATAAATTTTTAACAATCTTTACAGCTGATTCAGCTTTGCCATTAGCCTGTGGATGACGTGGTGAGGAAGTAACATGCTCAAACTCCCATTCAGTGGCAAATTTTCTGAACTGTAGGCTTGCAAACTGAGGGCCATTGTCGGAGATCACTGTATCTGGTTGGCCATGACGTGCAAACTGAGCTTTGCACCTCTTAATTGTAGCTTCAGTGGATAAGTCGGGAAGAAGGTCTATTTCCCAGAAGTCTGAATAATGATCGACTAAAAGCAGGTATTCCTTGCCTGCGTAGTTGAATAAGTCCATACTGATAATCTGTCACGGACGTGTAGGTATCTCATGTGACATCATGGTTTCTTTCTGTTGCAAATGGGCATATTCATTGCAGGTGGGACAATTACAGACAAAGTCTTTGATTTCACCATGCATGTTGGGCCAGTAAAGAGTATCACGAGCTTGCCTGTAGCATGCTTCACCACCAATATGGCTTGAGTGTATGCGTAATAACATCTCTGCTCTCAGTGACTTCAGCACGATGACCCTTGGACCTTTGTACAAGATACCATTTTGTATGCTGATCTCATCTCTAAAGGACCAGTATTCCCTTACAATTCCAGGTACTGCATCTTTTTCATCTGGCCACCCACTCAAAACAATAGACTTCAAAGCTTGTAAAGTTGCATCACTGTCAGTGTGCTGTATGAGTTGATGTAGTCGTTGATCTGTGACATTAAGATAGTCTGCTTGATTGATATCGGCAAAGAAATTTTGTTCCTGTTCCAGCAGACAAATTGTACGATGCTCATGCTCACCTCCAGGTGCCACATTATCTGACGTAGCTCTGCTCAGGGTATCGCTGATATACATTTCACATCCTGGCTTGTAGACAACATTGAGGTTGTAATGCTGCAATGTAAGCATCATGCTCTGCAAACGCTTGGGGGCACACAAAAGGGGCTTTTTGAATATGGCTATCAAAGGTTTGTGATCAGTTTCAGCTGTAATTGAATCCCGTCCATAAAGATAATGATGGAAACGCTGGCAAGCAAATACAATGCTTAAACATTCCTTCTCAATTTGAGCATAATTTTGCTCAGCTGATGAAAGAGCTCTGGACGCATATGCAACTGGCTGACCTTTCTGCAAAAGGCAACAGCCTAGACCATTTTTACTGGAGTCACTTTGTATGGTAACAGGCTTTGTGACATCATAGTATTTCAACACTGGGGCAGAGGTGACCAAGTGTTTTATATCCTCTACTGCCCGGTCATGCTTGGGAAGCCAGTGCCAAACTGCATCTTTGTCCAGAAGTCGCCTTAGTGGCTCACACACCTCAGATAAGTGTGGCAGGAATTTTGCTAGGTATGTAACAAAGCCAATAAATCTCTGTACCGCTTTGGCATCAGCAGGTTGTGGCATGTCCACAATGGCTTTAATCTTATCCGGGTCAGCTTTTAAGCCTTGTGAAGACAGGATATGTCCATGGAAACGGACTTCTTCCACCTTGAACTGCAATTTCTTCACACTAAGCCTCAGCATCACCTGCCTACAACGATCCAGTAGCGCTAATAACTTTTCATCATGGTCTTGCTCAGCCTCCTCATCTGTATTGCCGCAGCCAACTATAAGAATGTCATCAGCTATTGGCTCAATTCCGTCAAGACCACCTAATAGTTCATGCTGCTTTCCCTGGTATACCTCCGGTGCTACAGAGACTCCAAATGGTAGTTTGAGCCATCTCTTTCTGCCCCAAGGAGTCCAGAACGTGGTCATGTAGCTACTCTTTTCATCCAGTTTGCACTGTAAAAAGGCATCTCTAGCATCCACAAGTGTGAAGACACGTGCTTTAGGTAGTTTGTGCAAAATATCATCGAGTGTTGGCATTAAGTAGTGTGACCGTTTCAGGGCCATATTCAGAAACTTGGGATCAATGCATATTCTGATCTTCTCAGGCTTTCTGATAACAACCATGTTACTGATCCAATCTGTAGGCTCTGTTACTGAAGTTAGATGTCCTTCAGCTTCATATTTATCTAGTTGAGCTTTAACCAGTGGCTTAATGGCGATAGGCACATTGTGTGGGGCACATTGTACAGGTTGAATGGTAGGATCAAGTTCAAAACGAACCTCTCCTGGAACAGAGACTATCGGGCCCTCAAACACATCCCTGTAGGTGTGAAGAATTTGCTGTTTTGTCAGTGGCCTAGTCAGAGATTTTGCAGGCTGATTATCAACAATATGTAGCTCAGCAGGAATGGTGAACAGCATCAGTCCAAGGCGCTCACATGTTGAACCTGATAATAGCGGTTTCTGATCGGCATCAACAATCTCAAAGTTCAGTTTGTGTATACAATCACGTATGCTGCATTCTGTTTGGAATAGCCCCAATGATTCGATTAGTT
Organism: Rana muscosa; assembly: GCA_029206835.1. Lineage (NCBI taxonomy): Eukaryota > Metazoa > Chordata > Amphibia > Anura > Ranidae > Rana > Rana muscosa. Next base: position 232,034,925 of record CM055127.1, on the reverse strand, counting down.
CCCCTGAATACAACTTTAGTTTGGTGCTACTAGGCTGAAGGGGTGCTCTGGGTGCCAGTTTCATTTTGTCCTTTATACTCATGACATCACACGTTGCACCCGAGTCCAGCTGGCAGGGTTGGATTATATTGTTTAATCTGAGGTTTACAATCCATTTTTTGCCCTTTGTGTTTACAGCACCAATGCATTCTGAGGAGTAAACCATATCAGTGCTAAGCAGGTGTGCGTCCTCCGGATCTGACATTTGCTCAATTGTGTGCAGCTTCCTTGCTTCCATTTTACTGGAGAGACACACTCTTGCAAAGTGATTTGGTTTACCACATGCAGTACAGATTTTCCCATATGCAGGACACTTTTCTTTCTCTCGTACATGCACATTACCGCAATACTTGCATGATGCAGGCTTCCTCCCAGGTGAGTTGTGTAGGTGACCCTTGTGCTGAAACTTATGCTGGAGGTTTTTTGAAGTTTTTCTGTTGTTTAGAGGCTGCATTGATATTGTCAATCAGTTTATCCTGCTCCATAGCTTTCATATGTTTGTCAGTAAGTTCATCAGTGCGACATATCTCAATTGCTGTTTGTAGATCTAAATCATGTTTCCTCAATAGGTGGCGGCGTGTGCTTTCACTGGTGATACCCAAAACTATTTTATCACGAATAAGTTCATCTCTCAGAGAGCCATACTCACAGCTTGCAGCTTTTGCTCTTAGCCGTGTGACAAACCTGTCTATTGATTCACAGTCTTCTTGCTTACAGCAGCCAAATATATATCTTTCATAGATGACATTTTTAGAAGGTCTGAAGAAAGCTTCTAATGCATCCAGAATGGTTTGGTGTCACTCTTTTGCTCCTCTGTGAGGTTCAGATTATGCTTGTAAACATGGAGGTATTCACTGCCCATTATCCTTCTCAGCGTGGCTGCTTGCACTGCTGCAGACTTCTCATTTAACCCTGTGGCTAGGGAATAGTCCTGAAACTCAGCCCTGAAATTGTCCCAGTTACTGCCAACATCTCCACTCACCCTCATTGCCTCAGGCAGTGGAATGCTGTTAGCTGCCATGATGCTGTTTTCCTTGCTGCAAACACTCAGCATCCAGGACAGGACTGCAATTGTCAGGAGGCACAATCAGTTCCAAGAACACTCACATGAAGGCTGGCAGGCTCTCAGCATCAAATGTGTAGAAAGAGCATGGATCCAAATCTTCTGACACCATGTTTGTCGTGATATATGTAGAGAGACAGCACAACCCATTACTGTACATAAGCCATGTTTACTGAAAGAACCAGCAGAAAACAGGAAACACAACACAGGAAGAAGTACAAGAGAGATGCACCATAGAGTTGCATTTAAAGAAACATGTCATCCATAACAGTCCCCTCACCTTATTGTTTGCACATCTAATACCTAAAGAGTTCTGGAAATAAGGTGGAGTAAAAAGTGAATTTTTACACCTAAGTGGAGCACCCCTTTCAGAAGATTTGAGGATATTATTAAACCCAAAATGCTGGTGGACTTAGGCCACCAAAAACACATTGAATTTTCTGCTGAACCAGCAGAATTTCAATCTATGTGCAGACTGGTTGTACAGAAGTCAATCTATCAATTGACTTCAGTACAACTAGCGTGTCTTTTTTTTTTTGGGCGATCACTGCTGGCTGCTATAGCTGTATTCTCATGGCTGGGAAACTTTCACCCCCACAGAGAGTGACCGCTTTGCACTGCGGGCAATGTGGAGCAGTCTCTCTCTCTCTCTCTCTCTCTCTGTGCAGGCAGTATCAAGTGGTCCCTCTCACTGTGCAGACAGTGTCAAGCGGTCCCTCTCACTCTGTGCAGACAGTGTCAAGCAGTCCCTCTCACTCTGTGCAGGCAGTGTCAAGCGGTCCCTCTCACTCTGTGCAGACAGTGTCAAGCGGTCACTCTCACTCTGTGCAGGCAGTGTCAAGCGGTCCCTCTCACTCTGTGCAGGCAGTGTCAAGCGGTCCCTCTCACTTTGTGCAGGCAGTGTCAAGCTGTCCCTCTCACTCTGTGCAGGCAGTGTCAAGCGGTCTCTCTCTCTGGGGCAATATGGGACAGTCTCCCCCTCTCTCTCTCTGTGCGGGGAATGTGGTGTAGATGGATGGTGAGCTGATTCGGTGGTTCAATGGGCCACTTGACGGGACTTGCCCCCCAGGCCTAAGGCTGCCAGCCCTCCCCTGCCTGGCATTTGCTCAGACCCTTACCAGTCCCTGATCGACCCTGGCAAAGGATTGCTATGGACTTCATAGTGGAACCTCCCCCATCAGAAGGTTGCTCAGTCATTTTTGTAGTGGTTGACCGTTTATCTAAAATGGCCCACTTCGTGCCACTAAAAAACATGCCCTCTGCCATGGAAACTGCCCAGGTCTTCATAAAAGAGATAGTAAGGTTACAAGGGGTTCCAACAGACATTGTTTCAGACAGAAGGGTGCAGTTCACCTCTCGCTTCTGGAAGGCTTTGTGCAAGGTCCTGAAGATTGAACTGTCCATGTTCTCTGCCTATCACCCTCAGATCAATGGGCAAACCGAGAGGACGAACCATACGCTCGAGCAATATCTCCGATGCTTTACCACCTTTGTTCAAGATGACTGGCTAGCACTACTACCCCTGGCAGAGTTTGCCTTTAATAATGCCAGTCACTCGGTTACAGGTCAGTCTCCGTTTTTCTCCAACTACGGGTTCCACCCGACCATCCTACCTGATCTCATTTCTGATTCAACAGTCCCAGCAGTCCAGAGTACCGTTGATTTCCTGACCCGTAACAAAATATTACAGGAAGCCTTGACCAAGGCACAGGCAACCAATAAAAGGATGTTTGACAAAAAGAGGAGAGGGGAATTATGCCTTCAACAAGGCGATCAAGTATGGCTGTCTACCACCAACCTTAGAATGACCTGCCCCGCAAGGAAACTGGCACCCAAGTTCATTGGCCCCTTCCCAGTAAAACGGAAATTAAATGAAGTCTCCTATGAACTTTCTTTACCAGATTCATTGAAGGTTCACCCAGTGTTTCACGTGTCACTACTGAAACCTACAGTGCCGGATCCCTTCCCAAACAGGGGATCAGGACCGCCTGAACCTGTAATGGATGAGGAGTTCGAGGTGGAGGCCGTCTTGCACTGTAGAAGAAGGGGGAACCAACTTCAATTTCTAATTAAGTGGAAGGGGTACGGTCTGGAAGAGAACTCCTGGGAACTCAACGGAACATTCATGCCCAAGAATTGATCCAGGCCTTCTTTCGTAGTCACTCCCAGAAGAAAGTTCTCCTAGACACCCGGAGGGTGCCCTTAAGGGGGGGCACTGTCAGGGACGTACTGCCCACTTCAGAAGGCGCGCGCCTATGCACATGCGCGATTCACAGACTTTGCACTCCAATGCACGCATGCGCGCGCATTAGACGCGCTTTGGCGCCCAGCGGCCTATAAAAGACGTTCCAGTGTTACTGTTCCTTGCGGTTTGATCTGCTTCTGTTCCCTGTGTTCCTGATTCTGTGCCTGTATCGTGTTCCTGTGTTTGACCCGGCTTCCTGACCTCGCTCCTATCTCCAGTCCTGACCCTGGCTTGTTTGACCCTGCTCAGTTACCTGTCTGATCATCTGTTGCCAAGACCCAGCCTGGACTCTGACTATTCTCTGCCTGCCGTTTATGCTATTTACCTTGATGTGTATGACCTGGCTTGTCTGACTCCGTTGCTCTGCATAACTGCACCTGCTGACCTGCATCCGTGGCTCTGCACACTTGCACCTGCTGACCTGCATCTGCTGCCCTGCATACCTGCACCTGCTGACCTGCATCCGCGGCCCTGCACACCTGCACCTGCTGACCTGCATACGCTGCTCTGCATACCTGCACCTGCTGACCTGCATCCACTGCTCTGCATACCAGCACCTGCTGACCTGCATGCGCTGCTCTGCTTCCCGGCACCTGCTGACCTGCATCCGCTGCTCCCGGCTCCAGCTGTTCCAGCTTTCACTTGGCTTCACTACACCCAGCCGAGAGGACCAAACAGGCACCCTTATTTCACCACGCTCTTACCACCACTGTCCCCATTCCAGTGGTCTCCGAGCCAGGTTTGTACGGGAGGTCTCCCTCTGCACGTCAGGCTCACACCTAAGGTACGTGACAGGGACTTTCTATTAAAGAGGCCACCGTGTAAACAGGAGTTTCTCATGTATGTAATCTTTTGGCGCTCATCCAGCCCCGTCCCTGTCCCCTCCAAGGCTGCAGATGGCAATGGTGAGTCTGCATTCCTGGCAATGGTTTGTGTTGCATTCTTGCATTCATGGCAATGGTGGGTGCTGTGTTCCTGGCAATGGTGGGTGCTGTGTTCCTGGCAATGGTGGGTGCTGCGTTCCTGGCCATGGTGGGTGCTGTGTTCCTGGCAATGGTGGGTGCTACATTCCTGGCTGTGTTCCTGGCAATGGTGGGTGCTGCGTTCCTGGCAATGGTGGGTGCTGCGTTCCTGGCAATGATGGGTGCTGCGTTCTTTTTTTTTTTTTTGAAAATTATTTTTATTGAAATTTTGACACATAAAACATACATAGCTTGGCACACCACCAAACTAACAGTCAGCCAACATGGCCGGTAAGTCAATCAACCATAACTATGCCATCCATTTGACAGCTACAACAAGTATGACCCCCCCACCCCCCTCCCGATACTCAGTTCCCAGTCCCCCAACCCAGATTGGCTCCATCTTTGGGATGCAGGATATAAACATTACCAGTCACCCAAAATACAGTGTTTGTTAATAGGCCTCCTCCGGAGTACATTTCCCGTTGGCTCTACTCCTGACCCTTCTACACTTATATCTTACTTTTAACTCATCACACTGTTAGATCTGACTCGTACCATGCCCTCCAGACTTTGTCAAATTTTGTTTTACACCCACGAGCTCTATACGCGGCCTTGTAGAATAGAAGCATCGCATTTACCAATCCCTTCCAAAAAGCTACCTCAGGGGCTCCCATTTTTTTCCATTTTAGCAATATGGCCTTCTTTCCGTAAAATAAAAGTATCGTTAGTAAGGTTCTGAGTGCCCTTGATGGGACCACCTCGTCCACCAAACCAAGAAGACATACCTCTATAGTCATTGGTACCGGAACCTGCAGTATCTCCGCTATACAGGAGGTGACCCCTGACCAGAATTGGCTGATCAGGGGGCAGCCCCAGAACACATGCTGCGCGTCTGCCGATGCCGCAGAGCACCGCCAGCACTCTGAGGAAACGGATGGGTATATTACGGCTAATCTAGCCGGGGTATAGTATATTCTATGTAAGAATTTAAACTGGATAAGCCTATCCCTTGCTGCCACCAAATTCCGAAATGGTTGTACCCACATATCATCCCATTCCTCTCCCTGTATGCCAGGTACTTCCGCTGCCCATCTTTCTCTACATTTAATTAGAGCCTTGGGACTAGTTTTAAACAGTTCTTTATATGTGACTGATAAAGTCTTTGCTAAGTCCTCCGTCATGAGCGTGTCCTCCAGACTGGAGGGGAAGGATTCCACCCTCCTCTCCCTAAATTGTGTTTGGAAGGCATGTCGTAACTGCAAGTATCTGAAAAACTGGGAGTTGTGAAGGTCATGTCTGTCTTTGAGGTCATTGAAGGGCAAGAGTTCACCGTCTCGTGTGATATCTTTCAATAGTCTGATTCCCTTACCCGCCCACCCAGTCGAGTCTTCCATGTTATAGAATTGTTCCAGTTTGGGATTCATCCACAGCGGAGCCATCTGAGAAAATCCCCGAAAACTAGGGCACGCCAGTTTCACCGCCTCCTCCCACGCTTTTATGGTGGCTTTCATAGAATCCGTTAGGGGGAGTTCACTTTTTAGGCCTCTGTGAATAGCTAACCGAAGGGATTCGTATGATCCTAGATGAGCTGCTTCAAGAATTGTTGCCGAGTCACCCCCATCCGACACCAACCATCTGTGTATAAAAAACAATTGGCCCGCTATGTAGTACTTGCGCCAGTCTGGCAGAGCCAACCCTCCCTGTCCCCATGGCTCCTGCAGCACTTTCAGACTTATTCTAGGCATTTTAGCGGCCCACAGAAATGAACTGGTGATCCCTTCCAGTTTCTTGAAATAGGACTTCGGTACCCACACCGGAGCATTTCTCAAGAAATACAAAATGACCGGGAGAATTTTCATTTTTATGAGGCTAATCCTACCCATCAAGGATAACGGAAGCCTTTGCCACGTTTGCGTCTTTTGTTTAAAGAAGGTAATTAGGGGTTCCAGATTCAAGGGCATGTAATCCGACACCTTCGCCGTCACCTTTATTCCAAGATATGTAATCTGATTGACCCATTTCAAAGGCAAGTTCGGATTCGCTCTAGCTCTTGCTCCCTCATCTAAAGGTAAGATAGAGGACTTGGCCCAGTTAACCCTCAGACCCGAGTAGCCAGCAAAGGTGTCCATTAGATCCAGAGCTGCTTCCAGTGAATCCGCCGGGTCTTGCAGAAATAATAAAAGGTCATCGGCATACAATGCCAATCCCTCTTCTATATTGCCCACCCTGATCGCTTTGACCCTTGCTGACGCTCGTAGAGCCACCGCTAACGGCTCCATCATGAGCGCAAACAAAAATGGCGATAGAGGGCACCCTTGACGCGTACCCCTACCTACTATAAAGTATTCAGATGTGTGTGTGCCCGTGCGAATGGCCGTACGTGGTGTACTATACAGGAGAGATACCCATTGACGGAAGCATGGGCCGAAACCCATACGCTCAAGCACTGCGTGCATAAAGCGCCAGTCCACCGAATCAAATGCTTTTTCAATATCAATCGAGACAATGATTCTATAGGATGAGTCCAAGTTAGGAAGTTGTAAGTGAGTGAACAGCCTCCTCAGGTTGGTATCTGTTGACTTACCCGGCATGAATCCCGTCTGGTCCACATCAACCAGAGAGGAGACTACCGCTGCCAATCGCTTTGCCAGGACCTTAGTCAGAATTTTTAGGTCTATATTTAACAGAGCAATGGGTCTGTACGAAGAGCATTCTAACGGGTCTTTACCCGGCTTAAGCAATAGGATCATATAGGCGTCTAACATCGAGTCAGGTAACCTCTTTTGTTGTAAACAGTATGCTAGCAATGTTGTCAGTCTTGGGGCCAGTTGGTCAGCATTAGTGATGAGCCGAACACCCCCGGGTTCGGTTCGCACCAGAACCCGCGAACGGACCGAAAGTTCGCACGAACATTAGAACCCTATTAAATACAATGGATGCGAACGTTCGAATTCTAAAGTGCTAATTATAACGACTATTATCCATGTTATTGTCCTAAACAGAGTTTGGGAACCCGGGTTCTGCACCAGGGGACATGTATCAATGCAAAAAGAAGTTTTAAAAACGGACGTTTTTCGGGAGCAGTCATTTTAATGATGCATAAAGTGAAAAAAAAAAGTCAAATATTCCTTTAAATATCGTACCTGGGGGGTGTCTAAAGTATGCCTGCGAAGTGCCACGTGTTTCCCGTGTTTAGAACTGTCCCTGCACAAAATGAAATTTCTAAAGGAAAAAAAAGCCATTTAAAACTGTTTGCGGCTTTAATGTAATGTCTGGTCCCAGTAATATGGATGAAAATCTTTAAGAAAAATGGCATAGCTACCCCATCACCCCCCCCCACCCCAGCCCATTACAAGCCCCTTTAGGTCTTGTTTGGATATTAAGGGGAACCCCGCAACACAAAATAAAAAAGGCCCTATATACTCTGAACAGCAGTATACAGGCGGTGTAAACAAGACCGGTGTAAACAAGACAGGGACTGTAGGTTTGTTCTTAAGTAGAATCTGTTTGTAATTTTGAACACGTACATTGTTTAAGTGTAGCTCCAGCCAAAAAATAAATTTTTAAGCTTTTTGGAAAACATAGGGAAGGGTTATCACCCCTGTAACATTTGTTTTGCTGTCTGTGCCCCTGTTCAGAACATTTCACCTCACTTTGCGTCCCAATGACAACTGTTTTTGAAATGTGGTGTTTTTATTGAAACAAGGATTGGTGATAAAGCATCAGTAGAGAGGAGACACCTTTCTCCCATATTAATTCTTACAGGAGAGAATTTTCCTTCCTAGGGGTAGATTTCCTCTCACTTCCTGTTGTCTTCTTCCGTTTGCAAGTAGGAGTCGTTTGTAAGTTGGATGTTTGAAAGTAGGGACCTGCCGTATATACTCTGCAGAAATTGGCCCCTTAGGTGTTGGTGTTGGCACAACACTGTAAGCACTCACAGTTACTCTTGGTGGGTGCTGGAACGCCCTGCTGTCAACTATTATATCAGGAATTGTAATAACATTTAATTGTTGAACAGTGGTAGTAAAAATTGGGCCTTTGATGGTGGTGCTGGTGCCACAACACTGTAAGGCCTGACAGTTACTCTTGGTGGGCGCAGCAATGGGCCCTGCTGTGAATTATTAGATCAATAATTATAATTGCATGCCCCTGTTGAACAGGGGCTGAAAAATTGGGCCTTTGGTGGTGGTGGTGGTGGTGGTGGTGGTGGTGGTGTTGACACAACACTGTAAGGCCTGACAGTTACTCTTGGTGGGCGCAGCAATGGGCCCTGCTGTGAATTATTAGATCAATAATTATAATTGCATGCCCCTGTTGAACAGGGGCTGAAAAATTGGGCCTTTGGTGGTGGTGGTGGTGGTGGTGTTGACACAACACTGTAAGGCCTGACAGTTACTCTTGGTGGGCGCAGAAATGGGCCCTGCTGTGAATTATTAGATCAATAATTATAATTGCATGCCCCTGTTGAACAGGGGCTGAAAAATTGGGCCTTTGGTGGTGGTGGTGGTGGTGGTGTTGACACAACACTGTAAGGCCTGACAGTTACTCTTGGTGGGCGCAGCAATGGGCCCTGCTGTGAATTATTAGATCAATAATTATAATTGCATGCCCCTGTTGAACAGGGGCTGAAAAATTGGGCCTTAGGCACTGGTGGCACAACACTGCAACCCCTCACAGATACTGTACTTGGAGCACAGCAATGAGCCCTGTTGCAAAGTATTGCATCAAAAATTGTAATTACACGCCCCTGTTAAACAGGGGCTGAAAAATTGGGCCTTAGCCACTGGTGGCACAACACTGCAACCCCTCACAGATACTGTACTTGGAGCACAGCAATGAGCCCTGTTGCAAAGTATTGCATCAAAAATTGTAATTACACGCCCCTGTTAAACAGGGGATGAAAAATTGGGCCTTAGCCACTGGTGGCGGCACCCATAAACCAAAATGATCTTCCAAGCTATCATCATTAATCGGATCATTGAGGAGGAGGAGGAGGATAGCCAGTCAACATAACAGCACAGGCACTCAGCATCAGCATCAGTCTTGAAGGGATGTGACATTTTAAAATCAATTAGTCTGTTATATCAGCATCAGGTGTGTGGTAGCTGGTGGTGATCCAAGACTGGTTCATCTTGATGAAAGTCAGTCGATCAACCGAGTCGGTGGACAGGCGCACCCTGTGATCCGTGACAAATCCTCCAGCAGCACTGAATGTGCGTTCTGAAAGAACGCTGGATGCAGGACAGGCCAGTAGCTCAATTGCATACTGTGCAAGCTCTGGCCAGTGATCCATCCTCAAGACCCAGTAAGCCAGAGGATTTTCGGTGGGGAAGGTGTCCAAGTCTGACCTTGCCCCTAGGTATTCCTGCACATGTATATCAGACGCTGGCGATGGTTGCTGGAACCGATCATACTTTGGGGCTGCGGACTAAAGAATTGTCTGAACGCATCGGTCAGACGGCCACCTTCCCCACCGCTCCTTCTTTGACTGCCCGAAGCCTCAGCAACTCGTTGTCCAGGACCAGGAGTTTGTAACCTCCCAGTCTCTGGGAACGTGTTGCACAGACCTTTCTGCAAGGCCTCCCGGAGTTGTCACTGTCCTTCTCTGTCCCTACAAACAAGGTTTAGCACAGAATAGCACACTGACAGTTTCCCCGAGTGTCCTTCTCTGTCCCTAAACTCAAGGATTTCAAATACGGTTCAGCAAGATTGGTTTAGCACAGAATAGCACACTGACAGTTTCCCTCACTGTCCTTCTCTGTCCCTACAAACAAGGTTTAGCACAGAATAGCACACTGACACTTTCCCTCACTGTCCTTCTCTGTCCCTACAAACAAGGTTTAGCACAGAATAGCACACTGACAGTTTCCCTCACTGTCCTTCTCTGTCCCTACAAACAAGGTTTAGCACAGAATAGCACACTGACACTTTCCCTCACTGTCCTTCTCTGTCCCTACAAACAAGGTTTAGCACAGAATAGCACACTGACAGTTTCCCTCACTGTCCTTCTCTGTCCCTACAAACAAGGTTTAGCACAGAATAGCACACTGACACTTTCCCTCACTGTCCTTCTCTGTCCCTACAAACAAGGTTTAGCACAGAATAGCACACTGACAGTTTCCCTCACTGTCCTTCTCTGTCCCTACAAACAAGGTTAAGCACAGAATAGCACACTGACACTTTCCCTCACTGTCCTTCGCTGTCCCTACAAACAAGGTTTAGCACAGAATAGCACACTGACAGTTTCCCTCACTGTCCTTCTCTGTCCCTACAAACAAGGTTTAGCACAGAATAGCAAGAAGGGGGAGAAAATTGAAGGATCAAAGGTCCTTCAGCAAAAAGAATTCTTCAACAAGGCTCAACTAATTATACAGACTTATAATGAGTGAACCGCGGTTAGTGTAGTAGAAAATTTCATTAATTTATTCAATTAGTTTTAAACAATACACAACATCAAAAACACCTGATTAAAATGAGACTAGTCAACAAAAACACTAAACAGGGATGGCCACCCGATCAACCATACACACCGCATTCATTCATCCGCTAATGATCTTGAATAGTAATACCGGTATTGAGAATGTAAAGATTATATATGTGAATTCATCAATATCAATTGAATAGTCCTGGTGAATGGAGATAATTCAAGTAATGGCTCCAAAAGTGGGATTACCGGGTTGGTCTATTTGATAGGTCAGAAAGGATGACCGGTTAGTATTCACGCATATTTGCTGGGTGATGAAGGGATAGCTTGGCTGGACATAGTGTACACAGGAGCATGCTATGAGAATAGTGCCTGATGCTGAAAACACAATCCTACAGCTCACCTTAGATGTCTTCACTGGGTCACTCGGTCACTCAGCCATCCAGATCGATAGTCTTTTGATTTGCATATGATCCCATATGTAACAATGTTTTTTATTTAATTTCTCTATAGTCTTCAGTGACACAATTGTTTGAATTAGCATGAATGGTGGTGTGATTGATCCACATAAGCAACAGGTGATTATACTTGAAACACCTGTTTAAACCATCTATATTAGGACAGACAATGACCAGACCAATGCGCATGCTCCGATGAAGCTTGATGAAAGCGAAACATGTAAGCAGTTTAGCAGTTTGATGCTACATTTCATGTAGTTCCTGAACATGGATGTTCCACCCACATAACTAACTACCGAATCATCTGCCCCGATCATAATACCATTGCCTCTTGATGTGAAGATACTTCACCGGCACGTCAAATACCGAAGCTCTACAACCCCGGCATGGTCTATAGCTACTCTATGGAAACATCTACTGATTCAAGTAAATGAATGGGTGCGAAGCAGCCCCACACAAGAGAATTTAGATGTGAATTATCGAATCCTTATTGGACTGACACGCAGCAACGTGGTGAGTGTTTGTTACATATGGGATCATATGCAAATCAAAAGACTATCGATCTGGATGGCTGAGTGACCGAGTGACCCAGTGAAGACATCTAAGGTGAGCTGTAGGATTGTGTTTTCAGCATCAGGCACTATTCTCATAGCATGCTCCTGTGTACACTATGTCCAGCCAAGCTATCCCTTCATCACCCAGCAAATATGCGTGAATACTAACCGGTCATCCTTTCTGACCTATCAAATAGACCAACCCGGTAATCCCACTTTTGGAGCCATTACTTGAATTATCTCCATTCACCAGGACTATTCAATTGATATTGATGAATTCACATATATAATCTTTACATTCTCAATACCGGTATTACTATTCAAGATCATTAGCGGATGAATGAATGCGGTGTGTATGGTTGATCGGGTGGCCATCCCTGTTTAGTGTTTTTGTTGACTAGTCTCATTTTAATCAGGTGTTTTTGATGTTGTGTATTGTTTAAAACTAATTGAATAAATTAATGAGATTTTCTACTACACTAACCGCGGTTCACTCATTATAAGTCTGTATAATTAGTTGAGCCTTGTTGAAGAATTCTTTTTGCTGAAGGACCTTTGATCCTTCAATTTTCTCCCCCTTCTTTCTATAGGGTTTTGCAATTCAGAGGCCAACTTAATGGATAAATCCCTAAATTATTGGGTAATTAAAAATAGTGGTTTTTATACCCAGTAAATCACTTATATTACCCAGCATTATACATTGGATGAGCTCAATATATACCTACCCTTTTGTTTTTTCCATTAGCACAGAATAGCACACTGACACTTTCCCTCACTGTCCTTCTCTGTCCCTACAAACAAGGTTTAGCACAGAATAACACACTGACACTCTCCCTACCTATCATTCTCTGTCCCTAAACACAAGGAATCCAGGATTAGTAAAGGAAAAAAATGACACTGTCCCTGCCTATGCTTCTCTTTCCCTGCTCCGGAACACACTACACAAGGCCGCCGCGCTGGCGGCCTTTTATAGTGTGGGGCGTGTACTAAACCCCCTCAGCAATAATTGTCCACAGGCATCCTGCCTGTGGCCAATCATTGCTCTCCTCGCTGCCGGCGCTGTGATTGGCCAAGCATGCGGGGTCACAGTGCATTCTTGGCCAATCACAGCGCCTGGATGACACTGCGATGGCGTAGTGCATTGTGGGCCGTTCGCGTCACTCGAATTTGGCGCGAACGGCCCAAATTGTTCGATCTTCATCGAACAGCCGATGTTCGAGTCGAACGTATGTTCGACTCGAACACGAAGCTCATCCCTAGTCAGCATAGGTCTTGTAAAAATCTGCTGGGAACCCGTCCGGGCCGGGAGCTTTATTGGGTGGAAATGCAAAAATGGCTGCTATCACTTCTTTTTTTGTAATTTCAGCTTCTAATGTGTGTCTGTCATCTTCCAAAAGCCTATGGAGGGACAGGCCGTCTAGCATGTTTTCTAATCCTTCTTTATCATATTGTCCACCCGGTGCATATAGTGTTGAGAAATATGTTTTAAATTCAGCTAATATGTCCCTCAGGTCTTTTAACAACTCTTCATTGTGGCCCTTAATGATTGGAATATGAGTACTCTGATTGCCGTCTGCTACTAGCCTTGCCAGTAACATCCCATTTTTATCCCCTTCTGCAAATAGAGAGTTAGCTAGATTTTTTGTCTCAGTATGTGCCAGATCATTGTAATGCAGGGAAAGGTGCCTCCTGGCCTCCAGCAACGCATTGTAGCCGGAATCCGAGGGGGCCGTCGCATGCAACCTTGCACACTCCCTTTCCCTATCCTGCAACCGCTGGATTTCCGAGTTTTGATCCACCCTCATTCTCTTGATGGCCATTATACATTCTCCCCGGATCACTGCTTTAAAGGCATCCCACACAACTGGAGGGTCCGCTGTCTCATTATTAGTGGCCCAATATTCAGCAGTCGAAGCAAGAAGGTGAGAAGACACCTGCTCCTCCTGCAACCAGCCCGGGGCCAGCCTCCACCCCCTTGACTCTCTCTTCGACTGTAAACACAAGGAGATACAGAGGGGGTTATGATCAGATAAGCCCCCGGCCATGTAATCTATCTCCCTCACATAGGACAGCATGATGCGACTACCAAAAGCTAGATCAATCCTGGCTGAAGAGCGGTGTGATAGAGATAGATGAGAATAACAAATCTCATCCAGATTCCTCAATCTCCATATCTCAGCCAAATCCGCCACTGCAGCCCAAGACTTCAAATCTATTGATCCCCCTCTCCCAGGATTAGAGGAGTCCCTGGCCTCCAGCGTGGCATTAAAATCCCCCATCAGCAGGAGCGGAAGGTGCATGTGTGGGGCTAGCTTCACCATTAAATCATATAATAATTGTACTGTGAAAGGAGGCGGAACATACACATTCACCAAAAGCAGTGTGCAATTACATATATCTACAATCACAGCCACATACCGTCCCCCCGGATCGGAGACCACCTGTTGGATCATGCATGGAACTGCTTTACTTATCAATATGGAGACCCCCCTCGCAAAGGTGGAGTACGTGGCATGAAATGCTTTTTGAATCCAGGATCTGCGCAGTGCTAGAATTTTACTACCATCCAGGTGGGTCTCCTGTAAGAAGACAATATGCGGCCTGACCACCTTCAAATACTTAAACATTGCAGCCCTTTTGAATTTACCATTTAGTCCTCGAACGTTCCAGGACAGCAATTTAATTGTGTTAGCCATAATCCTGTAAATTGATTAGTAGTAGGGTGAATTTGTAATTTAGGGTTACCTTAAATTCTTTGGCAAATACCTTCTCCCCCAGATAGATAATTACCCTCACTAGTTGGAAGATGGGAACTGAGTAATACCCCCCCCCCCTTCCATAAACATTACAATAACAAACCCCCCCTGCTGTCATACCAGAACTAACTAGCAAAAAAGAAAAAGAGAAAAAAAAAGAACCAATGAAAAAAAAGACTTCAAAAAATACCATCGTCCAGTATGCAGCTTGTCTTCCCAAACTTGCAAAACAATCAAAAAAGAAAAATTGTTGCTAGAAGGTCTCCCGACGTAGAACAGTCCAACAAGACTACTAGTTCTTATCTAAATTGTTCCGAGGAGCTCCAGTTTAAACTGAATAATTGAAACATATTGCTATGAAAATTGGGCAAGTATATGCCAAAAAGGATTATAACTGGCTGGAATAGTACTGTGCCGCCATCTAGTGGCGTCAGGATTTAGTGACCATATGTGCACCTAACTAAAACATTGTAAAAGTCAACAGTGGAAATAATGTACAGGCAGCCACTACTCACGACTAGTGATAAGCCGAACACCCCCGGGTTCGGTTCGCACCAGAACCCGCGAACGGACCGAAAGTTCGCACGAACATTAGAACCCTATTAAATACAATGGATGCAAACGTTCGGATTCTAAAGTGCTAATTATAACGACTATTATCCATGTTATTGTCCGAAACAGAGTTTGGGAACCCGGGTTCTGCACCAGGGGACATGTATCAATGCAAAAAGAAGTTTTAAAAACGGACGTTTTCCGGGAGCAGTCATTTTAATGATGCATAAAGTGAAAAAAAAAAAGTCAAATATTCCTTTAAATATTGTACCTGGGGGGTGTCTAAAGTATGCCTGTGAAGTGCCACGTGTTTCCCGTGTTTAGAACTGTCCCTGCACAAAATAACATTTCTAAAGGAAAAAAAGCCATTTAAAACTGCTTGCGGCTTTAATGCAATGTCTGGTCCAGGTAATATGGATGAAAATCTTTATGAAAAATGGCATAGCTACCCCATCAACCCCCCCCCCCCCCTACCCCAGCCCATTACCAGCCCCTTTGGGTCTTGTATGGATATTAAGGGGAACCCCGCACACAAAATAAAAAAGCCCCTATATACTCTGAACAGCCGTATACAGGCGGTGCATACAAGACAGGGACTGTAGGTTTGTTCTTATGTAGAATCTGTTTGTAATTTTGAACAGCTGCATTGTTTAAGTGTAGCTCCATGCCAAATTCCTTTTTTTTAGCTTTTTGGAAAACATAGGGAACGGTTATCACCCCTGTCACATTTTTTTTGCTGTCTGTGCCCCTGTTCAGAACATTTCACCTCACTTTGCGTCCCAATGACAACTGTTTTTGAAATGTGGTGTTTTTATTGAAACAAGGATTGTTGATAAAGCATCAGTAGAGAGGAGACACCTTTCTCCCATATTAATTCTTACAGGAGAGAATTTTCCTTCCAAGGGGTAGATTTCCTCTCACTTCCTGTTGTCTTCTTCCGTTTGCAAGTAGTAGTAGTTTGTAAGTTGGATGTTTGAAAGTAGGGACCTGCCGTATATACTCTGCAGAAATTGGCCCCTTAGGTGTTGGTGTTGGCACAACACTGAAAACACTCACAGTTATTCTTGGTGGGTGCTGGAACGCCCTGCTGTCAACTATTATATCAGGAATTGTAATAACATATAATTGTTGATCAGTGGTAGTAAAAATTGTGCCTTTGATGGTGGTGCTGGTGCCACAACACTGTAAGGCCTGACAGTTACTCTTGGTGGGCGCAGCAATGGGCCCTGCTGTGAATTATTAGATCAATAATTATAATTGCATGCCCCTGTTGAATAGGGGCTGAAAAATTGGGCCTTTGGTGGTGGTGGTGGTGGTGATGGTGGTGCTGGTGCCACAACACTGTAAGGCCTGACAGTTACTTTTGGTGGGCGCAGCAATGGGTCCTGCTGTGAATTATTAGATCAATAATTATAATTGCATGCCCCTGTTGAACAGGGGCTGAAAAATTGGGCCTTAGGCACTGGTGGCACAACACTGCAACCCCTCACAGATACTGTACTTGGAGCACAGCAACGAGGCCTGTTGCAAAGTATTGCATCAAAAATTTTAATTACACGCCCCTGTTAAACAGGGGCTGAAAAATTGGGCCTTAGCCACTGGTGGCGTCACCCATAAACCAAAATGATCTTCCAAGCTATCATCATTAATCGTATCATTGAGGAGGAGGAGGAGGATAGCCAGTCAACATAACAGCACAGGCACTCAGCATCAGCATCAGTCTTGAAGGGATGTGACATTTTAAAATCAATTAGTCTGTTATATCAGCATCTGGTGTGTGGTAGCTGGTGGTGATCCAAGACTGGTTCATCTTGATGAAAGTCAGTCGATCAACTGAGTCGGTGGACAGGCGCACCCTGTGATCCGTGACAAATCCTCCAGCAGCACTGAATGTGCGTTCTGAAAGAACGCTGGATGCAGGACAGGCCAGTAGCTCAATTGCATACTGTGCAAGCTCTGGCCAGTGATCCATCCTCAAGACCCAGTAAGCCAGAGGATTTTCGGTGGGGAAGGTGTCCAAGTCTGACCTTGCCCCTAGGTATTCCTGGACCATGTATATCAGACGCTGGCGATGGTTGCTGGAACCGATCATACTTTGGGGCTGCGGACTAAAGAATTGTCTGAACGCATCGGTCAGATGGCCACCTTCCCCACCGCTCCTTCTTTGACTGCCCGAAGCCTCAGCAACTCGTTGTCCAGGACCAGGAGTTTGTAACCTCCCAGTCTCTGGGAACGCGTTGCACAGACCTTTCTGCAAGGCCTCCCAGAGTTGTCTCATCCTCTGCTCCCTCTGTGACGGTACGACAAGGTCCGCAACGTTACCCTTGTACCGTGGATCAAGGAGAGTGGCCAGCCAGTAATGGTCCCTCTCCTTGATCCGAAGAATACGAGGATCCTTCCGCAGACTTTGCAGGATCAGGGAGGCCATGCAGCGTAGGTTAGCTGAGGCATTCAGTCCGGAGTCCTCTGGGTCACTAAGGATGACATGATCCGCAGCCACCTCCTCCCAGCCACGTACAAGTCCACTGGTTTCTTGGGACTGTAAATCATCCCTAAAAGACTGCTGCTGATGATGCTGAGTGC
The DNA here is from genome assembly GCA_029206835.1 of Rana muscosa. NCBI lineage: Eukaryota > Metazoa > Chordata > Amphibia > Anura > Ranidae > Rana > Rana muscosa. Next base: position 232,017,286 of record CM055127.1, on the reverse strand, counting down.
CAGCCTCCACCTCCATGCTGACACAATCCTCCTCCTCCTCTTCCTGTGCGATGGGTGGGACAGAAGGAACACTGTCTGGGTAAAGGGGGCCTTGAGAGGCAAGGAAGTCCTCCTCTTCCTGCCTCTGTTCTGCCTCAAGTGCCCTGTCCATTATTCCACGCAGCGTGTGCTCCAACAGGTGGACAAGAGGTACAGTGTCACTGATGCATGCACTGTCACTGCTCACCATCCTCGTGGCCTCCTCAAATGGTGCCAGGACAGTGCATGCATCCCTGATCATGCCCCACTGGCGTGGTGAAAAAAACCCGAGCTCCCCTGACCCTGTCCTGGTGCCGTAGTCGCACAGGTACTCATTGATGGCCCTCTGCTGCGTGTGCAGCCGCTGCAGCATGGCCAACGTTGAGTTCCACCTGGTGGGCATGTCACATATAAGGCGGTTCTTGGGCAGGTTCAACTCCTTTTGCAGCTCAGCCAGGCGAGCACTGGCATTATAAGATCTGCGGAAATGCACACAGACTTTCCTGGCCTGCCTCAGGACATCCTGTAAGCCCGGGTACCTGCCCAAGAACCGCTGCACCACCAGGTTAAGGACGTGAGCCATACAGGGCACATGGGTCAGTTGTCCCTGTCGGAGGGCGGAGAGGAGGTTGGTGCCATTGTCGCAAACCACCATTCCTGGCTTAAGCTGGCGTGGCGTCAACCACCTCTCGGCCTGCCCCTGCAGAGCAGACAGGACCTCTGCCCCAGTGTGGCTCCTGTCCCCCAAACACACCAGCGCAAGCACGGCATGGCATCTTTTTGCCTGCGTACTTGCGTAGCCCCTTGAACGCCTACGGAGCACCGCTGGTTCCGAGGACAAACCACAGGAAGAGGCCATGGAGGAAGAAGAAGAGGAGGGGGTGGAGGAGAGAGGTGTGTCACAACCAGTAGTAGCATTTTGGAGGCGTGGCGGTGGAACAACCTCCAACACTACTGCACCTTGTCCTGCATCCTTCCCAGCTGCCAAAAGAGTGACCCAATGGGCCGTGAAAGAAAGGTAACGTCCCTGTCCATGCCTGCTGGACCATGAGTCAGCGGTAATATGCACCTTACCACTGACCGCCCTGTCCAGGGAGGCCAAGACATTGCCTTCCACATGCCTGTAGAGAGCCGGAATCGCCTTCCGTGCAAAAAAGTGGCGTTTGGGAACCTGCCACTGAGGAACCGCACATTGCACAAACTCACGGAAGGGGGCCGAGTCTACCAACTGAAAAGGCAGCAGTTGAAGCGCTAGCAATTTAGCCAAGCTAGCATTCAACCGCTGGGCATGTGGATGACTGGGAGTGAACTTCTTTCGACGGTCCAGCAGCTGGGGCAGGGAAATTTGCCTGCTAGAATCGGACGTTGGTGTACTGCTAGCAGAGTGCCCGCAAGTACTTGCCTGTGACACACCTAATTCGACACCTTCATTCCTCTCAGAGCAGGTTTCAGAGAGGAGTGAAGGTATAGTGGGGTTGGAGATCCCAGCTGATGCGGTGCAAGAAGAGGTCAGCTTTGTTCTTTGGTGTGGGTCTTTAAGGTAGGCTTGCCAACGAGCTGCATGGCAGGTCAACATATGTCTGATCAAGCATGTGGTGCCCAAGCGGCTGATGTTTTGGCCACGCGATATACGCTTGAGACATATGTTGCAAACAGCAGCTGTGCAATCTGATGCACTCGCCTCAAACAAGGCCCACACCAAAGAACTTTTTGAATGACGGGCAGAGGCAGCGCCCTGCACAGGCGGAGCTCTGCGGTGTGATTCCGTCGGTGTGCTGCCCATACGCTGGCCACTCAAGGGCATCCTGCCTCGTTGGAGATGTGCCTCCTCCTCATCCTCCTCCTCCTCCTCCTCTCTCCTATTAGGCACCCACGTGGAGTCAGTGACCTCATCATCCCCTCCCTCCTCATCACTGGAGCCAATCTGGCAGTATGCTGCAGCTGCTGGAGCATGACTGCCAGATTGGTGTCCTTCTTGAGCATCCCCTCTCTCTGCTCTCACGCTGCTGCCTTCCTCTAGCTGGGTATCATCATCAGATCCTTCCAAACGCTGGGCATCCTCCTGGAGCATGTACCCAACACTGTGCTCAAACAGTTCGGGGGACTCCTCAGGAGGAGGACATGGTGGGTCTAGGGAAGGATTGACTAATGAAGATAATGATACCAGAGAAGAGGACGCTTTGGCAGCTGCTTTGCCAGTACCCTGAGCCTGGGTGAGAGAGGATGAGGAGGATGAGGTGGGCTTGGTCATCCACTCTACCAAGTCTTCGGCATGATGTGGCTCAACATGTCCAGCTGCCGAAAAGAAGGACAAGCGTGTCCCATGGCCATGTGCTGATGACAATGCACCGCGTCCACGACCAGCACTGTTGCCCCCAGACACAGAGCCTGCTTGCCCTCTTTTTTTGCCTCCTGACTGTCTGCCTCTCCTTGTTTGCCTTCCAGACATTTTAATGGATGGCCTGCAGGGAGATGGGAAAAATAGCAATAAGGGCTACCTTCAGGTGTATACTGTGCAGGAGGCTTAGCAACAATGACACTGTCCCCTGCCTATCCTTCTCTGTTCCTAAACTCAAGGATTTGAAATATGGAACAGCAAAATTGGTTTAGAACAGAATAGGACACTTTCCCTCACTGTCCTACTCTGTCCCTCCCTACAAACAAGATTTAGCACAGAATAGAACACTGATAATTTCCACGAGTGTCCTTCTCTGTCCCTAAACTCAAGGATTGAAAATATGGTTCAGCAAAATTGGTTTAGAACAGAATAGGACACTTTCCCTCACTGTCCTACTCTGTCCCTCCCTACAAACAAGATTTAGCACAGAATAGCACACTGATAATTTCCACGAGTGTCCTTCTCTGTCCCTAAACTCAAGGATTGAAAATATGGAAAAGCAAAATTGGTTTAGAACAGAATAGCACACTGACACTTTCCCTCACTGTCCTACTCTGTCCCTCCCTACAAACAAGATTTAGCACAGAATAGCACACTGAAAATTGCCACGAGTGTCCTTCTCTGTCCCTAAACTCAAGGATTGAAAATATGGAACAGCAAAATTGGTTTAGAACAGAATAGCACACTGACACTTTCCCTCACTGTCCTACTCTGTCCCTCCCTACAAACAAGATTTAGCACAGAATAGCACACTGAAAATTGCCACGAGTGTCCTTCTTTGTCCCTAAACTCAAGGATTGAAAATATGGAACAGCAAAATTGGTTTAGAACAGAATAGCACACTGACACTTTCCCTCACTGTCCTACTCTGTCTCTCCCTACAAACAAGATTTAGCACAGAATAGCACACTGATAATTGCCACGAGTGTCCTTCTCTGTCCCTAAACTCAAGGATTGAAAATATGGAACAGCAAAATTGGTTTAGAACAGAATAGCACACTGACACTTTCCCTCACTGTCCTACTCTGTCCCTCCCTACAAACAAGATTTAGCACAGAATAGCACACTGATAATTTCCACGAGTGTCCTTCTCTGTCCCTAAACTCAAGGATTGAAAATATGGAACAGCAAAATTGGTTTAGAACAGAATAGCACACTGACACTTTCCCTCACTGTCCTACTCTGTCCCTCCCTACAAACAAGATTTAGCACAGAATAGCACACTGATAATTGCCACGAGTGTCCTTCTCTGTCCCTAAACTCAAGGATTGAAAATATGGAACAGCAAAATTGGTTTAGAACAGAATAGCACACTGACACTTTCCCTCACTGTCCTACTCTGTCCCTCCCTACAAACAAGATTTAGCACAGAATAGCACACTGATAATTGCCACGAGTGTCCTTCTCTGTCCCTAAACTCAAGGATTGAAAATATGGAACAGCAAAATTGGTTTAGAACAGAATAGCACACTGACACTTTCCCTCACTGTCCTACTCTGTCCCTCCCTACAAACAAGATTTAGCACAGAATAGCACACTGATAATTTCCACGAGTGTCCTTCTCTGTCCCTAAACTCAAGGATTGAAAATATGGAACAGCAAAATTGGTTTAGAACAGAATAGCACACTGATACTTTCCCTCACTGTCCTACTCTGTCCCTCCCTACAAACAAGATTTAGCACAGAATAGCACACTGATAATTGCCACGAGTGTCCTTCTCTGTCCCTAAACTCAAGGATTGAAAATATGGAACAGCAAAATTGGTTTAGAACAGAATAGCACACTGACACTTTCCCTCACTGTCCTACTCTGTCCCTCCCTACAAACAAGATTTAGCACAGAATAGCACACTGATAATTGCCACGAGTGTCCTTCTCTGTCCCTAAACTCAAGGATTGAAAATATGGAACAGCAAAATTGGTTTAGAACAGAATAGCACACTGACACTTTCCCTCACTGTCCTACTCTGTCCCTCCCTACAAACAAGATTTAGCACAGAATAGCACACTGATAATTTCCACGAGTGTCCTTCTCTGTCCCTAAACTCAAGGATTGAAAATATGGAACAGCAAAATTGGTTTAGAACAGAATAGCACACTGACACTTTCCCTCACTGTCCTAATCTGTCCCTCCCTACAAACAAGATTTAGCACAGAATAGCACACTGATAATTGCCACAAGTGTCCTTCTCTGTCCCTAAACTCAAGGATTGAAAATATGGAACAGCAAAATTGGTTTAGAACAGAATAGCACACTGACACTTTCCCTCACTGTCCTACTCTGTCCCTCCCTACAAACAAGATTTAGCACAAAATAGCACACTGACACTTTCCCTCACTGTACCTCTCTGTCCCTAAACTCAAGGATTGAAAATATGGTTCAGCAAGATTGGTTTAGAACAGAATAGCACACTGACACTTTCCCTCACTGTACCTCTCTGTCCCTACAAACAAGGATTAGCACAGAATAGCACACTGTCACTGACACTCTCCCTACCTATCCTTATTTGTCCCTAAACACAAGGAATCCAGGATTAGTAAAGGAAAAATAATGACACTGTCCCTGCCTATGCTTCTCTTTCCCTGCTTCGGAACACACTACACAAGGCCGCCGCGCTGGCGGCCTTTTATAGTGTGGGGCGTGTACTAAACCCCCTCAGCAATAATTGGCCACAGGCATCCTGCCTGTGGCCAATCATTGCTCTCCTCGCTGCCGGCGCTGTGATTGGCCAAGCATGCGGGGTCACAGTGCATGCTTGGCCAATCACAGCGCCTGGATGACACTGCGATGGCGTAGTGCATTGTGGGCCGTTCGCGTCACTCGAATTTGGCGCGAACGCCCCAAATCGTTCGATCTTCGTCGAACGATCGAACAGCCGATGTTCGAGTCGAACGTATGTTCGACTCGAACACGAAGCTCATCCCTACTCACGACCATCCAGCAGTAGAGAGCACCAGTCCATCCTCCCCGAGCAAACTAGATCAGGAGCAAGCTTCAGGCCTAGTGAGGCACAACCAGTGTAACAAAAAAAAAAACAGAAAAACAAAATGCAGCGCACTCTCGTATCTGGTTTACGGATTCCTGTCCAGCCAGTCACAGGCCTCCTGTGGTGTCTCAAAAAATGTAACTGCGCCTTGATGTTGAATACGCAGCCTGCTAGGGTAGAGCATACTGTATTGGATGTTTTTCTCCCGCAATTTTTTCCGCACCTCAGTGAAGGATCTCCGCTTGCGTTGCGTTTCAGCTGAGAAATCCGGAAACAGCATCACCTTTGTGTTGTCATATCTGAGTTCTGGGATTTTCCTGGAGGCTGCTAAGATCATGTCTCTGTCTCTGAAGTTCATGAAACGCACCAGAAACGGCCTAGGGTAGTTACCCGGAGGATGCCCCCCTGCTGGGACCCTGTGTGCACCCTCCACCACATATGTTGCCGGCCGGTCCCCTAGAGATAGCAGGTTTTTAAAGAAATCTTCTGCAAATGTGGTTGTATTGGACCCCTCCGCCCCCTCCGGCAATCCCACCACCCTCACATTGTTCCTCCTCTGCCTGTCCTCAGCATCATCTGCGCGGCTTTGCAACGCTTTTACCATAGCATGCAATTCGGACAATTGATTGCCTTGTACATGTGAAACATCTTCAACTTCAGATATTCTTTCTTCCGTCACAGTGAGCCGGCCCCTGATCTTATCTAAATCATGTCTGATGAATGTACATTCGGTGGTTAGATGATCAATGCTCACCATAACTGCGGCCTTACTTGCTGCAATCGCTTCCAAGATCGGGCGAGTGATCGCATCCTGCGCGTCGGCTGGTACAGGAGAATTTGGCCCGGATTCGGCGTCATCCACCTCAGGTATGTTTTTTTCGGACGCAGCCATGTTCTTTACTTGACGCCCCAACCTCTTGCCAGAAGGAGTGGTGGGTAAGATGGCGGCGGCAGGTCCCGCGTCCGGGCCACTGGAGGAGCGTGTTTGGCGTTGCTTTTTGGCGTTCTGATGACCGGCTCTAGCGGCCCCCCTCCGCATGTCCAGGGGTCCCCCTGCTCCAGCTGATGCTGCAGCTCCCAGGAGCTCTATTTATGCAACCCACAGTCGTACCAGGGCTTCTTGCGCAATATCAATGTCACAACAGCACACCTCATCTAGTATGGGGGGAGGCACAGGGAAGGCAGGGCCGCGTCTCCGGACACTGAGGGTGAATCAAGGAGGGCAGTACCACTGTGCAAGGGTGCAGGGAGGAAAATGCCAGTACGCAGAACCCCGATGAGGGGGAGGGGGTGTGTGCGTCAGGCAGGGTTAGGTCCCAGAGTGGCACCAACAGTCTCTCCCCAGGGGTCCCCCAGCTATTCCCCAAACACCCCCTATCCAACCCCCACACAGGGCCTCCAGGCAGTAGGCAAGATCAGGGGAGCTCAGTAATCCAGCCCCAGGCCTGCGGATATGTAGTAGGCCTCAGTCTGTGGCGTGGGAGCCAGCCGCAGCCCCAAGCAGTGCACTCTGTCAATTCCTTCCTCCACTGCCGCAGAAATGATCTATCCGGGTGCTCTGATGGCCCCAAGGAGAGTCAGGGACCCCGCAGTGTTCACACAGGTCTCGGCCGTGACCCGGCCGTTCCGGAGCTCCCGGCCGCCGGGGGGAGCCGATCACCTCCCGCAGTCCCCTCTGCCTCTCTCACCTGCCGATGCTCTCCAGGGGCCACCGCTGCCGGCGGATATCGCAGCGCCACCTGTCCCCTTCCGATCGCGGCTCCGGAGCTGTGAAAAGTGTGCAGGCCCCAGGGATCCAAGATGGCGGCGGACCTCCACAGCAAGGAGCCTGTCACGGTCCTGTGGAGCCTCGATTGTGCCACCCCGCTTCACAATATTGCACAGTATGTGCACAGAAGATGTCCAGCAGTAAATTAGGCTAGCCTGGGCAGTCACTAGGCAGGCTAAATGGCAGGATGGATAAGGATAGTTATCCGGATCAATGGAGCTCCTCTGTAACACGTCCTGCTCCCTCTACATCCGGACACGCCTCCGGGTGCTGCGTTCTTAGCAATGGTGGGTGCTGCATTCCTGGCAATGATAGGTGCTGCATTCATGGCAATAATGGGTGCTGTATTGTGCTGCGTTCCTGGCAATGGTGGGTGCTGCGTTCCTGGCAATGGTGGGTGCTGCGTTCCTGGCAATGGTGGGTGCTGCATTCATGGCAATAGTGGGTGTTGCATTCCTGGCAATGGTGGGTACTGCGTTGTGCTGCATTTATGGCAATGGTGGGTGCATCATTCCTGGCAATGGGGGTCCTGCACTGATGGCAATGGTGGGTCTGCAGATGGGCACTTGTGAGGCTGCATTTTGGCACTGACCCTTATTTTGCTTCACAATTCTTTATTTAAAATTGTATTTTTTTTCCTGAAACTTCATTCTTAAAATGAATACACCGATAAATATGGTATATCACACAGAACTCATCTCTTTACTCACACACAGCAACAAAGGCAAGAGAATTCTTGCTGGGCAGTGTATTAGTGCTCGGATAAACACACTTAGACCGAATTTTAATGGTTCAAAAAATGTCAGGCAAAATGGTCGGCCCTCACGCATGTTCACTTCAACAAATCTGGCCCTCTTTGAAAAAAGTTTGGACACCCCTGGTTTAAACCATGTTAAAACTCACAATACATATGTGGTAGCAAATAAGGGCAGCTGGAGGTGCTCACTGGACTGGAAGTTCCGGGACCCTGTGGGTATAGGGCGGAAGTGATGTCAGCTTGGGAGCGGACTGCCTCTACATCTCTTCCATCCTTCAGCGGCCCTGATTTGCTACCAAATATCTACTGTGAGTACTAACATTTTTTAAACTGCCCTTGAATCACTTTTTTATACACACACAATTGAGTACTGTCCATGATACTTTTTTAATTTCCACTAACGTACAATTTTTCAGGACAAACTTTCGGGGTATGTCCCCTTCATCAAGGTCCAAGCTCTACTGATTCACAAAAGTTTTAGCACACACACACAGGAGCGGTGGGGGATATCACATGTGATTCGGACAGGAATCGCACCACATTCCTATTAAAATCGCATGCGATTCTTTGCAGTGCGATTTGTGCATATTCATTTTGTATTGACCCAAATCACAACGCAATGTATTGGTTTGGGTATCGGGAGCATTTGGGCGAGTACCGATACTCCTTTAAGATGTGTGAATATATGTAACCAGTGCTGTCGCAACAAAGAAAATATTCAATCCTAAGCATAATGTGGTTCTGTGATGTAGTCACAAGATATTTAAATCATAATAAACATGCAATATTTGTGCAATTGAAAAAGAAAAAAAAGTGCAATCCGTGCTTGGTGTAAACCAATCCTTGGTGAGCAAAAAGTCCTTGAAAATATAGTTGATGCCAATCTTCAAATATTGGTGTGATCGATAAAGTGTCAAACCGTGCTTCCCTCCTATGTGCCCTCAATCACCAGCTCATATTAGGTTAATTGCGTTGTGTTGAAACGGGATCTGTTGTTCCCCCGAGAAATAGCTGTATAGCTTTTCTCCTAATACTCCAGCAGGTGGTTAAGTGCAGGGATTACTTTATTTAAAAAAGAGTACCGATACTCGCTCAAATGCCTGGTATCAGCACCGATAACGGTATTGGTGCATCCCTAGTATCCCTAGTATATATGTGTGTGTGTGTTTGTATATATATATATATATATATATATATATATATGTATTGTACAGGACGCCGTGACTGGGTCCTGGAAGGAAGCTATATTTCCCCTCTGTTTGGGCTGTGGTTCCTTTAAGGGAACAGAAAGGGTTAACACACCTGTCCAAGGAAGTGGTTTAAGAGAGACAGGAAGTTTTAGGTGAGAGGAAGGAGTGTAGTGATGTCTGTGCATGGTGAATGGTGGACACTGCAAAAGCTGTGGAGGCTGTGAAAAGCTGTGAATGTACATGGCAGTGGCCTGCATTGAAGTCTGCTAGCTGGGAAACTTACCTGCAACTCCAAGTAAGGACTATTTAACTGCAACCTCAGTTATAAGCTCTACAAGTCGGTGAGACTGTTATTTCTTTTTGTTTTGCTGCTGTGAAGCCATTTAAGTTTAATAAACGTCCTTTTGTTTGAAAAGCCTGTGTCCTGCGATCTAGCTGGTTCCCCGAACGCTACACTGGTGCTCGAATGCGGGCAGGACAGAATAACAGGCATAAGAAAAAAAAAACACAACTTTTTTTTTTATCTTTGCATTGAACTTGACATTGAACAGTTAAAAGGGACAGTACATTGGATATATGTCCTGGGTTAAAGCTGCACAAACGTTGAAAGCTGAAGCAATGGAGGAGCTAATTAAACAGCTGTCCCTGGCTAATATGCAAGTGCAAACTCGCCATGAGGAAGCAAATCAGCTGCAGCAAGAAAATACTCGCCTGTTGGTGACCCAGTTGGCAGCCCAGCAAGCAGCCCAACAAGAGGTTATGCAGGCTCAGGTGGCTGTCTTAAAGGAAGCAGTGCAGCAGCTATCTCAGGTTCGGGAGCAAGCGGCTGTTGCCCCTGGCAACCAGGTGACTGTGAGGGCAAGCCATTTTTTGCAGAAATTGTCCCTGAGCGATGATGTAGAGGCATTTCTTGCTACATTTGAGAGGACGGCAGAGAGAGAAGGGTGGCCTCAGGACCAGTGGGCCGGCCTCATTGCCCCTTTTCTCACCCGAGATTCTCAAAAAGCCTACTTTGACCTGCCACCCGATGATGCTAAAGACTATCAAAAGTTAAAGGCAGAAATTCTGGCTCGTCTGGGGGTGACTACGGCCGTTCGGGCCCAACGAGTACACCAATGGAAGTATCGTCCAGATCGGCCACCTCGGTCTCAAATGCATGACCTGGTGCAACTGGTAAAAAAATGGCTGCAGCCTGAGGTGTTGTCGGGCCCCCAAATCGTGGAACGGGTTGTGCTGGACCGATACCTGAGATCCCTGCCAGACGACCTTCAACGGTGGGTCAGCCATGGAGACCCCAAAACAGCAAACCTCCTTGTCGAGATGGTGGAACGATATACAGTGGTGGAGGACCTGCTCGGACCTACCAAGCGCATAGGCCCCAGTCTACCACGGCCTGTTCGACCAACTGCTGCCCTTCGAAAGTATGTTCCAAGGAGTCCTGGAGCAAACACCCCGGAAGGTCAAGAGTCACTCCCGGTACCTCCTCAGCGTTCTGTTCCTGTTCGGAGAGGAGGGGATGTACAATGTTGGCGATGTCATTCCTGGGGTCATACCGGACGCACTGCCCACTGCAAGAGGAGCCCATGGAATGCGGGGTTCTTCAGAGGGGGTCTTTTTATGCCCATAAAGTATGCACCACACAGCTCGACCTGGGTGAGGAAAAATTTGAGTGTGAAGTCCAAGTGAACCATCTCCCTGCCCGGGCTTTGTTGGACTCCGGAAGCATGATAACCCTGGTTCATCCTAGAGTAATTGGGAAGATCGGTCCGGTAAGAAAAACCTTACGGGTGGTGTGCATTCACGGGGACACTAGAGAGTACCCTCTCATCTCGGTGACCATCTCCTCAGCATGTGGCACTGGTACTCAAGAGGTGGGGGTGGTAAAGAACTTGGTACATGATGTTATAATAGGACGAGACTGTCCGTTGTTTACAAAACTGTGGGAACAAGGAGAACAGTTCAGAGATTGGGGAGAAACTAGCCTCCCTGTTCCTGCTGCTGAGAGGAATAACCCTGAACTGCCAAATGTCCTTAATGTGGATCCAAATGATGAAATTGCTAATGGTTGGGTTAATGGTGATGAAAGTAGAGCTGATACTGTTGAGAATGTCAAGATATGTGGTCCACCGACCTACCAAAACACTGAGGGGGGAGGACCTTCCCCACTTCAGGTAATGCTGGGGGAAGAGGACGAGGAAGTGGCCTCTACCCCTGCCCTGCCAGATTTGGGTGTTCCCCAGGGGGCGTTTGGTACTGCTCAGATGCAGGACCCCACTTTGGCCCATGCACGGGAACAAGTTGTAGTAGTAAATGGGGTTCCCCAAGAGCCAGGTGCGAATGAGCGGTGGCCACACTTCACAATATATAATGAGTTATTGTATCGGGTTACCAAGGTGAGAGAAAATGTGGTAGAACAATTGTTGGTACCCCAACAATATAGACGAAAGTTTCTGGACCTGGCCCATGACGATGTGTTAGGGGGACACCTGGGAGTTGAGAAGACGGAGGCACGGATCACAGACCGGTTTTACTGAAATACTTAATACAGAGTTAAAGAAATACTGTACCTCTTGTCCCACCTGTCAGTTGACCTCTCCGGTGACCCACTTCCGGAGCCCTTTGATCCCTCTGCACATAATTATGGTCCCGTTCGAGAGGATAGCCATGGATTTAGTGGGTCCCTTGGTAAAGTCAGCTCGAGGTTACTCCTACATATTGGTGATTCTTGACTATGCCACCCGATATCCTGAGGCGCTTCCCCTTCGGAATACCTCCTCTAAGGCTATTGCCACGGGAATTGTTCCAATTGTTTACACGGACTGGTTTTCCCAAGGAAATACTCACAGACCAGGGCACCCCGTTTATGTCAAGAGTTATGGCCGATGTGTACAAGCTGTTCCGGATTAAACAGCTGCGCACATCGGTCTACCATCCCCAAACGGACGGGTTAGTGGAACGCTTTAATAAGACCCTTAAGTCTATGCTCAAGAGAGTGGTACAAAGGGATGGGAAAGACTGGGACTGCCTGTTACCAGCTCTCCTGTTTGCTATCAGGGAAGTGCCCCAGGCCTCCACGGGATTTTTGCCCTTTGAGTTGGTATATGGGCGGAGACCTCGTGGACTACTTGACTTTGTTAAAGAGGAATGGGAAAGTGAACCTGTTCAGCATAAGAGTGTTCTTGAATATGTCTCCCAAATGCAGGAAAGGATCCAAACTGTGATGCCACTAGTCAAGGAGCATTTGCAAAAAGCCCAGGAGGCTCAACGACGGGTCTATAACAGGGCTGCTAAAATAAGGCACTTCCAAGTGGGGGATCGAGTAGCGGTGCTAATTCCCACTGTGGAAAGTACATTTTTGGCCAGATGGCAAGGTCCCTTTGAAGTTGTGGAAAAAGTGGGAGAGGTAAATTATAGAGTCCACCAGCCAGGCAAGAGGAAACCGTATCAGATATATCATGTCAACTTGTTAAAGCCCTGGACCGACAGGGAACCGGTGACCTCCCTGGCTAGTGCAAGACTTGAGCCTCAGGTTGGGGTGGAGAGTGTCCAAGTAGCAAGTACCCTGTCTAAAATCCAAAGTCTGCAGGCAAAGGAGTTCTTGCAGAGAAATAAAGAAAAGTTTTCAGACTTGCCAGGGCTAACTAGTGTTTTAGAACATGATATTATCATGGAACCTGGAGTCAAAGTTTTTGTCCGGCCCTACCGCATCCCAGAGGCTCAAAGAAAGGCCGTTTCAGAGGAAGTGAAGAAGATGCTAGACCTGGAGATCATTGAAGAATCACAGAGTGAGTGGTCGAGCCCGATTGTGTTGGTACCAAAGCCCAACGGGACTCTGCGATTCTGCAATGATTTCCGGAAACTTAATGAGGTTTCACGGTTTGATGCCTACCCCATGCCCCGGGTAGATGAGCTTATTGAGAGACTAGGTCCAGCCAGGAATATTACAACATTAGACCTTACCAAGGGGTATTGGCAAATCCCGTTGACTAAGGCTGCTAGAGAGAAAACTGCTTTTTCTACCCCAGAGGGGAGTTTTCAGTACAAACGAATGCCTTTTGGACTGCAAACTGCTCCAGCCACTTTCCAGCGAGCAATGGATAGGATTTTACGACCTCACCGGGAGTATGCCTCAGTGTACTTGGACGACATAGTCATTTTTAGCAGAGACTGGGAATCACACTTGCCCAAAGTCCAGGCAGTACTGGACTCTCTTTGGAAGGAGGGGTTTACAATAAACCCTGAAAAATGTGCTTTGGGAATGGAGGAGGTGAAATACCTGGGCTATATTGTGGGTAGAGGGGTGGTGAAACCTCAGGTTAGCAAGGTAGAGGCTATACAGAATTGGCCCCGCCCCCTCACAAAAAAGCAGGTACGTGCATTCCTGGGCATGGTGGGATACTACAGGAGATTCATACCCAACTTTGCCACATTGGCGGCTCCATTGACCGATCTGACTAAGGGTTGGAAATCGGTCATGGTGGAATGGAATGCAGATGCTGAAAAGGCTTTTTTGGAGCTCAAGTCAGCACTGTGCCAACACCCTGTCCTGATAGCACCCAATTTTTCAAACGAGTTAGTTGTCCAGACTGATGCTTCCGATGTAGGATTGGGAGCTGTGTTGTCACAGGTTGTTCATGGGGAGGAGCACCCAGTAGTCTTCCTCAGTAGGAAGTTGACACCAGCGGAAAAAAACTATGCTATAGTTGAACGAGAATGTCTGGCCATTAAGTGGGCTCTGGAATCCCTCAGATATTACCTCTTGGGAAGGAAGTTTAGGTTGATTTCCATCCATGCCCCTTTAACATGGATAAGGCAAGGTAAAGGGACTAATGCCAGGGTTACACTTTGGTTCCTGGCGCTCCAGGAATTTAAATTTGTAGTGGAGCATAGGCCCGGGAGACTGCATCAAAATGCAGATGCCCTCTCCCGAGTCCATTGTTTTAGCTCCACTTTTGCCTCCACCTCCTTGGCGTTGGGGGACGGGGGGGGATATGTACAGGACGCCGTGGCTGGGTCCTGGAAGGACGCTATATTTCCCCTCTGTTTGGGCTGTGGTTCCTTTAAGGGAACAGAAAGGGTTAACACACCTGTCCAAGGAAGTGGTTTAAGAGAGACAGGAAGTTTTAAGTGAGAGGAAGGAGTGTAGTGATGTCTGTTCATGGTGAACGGTGGACACTGCAAAAGCTGTGGAGGCTGTGAAAAGCTGTGAATGTACATGGCAGTGGCCTGCATTGAAGTCTGCTAGCTGGGAAACTTACCTGCAACACCAAGTAAGGACTGTTTAACGGCAACAGCAGTTATAAGCTCTACAAGTCGGTGAGACTGTTATTTCTTTTTGTTTTGCTGCTGTGAAGCCATTTAAGTTTAATAAACGTCCTTTTGTTTGAAAATCCTGTGTCCTGTGATCTAGCTGGTTCCCCGAGCGCTACAAATATATATATATATATATATATATATATATATATATATATATATATATATATAATGTAAAACCTTGGTTTGAGAGTAACTTGGTTTGAGAGCGTTTTGCAAGACAAGCAAAATTTTTAAATACATTTTGACTTAATATACAAGCAATGTCTTGATATAAGAGTAGAGTAATGTCACAACTAAGTATAAAATAGAAGAGAGGCGCCTCTAAGTGTAGCAATATAGTTACATTTAATGAAGGTACAACATTTAGAAACTCACATGGTTGATGATTAAAACAGGCACATCTAAGTATGCAGGCATCTGGGGTAAAGCTGTCCACATAGACCATCCTCCGCACCACTATTGATGACGTCCCTTCCACGAGCGGTTCAAGCCTCCCTTTCAGATCACTCTACTGCAGGGTAGTCTTTCAGGTCACGATTGCAGACTGACAGCGGTGAGAGCCGGCGGTGAGGAGGACGGTCTATGTGGATCGCTTTACCCCGGATGTCTGCATACTTAGATGTGCCTTTTTTTAATCATCAACGTTGCTAAATGTTCTACCTTCATTAAATTTAACCATATTGCTACACTTAAAGGCGCCTCTCTTCTCTTTTATACTCTGTAGCTCCTGCTGGATTTTGCTGCTAATCCCCTTGGGGAGGCTGCCATTTGTGGATGGACATTTTATGGTTACACTTAACTTATCACATTGCTATAATCTTTTTATATGGACTATAGACTGAAGGACTTATGAATAAATGGTTGTGGAACGAATCAATTGAGTTTCCATTATTTCTTATGGGAAAATTTGCTTTGATATACAAGTGTTTTGGATTACAAGCATGCCTCTGGAACGAATTATGCTCACAATCCAAGGTTTTACTCTGTGTGTGTGTGTGTGTGTGTGTGTGTATATGTATGTATGTATGTATGTATGTATGTATATGTATATGTGTGTGTATATATATGTGTGTATATATATATATATATATTGTGACAGCAGGAAGGTAAAGTCACCTGGTTGCATCCAGGGGGGTAGATATATTTCGCCCAGATTCAGGCTTTACGCTGACTTGTACAGCTAGGTGGAGAGTTGTATAAGCCCAGCTGAGACTAGTGGGCTCATTGATGACTCATACCTCTAGGGAGAGGGCTGGGCGTCGTGCAGACAGGGAGTTGATGAGGCCAGCTGAAGCTTGTCAGCTCATTTAGGCCTCTATAAAAAACTCCCAGCTTCATTAGATGTTAGCTCATGCCTGGAAGCAGACCTGTGTGGACTGTCTAGGGAGAGTGAACCCCTGTGCGGTGAGAGAAAGCCTGTGTGGCTATATTTTGCTTGGACATTTAAAACCAGGGACTAGGACAGCACTAGGCTGATCCCAGTCGTTAGTTAGGAAACCTGTAAGTTTAGTCAGAGGTCAAGTTGACCAGGATTTATTTTGTTTATGTTTTTTTTGCCTTGCTGTGTTTTTGTCACTGTAAATAGAAAATAAACCGCACCTTTTTGATTTTGAAAACCACAACCTCCGTCTGCTGGGCCTGTTTTGGGTGGGGAGCCCATCCCGGGGGTCACACATACCCGCTGCCGAGCTAGCCCCCTCACAGTTGGTGGAGAACCAGTGGCAGTTTTTTTTAAGCCAGCATGGAGGAGATACTGAAACAGCTGGCTCTAGCAAATGCCAATCAACAGCAGACAAATGCAGGTTTGCAAAGGAGCCTTGCAGCCCAGCAGCAAGCTCATCAACAGAGCCTTGCAACTTTACAACAGAGTCTGGAGGCTCAGCAACAAGCCCAACAGCAATCTGAGGCCCGCTTCATAGACCTGTTGCAGAAGCAAGAGCAGAGACTACAACAACAGATGGAAGCAGTAATGCAGCAACGTCCGCAGACCAGTGAGGAAAGCCGTCCCACTAATACCGCGTCCTTTGGGGTGAGTCGTTTATTGACAAAAATGACTGGAGAGGATGATCCAGAGGTATTTTTGACCACATTTGAAAGGACCGCTGAAAGAGAAAAGTGGCCTGAGGAGCAGTGGGCTGGACTAGTGGCTCCTCTGTTAACTGGTGAATCGCAGAAAGCTTACTATGACCTAGAGCCTAACCAAGCAAAAGACTATGTGATGCTAAAAGCTGAAATATTGGCAAGGCTGGGTGTCACCCTGGCTGTCCGGGCTCAGCGTGTGCATAACTGGACTTTCCAGCTTGGAAAACCCCCCAGGTCTCAAATGTATGATCTCATTCACCTGAGCAGAAAGTGGCTACAGCCAGAGACTTTGTCCGCACCAAAGATTGTGGAACGTGTTGTAATGGATCGGTTTTTGAGAGCTCTTCCTACTGCCATCCAAAAGTGGGTAAGCCATGGAGACCCAGAGACGGCCGATGGTCTTGTGGATCGTGTGGAGAAATACTTGGCTACAGAGAACCTGACGGCCTCTTCCAGAGACACTCGGACTTTCCACCCTAAGACCAGACCATCCCCAGGGGCGGATAAGATGATTCCAAGGGGTAAGGGTGGAGAGAGTGAGAGGGTGGGAGCTCTACCCCAAGTTTGGCGAGAACAGCCTGGGAAATCAGCGGCTCAAGAGGCGGCAAGAAGGATCATTTGCTACCGCTGCCGGCAAGCGGGACATATTGCAGCAAATTGCCCGGTTGTGGAGGACCCCATGCAGTGTGACTTTCTGACGGGCAGACGTCAGTCGCTGTGTGCGACAGTCGCATGCACTGCCATTCGGGGAACTGAGAAACATTTATGCAAAATGTGTATTAATGGTAGAAATGTTGTGGTATTGCTGGATTCAGGTAGCCTTGTGACCCTGATAAAGGCTGAGTTAGTTAAAACAGAGGTCTCTGGGAATAGCAAGGTAGCCGTTATTTGTGTGCATGGGGACACCCGAGAGTATCCAGTGACTACGGTGTGTTTCGAGACCCCCAAAGGTACCCTCTCTCATCCAGTGGGCTTAGTATCTCAGTTACCGCATGACGCCATTGTGGGAAGGGATTTTCCGAAGTTCTGGGAACTGTGGGATGATCCTGAGCCCCCCACTGGTGCCCCTATGTACCAGGAATGTGATAGCCAGAACTCCCCTGAGAGTGGTGAGGACTCTCCGGAATTTCCCTTGTCAGTATTGGCAGGGGAGACTCAAGAAACTGGAGAGGAGCCCACCTCCTCAGACGAAAACCTACCGTCTGTGGAGTTTTCTGATCTTGAGGTTCACAGGGAAAACTTTGCCACAGAACAGTTGAAAGACCCCGCCCTAATAAAGGCACGGGAAAACTTAGTGAAAATAGATGGCGAGTTAGTGAACCCAGATAATACTGGCACTTACCCATACTTCAGCGTAGAGAAGGACCTACTGTATCGGGTGGCAAAAAGGGCAGAAGAAACCGTTGAGCAGCTTGTGGTGCCCAAACCTTACAGGAAGTTGGTGTTGGAGTTGGCCCATGGGCACATTCTTGGAGGTCATCTGGGGACAGAGAAAACCCGAGAGAGGGTATTACAGAGATTCTATTGGCCTGGGGTGATGAAGGACATAGAAAATTATTGTTCCTCCTGCCCTGTGTGTCAGAGGTCGGCCCCGATGCCACATTTCCGTAGCCCGCTGGTCCCTCTACCCATCATTGAGGTCCCGTTTGAGAGAATCGCAATGGATTTGGTAGGTCCTATAATCAAGTCCGCTAGGGGGCACCAGTACATATTGGTTATAATGGACTATGCCACCCGTTATCCAGAAGCGATCCCTCTCAGAAATACCTCGGCCAAAACCATAGCCAAAGAGCTATCTCTTGTTTTTAGCCGGGTGGGTATTTGTAAAGAACTGCTTACGGACCAAGGTACACCCTTTATGTCCCGGGTTATGAAAGAGCTGTGTAAATTGTTCAAAGTGACGCAATTGCGTACATCTGTGTATCACCCCCAAACCGATGGGCTGGTTGAAAGATTCAACAAAACCCTAAAACAAATGTTGAAGAAAGTGGTGGATAGAGATGGAAGGGATTGGGACTGTCTACTTCCTTATTTGATGTTTGCTATTAGGGAGGTGCCCCAATCCTCTACGGGATTCTCCCCCTTTGAGTTACTGTATGGGAGACACCCAAGAGGGCTGTTGGATATTGCCAAGGAAACTTGGGAAAGTGAGAGTTCTCCCCACAGGAGTGTGATTGAGCATGTCGCCCTGATGCAAGATCGAATTGCACAGGTAATGCCCATCGTGAAGGAACATTTGGCCCAAGCGCAGTTGGCACAGCAGAGAGTGTACAACCGTGGAGCCAAGACCCGTACCTTTTCCCCGGGGGATAGGATATTGGTACTTGTCCCTACGGTTGAAAGTAAATTCCTTGCCAAATGGCAAGGCCCCTACGAGATAATGGAAAAAGTGAGCGAAGTGAATTACAAGGTCAGACAACCAGGAAGGCGAAAGCCCGAACAGATCTATCACGTTAATCTGTTGAAAGCCTGGAGGGATAGAGAGTCCCTAGTCGCAGACACTTGGTCACCAGCTCAAACTGGTTGCGTGATTCCTGAGGTTGGAATCGCAGCCACCTTGTCACAACCCCAACAACAGGAGGTTAAGGAGTTTGTACTTCGCAACAAGGAGGTATTCTCTGAGCTGCCGGGACAAACATCTGGGGTAGAGCATGACATTATTACCCCGCCCGGTGAAAGGGTGAAGTTAAAACCCTATCGGATCCCAGAGGCCCGACGGGAGGCAATACGGGAGGAAGTACAGAGAATGCTGAACTTAGGGGTGATAGAGGAGTCCCAAAGTGATTGGTCTAGTCCCATTGTGTTGGTGCCTAAACCGGATGGGAGCTGGCGATTTTGTAACGATTTTCGTCAGTTGAACAAAGTTACAAAATTTGACACCTACCCCATGCCACGTATAGATGAGTTGATCGACCGGCTGGGAACAGCCCGATACATGACGACTCTTGACCTCACAAAAGGGTATTGGCAAATCCCCCTGGCCAAGTCGGCCAAAGAGAAAACCGCATTTGTAACCCCAGACGGGGCGTTCCAATATAAAAGAATGCCGTTCGGGTTACAGAATGCGCCGGCCACATTCCAGCGGAAAATGGACCAGATGCTGAGGCCCCATCGGAAGTATGCTGCGGCTTACCTGGATGACATAATTGTCCATAGCACAGATTGGGCCTCACATCTGCCAAAAGTGCAAGCAGTCCTGGACTCTGTTCGGGAAGCAGGGTTTACGGCTAACCCCAAGAAGTGTACCATTGGGCAGGAGGAGGCCAAATATCTTGGGTACACCATTGGGAGGGGAGTAATAAAACCCCAACTCAACAAAGTCGAGGCCATCCAGAGTTGGCCACGTCCCAACAGCAAGAAGCAGGTACGAGCCTTTCTGGGAATCGCTGGGTATTATCGGCGATTCATTCCCCACTTTGCTTCTAAGGCTGTGCCCCTAACCAACCTGACGAAGGGGAAAGGGTCGGTCATGATTAAATGGACCCCCGAGGCTGAGGCAGCATTCCAATTCTTGAAACAAGCCTTATGTAGCCAGCCAGTGTTGTACTCACCCGACTTCTCTAGAGACTTTGTCGTACAAAGTGATGCGTCAGATGTGGGGTTAGGAGCAGTATTGTCCCAGGTCTGGAACGGGGAAGAGCACCCAGTCATTTACCTCAGCAGGAAGTTGAAGTCCCATGAGGTAAATTACGCCACCGTTGAAAAGGAGTGTTTAGCGGTGAAGTGGGCTCTAGATTCCCTTCGGTACTACCTGCTAGGTAGGCACTTTGACATGGTTACGGATCACGCTCCGTTAAAGTGGATGGCTCAAAACAAGGAAACAAATAGAAGAGTGAATAGGTGGTTCCTGGCCCTCCAGGAATTCAACTTCACAGTAAAGCATCGCCCTGGCGTTCAAATGGGGAATGTGGATGCTTTGTCTCGAGTACATGAATGCCTGATTGCTGGTGTTCCAACCCCGAGGTTAAAACAAGAGGGGGGGGTATGTGACAGCAGGAAGGTAAAGTCACCTGGTTGCATCCAGGGGGGTAGATATATTTCGCCCAGATTCAGGCTTTACGCTGACTTGTACAGCTAGGTGGAGAGTTGTATAAGCCCAGCTGAGACTAGTGGGCTCATTGATGACTCATACCTCTAGGGAGAGGGCTGGGCGTCGTGCAGACAGGGAGTTGATGAGGCCAGCTGAAGCTTGTCAGCTCATTTAGGCCTCTATAAAAAACTCCCAGCTTCATTAGATGTTAGCTCATGCCTGGAAGCAGACCTGTGTGGACTGTCTAGGGAGAGTGAACCCCTGTGCGGTGAGAGAAAGCCTGTGTGGCTATATTTTGCTTGGACATTTAAAACCAGGGACTAGGACAGCACTAGGCTGATCCCAGTCGTTAGTTAGGAAACCTGTAAGTTTAGTCAGAGGTCAAGTTGACCAGGATTTATTTTGTTTATGTTTTTTTTGCCTTGCTGTGTTTTTGTCACTGTAAATAGAAAATAAACCGCACCTTTTTGATTTTGAAAACCACAACCTCCGTCTGCTGGGCCTGTTTTGGGTGGGGAGCCCATCCCGGGGGTCACACATACCCGCTGCCGAGCTAGCCCCCTCACAATATATATATATATATATGTATATGTGTGTGTGTGTGTGTGTGTGTGTGTGTGTGTGTGTATGTGTATGTGTGTGTATGTATATATATATATATATATATATATATTTATGGTCGGAGCCCTCTGTCTGAAGAGATATGGATCACATAAACACGTCACAAGACTAACAACACAAATAAGACCTGAAGTGTGGCCTGGCCTTTTGTACGGTATGCCAAATAAAGGGGCCATACCTGAATAGAAGTAATAGATAATTCTGCTGAGAATTGGTTGTAGAGGAGTGCCCTAGAAAAGGGAGATATGGGTGGGTGGGTACCGCGCACTACAGCCGACACTGACCCTGGTGGATGGTCTGTATAAGTACCCCTCGAACTCCTCCCATAATTTCAGGCTAGCATACTAGCCTTCCTATTTATGGTCGGAGCCCTCTGTCTGAAGAGATATGGATCACATAAACACGTCACAAGACTAACAACACAAATAAGACCTGAAGTGTGGCCTGTTCTTTTGTACGGTATGCCAAATAAAGGGGCCAAAAGTCACACAAGGTTTAGGAAGGAATTGTTCTATTATGACAGGTAAACCACTATAGAGCGAGACTGTTAAAGGCTCGTGATATTTCTGACTGAGGATCGGGAATGTGTCGGGCGAAACACAAGGATTTCCACCTGCCCATCTTCCTTATTGCGTGGTCAGGAACTCTGTTTCGTGATGTTGTTGGGGCTGCTCTAACGCGAAAGCAAGTCCTGAGTAACACCCTGGGTTAAGGCCCGAGATGCTCAGGAGTGTTCTGACGTGGCTGATGAACTGTTTCCCGCTTAGGGGTTCGGTTGGGAAAGGTAGTAGAGGGCTGTCCTCTGATGGATCGGACAGCCGAGTTTACCGATTGCACCAGAACGGCCATGGCGTTATGTGTCCGAAAGGTTTAATGTCTACTCCGGGACCGGGTTGTATTGTTTCCGATACCGTCGGGTGTAGGATGAAATGACTTTGGTGGCGAGACGGGTGGTGCCTGAGTAGTACTTGGCATTTAGGGCTGGTGATAGTAATTCGCCGGGCCGTGAGACCGTAACAAGGCTAGGTAAATGGCTGCTTGATTTACCAGGCTGGGCCATAGACCGAAGGGGGAACGTGAAGGATAGCAGACATGTCCCGGAGAATGGTGCTGGTCACTGGTAAGCGTTCGGTACTGGAGTGTGGTTGCCACCACCTGTAGTGTGTTGGCAGATCAGGATGCATTGATGAGGGAGGTAGCACCATGGAGGTGTTATCCGATTCCAAAGTTGGTTGGGACTAATGTGGGATGCCGGACATGGTCGAGTCGGCTCCGGGCTTCTGTGAAAGGATGTGGCATGGTTAGGCGGGATAGCGCGTCGGCCGAGGTGTTGCATTGGCCAGGGATGTGGACCCTGAGGCTACTGAGCTGACGTTGTAGGGAAAGTAGCAACAGCCTGCGTGGGAAGGACATGACGGATAATGATTTATTGACCTGCCTTTGTTAATGCCTGTGGCTGTAGCCTGGTTGTCCGTGGCGAACATGGCGGTCTGTCCTGCCCGGGGCTGCCCCGTACTTGTGTTGCTGCGACTATGGGGTAGATCTCAAATAGAGAGGAGGACTGACTAAAAAGCGGAATTGTGAGCATCTCTGATGGATCGGATCTCCTGAAACCAATGATGGCCAAAAATTGCAGCGAAGCTTGTGGAAGCTGCTACGTCCGTGGTCATCTGAGGTGACGAAGAGGATGCTGATGGGATAAACAAGGGTCTACCTATCCGGTCTCAAGGAATTGGTCCCCCATGGCCAGCTCCTGCTACGGAGGCTGCGTCTAGCTTAATGACTTGGTCAACGTCTCGTGCCTGGGAGAGGAACACTAAGAAGAGTGCGATAAAGGAACGCCCTTGAGGGACGATCCTCATCGTGGTTTGAGCATGCCCAGTAGGGATTGTAGCTGTGGGTTAGTGCCCCCCTGCGTGTCGGTAGACGTATGGATGACTGTCCTGATGCGGGTCAATCTACCGAGAGGTGGGCTGGCCCGCATGGCGCGTTTGTCTGGAACGATTACCAGGAAGGAGATGAACTGTGCCGGTTTTCCTACTTTCTTCACGGTTATGGGCACGTCAAGGTTTTAAAGACCTCTCTTGGATTTCTTAGATCTCACAAGATTTCTAAACCATCGGGAGAACTCCTGTGAGGGTATGCAGGAGTTTGACTGGGTAGTTTTGGAATGAGTCAGGCAGTGTAATGAGTCTGGTGTGGAACCCTGTAGTGCCCCCTGCACTAATACACTAAAATAATAAAATAAACAAAATAAAAAAAAATATCGTGCAATCCCATATACCCAATGCTATACCCACAGTTGATCCAGAGGAAGGCAAAAAACCCCAGCGGAGCATGATCCAATTTGCTACAGCAGGGGGAAAAAATTCCTTCCCGGTCCCCCGAGAGGCAATCGGATTTACCCTGGATCAACTTTACCTAGACTGTTAGTACTCAGTTATATTATGTACATTTAGGAAAGCATCCAGGCCTGGTTGCCAGTGTGGTCACTGAGGCGTGTAGCTGAGTAAATGCCGAGGATATCGACTGCAGCGGAATTTGTCTGGTAGAGTTGCCGCTGGTTATGGAACAGCAGCCTAACAGCTTGGTTTTCCTGGCCGTGGCCGGGTAGGGGATGCCCCTACGGCGTAGTTCGGCCGTAAGCCTGGGGATGGTCCAGCCCTGAGGGACTGTGTGGAGTTGTCCGCTGAACCCGAACGTGGTGATGGTGGGACGAAGGTAAAGTCATCGCAGTCGGTCTGCGATATGTTGGGGGCTGGAGAAACGAGAAAGAAAAAGGGGGGGGGGAATGTATGTTTATAGAGTGAGATGCCAGGTATGGAGGGGATAGAGGAGGTACGAAAGTGGGTAGGGAGAAGGAAGGGAGGATGGACAGAATAAGGAATGACAGGCGCAGAGGATAGCCAAGTTTTGCGTACGAGCGCTTGTTGAGTGAAATTTAGAAAACTCAAAAGACTGCGTGGCAACCGAGGTGAGCCAGGAGGTGACTGGCTAGGTAACCGATAGCTCGGGTGCCGCCTGTGCTTGGCACAGACTGATGAACCAGAGCCCCCAGGGCGTACTGGGGCGGGTAGCTGAAGTCTGGTATACTAAGTAGGAATGTTTCGATCTGTAGTCCAGTGACGTGTGGTCGGTCTGCCAACTCCTGCACTGCCAGCAAGGTGGATGTTGGTGACCTTGTCTGCGTAGTGAAGGATCTCGGATCGGCTTCGAAAACAGAGTGTCGTGCGTAGAGGTATGTGACAGTTGCTAGCGCCTGATGAGCGGTCGAATTGTGTATGTGAAGACTCGGATGTCGTGAAAGAGTGCGGAGAGAAAGCAAGGAGGGGCCTTGCGTTTACGCACCTGACTTAAGCCCTGTCTTGGTTGAGGTCGAGACATGGGTCGACCGGGACCTGTGAGGAGGGTGACATGGAGATATATATATATATATATATAATCCTTTTTTTTTTTTATATATTTTTTTTTTTTTATTTATTTATTTATTTATTTTTTATTATTATTATTATTATATATATATTAATATATATTTTTTTTTTTTATTTATTATTTTTTTTTTTTTTGTAGGCCTGAAGAGTTGTGGGAGCGGTAGGTAGCTCCGGGTGAAGAAGTGTGTAAGACCCCCTGCCCCTTTTTTTTTTTTTTTTTTTTCTTTTTTATTATGTATATTTGTTTTTTTTTTTTTGTTTTTTTTTTTTTTTATTTATTTATTTATTTATTTATTTTTTTATTTTTATTTTTATCGGGAAATATCGTCCGACCTGGATTGCAGGGTGGACGGGATGGAAACTCAATCTGAACTGACGTGTGTGGTGGAAAGGGATAGAGAAATCGGTGAGTAGCCGTTTGACTACTGGAGGTGGTGAGTGGCTGGTGTGCAACCACTCGTCGAATGCTCGCAGCGCTTGCGAGGAACAAATGCCTTAAGGAGACGAAAGAAGAAGAGTTTGTGACTTTCGAGTGTGTGGGGATGGCCGTTTCGTGATGAAACGGGAGTGGTAAGTAATGCGTGTGTATAGCGGCTTGGGGTTCGAATCATTGTGGCCGATGCTACGGCTGGATTCGTAACGTTCTGAGACGTTCGACGTTGTATCGGAGGTATGGGTCGGAGCTGTTTAGAGCCGGGTATGGGCCGCGAACGAATTGGTTGTTTCAGCCGAGGATCCGAAACTTGGAGCCGATGCTACGACTGGATTCGGATCGGTTAAAGAAGTTTACTGCTGAAGATCGGAGCGGTATGCGCCGGTGGTGCGACTGTGACTCGACCGATTGAAAATGCCATAGAGCCGAAAAATTGAGCCGCTGCTACGACTGAATTTGGATCAGCTCGAAAGTTCGATGTTTGTGGACCCGAGCCGACGAGCCGGTGGTGCGACTGGGCCCAGATCGGCCATGTAAGCGGAGGATCCGAACCTTTGAGCCGATGCTACGACTGGGTTCGGATCGGATAGGAGGGTCTGTTGCTAGAGATCTGAGTCGATTGAGCCGGTGAAGCGACTGGACTCGGATCGCTTGGGAATGCCATTGGTTCGAAAGTTTGAGCCTATGCTACGACTGAATTCGGATGGTTTAGCGGTTCGATGTTTGTAGGTCCGAGCCGATGAGCCGGTGGTGCGACTGTGCTCGGAACCAACGTGGATGCCAGAGATCCGAATCTCTAAGCCGATGCTGCGCCTGTATACGGGCTGATAACGGGTGCAAGGCGGGGATTTGAATTTCCCGGGTCCGAATCGTAGCGCCGGAGATACGGCTGGATTCGGACGGGTGTTCGTTGTTTCGAAGTTGAAGGGGCTTGTGATTGTCGAGGGTCCGGCCTGTAGTGCCGATTGTTAGCGACAAGAGCCGGCCCAGACTGTTTGGTGTATGGTGTAAGTAGGAGGTGTGGGGCATCAGTAAGGTGAAGGGAGAGTATCGTAGGAGGTGTAGGGCATCAGTGACTAGGGATAAGGAAGTGCAGTGTGGGATACCAGTCCGACGACTGGGTATCGGATGTGCGACTGAGGCGAGAGCTTTGCGAGCTGTGAGTAATTCGTACAACAGCTCTGAGAGCCGTAGTGTCTGGACGGACCGTTACCGGTGGCAACGTGGGTGTGACAGGGTACGAAAACAACTGGACTAGTCGATAAACATACGATGCAGACGGAAAACACGGGGTTATGAACCGTGTGATTTTGTAAAAGAAGAAACGTGTACCGGCGCTACGATTCGTACGAACGGTAACGGCCGGTCCTACCTGCGACCGCGAGCGGGGATACGATCAACTGCGAGCGAAGCTGGAAGGTACGAAAGCAACTACACGAACGTTGCGAGTCGTAAGGCGTCGGCTGATGACGACGAATACCGCGCACTACAGCCGACACTGACCCTGGTGGATGGTCTGTATAAGTACCCCTCGAACTCCTCCCATAATTTCAGGCTAGCATACTAGCCTTCCTATATATATATATATATATATATATATATATATATATATATATATATATATTGTAGTTATGGAAGTTAGGTTTTCTATCTCTGTATCTCTCTTCTCTATTCCAGGGCTCTGGAAGATGACGTTGTGTCAAAATTGCTGCACTTATTCTGAATGTTTTCCCATAGGCTCTGTGTTTACACTTAGGCCCACTAGAGGACAAGGAGCTTGGTTTGTGGGCTCTAAATAATAAATTTTCAGCCTATAGGTTATTATGCGTTACTGATTCTGCTGGAAGATTATCTTTGAGGAGATAATGCTCCAATTGTAAATAAAATGTAAATGAGGCAGCGCTGCATAGGTATACAAACAATTTTTTTTTAAATCAAATCAAAACTAATGTGCAATATAAGTGTAGCGGCCTCACCCCCTCTTCTTTGTCTAGGGGTATTTCATATGTGAGGGTGAGATGCGCTACGGCCCATGTCCTCCCCATGGCAGTGGGTGAGGTGAAGGCCAGTACCAGTTATTTTCCTTGGGCCTGTGCGTTTCAGTTAAGGACCAAGTCTTGCTGTGCTGACACTTCCCTCTGCTCCCATTAACCAGAGTATCACACACCGATTAGGGTCCAACTCTTGTTTTATTGTCACACTCACAATAAACAGTGCTTTACCAGCCAACTGGTTGAGACCCAATAACAGTTCAATACGGTGGGGTGAGCAGGTCGAGGCACTATCCTGGTTGTACGCTAAACCACTGTGGTTTCACCAGCGGTTACTATAGCCTTGGCTAGAGAGAGAACTTAGAACTTGTGAGTCTCTACCAGCGACTCGAGAGAATGTAGATAGGGGCCACAAAGCAGCGAAGGTACTCCTGTCAGGGGGAGATGTCCCTCCAAGGGAGTTACCGGAGGCCCATCCGTCACCGGGTTGATGCTGCTTCGGACTCTCCGGACGGGTGACCTCCTCACCTCAGACATGGGCCCCATCCACCTCAGGGACCCTCGGACTCCTCCGCCCTAGCGGGACCCAGTCGAAGTCACTGGGCCCCAGGCCTCCGGTTTAGTACCTCACCCCAGGCTGAAGGTGCCTGGGATGGACGCCAACTCTGCTCCGGCCAGGCCTAGGGCGCCTGGGCCGGAACTCCGGACCGCCCGCACCCAGGCCTAAGGTGCCTGGGCGCGTGATGAAGAAGATCCCCCAAAGACCTCGTGGCAAGGGCGTCTCCCCCTTTTATCTCCTCCATTGACGTCACGGCAGGTTCCCCGCCCTCGCCGTACCATCTCCAGAAAGGGACAAAAAGGACAGCACTGCGGCAGCAAATCTACCTTGAGCCTGCGGGTACCTC